>VBSK01000159.1:0-600000 GCA_006112555.1 Tuber indicum
TGGACACCCACCGGAAGCGCCTGGCCCCCCCCATGCTAGTTCCTTCCACTATTGAGGATTCCCCCCCTCGTCCCCCCCTTTGCTGATCACCCAGGAAGTGGTGCTCGGCGGAGGTAATTGTTCGGGACACCCCCATGGCTCTGGGAGGAAGGAAAAAACTCGGAAGCGACCGGTCTGGGCGACAGCATTCACGCCCCCAGTCTTCCCGGTACCCTGTCCCTGGCTCGTCCCCTCCTGACTACGATTCTTTGCCCCCTACGTCGCCTGGGGGTATTTTGGAGGGTCGCTGGGTACCCTCGGAGCACGGGCACTCCCTTGGAGGTGCCGCTACCGGAGACCCAGCCAGAGGATGCTGACGCTGCCGAGGCATGGCTAGGCGGCTCAGATCATGGCCGAAGTGGATGAGATGATGGCGGCTGGTAAGTCCCCCTCCCCCCGCTCCCAGGTCTGGCAGTATTGTGGGGTCCATGTTGGAGGGCCTTGAGGATATCCGGTCCGGGAATACCCAGCCCCTCCTGTCGTCCCCCTTCCCAGCGTGGACGGGTCCGAGGAACCCTACACTGTGGAGGATGTCCGGACTTGGATGAAAGACGAGATCGTGGAGACGGTCCCCATTATGTGGGTGGGACGTCGTTCCATCGCTTGGAAAATGCGGTTCGGACCTTGACGGATATAGTCGGCCGGCAGGAGGAGGAGATTGCCACCCTGAAAGGTAGGTTGGCCCCCCGCCGTCGCCCCCCCTCTGTGACTCCTGAGTCCTCAGGGACTACCCCTGTTCCCCGCTCCTCGTCAGAGGGGTCTGTTGAAGTCCCTACCAAGGGCCAGGTGGCTGCTCCGGCCGGCGGCTCCTGCTACTAAAGCGTCCTTCGTGGACATGGTGAAGAAGATGGCATACGTGCCCAAACCCGCCATCCCACTGAAGGACAAGACGGCCCAATTTCGGCCCCCCACTTCGGCGGCCTCCTCCCACAGCACCAGCAGTGGCAGCTCTTCCAGTGATGGGGGGGTGTTAGTCCTGAAGGTGGGGAAACCACAGGGAGAAGAAGGTGAGCTTTGACGATGAGGAGGAGAAGGAGGATGGGAAGAAGAGGGAGAGAAAGAGAGGTAGGCGCCTGAGTGGTGCTGCCAGGAGGAGAAGAAAGATGGCGGCTCAGGCCAGCCAGGAGACATCGGCGACCCCGGCCAAGACTCAGGGAAGACTACTACTGACGGACAGGCTACCCTCCCCTCTGCTGCCGCCCCAGTACCCACGGTGCAAACCCTTTCATCGGGCCAGGCGCTATCAGGAGGATCTACAACGTGGTGCCTAACCTGATCCCTCGCGACGGCCCTCTCGCAGCGCCAGTCAGCAGGGGCCACCACCAAAGCCGGCTCCACCCCAGTCCTCGCCTACCCCGGATGCTAGGGGAAGGCACATTACAATGCGGTTCGCCACCCGCAAGGAAGTGGCCCTACCGGAAGGGGTGACGATCGAGGCCATACGGAATCGTATCAACGTCGTCCTGTCCAACTCACCGAAGATTAGGGGTGTCAGCCCTTACGTTCGGGCTGGACATATCCGGAACGAGATTGGGTGCATCTTCCTCACCCTGGCGGCCCACTCTGCTGCTGAGCTTGGAGACCGCTCGACAAGGCCCGGCTGGCGCTGTTGAAGGAGCTTTCACTCCCGGAATTTGTTTTCCAGAAGGATGTGAAGAAGGTGAAGATCATGGTGACGGGTGTCCCCCTTTCGGACACTGGCCGTGGCTCCATCTGGAAGGTTGACGGGTGGATTGGGGAGCAGGCCTCGGATGGCTTGCGCACTGACTTGGAGCTAGGCAATCCCGGCATAGTCACTGTGTCCCGCCCCGACATCATGGGGTCCATTCATGCCATGAGACAGGCCAACGCCGTGTCTTGCGGCATTCGTTTTGTGGTGGAGGAGAATGAGGCGGCTAAGGCTGCTTTGGAGGCTGGGAGGATCTGGCTTCGGGGGGGACCCGGAATGTTAGGGTGTTTACCGAACACCGCACGGCGAAGGTTGTGGTAAGTGTTTGCAGGTGGGCCACTTTCAGGCCACCTGTGCCCTTCCTTCCCGATGTCGATTTTGTTACGGGGAGCACCTCTCCAGAGAGCACATGTGTAAGGCTCTAGGGTGCCCCGGAGGCGTGGGGGAGGCATGTGGGCACACCCGCAGGTTGTGTTGGTTGTGCGATAGGACCGATCATTTTGCGGGATATGAGAGGTGTCCTGCCTTGAGAACTGACTCAAGGACTCCTGTGTCCTCCCCACCCGTGACGACGGCGGCCGATGCCGCGCGCCTCATCGCCCGAAGTGCCAGTCGCTGGAAAAAAGGGACCTGAGAGGGGGGACGGCCACGACGCCGGAGCAGGGGACGGTCGCCAACTCCCAGGGTGGTGGAGGTGAGTAGTGATGAGGAAGAGGAGGACGTTCCGCGGGAGAAGTCCGCCAAGGCTAAGGGTAAGGAGCCTGAACGATCTTTTCCTTCCCCCTCCCCCAAGCGTGGTATCTTGAAGAAGAAAGCCGCTCCCAAGAAGGGCGATACTATGTGGTTCGCCCGGGACTCTGAGGGTTTTTTAAGTGACTTTGGCCCTTGTGGCCCGAGCGGATCTGTCGAAGCTCCCTTTTAATGCGTATCACGGCGATAGCATTAAATGTGGGGAGGAGTGGCAGGAATCGGGCGCTGGCGTTTGATTTGTTTTCTTTTGTGGATTTGTTTTTTGTGTTGGAACCTCCGGTTGATTCGGAGGACAGCATGTGCCGGTGGAGGTTGATGGCTGGGATTTGTTTTCTTTTGTTATTGGATCAGGGGTGGAGGTGTTTGTTCGCTCGCATTTGTGTGCGCTGTTTGATGTGGTTGGGCATAAGGGTGCTTGTGCCCAGGTTGGGTTTTGGGAGAAGGGTGAGAAGAGGGTGCTTGCAGGCGTCTACATCCCACCTACACACACCAAGGCCGAATATCAGTCAGGGCTGAGGGACGTTGGGGAACCAGATATCGCATTTGGTGATTTCAATGCCAGGCATCGAGACTGGGACCCATGGGCGGAGATGGCCAGACAGGAGCACTGCGGACGATGGTTGCGGGAATGGATGGCACCTCGGTTGCTGAACATGGCTCAGCCTGACCGACCGACGTTCCGCGACATATCAATGATAGACCTCTGCTTGTACCGACGGCCGTACCTACAGCACAAGTACCTTGATGTGGTGGGCTGCGAGCATGCCGCCCAGACAATTCGACTCCATGTGGACCTACCTGACAATCTCATGAGAAGGAGGCCTGCTTGGAAGAAGGCGGTGTGGGGGAAGGTTGGGAAAGAACTGGACACCCTGAAAGAGGTGGATGATGAGCAGCTGTGGAGAGGAGTAAGAAGGTGGTGGACGCACTCCCACGGGCTTCCGTTGGCAGAAGCCGGTGCGAGTGGTGGACGCCTGAGTTGGAGAGGATGAGGCTGGATGTGGCGCGGCTGAAAAGATACTCCAAACACGGCGGAGCGGACGGAGGACTTTAAGCTGGCAAGGTGTGTTTACCGGGCTTGCCTGTTGAGGGCTCGATTCGACCACATCAGGACCAAGCTGGCGGAAAGCAAGGACCCCGACATCTTCAGGCTGGCAAGAAAGTTGGAAGCCAAGCGCACGCTGCCCTCGATGGTACGGTCCGACGACTCTTTGGCTACCACGCACGCCGAGATCAGCGACCTGATTGCACAACAGCTTGATCCTGGCGATCCCGCCCGGTGGACTGAAAGTGTGATTGAGATGGACGCGCACAAGAGATGGAAACGGCGCTGGCAAGATCTCCCACGAACACGGGCCCCGGCGAGGATGATATCGGCTATCCCTTCCTAAGGTTTTGGAAGAGGAGGGATGCCACGACATTGCGACGCCTCGTTGACTGGGGGCTGCGACATGACATTCCGGACTGGCATAGGGCCGAGGTGGTGCTCATACCCAAGCTCGACAAGCCGCGGTATGATGTTGTCAAATCATGGCGCATGATACACCTACTCCCGACCACGGCTAAGGTGGCGGAGAGGGTGGTGCTGCTCCGGCTAGCCGCCTGTCTGGACCTTGGCGAAACACAGTTCGGCTCCCGTAGGAGGCGGGGTGTCCATGATGCCATGGCGGTCGTTCAGGAATTCCTACGCCATAATGAGGGGTACAAACGTCTGATTCTGTCAATGGACGTGGAAGGAGGGTTTGACAACATTGACGTCAACCTCCTGTCAGATTTCCTGGTGGCCAGGGGGTGCCCTCCCAACCTGTGTAAATGGGTTCGGAGGTGGACAGGTTGTCGGTCTATTCGCTTCCGGTTCAATGGGTGTGTTTCCCGGGTATACCATGTCAGCAAGGGGGTTCCCCAGGGGTCACCGCTTTCCCCCTTTCTGTTCGGTGCTTACGTGGCCGACATTTTCACACCGCGGATGCGATACTCCCCTGGTGTCCGGCATCTGGTGGCCTCATATGTCGATGACGGGGTCATCATGGTGGCAGCCGACTCTTTTGACGCTGCCCGGTACCATGCTGGGGAGTTGTTGCGCGATTGTGACCGTGTTGCGCGGAACAGGGGAATGGGGTTTAGTGCATTGAAGACGCAGTGGATTGGGTTTGGTGATAGGGCGTGGGAAGGAATGGAACTGTTGAGGGAAATGGTGTTGCCATCTGAGGACCTGCGGGTTCTTGGGTATAGGTTTAATGTATTTCTTAACTTTTCTTCTCATGTACGTTATTGGTTGGACAGGGGGTTGGGGGTGAGGAGGAGGATTGCGGCGCTGGGAAGGAGGTTTGGGAGTGTTGGGGGGTTGGGGGCGTGGGAGACTTACCGTTTGGTGCAAGCAGCCTACCTTCCGACCGTCTATTACGGACTTGAGTTTGTAACCGACTACCCGTCGTATGTGAAGCAGATTCAGGTCCACGTCAACGACTGCCTCCGCTCAGTATTCCGGACTCCCATGAAGCTGGCCAACAGCATTTTGCTAGCTGAGTATGGGGTGACACCTGTAGCTATTCAGGGCAGGTACCTGCAACGGAGGTGCTACAGCCGGTTCATCAACTACCGGTATTGCGAGGATCATCCTTGGTTCGGGCAGATCAGGCTGGACTGGAAGGAGGAGGGTATGGTGGCCCACCGACAGTATTCGGACAAGGTGCTTTCCTACCGTCCCACGGTTACGATCGGGAAAGGGAAGGAAACCACGGCCCTCAGACACGCCGGGGAAGTCAAGGAGCTCAGTAGCGGCTCGGATCTGGTGGTGTACACTGACGGGTCCAAGATGGCCGAGGGTGCTGGTGTCGCTTGGGCCGCGTTCGCACGAGGGGCTTCGCTTGGGATAGGGGGGTGTTCGGTGCCACCATCCTGGAGCATCGTCGAATGCGAACTGTTTGCCGTTGTCTGTGCCTTGCGGGAGGTCAGTGGTTTGTGTGAGGGACGGGGAGTACATGTGTTTCTGGATTGCGTCCCCGCCCTGCTTCTGATTGAGAACATGTTGCCCGAGGGGGACTCGGCTGAGATGTGGGAAGTCATGGCACCTTTGATGGAGGTTGTACGCCCACGCTTTGGCTGGGTTCCGGGACACATGGGCATCCAGGGCAACGAGCTGGTCGACAGGAAGGCCAAGGAGAGTACACGCCTGCCGCTGCAGCCATTCCGGTGGGAAGGGGTAAGCTTTGGTATAGGGCACGCTGCGTTGGCCTGTGAGTTGAGAAAAGAGGAGTGGGAGGCCTGGCATGTCAATGAAGGCCATGGGTACTATGCTCGTGGACCTAAGGCTCCCAGACACCTTCGCGGGCTGACGAGGATGGACTCCTATGTGTTGACTAGGATTCGCAGTGGTACCGGCCTGGTCGGGCATGACGATTGTGAGGGATGTGAGGAGAGGCATCATTGGACTTCTTGCCCACGGTACAGTTGGAAACGGCCGGCTATGGAGGACTTGTTCAAGGACTCAGCGATCGCGGGATGGAAGGACTGGTGGTTGGAACACGGGTGGCTGGGACTGGGGATCCCCCGTCATATTAAGGAGGTGGACGGGGAGTTAGTGGTAGCAGGTAACCCGTTTGATGGTACACTGACAGTGGAGAGGGATGGGAGGCGAGTGTGCATAGGGACGCCTGATACTTGTTTGCGGTGCGAAAAGAAACATCCTGGGGCGGAATGCGTGCTTCCAAGTAAGCATCTTCCCACCAAGTGGTTCTTCCTTCCAAACTCGGTCGCTACGTGCTGTCCGAGCTGCGACATGGCGATTACCTACCAAGGCACCTCCACATGGCCCTCCTTCTCCACTCACTTCGATAACAACCCGGGTTGCCTCTCGGAAGCCTTGACCGGTTTTGCCAGCGGCACTGGCTTGACTGGGACGACCTTGCACTTTCCTTGCGGACGGCCGTCGTACTCAGGTGGGCCGGGTTGTTTGGGTTTATCGAACTGGAACGGTGCCCCTTTTGCGACCAGCGGCGGATTGCTGGGAAGGTTAATAGAATGGGGGAGCACTATCGGAAGAAGCGTGGGTGTTGGGACAGACTGTATGTTTCCTTTGTTGAGTATATTGACGGGATTGTGTTGGGGGCGGAGTAGTTGTGTTGGTGTGTTGTTGGTGGTTGGGTTGCGAGAAGGGGAAGACGCGTTAATCCGGGTGTTGCTGGACGACACGAGCGCCCGTGAGCCCCTTGGGTAGTGATTTTTGGATTTATGTTTGGGAGGAGCGGTTGCGGGACGGGGTTGCGCCCGTGGTAGTGTATTTTAGTTTGTGATTTTGGGCGAGGGGGGGACTGGTCGTATGCCGGAGTCGGCGGTACTAGTATAAATAAATTAGATTGAATGTTCTAAGTAATTTCCTTACTTCTATCTTCGCTCCGCCTCGGTAGCGTTCCTTCGCGCCCACGATAGCTTTCTGATCCTTTGATTCTGGGGGAGATATCTGAGTTCGCTCAGTAGTTCCTGGGGTCTTTGGTGTTGAGGTTGTCGTGTGGTGGAGCGTCGTGGTTACTTGTTTTCGCCTCCTCGTTGTTGTTTGATTCTCACGATGATTTCGCTTCGAGCCTTCTCACCTTTGGCGTCTACGAGCCCTCCTTCGGTAAAAACACTTCGGCTTCTCTGTCTACTCGTCTACTCGCAGAGTTTCGCGTTCGGGGGTTGGGGGATTTGAACATTGCTGTGGGGGGAAACACCCGTGTCGTTCTTTGGGCCAGCTCATGTTTCTTGTTGGGTTTTAACAGAGTCCTTAGTGTTCACGATACAAAACGCCCTTGGGGTAGACTGATGACCTTCCCAAGTATCAACACGTCGTACCGGTCGCATCATTCCTTAAGGGACGGGGGCCTCGCCGGCCCCGCCCTTCGTCTACTACTCTCACGATCGGAATCCTACGATGTCGTTTATCACCGTTCCCTTGGAGTTTACGTCCTTGTGGCATTTACGGTGGTTCAGTCAGGTGTCACCTCTTCGCTTCTGAGTGGGGATGGCTTTGACCCTGAAATCTTTTGCCTCCTGGTGCGGATGAACTTCTGCCCGGGGTGGTGTGGGGCGATTGGTTGCCGGGCCACGGCTTGGTCTAGTGCAGGGGTCGGTGTGGTTACGGATGGTGGTTGGCGGTCACACCCATTGCAAGTGGGGCCTACCTTCTGTTTGTCTCGTTTCCTATCCTGGTACCCGCCCTCTCTGAAGCGTCAGTTTGGGCACCTTTCGTCAGTCTACGGTGTGGCCCTTTGGGGCCCACATTGGGGGGCCTCCGGGTTCCCTGGTTTCCCTCTCGGCTTGCTTGGATTTCGGTTCGGGCGGGCTGGGACTGTGGCCGGCGTCTTTGGATGCTGGCGCGTATGTTGTGGCCCCGGGTTCGTCCTGGTGGCCCCCCCTCGGCTACACGGTGCTGGGGGATGGGACTCCGCTGGCGCGGCCAAGATCAGTGGCTGCCTGATGGGGTCGGGTATCGGCTGTCCTGTGGCTGTCGGGCGGTTGATCTGCCCGAGGAGCTGAGGGGGCTGGATGGGAACTGCGATGCCTGGTGTGTGGGGCTTGGGGGGGGCTGACTTGGTGGGGAGAGGCACCTGCGAGCACCGGTCGGGCCTGCGTCAGGTTGGGCGAGGTCTAATTAAGTGTTTCCGGCTGGACTGGGCTGCTAAGGTCAAGCTGCTGAGTGCTGTAAAGCTTCCTGGCGGACCGGCTGGTTGATGGCCACCTGTGCGGATAGTGGGTTGCGACCTCTGCGTTGGACTTGTTTGGGTCTTGTGTGCTGGGTTTTGTGGGGCTTGTTTGGTTTCTTTGGTTTGGTTGTGGGAACGGCGGGCGGGGGCATGGCACCACGGGTAGGAGATAGGCCCTACTGACCTTCTCGGTCTGTCACCACCTCTATGTATTTCTTTTGTTTATTTGTGTTTGGTTTGGAGTTACAGGCAGCGGGTACAGGTCCTCCTCACCGTTACGCTCTTCGGAGGCACTCGGCAAAGTGGGTTCATAGGGTCGACGGCCTGGCATGCGGATGCGAGTTGTGGACACGTTGGTCACGACCTCTCTGCCTTGGTGCCACCTGTGTTGGTAAATTGTTGTTGGCTTTCTACTGTGGAGGAGGGTTTGCGGGACGGTATTCAGACCGGGCGGTAGTGGAATTTTGTTTTTTGTACGGGGAACTTGGGGGACTGGTACCTTGCTCGGCTTCGGCTACGCGAGGAGGCCTTGCGGCTTCGGCTGTTTGGCTTGGTTGGGCCCATACCAGAGGGTCTACGGTGTCGCTTCGAGGAGGACTTTCTTTACTGTTGATGGTTTTGTACTTAGTGTTCGTGTTGTGGGCATGGCGCGGGCATGTTTGAGGTTCGGGGCCGGAGGTTTGGATTGTTCGTAGTTAGTGGTAGTTCCGGTTTGCTTTAACCCTGTGCCGGCGGGGACTTGTCGTATGCCGGAGTCGGCGGTACAAGTATAAATAAATTAGATTGAATGTTCTAAGTAATTTCCTTACTTCTATCTTCGCTCCGCCTCGCTAGCGAGCTTCGACCTCACGCAACACACTTTCGCCTCGCTCATGATAACTTCATCGATACAATCCATCGTTTCCATCTTCGTTTGTCGGGCGGTTGGTGATAGAATAGTTGTTCTCGCTTGAGAAGGTGTTCCAGAGGGAGATATCCGTGGTTGATCCCGGTAGTCTCTGGACACAGGCTTGAGTGAGGATGGCGACTTCGTCCGCCTCCTCCTCCACGGACTCTGTCCCCAACTCGCGGATGTCGTCCCCCGTCCGGCTCGACTCCAACCCTTCCTCATCGCTTGAGACGGCTCGCGTCGCCTTGTCTCTTGCACCCGTTTCCGAGGCTGTCCGTGGCCTCGTTCCTACAACTACACGGTCGTACGCTGCGCCTGGCGGGGACTATAGTTTTCTGTCCTTCGCCCATGAACATGGCTGCCCCAACGCGGTGAACCCGGCGTTGGATGATTTGGTGAGGGGGTCGGTTGCTACAACCGCCCTTGTCACGATGAAAGAAGTGGAGTCTTTTGTGAAGGGTTGCCTGTTTGGGAAGGGCTGTCCAGCCACGTGTGGCTTGGACAACGCCTCTACCACGGGCCTCTTCAATCGGTTCAACTCCGATCACGGTTCGGCGTACACGCCGACCGTGCCGACCCCCTCTCCCCCCACCGACTCGCAGGCTGTTATCCCGGAGTCGTCCCTCCTCCCGCCGGCCAAGCAAGGCTCGACCACTTCCACGGTTGAGGCCAGTTCATGGTCCACCTCCCCTTCCGCCCATCGAGCGGTGTTCGATAGGATAGTGGCTCGGGAACGCGCTAAGCGAGCCTCCACTGCCTCCACCCCCTCCTTCCTGTCCGGCCTGTCGTCTGGAGAAAAGGCCCTCTACACCACTGGGAAGTTCACGCTGGACGACCCTGCCGATGAGGACTATGCTCCCCCGGCAAAGGGAACGCTGCGCCGTGCCCGCTCCTCCTCCCCCCGCAAACGCGCCGCCCCGGCCCCTAGTCCCTTCTTTGAGCCCCGGTTCATGAAAGCGATTGATGTTGAAGAGGGTCGGAAAAAACAAATCGTCCCGGATGAGGAGTTTTCCCATCTCCTGGACACCCACCGGAAGCGCCTGGCCCCCCCTGTGCTAGTTCCTTCCACCATTGAGGACTCTCCCCCCTCGTCCCCCCTTTGCTGACCACCCAGGAAGTGGTACCTTCGGCGGAGGTGATTGCTCGGGACACCCCTATGGCCTTGGAGGAAGGACGAAACTCGGAAGCAACCGGTCTGGGCGACAGTATTCACGCCCCCAACCTCCCGGGTACGCCTGCTCCTGGCTCGTCCCCTCCTGACTACGGTTCTCTACCCCCCACGTCACCTGGAGGTATCATGGAAGGATCTTTAGGCATCCCGCGCAGCACGAGCACTCCTTTGGAGGTGCCGCTGCCGGAAACCCAGCAAGAGGATGCCGACGTGGCCATGGCTAGGGCTGACCTGATTATGGCCGAGGTGGATGAGATGATGGCGGCTGGTAAGTCCCCCTCCCCCGCTCCCAGGTCTGGTAGTATTGTGGGGTCCATGTTGGAGGGCCTTGAGGATATCCGGTCCGGGAACACCCAGCCCCTCCTGTCACCCCTTCCCAGCGCAGACGGGTCCGAAGAACCCGACACTGTGGAGGATGTCCGGACCTGGATGAAAGACGAGATTGTGGAAACGGTCCCCATTATGTGGGTAGGACGTCGGTTTCATCGTTTGGAAAATGCGGTCCGGACATTGACGGAGATAGTTGGCCGGCAGGAGGAGGAGATTGCCGCCCTGAAAGGTAGGTTGGCCCCTCGTCGTCGCTCTTCCTCTGTGACTCCTGAGTCCTCAGGGACTACCCCTGCTCCCCGCTCCTCATCAGAGGGGTCCACTGAAGTCCCTGCCAAGGGCCAGGGTGCTGCTCCGGCGGCCCCTGCTACTAAAGCGTCCTTCGTGGACATGGTGAAAAAAATGGCATACGTGCCCAAACCTGCCATCCCATTGAAGGCCAAAGCAACCCCTGTTCGGCCTGCTTGGGCGGCCTCCTCCCACAGCACCAGCAGCGGCAGCTCTTCCAGTGATGGGGGGGTGGTCCTGAAGATGGGGAAAGCTGCGGAGGGAAAGAGGGTAAGCTTTGATGATGAGGAGGAGAAGGAGGATGGAAAGAAAAGGGAGAGAAAGAGAGGTAGACGCCTGAGCGGTGCTGCCAGGAGGAGAAGAAAGATGGCGGCTCAGGCCAGCCAGGAAGCATCGGCGACCCCGGCCAAGACTCAGGGGAAGACTACTGCTGACGGACAGGCTACACCCTCCGCTACTGCCGCCCCAATACCCATGGTGCAAACCCTTTCGTCGGGGCCGGGTGCCATCAGGAGGATCTACGACGTGGTGCCTAACTTGATTCCTCGTGACGGCCCTCCTCGCAGCGCCAGTCAGCAGGGGCCACCACCGAAGCTGGCTCCACCTCAGTCCTCGCCTACCCCGGATGCTAGGGGAAGGCACATCACAATGCGGTTCGCCACCCGCAAGGAAGTGGCTCTACCAGAAGGAGTGATGATTGAGGCAATCCGTGCCCGCATCAACGTCACCTTGTCCAACTCGCCGAAAATTAGGGGTATTTGCCCTTACGTTCGGGCTGGGCATATCCGGAACGAGATTGGGTGTATCTTCCTCATCCTGGCGGCCCACTCTGCTGCTGAACTTGGAGGCCGTCTTGACAAGGCCCGGTTGGCACTGTTGAAAGAGCTTTCACTCCCAGAATTTGTCTTCCAGAAGGACGTGAAGAAGGTGAAAATCATGGTGACGGGTGTCCCCCTTTCCGACACTGGCCGTGGTTCCATCTGGAAGGTTGACGGGTGGATTGGGGAACAGGCTTCAGATGGCCTACGCACTGATTTGGAGCTAGGTAATCCCGGCATCATCACTGTGTCCCGCCCCGACATCATGGGGTCCATTCATGCCATGAGGCAAGCCAACGCCGTGTCCTGCGGGATCCGCTTTTTGGTGGAGGAGAACGAGGCGGCCAAGGCTGCATTAGAGGCTGGGAGGATTTGGCTGCGGGGAGGAACCCGGGGTGTTAGGGTGTTCATGGAGCACCGCACGGCAAAAGTTTGTGGTAAGTGTTTGCAGGTGGGCCACTTTCAGGCCACCTGTGCCCTTCCTTCCCGGTGTCGGTTTTGCTACGGGGCGCACCTGTCCCGGGAGCACATGTGCAAGGCTCTAGGGTGCCCTGGCGGTGTGGGGGAGGCGTGTGGGCATACTCGCAGGATGTGTTGGCTGTGCGATAGGACTGATCACTTTGCTGGATACGAGAGGTGTCCTGCCTTGAAAGCTGACTCTAGGACTCCCGTATCCTCCCCACCCGCAACGACGGCGGCCACTGCCGCAGCCTCATCATCCGAGGTACCCGATGCTAAGGATAAGGGACCTGAGAAAAAAAGGCGGCCACGGCGCCGGAGCAGGGGACGGTCACCAACACCCAGGGTGGTGGAGGTGAGTAGTGATGAGGAAGAGGGGGATGTCCCGCGGGAAAAGTCTGCCAAGGCTAAGGGTAAGGAGCCTGAACGACCCCCCCCTTCCCCCTCCCCAAAGCGCGGAATTTTGAAAAAGAAACCCGTTCCCAAGAAGGGCGATGCTATGTGGTTCGCCCTGGACTCTGAGGGTTTTTTAAGTGACTCTGGCCCCTGTGGCCCGAGCGGATCTGTCGAGGCCCCCTTTTAATGCGTATCACGGCGATAGCATTGAACATGGGGAGGAGTGGCAGGAATCGGGCGCTGGCGTTTGATTTGTTTTCTTTTGTTGATTTATTTTTTGTTTTGGAACCCCCGGTTGACTCGGAGGGACAATATGTGCCGGTGGAGGTTGATGGCTGGGATTTGTTTTCCTTTGCGGTTGGATCGGGGGTGGAGGTGTTTGTTCGCTCGCATCTGTGCAGATTGTTTGATATTGTTGGGCATGGGGGCGCTTGTGCTCAAGTGGGGTTTTGGGAGAAGGGTGAGAAGAGGGTGCTCGCAGGCGTCTACATCCCACCTACACACACCAAGGCCGAATACCAGTCAGGGCTGAGGGACATCGGGGAACCGGATATCGCGTTTGGTGATTTCAATGCTAGACATCGAGACTGGGACCCACGGGCGGAGGTGGCCAGGCAGGAGCATTGCGGACGGTGGTTGAGGGAATGGATGGCACCACAGTTGCTGAACATGGCTCCACCTGACCGGCCGACGTTCCGCGACATATCAATGATCGACCTATGCCTATACCGAAGGCCGTACCTGCAGCACCGGTACCTCGATGTGGTTGGCTGTGAACACGCCGCCCAGACTATCAGACTCCATGTGGACCTACCTGACAATCTCGTGAGGAGGAGGCCCGCTTGGAAGAAGGCGGTGTGGGGAAAGGTCGGGAAGGAGCTGGACACCCTGAAGGGGGTGGATGATGAGCAGTTGTGGGGAGGGGTGAGAAGTGTGGTGGACGCACTCCCACGGGCTTCCGTTGGCAGAAGCCGGTGCGAGTGGTGGACGCCTGAGTTGGAGAGGATGAGGTTAGATGTGGTCCGGCTAAAGAGATACTCCAAGCGCACGGCGGAGCGGACGGAGGACTTTAGGCTGGCAAGGTGTGTCTACCGGGCTTGCCTGTTGAGGGCTTGGTTCGACCACATTAGGGCCAAGCTGGCGGAAAGCAAGGACCCCGACATCTTCAGGCTGGCAAGAAAGTTGGAGGCCCAGCGTACTTTGCCCTCGATGGTGCGGTCTGACGGCTCCTTGGCTACCGCGCATGCCGAGATCAGCGACCTGATTGCTCAACAGCTTGATCCTGGTGATCCCGCCCGATGGGCTGAGAGTGTGATTGAGATGGACAGTGCCCAAGAAATGGAAACGGCGCTGGCAAGGTCTCCCACAAACACGGGCCCAGGCGAAGACGATATTGGCTATCCCTTCCTAAGGTTTTGGAAGAGGAGGGATGCTGTGACATTACGACGCCTCGTTGACTATGGGCTGCGACATGACATTCTGGACTGGCATAGGGCTGAGGTCGTGCTTATACCCAAGCTCGACAAGCCGCGGTATGATGTTGTCAAGTCCTGGCGCATGATACACTTGCTTCCGACCACGGCTAAGGTGGCAGAGAGGGTGGTGTTGCTTCGGCTGGCCGCTTGTCTGGACCTCGGTGAGACACAGTTTGGCTCCCGCAGGAGACGGGGTGTCCACGATGCCATGGCAGTCGTTCAGGAATTCCTTCGCCATAATGAGGGGTACAAACGTCTGATCCTGTCAATGGACGTAGAGGGAGGGTTTGACAACATCGACGTCAACCTCCTGTCAGATTTCCTTGTGGCCCGGGGGTGCCCTCCCAACCTGTTTCTGTGGGTTCGGAGATGGACAGGCTGCCGGTCTGTTCGCTTCCGGTTTAATGGGTGCTTTTCCCGGGTGTACCATGTTAGCAAGGGGGTCCTCCAGGGGTCACCACTTTCTCCCTTTCTGTTCGGCGCTTACGTGGCTGACATTTTTACACCGCAGATGCGTTACTCCCCGGGTGTCCGGCATTTGGTGGCCTCGTACGTTGATGATGGGGTTATCATGGTTGCAGCTGACTCTTTTGATGCTGCCCGATACCATGCTGGGGAATTGTTGCGCGACTGTGACCGCATTGCGCGGGACAGGGGAATGGGGTTTAGTGCGTTGAAGACGCAGTGGATTGGGTTTGGTGATCGGGCTTGGGAAGGAATGGAGTTGTTAGGAGAAATGGTGTTGCCGTCTGAGGACCTGCGGGTTCTTGGGTATAGGTTTAATGTATTTCTTAACTTTTCTTCTCATGTACGTTATTGGTTGGACAGGGGGTTGGGGGTGAGAAGGAGGATTGCAGCGTTGGGGAGGAGGTTTGGGAGTGTTGGTGGGTTGGGAGCATGGGAGACTTACCGTTTGGTGCAGGCAGCCTACCTTCCGACCGTCTACTACGGACTTGAGTTTGTAACCGACTACCCGTCGTATGTGAAGCAGATTCAGGTCCACGTCAACGACTGCATCCGCTCGGTGTTTCGGACCCCAATGAAGTTGGCTAACAACGTTTTGCTGGCAGAATACGGGGTTACGCCTGTCGCTATTCAGGGCAGGTACCTACAACGGAGGTGCTACAGCCGGTTCATCAATTACCGGTATTGCGAGGATCATCCTTGGTTCGGACAGATCAGGCTGGACTGGAAGGAGGAAGGCATGGTGGCCCACCGACAGCATTCGGACAAAGTACTTTCTTACCGTCCCACAGTTGTGATCGGGAAGGGGAAGGAAACCAGGGCCCTCAGGCATGCCGGGGAAGTCAAAGAGCTCAGTAGCGGCCCGGATCTGGTGGTGTACACTGACGGATCCAAGATGGCCGAGGGTGCTGGTGTCGCTTGGGCTGTGTTCGAATGGAGGGCCTCGCTTAGGATAGGGGGGTGCTCGGTGCCAACGTCCTGGAGCATTGTTGAATGCGAGCTGTTTGCAGTGATCTGTGCCCTACGGGAGGTCAGCAGTATGTGTGAGGGACGAGGGGTACATGTGTTTTTGGACTGCGTCCCCGCCCTGCTTTTGATCGAGAACATGCTGCCCGAGGGGCATTCGGCTGAGATGTGGGAAGTCATGGCACCTTTGATAGAGGTGGGGCACCCACGCTTTGGTTGGGTTCCGGGACACATGGGCATTCAGGGCAACGAGCTGGTCGACAGGAAGGCCAAGGAGAGTACACGCCTACCGTTGCAGCCTTTCCGGTGGGAAGGGGTCAGCTTTGGTATAAGGCATGCTGCATTGGCCCGTGAATTGAGGAAGGAGGAGTGGGAGGCTTGGCATGTGAATGAAGGCCATGGGTATTATGCTCGTGGGCCTAAGGCCCCCAGACACCTTCGCAGGCTGACAAGGATGGATTCCTATGTGTTAACTAGGATCCGCAGCGGTACTGGCCTGATTGGGCACGACGAGTGTGAAGGGCGTGAGGAGAGACATCATTGGACGTCCTGCCAACGGTACAGTTGGAAACGGCCGGCTATGGAGGACTTGTTCAAGGACTCGGCGATCGCGGGATGGAAGGACTGGTGGTTGGAACACGGGTGGCTGGGACTGGGGATCCCCCGTCATATTAAGGAGGTGGACGGGGAGTTGGTGGTCGCAGGTAACCCGTTTGATGGTACGCTTACGGTGGAGAGGGACGGGAGGCGAGTGTGCATAGGGACGCCCGATACGTGTCTGCGGTGTGAAAAGAAACATCCTGGGGGGGAGTGCGTGCTTCCGAGTAAGCATCTTCCCACCAAGTGGTTCTTCCTTCCGAACTCGGTGGCTACGCGGTGCCCGAGCTGCGACATGGCGATTACCTACCAAGGCACCTCCACACGGTCCTCCTTCTCTGCTCACTTCGATGACAACCCGGGCTGCCTCTCGGCGGGCCTCAACCAATTTTGGCAGCGGCACTGGCTTGACTGGGACGACCTCGCGCTTTCCTTACGGACGGCTGTCGTGCTGAGGTGGGCTGGGCTGTTTGGGTTTATCGAGCGGGAACGGTGCCCCTTTTGCGACCAGCGGCGGATTGCTGGGAAAGTTAATAGGATGGGGGAGCACTATCGGAAGAAACGTGGATGTTGGGACAGACTGTATGTTTCCTTTGTTGAGTATGTTGATGAGATTGTGTTAGAGGCGGGGTAGTTGTGTGGGTATGATGTTGGTGGTTGGGTTGCGGGAAGGGGAAGACGCGTTAATCCGGGATGTCGCTAGCCGACGTGAGCGCCCGTGAGCCCCTTAGGTAGTGATTTTTGGATTTGTGTTTGGGAGGAGCGGTTGCGGGACGGGATTGCGCCCGTGGTAGTGTATTTTAGTTTGTGATTTTGGGGTGAGGGGGAGACTGGTGGTATGCCGGAGTCGCCGGTACTAGTATAAATAAATTAGATTTAATGTTCTAAGTAATTTCCTTACCTATTACTTTACGAATAAAACATCTTCACGCTCTTTATCACGTTTGCATATCCGACACATTTCTCACGAGCCTACGTGAGGCGAAGCTATCTTATTTAAGATTTAACAGGCGTTATCAAACGAACGGTGATAACGTAGATCAACGGATCTAAGAACTGTTACATCTATTAAGATTATAACAAAGGAGAGAAGTATCGTTGCCCGTCGCTATTGGTTAACTACAAGTTAGGAACGTTACAGTACCCTTGTGAAGACCTATGTGATTTCTTCGCCTTCGCCTAATTCCCACAACCGGCTGGTGGTTCTGACCTGCCCAGCCTGTGCGGGTCTTCGAGGAGGCCTAGGTGGCTTGATAGACCTTGCTCGACTTGGGCCCATTCTTAGTGGCCTTCGGCTAACTGCGGCCGCTGATACTTGAATGTTCCCGTAGTACGTTTTATATGTGTGGTTCTTTTTTCCACATCTCGTGCAGTTGTTGTCCTTTTTTCTCGCATCTATAACGCTTTGCGAGATTCCTTGGTGTGCTTCAGACCAATTCGAGTGTGTGATCGGAGCACTTCCTCCAAATTTCTTAGTCGGCCGTTCCGACTTGTGGTCCTCACGTTTCCTTTTTCGTGAGGGTCCCCCACCTCCCTTTATATAAGCCTTATCTCTTCGTGGCTTATCAGACCTTTCGTCCTTTGAGGATTTATCCTTTGTATCCTTAGAGGAGGTGTGTCGGGAATTGCCTTCTTTCAGTAACTTTTTTCGGTACTGAAGGTCTTCTTCTGCCCGGCCGGCTTCTATAACCACATCTTCCCATTCCTCGTCGGTGTCGAACTTTTGGAAGGAGATGCGGGTGAGGATGTCTTCGGGCAAGTTTCTCTCGACTGCCTCTCTCCATGATTCACCTGTCATATTGGCTTTGTTGTTCAGGTTGTGCATGATTCGGAGGTAGGTTTGAATGTTGCCTTTGTATTTTACTTCCTTCATGTCCCGCAGGGCTTGTCGTCCTTCTTGTAGGGGCGCAAAGGCTTTTCCTATTTCGTACGAGAAGCGGGTCCAACTTCGAAAATTCCGATTTTGGGTCTCGCCCTGTAACCCGTCCATCTTTCTTCGGTACCATATCGTATATGGGGTTACCACTTTTCCCTTGGTACGGTTGAGGGCGTATATGACCCGTTCCCGATCATCCCTCCAAATGTGGGGATTTCGGTCGAAGTAATCGATACATTGTTGAAGCCAAATGTGCACATCTTGGTGCTTTTCTCCTTCAAAGAGCGGTGGTGCCTCCGCTGGTCGTTTGGTGTTTACCACGAAGGCTTCCGCCAGGACATTTGCCAGTTCTGATTGTTCTGGGGTTAGACCCCTGCGGCGTCTTTCTGGACCGCCGCCCTTTCTTCCTTTTTCTTCAGCGTCATAATCGCTGCCGTCGTCATCGTCATCACTAGGATATCCTCCTCCTCCTTGTCCAGGTGGTGGAGTTGCGTCTGAGGTTCCTTCCCGACTAGCTTGGGGTTTCTCAATCTGTTTTCCCTTTTCCTGTCTAGTCGGTCTGGAATAGTATTCATCATCATCTTCCACCGATTCCATCCTTACACGCTTGCTAGCTTCCGGTTTTTCTTTCGGAGCCACTTTCTTTCTCGAGGACATGAGAAGTTCTTGGACCGCTTCTCCAATCTTTTTGAGTTCACTCTGTTGAGACGAGAGTGCCTCACGAGTCTTCTTTGCCTCGTTTTGAAAGAGTGTATCTCTTTCCTTGAAGGCACTATTTACCTTCCGGTCTCGGTCCTTCATTTCCTTTCTGATTTCTTCTATTGCTTGTTGTAGAAGAATGTCCCGTTCAAGCATGGTCTGGTGTAACTGCGAGGTGACCCCTTCGTGATGTTCCTGTCTGGCAGCTTGTTGTGCCAGGTTTTTTCCGCGATTTCCCTTACTATTCTTTCTTGTAGAAAGTTTACTTCGGTCTCTACTCCCTGACATTGCATCAACAGGACCCCTATGTCCTGATTATGGATTTCTTTTCCCTCGGCAATTTGTTTTTGAATTTCAAATAATCGAAGGGCGTTTTCCTGTTGAGCTCCCGTGAGCTGGGCAAACGCTATGTTTGCAGAGTCAATGGAGGAAGTTATGTCCCTCCGGACATCGCGTAGTACCACTCCTACCCTCGCAGCTAACTTTACCAAGTCGGCTGCCTGGTCCCTTGGCCTCGGGGTAGATGAGCGTGACGAGCTGGGAACGCTTGATGCCCGTGATCCATCTCTTGGGGGACGCCTTATTCCCGGGGGGAGCGATGAAGGTTGGCTTGGTGCATTTTCTCCTTCGCTCCCGGTGTCCATCGCATCCTTATCTTTTAATTTTTTGGGAGGTTCTCTCCATGGCACCAGCGTCCCCGGACCTTCAGGGAACCATGATGACGATGGTTCAGTCATCTTTTCCTATAATGGGATTCGGTTTTAATGGGAGTTCGGGTGGTTTCCGAGCCTCCACGCCAAAGGTATAGTAGGTATGAAGCAACTATCAGAGGATCCTTCTTCACTGGTGTCCCAGTCGAGGAAAGGTTTCCAAACGAATTCTGGCCCGTACCAGGTTTCGTAAAGCTTTTGAAATTGTTCCTCCGTAGGAACTAGAGTTGAGTCGGTATACCACGAGGAAGCTTCTTGTTCCAGAAATGGTATTTCTCGGAGCTCGGACAGACCAGATAACACTGACCTAATAGTAGGGTAGTGTACCTTGGTCGGTGGTTCGAATATTGAATTAGTTCGGGAGAGTTCCTCAAGGGTGTCTAAACCGTGCGTATCACTAATCGCAGGGTAGTGTGCCGTGTTTTTAACGGTCTCGTCGTCTGCGTGACTCGAACTCATGAGCTTGCTTAGTGCAGAGTGGTGACCGACTTATTTAGTGAGCCTTGGTAACAAGGAGAGCTAACAATATAGTGTTAGGCGGAAGCCGACTCTAAATAATTGTCGAGAAGACTTAGGCCTAAATCTTTTGTAATAGACGGAGATTTGTCTAGGAAGGCTCGGGGTCGTTCTTTTCATTTATGACTACTAAGAACTCGCTTAATCGTTAAGGGAAATAATTTTATAAAGATTCGTAGGTAAAACAATGTTATATTGTTAAGGTCTCTTCTCCATCGCTTGATGATGTCTAAAAGCTTGGGAGGCACTTCGATATTTATATCCCGCGTCTGAGTGTTCGCGGACTACCTCTAATCCTCCTATAACTAAGTATCTATCGAAGATTGTACGCTAACGTCTCATAGTCTTAACAAGTGCGAACACTGTTTGACCCTGAACTTTCACACACCATCTTCGTTCTCATAAAATTCTTTTCCGTCTAATCGTAGGATGCGCTATTATCCTCGAATGACCGGTCTTCGATTTATAGAGACGAGTAGACTCCTGTCTGAAACTGCAGTCGTCTTGACTATCGTTCCAGTAGTCTCTTCCGATTTCACATAGTGGCCAGCATATGTGTCGGGTACCTATGCATAATGCAGGCTACGTAGACGGTGCGCCAACACTCTTAAGTCTACCGCCTATTAGGTCTTCTGAGTCTGAGCAGCTTCCCCTCGGTCCGCCTCGCCTCAAGGAGAATCACCTCTCGAGGGATCCTGTCTCCAGGACCAACCAACATACAGCGGCCTTCAGATAGGTATTGGTGTCATATGTATCCCCTATGGCCTCTGGGGCACTGTAGGAGTAGTTGCGGATTTTCGAACCGAAAACGTCCCGTCACTTTCGGCCCATAGTTAGGATGCCTAACCTTGAAGCCTAATAACTCAATGTGCCCCCGACGGATTTCCTCCGTTTCACTTCTCAGAGGTACCCAGAGGTGCCCTCTTATATTTCCTGCGAACAGCTTACGGTCGGACGGACGGCAGCGACGTATATGGTGTTATGAAGTGGGCTTCATTGAGATGACATTATAGTCATGGGACGCAACCCTTCGAAATCTCGCTAAGGACGTGCGGGCCCCAGAACGGGGCCGGAGGGGGGTGTTAGGCTCTCGATAAATGAGGGTCTGTGCGCAGTTACCCTACCAAGAGGTCTGTGCATTTTCTTTATGCCTAACACCCGACCTCTCGACAGTGGACGCAGCAAGTACTGCAATTTGCGCAAGGACACAGCGGATAAACTCCCCTTTGAGCCGGCTGTGGAGGACTCCTGGTAAGTGAAAATCTTCTTATGTATGGACCTGTTTGACATAGTAAAACTAACTCTCTTACTTCAATTAGGGGGCGCTATGGTGAAATCACCTATGCCAAGAGCCGCCGGAGGTTCCGGGATCCTGACGCCAACGCCGCTTCCTATAAAGCATGGCGCGAGTCTGTCCAGGGCTTCATGGCAAGGCACTCCTTGAACCTCTACTGGCTGATGGAGTCTCAATTGGAGTCAGTCATTACATTTGCCTACTACCTTCCGCCCGACGAAGGCTGGATTAAGCTTGTGCAAAATAAGCATTGGACCGACGACCTTGGGGAAGTCGGACGTCATCTGAGGATCTTGGTCTGGGACACGGCCAAGAAACTCTAGATGACAAATGAGTGTCTGTTTGCAGAGCGGGCAGTGGTGGCGCTGGAGGAGGGAGCTCAGGGTAAGTATCACTGTCCATCTTTTCTCTGATATCCCTGGACTAACACTTATTATCACCCCCCAAACCCAATTGGTCCTCTCTGTATTGCTCAACAGCAATACAGGTTTACATTGTTTGCCAGACAGGCCCGGGTGTGCAGGTAGACGGCCACCCATTCCTTGGCTACTCCTGGTATTCCAAAGACCTGGACCAGGGAATCGCCTGTTAGGAGGAGACAACCAGTATAGACTTCAGGTTGTCTAGGCCAATCGGGATTCTTTCGTGTAGACATAGATTTGTCTAGGAAGACTCGGAAGCAACTCATTTCGTTTATGACTACTAAGAGTGCAAGAAAGTGGAATAGAATCGCAAGAACAATATTATATTGTTAAGGTCCCTTCTCCGTTGCTTGATGATGTCTAAAGCTTGGGAGGCACTTCGATATGTATATTCCGTGTCTGAGTATTTGTGGACTACATTTATCTAACATACAAAATATGTACCTCTTCAATTTTAGCTCACAACATCAAGTACTCCCTAAAGGTGTGAACACCGGAAGACCCTGAAAACCATCACACCCTCTTCGGTGATTACTATTTTCCTAACTAGAAGACATACTTGTTACCGGTAGTAATTCACTGATTCTCAGAGTCCTTAGACCTGCAGCCGAGTTCTCAAGTCGAACTATATGGCTCCAATTGTCCTTTTCGTCATCAAGAGGATCAGTGTTGATGCGAAGCTGCCTTTGCATATATGCCGGAGTCGATGACTTCTAGTTGTGATAGCTCAACAACTAACTGATGGAATTTATTCCAATAACTCTCTCTTGGTAGAGGAGAGGTCATTCTATTGAATAGTCTCATAACTCCTCGGTTGGCAACTCCTAGTTGTTCTATGTAGAGAGGTGGACCTTCGTATTGTGTTGGTCATAACTCCCGCCCCTACTGTACACCCTATATCGTAGTAACGACACTCCTTAGAGCTCGTTGGCTTCTTTGGTAGTGTCTACAGGAGCTCTGGACTCTTTCTGATTATCGGAGGGTGGATGTGAATGCGTTGGTTTGTTACCCCGAACCTCCTAACAGTCATTTCTCGACCTTGTGCGAAAACATCGTGGTACTTACGGCCTATGCCAAAGATGTCATATCTATGAAGTCTAGTAACCACCTGGGTAGTTGGCCGATTGACTTTGTTCCACTTCTCAGGTCTCGCCAGAGCTCCCCTCTTTTATGTTCCGCGAACAGCTTTTGGTCGGACGGACGGCAGTGACGTATACGGTATTAATCTGACACCTTCAATTTTGTGACCATATAGTCACAGGACGCAACTAAGGTTGATGTGTAAAATGATGCGCGGGCCCCATAAGGAGGCCGGAGGGGGGTGTTGGAGACTAAGATTCTCAAGCTCGGGTAACGTTACCCTACCTAGGATACTCCTAGGTTATCGGAATCTGGTGCTCCTAACATGAGCTCCCTCTTCTAGGGCTTCGCCTCGAATGCCCCTTTGGTACAAAAATAAAAATTAAACATTAAATTTTAAATATTAAATAATAAACCTCAATCATTAATGATTTAAGGACCCAATGAAAGCAGGGTAAAAAACCTTCCCCGTTTGCTTGTCCACGGCAGGAAAACCTTATCTTCATCGTCCTTCCTCTGCCAGCCGTGGCATTTCCGGATTATCGCGATGAAATTCTTCCACCAATTCCCTCGCATTATCCATTCCTGTCGCTGGCTCCCAAGTATTCTCATCTTCAGAACAGCTCTTCCATTTAACGAAGTACCACAGCTCACGTATCTGTTGATAGCGGCCACGGATTCTTTTCCTGTAAGAGCGTATCTCGCTTCTTACAATTTTTTCTATCTCCCATTGTTGGTTGCCTTCGATATCTTCAGGTTCCCTGGGAGGCTGTTGTCGGTCTACTCGTACCGACTCCCTGTAAGGTTCTAATAGGGAAATGTGGAACACTGGGTGTATATTCCAACGATCTGAGATGTTGAGTTTAAATGCCCAGCTTCCTCATTTTTCCAAGATCACGAAGGGTCCATAAAGCTTTGGACTTAGCTTTTTGGACTTCCAACGGGTACAAATGTTTTTTGCGTTTAACATAGCTTTATCGCTGGCTTTGAAGTCTGGTTGTTGCTTGGCCTTTCTATCATAATATTTGGCCACAGCTTCTCATGTCTATTCGAGTAATTGCCGCGCTTGCTCATGAATCATCTTTATCTAGTTTGCATAAAGGGTTGCTCCTGGATTATACACCTCACACTCCTTCATCCATTCTGTTTGAGGATGGAATCTATAGTTTGCATAAAATGGGGTCATCCTGTGTGCGTTGGTAGCCGAGTTACTGTAGCCATGTTCGGCTAAAGGTAGGAGCTCATACCAATCGTCCTGATCATAATTGACAAAACTTCGTAAGTAACCTTCCAGTACTTGCTTGGTACATTCAGTTTGTCCATTGGTCTGTGGGTAGTATGCTGTTGACATCCTCCTTTTTATATCCAATACTTTGCATAACGCCTCCCAGAATTCTCCTGCAAACTTTGAGTCCATATTCGAGACAATTTCTGATGGTAAGCTATGTAGCTTCCATATTTCCTTCATGAAGGCGGTAGTGACATCTTTCGCGGTCGCTGTTCCCTCTAATCAGATGAAATAGGCCATCTTGGTAAACCGATCAACCACTACCATTATGTAAGTACATCCTTGACTTTACGGTAGTTGCGTTATAAAGTCCACGGATAGAGATGCCCAGTCCGCGTATGGTATCGATAGAGGTTGGAGTAGACTGTACTTTGCGTGGCGAGGTGACTTGTTGTGTTGACAATTATCATATGACCGTACATAGTCATTTACCCAATTAGCCAGGCCTTTCCAATAAAAATCTCGCATGATGATCTCGAGAGTTTTTTCTTGTTCGATATGTCCTGCAATCTTTGCATTGTAACATTCTTCAGCTATTGTGGTATAAAAGCTCTGGTCATTTGGTACGAATAGCCTTTGCTTATAGTAAAGCAAATCATCGGTTAGGATCCAATTCTTTGGGAAAGGTTTGTTCTTGTCTTATAGCCTTTCCAATTCCTTTCTTCGCTTCAGCCACTCCTTATCTCCCAGAATGGCCTTCTGAATCTGCTCCAGAAATTCTGGATTGAATATCTTTAATTCTTTACAGGCTAGTAGGGTACTAGTCATGAGGGTTTGTTTGGGTATCTCAGTTACGTCATACCAGTGTTTATTCTGATCCTTTGGCGCATGGAGCTGGCTGATTACCGGTTCGATTTCTTGGATAGTCATAGCTCTCATAGCAATATCCGAGTTTGTGCTCCCGAATCCTGCTGTTCCTCTTTCAGTCTCCTCCAGGCTATCTATCTCCATCATCTCAGCAGTATTAATCTTTTCTATCACTAGTTGGGCAATACGGTCCTCTTCTTTGATGTGACAGTCCGCATCTCGGTGGTTGAATAGTAGAACTTTGAGTTCTGCGGTATAATCTGCATCGATTACTCCGGCACCTGTTGAAATCCTGCTTTTAACGGCTAATCCGCTTTTGGGAGCAATTCTTCCATATGTCCTAACCTGTAATCCCACAGTGATACCGGTTCCGACTATTAACTGTCCTCTGGCCAGGACTATGGCTTCTTGTAGAGCGTAGAGATCATGGACCTCTGCCATTCTTGAGCCTTTGGTTGGTAACCTTGCTCTTGTGTCTAACCTTTTAACCCGAATAACGGAATTGGGATCATTCCATTTAGGTTCCTCTTGGATGTCATCGGCACAAATTTTGCCTTCGGTGCTTCCTGCAACTAAGCAGACTTGAATTTCCCCCATCTTAGTTCTCGTAATTGAACTGATCTGGAAATGTTCGGGCTTCAAAAGCGCTTGTTCGCAATGTCCAGCTCCCTCCTCAGGACGGTACTCCGGCCGTCTACTAAGGGCATCCGGTTTTCCTCCTCTAGTTCCCGGGCGGTAAACAATTTTAAAATTGTAATCAGCGAGTTTCTGCGCCCAGCGAATTTGGCGACCGCTCCAGACTTTCGAGGTGAGGAAATATTGAAGGTTTTGGTGATCGGTATAGACAGTAACCGGTTTTTCGGTTCCAACCAAGTATTGGCGCCATTCTTTGAATGCTTCTAGTATTGCCAATAGCTCTTTATCGTGGATCTCATAATTTCTTTCTGCCGAGTTCAGTTTGCGGGAATGAAACGCCACTGGATGTAGTCGTTTCTCCACAAACTGCGATAAGACGCATTGTAAGGTGAAGTCACTAGTGTCCGTTTCTACGACCCTTTCTCTTTCGGGAAAGAAATGGTGTACAATAGGGGCAGAAGTAAATCTTCTCTTAAGTTCTTGAAAGGCTGCCTCTTGTTCCAGGCCCCACCAGAAGTTTTTTGGATTACCCTTCAATGTTTCCATGATAGGAGCACAGATTTTAGAGAAGTTTTCTATAAAGCGTCGGTCAAAGTTCGTAAACCCTTGGAATATTTGAACTTCCTTAACCAACTTAGGTGGCTTCCAATCTAATACGCAGCCCATCTTTCGGGTACTCATAGACACCCTATCGACAGCTAATATATAGCCTAAAAATTCCACCTCATTTATGTGGAAAAAAGATTTCTTGATTGAAATCGCGAGCTGGAAATCTGCTAATTTTTGCAGAAGATTTTTCACCAACTCAATATGTTCCTTCTCAGTCTTTGAGTAGATGAGAATATCGTCAAGGTAGCAAACAACTCCTTGGTCAACATGTTCCCAGAGAACTTCGCTCATCATATATTGGAAAGTTGCTGGAGCGTTTGCTAGTCCGAATAGTATTACCTTATATTCGTAGTGCCTGTATCTTGTTCGGAAGGCCATTTTACATTCAGCCCCTTCTTTTATCCGAATGAGGTTATATCCGTCTTCTAGATCAATCTTTGAAAAGATGGTTGCTCCTGCTACTCGATCGCGTAGTTCCGACATTAGAGGTAGTGGGTACTTATTTAAGATAGTAATCTTGTTTAAGTTTTGGTAATCCACTACCAAACGTAGTCGACCATCAGCCTTCAGTGTGAAAAGAATTGGTGCACTGAATGGCCACTGACTTCGTGTAATTTTTCCTTGTCGGATCATATCGTTAATATATTCATGTAGGAGTTTAAGCTCCTTTTCGGATAGAGGATATATGGGTCCCCAAGAGGGATTTGCTCCGTCTACCAATTTGATTTTGTGATCGAATGATCTTCTCAGTAGTAAATTTGCCGCAGTTTGCGGTAGGAAGAGCTTCTTGAATTCCCAGTAGTATTTGAGGAGAGAGTCGAAGTTGACTTCATTTGGGTCTTCAATGCTTCTGATTCTTCCAATTTGAATCGTGTTCTCATCCCATGCTACAGATTCGTCATATTCGAACATATCTGCAATCTCTTCATCTTCTTCTTCCACACAAGTATTTTTACACTTGGGGTCTTTGAATTCCCAGTTGTCCGGGTTTCCAATGTTCGATATGGGGTGTTCTGAATGCCACCACCCAAACGGGATAATCATCCCATAGTCTCCTGCTGCTGCGATTTCGCACGCAACTTCGGATAAGTGTTTATTGCGTCCGATCTCAAGCCATAATGGACGTGTATAAAATTTTCCTCCCAATGGAGATGGTACTCCATCGAAGCCTTGAATAGCGACCGGATTTGGTCTTTCTGTGAACGGAATTTTTAATTCCTTAACAAGGTCTTTGTTGATTAGGAACATGTTGGATCCTGAATCTAATAGAACACGGATTTTGTATCTTTGTCTGTTTGGGTTTAAAACATGGATATGAGCGTATCCTTCGGGACAGTCATATCGTGTAGGTTTTGGTATGTTAAATGCGTGTCTCTTTGGATGAGGGATTGAAGCGTTATCTTTTCATTTCAACATGTCTAAGGTTTGATAACAACTCGGATGTTTGTTACCGCACCCAGACAGTTTCGACCATTGAGGTCTCCTCAGACAAACTGGTTTGCTATTAATAAAGAAAATCCTATATCCCTGCTCGTCGTTTTACGGATACACTTTATAGTGCATGACCAGTTCTCAAGCTGGATGCCTCTCCCTTCTCTCATGCTTAGGGCCTTGGTGGTAACGAGGTCTGCTTTCGCAAGTTATTTGTCCCTCTCCAATTCCTTTCCCTTAAGAATTGGTTTGATCTTTCAACCAGAAACAGTTCTGTATGCAACATAGAGGTATCACCAGTCTTTGTCCAGCTGGTACAACCTCCCGGATACGTGTCCTGCAACTCCACCTATGTTTTCTGGGTTTGAGATCTTGTCACGTGATATGGTCATCCATAACATCCTTCACCAACCCTAATGGATAACTGGGAGTGGAAAACGCTTATGGGTAAGGCCTGCGGAATAAATAGCATACTTGAAAGACTAACTAGCTTATTCGCTGCTCTTGTCTGGGCGCTTGGATCATCCCCTCTTTACAACATAACTCAGCTTTAGGACTGATAGGTTCGAGAGTGTGGGCCTGGGCAGTTTTCCAAGCCGATTTCATCGTCATGAATTCGGCAACCTTTCTGTAACGAGACTCCACTGAGTACTATTATAAGTAGCCAAACCTACACCCATACCGGAGTCAAGAGACTACCGCGGTAGGGCTGGCGGTAGACTTAGGTCTACCAGGTGGAGGTACCGGTGGTTAGGTACCTCAGTCGGGCATGCTAGGCCATACCAAAGGTACATAGGTCCTAGTAATGGTTGGGGGTTACCCTGCTATGTAGGGTAACCCAAGTAGTCAATTTGGGAGTTACCCTGAATTACTCGACGGAGAGTCCAGGTAAAGTTACCTTACTCTGTAGGGTAACTCGGGGTACAGTTACCCTACCTTCGGACTAGTGTTACCTTGCCTTGGGCCACGGGTTACCCTGCTATGGAGTCAAGTTACCCTACCTTGAAAGTAACTTGTTACGCAGGACTTCGGGGGAAGTTACTAGATTGTTTGTCACGCGAAACTACATAGGGTGTTCGATTCTCAGGTTGTGCGGATCACTCCCGCACAACCAGTTGAGCTCCGAACAAGCTGTAACTTGGAGGTGTGGTTGCTAACACCCCCCTCCGGCCCCGTTATAAGTCCCTAGCGTCATGGGCTACAGCCTGAAGAGTTGCTGTAAGTCTAGCAGAAGTCTCCAAGTGGAGATGTTGCCGTAACTCCGTATGCGCTCACGCCGTCCGTCCGACCGGAAGCTGTCCGCAGGATATATGAGGGGGAAGAGGAGAACCTGGAGAATAGCCTCCAGGTGGTTTCGTGTAAAACGGACCAAAACTGACGGAGTAATACCACTTTGAAGTAAGAAGTAGTAGGTGAGGTTACCGGAGGCCAGTAGGCGAGGTAACCGAAGTCCGTTGCCCCGAAAGAGTAATAGTATTGGAGAATCGTTAAGGACTCTAAGACACTATTCTGGGGCCACGATATGACTTGCTTCTAGGAGGGTTGACTGTGGGTAGCGCCTATTGGTAGTCAACCTCCGAAGGGGTCTATCGGGGGAGCTACGTGGCTATCATCCGGAATGATATAGAAATGAGTAGAACCGGATAGATGTTCAGGGGCTGCGAATGCTTGTAGAAGACTAAGTGTATATGGGTAGAGAGTTCCATATTTGGTATAACATCCGCTCGGGCATGTCAGCTCGCCACTGACATGACCACGATATGAAGAGTTTTTACTCCTGCGGCTGTAATGGAGATGCAGCGGCTAAAACACTTCTGTCGGGTTGATGTTAGAAATCCACGGAGTGGTCTAGTTCGCTATGGAGGATCTTTGGTCCGATCCGTAGAGGTTGGCTAGACAGCCCACGGGAGTTGGGTGCTCACGAACGCAGGGTAGTGATGGGGAGTAACTGGCACCATACCAAACCTACTTAAGTATATGCGAGTTCTCCTCTACTCTGGCAATCAACTACCTCTCGAGATCAGGACTTAATTGAGTAAAGCTGTGGCTTAACGATATTAAGTTTTACCGTTTATTTTTTCAACTCTGCTGTTGATTATCTTTATCTTTATCTTCTGAAAGAATACTTCGGTGCGGTCGCATCCTCGGGATCCATCTTCCCAGAGGGAGCCCCCGTTACAGTATATCGTTAAGCGAAGACCTCGCTTAACTCTACCTACTCTTGAGATTTGTTGGTATTGACCTCCTTGAATTGACATAGTTTGAGTACGAGTCGCTGGTCTGGTACCAGAAGCATCGGGTGGAAATTACTATGTCAAACCAAGCCGGTCACTTCGATCCTGCCGCGGCGGCAGCCCACCAATGGCATATGCGGCGTGAAGCATTTGCGGATGCCAAAGGCCTTGGTTGGGAACCCATTGAACTTGTCCTTAATGCTACTAATATCGACCTCCCCGACGATGCCGAGGAAATTGTGGTCGAAGACCCTGCGCGGTTATTCGAATCGTTTACACAGCAGAAGCTTGCGATTCCGGTAGTGCCAGAAAGGCAAGGTCACGTGTTTAGTCTTGCGGATTTTACTAGGGAAGTCATGGAACCCTACATCCTTCTTGAAGTTACAAAACAGATGAAGGAAGCTCAAAGCCAGATGCATTACTGGAATGAGCAGGCGCAGACTAAGTTTAAAATAGAGATGGTTACGGCGGCTACGGAGTGGATGCGGAAACAACAGAAGTTGTTCATACGGCAAATTAGTGACACACGTGCGCTAGCCAAGAGGATAGCGGCGTTGGAAGAGGCTGCCCGTACAGGGCATCAGATTGATCATGACAATGATACGATCATGACAGTGGCACCTCCGATGGAGAAGCGTCCCGCGGTCAACTTTGCGGAGACCCTAACCGCTATGTTGACCAATCCCTCATATCAGGCATACTTGACTGAATTAGGAGTACAGATAGCGGGTCAACAGCCACGAGCTCTAGTCTCTCCTCGTCGTTCCCCCTTCCACGAACAGCTCGGAGAAGCACTCGCCCCGGTATCTCAAAGGAGAAACCGACGGACTCCTAGCCCTGCTACAGGCTCTCGTCCAGGCGATAGTGGTCATAGGGTGGATAAGTCCAGAGTCCCTCCTCCACCTCCGCAACCTGGTCGGGATCAGGTAGACTTGACAGGAGTCACTGATACCCCGACACCCTCTACCAATGTCCCTGTGCCAGACCGACCTTACCAGGCGGCTGTGAATACACCTCTCTCAAAGCCAGGACAAGCTCCCGTTATCATTGAACCTGCTCCCCTGCCTCCCATGCCTTCCATGCCTAAGTTACCTGGTGCGCCCAGGAAACCTACTGATACAAATGAGTTTTTTGACAAACTTAGGCAAGGACAATATAACAAGTCCGGGGGTGAATGGGGTATGTGGGGTGCTCCGGAGAAAGAACGGGTCCGAAGGCCTTTGTCGCCGGGGGTTACGGCCTTCTGTTACACTGGTTGTATGGTCGTGGGAGGACCTCACTTTCCAAAGGCCGCACATGCGCTCAACTGTCCTAACAGTCGTTCGAGTCAAGCGTAGCGGAAGCCGGAGGAGGAGGGTCCGAAGATGAAAAAGCCCAAATGTTCTTATTGTGGTTCACGTTTGCACGTGGGACCTCCGGCAATGCCGGATAGCTGTCTGGAATTCCAGCAGTTTGTTCAGGGTCGGTATGGGGTTACTCCGAGTTCTTCGGCAGCTGTCCCATTACCAGACCCACCTCCCATGCCTTTGTCTCGTTCGGGGGTGGTTCCCCAAGAGGACAGACAAGGGGAAAGGAAGGACTCCTTTGACGGGTATGATAGACCCTCTGGAGGCCCTGGCAGAAATGCCGGTGGCGGCGGAGATCAACTCCCGCCTGGCGGAAACGTTGGTGCTGGCGGAAACCCGGGTGATTCCAGTTCCTCCAGTAGCAGTGATGACGATGATGCCGACTCCATACCCGATTTCTCTGAGTTTCTGGGGAGGCGGAAGCCAAACTGGAGCGAGAAAAAGAAGAGACGCTATGACCGCGGAGCACGAAGGTTGCTACGAGCTTTCTTGCAGATGAGTGGAGCAGCTGGAGCTAGTCAGCTAGCCGGTAACTCCACCCCTTCAGGGGGAAAGCCAAGAAAGCCCGCGAAGTTAGGTGATGTAACTCCCTTTAAAGGAGATACAACCGATACCCAGCGGTTCATTAGCGATGTGGAAATCAAGTTCGAATACTTCCGAGAATCAGTCACGGAAGATATGGACAAAATCAGCTTGGTTATCCCTCTTCTTCAAGGCACTGCCAAAACTTGGTACATGGGCCTACACCGGTACGTCAGCGAGGACGGTGCACGCCGGGTGGGTATGCCGTTTGACCCCAACCATGAGTTCCGTACATGGGAAGGATTTAGGAAACGGCTAATGGCAAGTTTCGGTGCCCATGTTGATTGGGACCGCGCTCTAAGCGAGTGGACGAAGCTGCAGATGAAGCCTGGTCAGGTTGACCAGTACTTAGACTCGGTAATGGATCTGATTGTCCAATTGGGTTATACGGACCCTACGATGATCAAAGACAAGATCCGGATGACAATGACATCCCAACTACGGAATGTCTGGGCACAAAAGACACCTCATCCTACCGATGTGTCCGAGTACATGGACCTTCTGCGGAAGACGGGCCACGCCCTCCAAGACAATATCACTTTCAGCGAGACAGTTACGAAAAGCCGAAGTGATAACCAGGGCAAGAGCGAGGAGAGGTTGTCAACCTCGAGGAAACAACCGAAACGGAAGGAAAAGGGTTCGGGTAAGCCCAACCCTAGGCGCTCCTTATCTTCTGCGGGTACATCCCAGAAGCAAGAGAATTCTGAGCATGCTAATGCCCATAAGAATATCCCGTCTACGCTTATCGATAAGCGCAAGAAGGAGTCGCAGTGCACACGATGTGGAAAACGGGTCACTTTTGGCGGAAATGTTTCTCCACCGACCCTGTTGTTAGTTCAGCCAAAGGGGTTAAAGCGATAACCAAAAAGAGGAAGGCTGAAGATGCAGAAGTCAATGAAGCATCAAACAACAAAGTCCGTCGCATCGAAGCACCACCTTCAAAGAAGTTATTGGAAATCCGAAAGTCATCTCCCGAGATTATGGAGGTTGATACGGATGCTGAGGAATAGGTAAGTTCCTTTCCTTGCAGCGAAATAACAAGACACTGACATAACTCTAGGAAGTTATGTGAAGGGCTCCGAGAGTAAGCATGCCCCGAGAAATCCTGCAGTCAATACATAGACTGACCAGGCCTCTTAGATGTTCTGGGCCGCAGCGGTCTGCGAAGGAACGAGGCAGGTGGAGGATTTGGGTCAGCACGGGAATTCTCTTTGGGTGTTTGTCTTGGTTTATTTCTCCTTTGTATTCTTGTTATGTTACTGCGGGAATATATCATTTCCTTACTTCGATGGATTATTTCCTTAGTATTGGAAGCGAAATTGTTTTCTTTTGTTAGACTAGTTCTTTTCACATCAAGCAGGCCTTGATTCGAGCAATGGAATTTTGTTATCAAGTTTACCTGAGGAGGGTTTAGTACCCGAAATCATGCTGGCGTGATAGTAAACACCCTAGCTATTGATATACCGTGATTTGAAACCTTAACATCTTTGACCCGTTGTGGCCACTCTTGTGTCGAAAGGCAAGAGACTTCCGTTACCATGTTTACAAAAGAAACCCCAAGAAAGAAGGCGAGGCTTTCAGGCCCCCCGAAGCATATAAAGTCTATCCGAGTTCGAGTTAGACTGGAATGGCGCTGTGGCGCACGCGATAGTGTAGCCGAGGCTGTGTTATTATTGGATAGTGGCGCTACTGGCGCGGTGCTAAGCACAAGGTGGGCAAAGGAAACACAAGTTCCTTGTGTCCGGAGAAAGGTTGCTGCTCCAATAAAGGATGCTAGCGGGAATGACATTCCTAACTCAGGGCTTCATTACACTAAGACCCTGAAGATGCGTATTGGCGATCATGTCAATGACATGAGATTTGAACTGGCGGACATGTCCGATAAGAAGATTGATGGTTATCTTCCAATGTCATGGCTCCATGAACATAATCCCGACATAGACTGGGAAACACGCAGCTTCACTTGGAGGTCTGTATTGTGTAAGGCTAGATGCCTTGTGGGCCAGAGACGGTTAGAATTTATAACCGAAGAAGAGCTATTGGCAGAAGACCAGGCTCAGGTATATCTTCTTGGATATGCCCAGTTCACAGGAGAAGACGGGAAAGACATTGCCCTAAGTCTCCTCCCCGAATATAAGGACTATGGCGATATATTTAGCCAACAAAGGATAGATGCGTTACCAGAGCACTCAGAGTATGATCACAAGATCGAGTTAATGCCTGAGACAGCACCTCCCTTTGGTCCTATATATCCATTGTCTGAAAACGAGCTCAAGATTCTGAGGGAGTATCTCAATGAGATGCTGGCAACGGGAAAGATACGGAGATCTAGTTCCCCTGCCGCAGCCCCAATCCTCTTTGTACCCAAACCTGATGGGTCATTGAGGTTATGTATTGATTACCGAGGGCTTAACAAGATTACGGTGAAGAATAAATATCCTTTACCACTGATGAATGAGCTGCGTGATAGACTTGGAAAAGCCACTGTCTTCACTAAGTTGGACTTGAAGAATGGCTATTATCTCCTCCGAATGGCAGAAGGAGAAGAATGGAAGACAGCTTTCCGCTGTCGTTATGGGTTGTATGAATATACGGTAATGCCGTTTGGGCTATGTAACGCCCCATCTACTTTCCAGAGTATGATAAATAAAATCTTTCATGATTTATTAGACGAAGGAGTCATCGCCTATATAGATGACATCCTAATATACTCAGAGACTATCGAAGAACATGTCTCACTCGTTAGGTGAGTTATGGAAAGACTGCGCAAGGCTAGGCTTTGTGTAAGCATTAAGAAATCTACATTCCATCAAAGAGAGGTAGAATTCTTGGGATACCGTATATCCGATCGTGGTATTATGATGACCACGGAAAAGGTGAAGTCAATTGAAGTTTGGACTCCACCAAAGACAGTTGTTGACGTTCAAAGCTTTTTGGGATTTGCAAACTTCTACCGTCGGTTTATAGAGGGCTTTAGTAAAATAACAAAGCCGTTAACTGACTTAACGAAGAAGGATACCAAATGGGAATGGGGTCCAAGGCACGATGAAGCCTTTAGTCGCCTAAAAGCGATGTTCATTGCAAGCCCCATTCTAGCCCACTTTGATCCGGAACGGTTAACCAAGTTGGAAACCGATGCTAGTGATTTTGCATTGGGTGCTATACTGTCGCAGTTATGCGAAGATGGTAGATGGCATCCTATAGCCTACCATAGTCGGAAGTTCTCGCCAGCAGAGATAAATTATGATGTGCATGATAAAGAAATGTCCGCAATTGTTGCTGCTTTTAAGGAATGGGATCATCTCTTGTGCTCAGTATCTGATCAGATAACTATTTACACTGATCATAAAAATTTGGAGTACTTTAATAGTACTAAGATATTGAATCGCCGACAACATCGCTGGGCGGAATTCCTTCAACCATTTAATTTTAAGGTTGTCTACCGTGAAGGGCGCCTTAATGGGAAGGCTGATGCATTATCGAGGCGTTCGGAGTACCGCCCTGAAGGGGGGAGTAATTCTGCGAAATTGGGTCAAGAACAGATGTTTTTCCGTCCTGGACAGTATTTAGATAGTCAGGAGCGGGACATCTTGCGACCACAGTTGTTGCAACTGTGCCAAGGCTTTCGGTTGAAGTCCGGAATGCTTGATGACATGAAGGTCGCGATAGCAAAGGACAATACTTATCAAAGTATTTACAAGTCCATTGTTCAAGGGGACAAGAAGGTTGACCCTAATTTCTCATTAGAGAAGGACTTCCTACTTTATAAGAAGCGATGGTACGTACCGGAGGATCAAGGGCTAAAAGAACGGATCATGCAAGCGGAACATGATTCCCGTCTAGCTGGACACTTCGGGACTTATAAGACAATTGGCAAGGTTAAAGCCAACTTCTACTGGCCAAAGATGGAGGCCTATATCGAAGACTATGTTCGGTCTTGCGACACCTGTCAAAGGGTAAAGACAGTCAGACATAAGAGGTTTGGGCTCTTAGAACCTATAGATGTTCCTATGAGGCCATGGAACGCAATATCAATGGACTTCATTGTGGCGTTACCAGAATCCGAGGGTTTTACGAAGATCTGGGTCATTGTTGATAGATTCTCAAAAATGGCGCATTTCATCCCCCTCGCTACGGAGGTACCTATCAAGGAACTTGCTCTTATATTTCTCAAAGAGATCTGGAGACTGCATGGACTCCCAGAATCGATTATCTCTGATCGGGATACTCGATTTACTTCTAAGTTTTGGGTTAGCTTAATGGGACTACTTGAGGTGAAGCTCAATGTCTCTACCACGTTCCATCCCGAGACCGACGGCCAGACTGAGCGGGTGAACCAGACACTGGAACAATACCTAAGGAGTTATTGTACCTACCAGCAGGATGATTGGGTTTCGCTACTACCGTTAGCGGAGTATGCCTATAATACATCCACCTCCGAGTCAACCAGGTTATCTCCTTTTGAGATTAACTATGGATTTTCTCCGAGGACAAACTGGTCTGGAATTGTTCCCGAAAATAAGGGGATTCATCCAAGTACGGAGCTGTTAGTAAAGGATTGGGCGGGTACATGGCAAGACATACGGGAAACATTACAAAGTGCTCAAGAGAGGCAACGGAAATGGCATGACAAGAAACGATTACCATCTCCAGAATATGCCACACTAGAAGATGTCGAAGAGGGCAGAGCTATAAAGGCTGATCGGGTAATGCTGAATCGCAAGAATATCCGTACAAAGAGGCCTATGGAGAAACTAGACCACCGAATGTTTGGTCCCTTTGTGGTCAAGCGACGTGTTGGTACTAGGGCATATGAACTCCAGTTGCCTGCGCGTTGGTCTATCCACCCGGTGTTCAACGTTGGGTTATTAGAGCCCTACCGAGAGGATCAGACCGGGAGAAGGGTGAAAGATATCCCTATCCCTGACATAGTGGAAGACGAGCCAAGTTATGTTATCTCGGGAGTGTTAGACAGCCGGTGGTATGGAGGAGTTAAACAGAAGTTCCCTCATCGGTTTGTCCAGTACCTGATATCGTGGGATGGCTATGGACCTGAAGAAAATTCTTGGGAGCCGTTTGAGATGCTGGAAGGAACCGGTATACAAGCCTTAAGCGATTTCCACAAAAGGTATCCATCTAAACCTAGGGACCATAGGGTTGTAGATGTACCGAGTAGCGGAAATAAGAGACGTCGTTAGATCAGCTCGAGTCGAGCCTTATAGAAGAGGGGAGTGATGTAACGAGACTCCACTGAGTACTATTATAAGTAGCCAAACCTACACCCATACCGGAGTCAAGAGACTACCGCGGTAGGGCTGGCGGTAGACTTAGGTCTACCAGGTGGAGGTACCGGTGGTTAGGTACCTCAGTCGGGCATGCTAGGCCATACCAAAGGTACATAGGTCCTAGTAATGGTTGGGGGTTACCCTACCTTCGGACTAGGGTTACCCTGCCTTGGGCCACGGGTTACCCTGCTATGGAGTCAAGTTACCCTACCTTGAAAGTAACTTGTTACGCAGGACTTCGGGGGAAGTTACTAGATTGTTTGTCACGCGAAACTACATAGGGTGTTCGATTCTCAGGTTGTGCGGATCACTCCCGCACAACCAGTTGAGCTCCGAACAAGCTGTAACTTGGAGGTGTGGTTGCTAACACCCCCCTCCGGCCCCGTTATAAGTCCCTAGCGTCATGGGCTACAGCCTGAAGAGTTGCTGTAAGTCTAGCAGAAGTCTCCAAGTGGAGATGTTGCCGTAACTCCGTATGCGCTCACGCCGTCCGTCCGACCGGAAGCTGTCCGCAGGATATATGAGGGGGAAGAGGAGAACCTGGAGAATAGCCTCCAGGTGGTTTCGTGTAAAACGGACCAAAACTGACGGAGTAATACTGCTTTGAAGTCCAGAGTAGTATGTGAGGTTACCGGAGGCCAGTAGGCGAGGTAACCGAAGTCCGTTGCCCCGAAAGAGTAATAGTATTGGAGAATCGTTAAGGACTCTAAGACACTATTCTGGGGCCACGATATGACCTACTTCTAGGAGGGTTGACTGTGGGTAGCGCCTATTGGTAGTCAACCTCCGGAGTGGTCTATCGGGAGAGCTACGTGGCTATCTTCCGGAATGATATAGAAATGAGTAGAACCGGATAGATGTTCAGGGGCTGCGAATGCTTGTAGAAGACTAAGTGTATATGGGTAGAGAGTTCCATATTTGGTATAACATCCGCTCGGGCATGTCAGCTCGCCACTGACATGACCACGATATGAAGAGTTTTTACTCCTGCGGCTGTAATGGAGATGCAGCGGCTAAAACACTTCTGTCGGGTTGATGTTTGAAATCCACGGAGTAGTCTAGTTCGCTACAGAGGATCTTTGGTCCGACCCGTAGAGGTTGGCTAGACAGCCCACGGGAGTTGGGTGCTCGCGAACACAGAGTAGTGATGGGGAGTAACTGGCAGCATGCCAAACTTACTTAAGTATATGCGAGTTCTCCTCTACTCTGGCAATCAACTACCTCTCGAGATCAGGACTTAATTGAGTAAAGCTGTGGCTTAACGATATTAAGTTTTACCGTTTATTTTTTCAACTCTACTGTTGATTATCTTTATCTTTACTTCTGAAAGAATACTTCGGTGCGGTCGCAACCTCGGGATCCATCTTCCCAGAGGGAGCCCCCGTTACACTTTCTAACTGGAGGTCTCTTGCCCACAAGCCTACTTAATATGCCTGCCAATGCTGATATGAAATAAATGCCTGGTCAAGGTGATATTTTGATTCCCGCTGACCCTGGCGGACTACCCAGCCGATAATGCCGCTGGTGCTTGGTTCCGTTCACTAACTTCACCCTGGCCCCAGGGGGTTCGCCATTTCGATTCAGATTTCATATCTTAATGAACCCTGACTACCCAAACGCTGTCGCCGTTAGTGCCGAATGGGATGACTTAAGTTATCTCCTCACCTTCGCATAGTTCCCCAAGTTTATTTCCTTTAGATATTTGAGTGGCGGAGACGTTACGAGGATGGTATACAGTAGCTACCATCCTCGGCCTGTATCGAGTCGTGGCAATGGGACGTTCGGCCCTTGTGGTGGACACGTTGATTTGCCCCCAACATGTCTTGTAATCGTGGTTCTTTTTTCTACATCGAGTACATATGCCGTCATTGTTTCGTTCATCAATGATGGACTGGGGGATTCCATTGTAGGCCTTTTTAAAATTAGTATGCATTTGTTTATTGACCCCGCTGAGTCGTTTTGCCAGCTCATCGGGTTCCGATTCCCGTCTTCATTTTTTGGAGAGACCACCACCTTTGATTTGAGGGTTCTCCTTCTTAAACTTGGGTTTGTCAAGTTTCGTATCATCGGAAGTAGTTTTTACAGGTTTTGGTCTATCCCGCAATAGGTGGTCCCGTTCCTTCAATTCTTCCTCTTCTTGGCATACTTTCTGGAGTGCTACCTCCCATTCTGCATTAGTATCGAAGGTCTTCAGGGACAAGCATAAGCGTCTACTAGCTGGTAACTTCTTCTCCATCGCTAAACGCCATGCCGGGACAGTTATTTTGGTCTTTGTATTAAGGTTGGTCATGATTTGGACATAGTTTTGAATATTATCTTTATATTCAACTTCCTCCATATCTCAGACCGCCTTTCGTCCCTCTTCGATGGAAGCAAATCGTTTGGTAAACTCATGCTTGAAGCGTCTCCAAGTGGCCAGGCCGGTTTCCTGTTCTACTCCGTGGAGGCCATCCATAGCCCGACGGTACCACATTGCTACCAGGTTGACTAATTCCCCTTTAGTTCTCTCCAGAGCAAAGATGACCCTCTCTCGGTCACTTTCCCAAGTTCTCAGATTTCTTTCGAAGTAGTCCACACATTGTACTAGTAGTAACCAATAGCAGACGCATTGGGAAGGTTTTACTTCGAAAAACGGGAGTGTATCAGCAGGCGGTTTAGTAGTTAATGCAAAGGCTTCTGCTAGTACATCGGCTGTTCGACATTGTTCGTGTGTTAATCCGAGGCTAAATCTGGATGGGCCTCCACCGCGTCTTCCTCCGTTTCCTCCTTCATCATCACTCCTATTGTCATCTGGGTCACCCCCTGGTACTGCAGGGATGGGAGGTTCTCCTTCTCTTTGCTTTCCCTTATACCGGGAAGGCCCCTCTGGAGGATGAGTCTCCTCTCTTACTTCTGCCCAGCTTTCCGGGACTGATTCCAATGCTACCTGTCGACCTCTTGGTCGGTCTTGTGAGAGCTCAGTTATGCATTCTTTCAGCAATCCAAGGGTATCTAGGATACGAGCTTGGTCTTGCTGTATTGTTCGGGTAAAGTCACTGTAGCTAGTAGCCTCGCGTTCTTGTCTTTCAGCAAGGTTAGATATCATGGCTCGAAGTGTCAGGTTTTGTTAGAATTGGTTGTCCTTGAATTCCTGGAAATCACATTCCAGGGTGAGGTCTCTTTCTAGGGCTTCTTATTGCAATTGAGAGGTTGCTCCCTCATGGTGTTCATGTCGAATATCTTGCTACGCTAATTTGGCAGCAATCTCCTTTGTCAACCGGGCTTGAATATCCCGGATATTGGCTTCTACTAAGACACTCTGCTGTAATACGAGTGTTATCTCGCTGTTATGTAGATCTTAGCCTTCCAATAATTGCTGTTAGACTTTAATTAACCCCTTTGCATTTTCCTGAAAATCTAAAGCGAGGGTTTCGAACGCAATATTGGAGGCATCGATGCTGGTGGTAATGTCTTGAGGGATCTGCCTAATAACCACTCCTAACCGAGCTGTGAGTCTTGCAAGATCGACGGCATGGGTGTTTGGTCGTGGTGTCATGGATCTGGAATGAGGAGAAGTTGCTCTTGATGACAGTGCAATACTAGGGGTTCTTCCTCCTCTTCTTGGATCTCGAAGAGCTGGAGGAAGAGAGGTAGGATTACTGAAGGCACTTGGACTGTTGTCCCCTGAAGTATTGTTAGGCATAGAGAAAATGCACAGACCTCGCGGTAGGGTAACTGCGCACAGACCCTCATTTATCGAAGCCTAACACGCCCCTGCGGCCCCGCTCTGGGGCCCGCACGTCCTTGGCAAGATTTCGAAGAGTTGCATCCAATAACTATAATGTCATCTCAATGAAGCCCGCTTCCTAACACCATATATGTTGCTGCCGTCTGTCCGACCGGAAGCTGTTCGCAGGATATATAAGAGGGCACCTCTGGGTACCTCTGAGAACAAAACGGCCGTCTCCACTACACCTCCGTTGATTGAAATCTCAACAACAAGGAACTATCACCACTTTTTCGCGTCTGGTCCTCACCCTACGGGGGGGACTAGGCCATCATCTTTTATCTTTTTGCAACGGCAAAACTTCTCTCCTGCTTTCTCTCTTGAGGTCTACCCTCATGAGACCCCCCCTTACTCCCTCCTGGCCTCCTCGTCGCTGGGTCTCTCTCCTTCCCCGCTTTTGCTTTAGCCTCGCTTAGCATCAGCACAGTCGGGTTCCTCCTTTTTCCCCTCAACAGACGGCTGGGAATACAGTTAGCGGTACGCGATTCCTATGGATTCCTTCTCCTTTCCTCTGATCGGTTCGGGTCAGTCCCTCTGCTGGGTCCGGGTCTTGTCCCGCTGGTGGGTACGGGTTAGTCCCACTGTCGGGGGTTGGTGGTTGGTTTTCTCAACAGGCTGCGGTCGATTTCGCCTCTCTCCTCCTCTCTGCCCTTTATAGTAGTTTTGTCTGCTGTGGGCACCGGGGATTAAAGGAGACCGCCTAGTTAAGACACGAACACGTTTCCAATAGTTGTTTCGGCATCTGGGTCTACCCCTCCCTCTTCCTCCCTCGGCTCGTTCGGCTGGTATCCTACTACCACCCCCTCCGCTAGCACCCTACTGCTCCCCCAGCTGGCACCTTACTGCCCCCCTGCTGGTACCCTACTACCACTTCTTCGGCTAGTAGCCTACTGCTCCCCCAGCTGGCACCTTACTGCTACCTCTCTCTGGGGGGCCTCAGCCCTGGCTCCTCTCCCTCCGATTGGTATTGCACTGTCACCGGTCGGTCGAGATCCATCCGTGTTAAGTTTTCCCCCTCGGTGGGGGTTACGCCATTATTCTGTGCACCTGGTCCTTTCTTGGGCCCGATCTAGGGTTAGCGTGTTAGCGGCCGGCCGTGCTATGGGCATGGTTTGGTGGGTATGAGTTTAGTTTCTTTTGTGGTGAGATTTCCGGGGGGATTTTTCCTTGGGCTTCCTGCTTTTCCTGTTTTGGGTTTCTCTTGGGGCTTAGTTCATCTGGGTTGTAAGGGGGGCTTGATTCGGGGAGAGATGTGCAGTTGGCTCCATACCAGAGGGGCTTGGGGTTCTTGGTTTTTGCCTCAGACGGAGGAGGGACGCACGTGTTTACAGGTTTTGTTTTTGCCATAGCTAGCGCTGCATGCAGGTTCTTGTACCTTAAACCATGAATATATGATATAAAAAACAAAAAAAAAATGGGTACCTCTGAGAAGTGGAACGGAGGAAATCCGTCAGAGGCGCATTGAGTTATTAGCCTTCAAGGTTAGGCATCGTAACTACAGGCCGAAAGTAACGGGACGTTTTCGGTTTGAAAATCCGCAACTACCCCTGCAGTGCTCCTGAGGCCATAGGAGATCGATATGACACCAATACCTATCTGAAGGCCGCTGTATGTTGGTTGGTCCTGGAAACAGGATCCCTCGAGAGGTGATTCTCTTTGAGGCGAGGCGGACCGAGGGGAAGCTTCTCAGACTCAGAAGACCTAATAGGCGATAGACATACATGTGTTGGCGCACCATCTACGAAGCCTGCATCATGCATAGGTGCCCGACACATACACTGGCCACTATGTGAAATCGGAAGAGACTACTGGAACGATAGTCAACACGACTGCAGTTTCAGACAGAAGTCTATTCGGCTCTATAAATCGAAGACCCGTCGTTCGAGGATAATAACGTATCCTACGATAAGACGGTAAAGAATTTATGAGGACGAAGATGGTGTGAAAGAATTCAGGATCAAACGGTGTTCGCACTTGTTAAGACTATGAGACGTAGCGTACGATTTTGTGGAAGGTACTTTGTTATAGGTGAATTAGAAGTAGTCCGCGAACACTCAGACACGGGATATAAATATCGAAGTGCCTCCTAAGCTTTTAGACAAGACAAGCAACGGAGAAGAGACCTTAACAATATAACATTGTTTTACCTACGAATCTTTATAAGAATATTTCCTCTATCGATTAAGCGAGTTCTTAGTAGTCATAAACGAAAAGAACGACACCGAGTGTAACCGGTACTGGTACTCAGTTAAGGGTTTTGTTTTATGTTTTGTTTTAAGTATCGTTTTGATACTTGGTTTGTTTGAAGTATCGTTTTGATACTTAGTTTGTTTTATGTTTTGTTTTAAGTATCGCTTTGATACTTGGTTTGTTTGAAGTATCGTTTTGATACTTAGTTTGTTTTATGTTTTGTTTTAAGTATCGCTTTGATACTTGGTTTGTTTGAAGTATCGTTTTGATACTTAGTTTGTTTTATGTTTTATTTCAAGTATCGCTTTGATACTTGATTTGATATTTTTGTTGTTTTACCAAAGTGTATCGATTGATACCTTTCTTTAGTTTCGTTCATGCTAGACCTGAACAGATTTGTGTATTTAAAGACCGTCCTATTGCACGATGGAAAGGACAGACTTCGACAGACAGTATTTCAATATACTTGGTTGAACGGTTACTCTCTTGTTTCTCCAGTACACCTCCGAAGCCTCCTTTAGTTCATACAGCTCTCACCTCCTCTCTGGAAGAGCAGGCCACCTGTCAACTATCGTACATCTCTCAAAACGTAATTACCACCTAGCGAACACGTTACACCGAGCCTTCCTAGACAAATCTCCGCCTATTACGAAAGATTCAGGCCTAAGTCTTCTCGACAAGTATTTAGAGTCGGCTTCCACCTAACAAGTATCCATCTGTTTCCTGGGACCGATTTGCTTTAGAGGATGCGATATCTTCTTTTTCAGGGGACTGTTTGCTCTAAGCCGAGCTAACCAATTCTCATTACCCGAGGCAATAGTTGTAAAGGTAGGAGGGGAGACAGTTGGTGTCTTGCCGTATCGTGTGGTGAGGAGGTAATGTGAACCGTGGTTCACTTGTAGGTAGAGAGCCTTAGTAACAAGGAGATCTAATAATATATTGTAGGGTGGAGACAACCAGTATAGACTTAAGGTTGTCTAGGCCAATCGGGATTCTTACGTGTAGACAGAGATTTGTCTAGGAAGGCTCGGAAGCAACTTGTTTCGTTTATGACTACTAAGAGTGCAAGAAAGTGGAATAGAATCGCAAGAACAATATTATATTGTTAAGGTCTCTTCTCCATCGCTTGATGATGTCTAAAGCTTGGGAGGTACTTCGATATTTATATTCCGCGTCTGAGTGTTCGCGGGCTATATCTATCTAGCATACAAAATATGTACCTCTCCAAGTCTAATGCGCTACGTCGAGTTCTCCATGACAGTGCGAACACCGGAAGACCCTGAAAACCGTCACACCATTTTCGGTAATTACTATTTCCTGCCTGGGAGACATACTTGTCACCAGTAGTAATTATCCGATTCTCAGAGTCTGTAGACCTGTAGCCGAGTTCTCAAGTCAAACTCTGTTGGCTCCAATAGTTCCTTTCGATATCCAGAGCATCAGTCTTGATACGAGCCTGCATCTGTAGATATGCCGGAGTCGATAACTTCTAGTTGTGATAACTCAACAACTAACCGATAAAATTTATTCTGATGACTCTCTTCTCGTAGAGGAGAGGCCATTCTATTGAATAGTCTCATAATTCCGTGGTCGGCAACTCCTGATTATTCTATGTAGAGGAGGTGGACCTTCATGTTGTGTTGGTTGTAAATCCCGCAACTGCGGTAGACCTCTTATCATAGTTGCAACACTCCTCAAAGCTCGTTGGCTTCTTTCGTAGTGTTTCCAGGAGCTCTAGACTGTTTCTAATCGTCGAAGGGTGGATGTGAATGCATTGGTTCGTTATCCCGAACCTCCTAACATTCGTCTCATGACCTTGTGCAAAAACGTCCCGTTACTTACAGCCCATGTCCAAGATGTTATATCTTTGAAGCCTTGTAACTCCTTGAGTAGTTGACGGATTGACTTCGTTCTACTTCTCAGGTCTTGCCAGAGGTCCCCTCTTATATATCCTACGAACAGCTTTCGGTCGGACAGACAGCAGCGACGTATACGGTGTTATTCTGACACCTTTAATTCTGTGACCATATAGTCACAGGACGCAACAAAGGTTGATGTGTATGATGACGCGCGGGCCCCATAAGGGGGCTGGAGGGGGGTGTTGGAGACCAAGATTCTCGAACTCAGGTAAAGTTACCCTACCTAGGGTACTCCTAGGCTATCGGAATCGGGTACTCCTAACACCCACCGTGGTGGAAACTTGACGAGGATGGATCCCGACCGACCGGAGACAGTGCAATACCAATCGGAGGGAAGGAGGCCAGGGCTAAGGCCCCCAAGAGAGATGTAGCAGTAAGGTGCAAGCTCAGGGGAGCAGTAGGATGCTAGCCGGAGAAGTGGTAGTAGGATACCAGTCGGGGAGCAGTAAGGTGCCAGCTGTGGGAGCAATAGGGTGCTAGCCAAGAGAGGTGGTAGCAGGATACCAGCCGAACAAGCCGAGGAAGGGAGAGGGAGGGGTAGACCCAGATGCCAAAACAACTATCGGAAACATGTTCGTGTCTTAACTAGGCGGTCTCCATTGATCCCCAGTGCCCACAGTAGACGAAACCACCAAAAGGGAAGAGAGGAGGAGAGAGGCAAATTCCACCGTAGCCTGTTGAGAAAACCAACCACCAACACCCGACCATGGGACTAACCCGTACCCACCAGCGGGACAAAACCTGGACCTAGCAGAGGGACTGACCTAAGCCGAGCAGAGGAAGGCAGAAGGAATCCAATGTAATCGCGTACTGCAAACATTATTCCCCGCCGTCTGTTGTAGGGAAAAAGGAGGAACCCAACTGTGCTGATGCTAAGCGAGGCTAAAGCAAAAGCAGGGAAGGAGAGGAAACCAGCCAGGACAACGCCAGAAAGAAGTGGGGAGGGGTCTCATGAGCGTAGACCTCAAGAGAGAAAACAGGAGAGAAGTTTTGCCATTGCAAAAAGATAAAAGATGATGGCCTAGTCCCCCCCATATGAGGAGGACCAGACGCGAAAAGTGGTGAGAATTCCTTGGTGTTGAGATTTCAATCACCGGAGGTGTAGTGGAGACAGTTGTTCTTCTCAGGTCTTGCCATTTTTTTTTTTTTTTTTTTTTTTTATATATCATATATTCATTGTTTGGTTAAGGTACATGAACGTGCGTGCAGCGCTAGCTATGGCAGAAACAAAACCTAAAATCAACCAACTAATAAAAGAAAAAACACAACCAGTTCCTCCGATTGCGTCCAATAACCGACGCAATGCCTACACAGGACTCATATAGGAAAACTACTAACTAACCAACTAGTATCGTAACGGAAACAAATCAAAACTCATAGTAAAAACAAGCAATGAAATCAAACAGGAGACCTTCCACCACTTAGACCACTTGGCGACCCAGCCAACGACAACCGAGGCGAGGCAGAAAGGGAAGGGGAGGGGGAAAGAGAGGGCTGGTGGGGGGCATATTGTGCATACATGTCGGGGGGGAAACCAGTCTTGGTAGCGGTGAGGTAGCGACCGAGGCCCAGAAGCATCGGGATCGAGGACCACAGGGAAGAGTCAGGTCCAATATCCGTTCTCCCCTGGAGGTGGCGACGGTGGGCGGCACACTTGACGGGGCAGGAAAGGAGGGCATGCTCGAATGTCTCGTTCTCCTCCTCACACCAGGGGCAGAGGAGAGAGGGGTCGGTGTCGTGCCATGAGGGCTGGGCAGCCAGATAGCTCTTGCCGGCGCGCATCTGATGGAGCCGGCCTGAGAGGAAATGCCCCAAGCCCATGAAGGGGTGCGGGCGTAGGGTGGGGCCGTAGAGGTAATAGGGCCGGGGGGTGAGAGGAGGCGCCATGAGGTGAGGAGTTCCTCACGGCAACGGGCCTTGAGCGAAGCATAGAGGGCCGGGGCCCCAAGCAGGGCTACCTGCAGGGGAGGAAGGAGGAGAGGGTTTGCTGGAGGGAGGGGGTCACTGCGGCTGCCGATGATGAAATGAATACAATGGGTGACTGCGTCGACCTGGAGGTGACGTCTGTTGGGCGGGGAGGGCGGTTTGGTGAACCATCTGAGGGGGCGGTAGTTGGAGCCCGCCCCAGGGTGCCGGCCTTTGATAGACCCGGGGGGGCGAAGGGAGTTGGGTGCCCTGAAGGTGGACGTAGTCGGGACAGAGTAGTCTAAGCGAGCGGTCGCTGGGTTGATCTCAGGCGGCAGGCACACAAGGCGAACTGCAGCCAGATGCTGAAGGTGCTTGATCAGGAGGTCAATCGGTGGGAGGGAGGCCTCACAGGGGAGAATGGCCGTGTTGGTCGAAGCGAAGCAGTTCGTAACCCACCTCTGTACCCGGTGCCAGAAAGCCCTCATCTTGTCGAGCATTCTGGAACTGGGGGAGAGCAGGTAACTGCTGTAGAGGAGGATCGGGCAAACCACGGAGGAGGCAAGACGGTGGCATAGGTGTGGTGCGAGACCCTTGCCCGGTTGGGACAGGCGGTCTATCGTGGAGAGGGCAGCCTCAGCCAGTGCGAGGCGTCTGGAGAAATGGGAGGAGGTCGCCCTGTTCAGCGCAGGGGTCGCGGGCTCCAGCCAGTAGCCCAGCCACCGAAGTACCTGGGCCGGCTTGTAGGGGACAGAGTCCACCGAGACGGGGAGGGGGGAGGGGGGTCCCTTCTGTTGAGGTCTCCTCCAGTGCATCAGTTCGGTCTTTGGGAGGGAGAAGGCCACACCTATGCGCCTTCCTTTTGATGTGAGCGACCGCGCGACCGCTTGTAGCTTCTGGACGTTGCGCCTGTAGGAGGGAGAAGCCACTGTTATGGCGAAGTCATTGACGTAGGAGAGGATTATGCCATTGGGGACTGGGAAGTGGAGGGAGGAAACGTATATCAGAAAAAGAAGTGGGGAGACAGGTGAACCCTGGGGGGTGCCGACCTGGACCGGTAAGAGGACCTTAGGAGAACCTTGGAATAGGAGGCGGCATTGACGGCCGTGCAGGAATGACCGGACCCATGAGACAAGATAGGGCTGAACGCCTCTTTCCTTAAGCCTGCCGCACAAGGCAGTAGAATCGACGTTGTCAAAGCCTCCCTTTACATCAAGGAAAAGTGTTGAGGAACAGAGGCCCATGCTGTGAGCCAGGCGGACCTCATGGGAGAGAGTGGCAAGGGCGTCAAAAGTACCCATTCCTGAGAGGGAGCCACATTGATTGGGATGGACAAGGCCAAGGGCCCGAGCAACTGCGGCTAGCCTGACAGCTACCACACGCTCCAGGATCTTGGAAAGGGTTTGGAGGAGGACGATGATTCGAAAAGAGGCGGGGGTGTCATAAGAGGCTTTTCCGGGTTTATCGAGGACTATGCCGTTGGCCTGTTTGAGAGACGAGGGGTGGAACCCATATAGCAGGAGGGGGCTCAGGAGGGAGGTGAGGATCTTTGGGTTCGTACCATGCACCCTTTTCCAGACCGAGTACGGAACGTGGTCGGGGCCAGGGGCGGACGAGCCCGAGCTGGCTGCCAGGGCTTTGGAGATCTCTTCCTTGGTGAGGACATCTAGATCCTTGAAGGGGCGCAGGATAGTAGGGGGGGAGGAGGATTCCTTAGGGGGGAAAAAGTTCTCAGGTCTTGCCAGAGGTCCCCTCTTATATATCCTGCGAACAGCCTTTGGTCGGATGGACGGCAGCGATGTATATGGTGTTATTCTGACACCTTCAATTTCTAACCATATAGTCATAAGACGCAACTAAGGTTGATGTGTAAAATGACGCACGGGCCCCGTAAGGGGGCCAGAGGGGGGTGTTGGAGACTAAGATTCTCAAGCTCAGGTAAAGTTACCCTACCTAGGGTACTCCTAGGTTATCGGAATCGGGTACTCCTAACATTGCCTAGGGGGTCATAGAATTACCGAGCATCAAAGAAGTGCTCGAGGTAGTCAAGCGGTAACGTGTGGAGGAGGAAATCGGGTGCCCCTGATATCTCCTCAGGGCCACTGGTCAGGGGGCACATGCACTTAGCCGTGCGCCCACTGAGCCCCTCCTACTCAGGGATCTCATCTGTTTAAATAAAGATGAAGACGTCCAGGCGTGGATCTTCACTAACGACAGCAAGGACCCCCTCGACCTTATGGTCTTGGAGTCCCTGTAGTGTTCTTTGCTTGTGGTTAACTAATAGCGACGGGCAACGATACTTCTCTCCTTTATTCCTATCTTGTTTGATATAACAGTTCTAAGATCCGGGGATCTATGTTATCACCGTTCATCTAGTAACACCTGTTAAATCTTAAATAAGATAGCTTCGCCTTATATAGGCTCGTGAGAAATGTGTTGGATATGCAAACATGATAAAGAGTGTAAAGATGTTTTATTCGTAAAGTAATAGGTAAGGAAATTACTTAGAACAAAGCGTGAAGAGCCTATCTTCCTCGGCCGCCTCGGCCTCCTTATATAGTGCTCTTCACTCAACCCTAACCCTGATGACTCACAAGTGTGAGCCTCGCGAAAAGCCTTACATAGGTCATATGACTCAAATGAGTCATACGCGCGAGATCCCATGACTCATAATCGAGTCATGTGCGAAACATAACAAATCATAACATAAACAAGTCATATGACTCAAATGAGTCATATGCGCAAGACCCATGACTCATAATCGAGTCATGTGCGAAACATAACAAATCATAACATAAATAAGTCATATGACTCAAGCGAGTCATATGCGCAAGACCCATGACTCATAATCGAGTCATGTGCGAAATCCTGAGCTACCTGTCACACCCGTGACAGTCCCGCCTAGCTGATCGAGAGGACAGAGACCAGTCTCCCGAGCCAATCAAACAGCAGATACCTTTTTTACGACCGTGAGGTCCGGGATCGCTGTTGGTGTGGTGAAGATATTGGGTGGATGGGGCAGAGGAGGGGTAGCTGGAGGAAGGAGAAGTGGAGAGGCAGGAGGGGGAGGAGGGGGAGGAGGGGGAGGAGGGGGAGGAGGGGGAGGAGGAGGCGGGGAAAGACTCTTCGGCCTTGTCAGCTGAAGAGTCTGAAGTTCCTGCGATATCTATTGGCGAGTAAGCAATTGTTATTGACGACGTAAGTTCCTTTGCACATCAAGATATTTGATAACTCGGTAACTAATTATATAAACAGGAAGCAGAACCGGATACCCCATGCCCCTCTTGACCCCACTGCCCCACTCACCCTGCCCATCTTACCACCCGTCGCAATTACTACAAAGTTAGTTAGCCATAATTTCTGTATTCAAGAAAATACCGTTACTAATAGCAGATATAGGACAAGTAACCGAATGCGCCTAGCCCCATGAGATCTCGCTGCTTAGCTCGCCGCACCTGCCCCACCACCTATCTTGAAGTTGACGAGGTAAGTTCCCCAAAATTCAACTTATCAATAAAACTCCCTCGCTAATAGCAAATAAAGGAGGATGAACCGGAGACGTCTGGCCTCCTGAGACCTACCACCTAGCGTGTCACACCTGCCCCACAACCCGTCTTGAGGTCAACGAGGTAAGTTCCCCAAAATTCAACTTAGCAATAAAACTCGGTCGCTAATAGCTGATATAGGAGGACGAACTGTAGACGTCTGGCCTCCCGAGACCCCACCGCCTACCCCATCCCACCACCCGTCCCGATATCGAGGAGATAAGTTCCCCGAAATTCAAGTTATGGAGAAACCTCCATAGTTATTGCAGATATAGGACAATGAACCAGATGTGCCTGGTCCCTCGAGACCCCACTGCCCCTCCCATCCAACCACTAGTGCAGACCCTGGCCCCTCTAACATATCTGAGCTTAAGAAGGCCCCAAGTCTTGTAACCTGATCCCACAACACTCTTGGATCAACGACTACCTTACCCCATCTGCAGGCCAACCTGGACACCCCTGCAGATATAATGGGGCCTACGATATCCCCCCGGTCAACTCCCTTGAGAGTTGTGACCAGCATCCCAAAGCACCCACCATACAAGATTCTTCGACTACGACTTTCCCACCTGCCCCCACAACCCTTGTGTCTGCAGCTGTTCGTCCATCTTCCGTGACCCCCCCACCAGCGATTGTCCCACCGGCTCCCACAACACTTGTGTTAGTAATGGTTCGTCCATTTTCTGTGACCCCTTCACCAATGATTGTCCCGCCAACTCCCACAACTCTTGTGTCTGCAATGATGCGTCCGGCTCTCGCAACTCCTACGCCTGCGATTGTCCTATTGGCTCTGATGGCACCTCCGTCTGCGACTGTTTAGACTGATCCTATGACTCCTACAACCTATGCTTTGGTGCCACCAGCATCTCCCGGTTCCTCCACCGCTGTCCTGCAAAACACCCCAGTGTCACTGCGGCTCCACTATAGCAGCAGACATGAACCTAATAAATCTTGACTTCACTTTTTTTCCATTGTTTAGAAGTGTTCCCTTTGCTTTTGCTCTTTGTCAGATTTTCCCCTTTTTTACTGGTATTTAGATATCTTTCCCTTTGCATTTGCTATACAAACCATGTTTGTTCCCTTTTTTTTACTAGCGTTTGAATGTCTTTCTGTTAATTTTACTTTGAAATTTACAATTGTTCGTCATCTAGTTTTGCTAGATCTCCCTACAAGTACTACACTATATCTCTTCTTTGATATCAATTATTTTTGTCTTGTTTTTCCTTTGGGATCTACATTGTTTCGTTGTTGAGATTTCCGGAATGTTAGCCAGTCTATGATACCAGTCGTAATGTTACCATTGGACACCCTTATATCATACTCCTACAGTAGCTGTTTCGACCTCTTGTGCCTTGTCTGATAGTAGTAATAGCGTTCATCCCCCTTGCAATAGTATCGTGTACTAGCACTTATCAAACCAGCTCATCCTACATTTCGAGTCTCTAAATGGCCCGGCGCCACCTGGATGACAACGCGATTAGGTAGCTCCACCCAAATTACTACACCTGTTCGACGCCGTGAGATGAGGTTAACTACTGCTACGTGTTATTTGGCATAGCATGTGGCTTGCCAGCAATATTTGTTGCTAACCAGTGCCATTTGTAGTTAGATTTTACCACACCATCTAATTTAGGGACCACTGGGTTTAGTCTAGCATAAAATTAGCATCAAGGTCCCAGAGCCTTGAACACCCGACGCTGGAGAATGTAAATCTATCTGTAAATTCAAGTCATGAACTTAAAAATACTATCTTAATATGAAAACCAGACCTCGTTTATACGAAGACATGGCTACAGCTATGAGTCCTTTATTATCTTTAATTCTTAAAAGCTAGAACCTTCTCTTATGAGAAATTTATGAATATCCGTTAGGCGAACGTGGTGTAGCAAGCTCACCAGGCATCTTGGTACAAGAAAAACATTTAATGCAATCCCGAGTAATAGTTTGTGATTCCACAGACACAAACACAGGCCATACTAGTATGTCTTACCGTATAAGATCCTACCCGTCGTATTTGACTCCATAAAATCAAACAAACACTTCATTTACAACAGACTTGACCTTCACACTACTTACCTGCGTCCGGAATCCTTACTTACTTGACATTCACTGACCTGTTACAGGATGGACAAGCAATATCAAATAGATACACGGAGTCAACGAACCCACCAAGTAGGCATTTCAAATGGACGTAAACGCAATGTCGGATCAGATACCGTCAGATTAGTGAAATTGATATCACGACACAGCAACACGAGTCTGTCAGTTCCCAAAGGACACTTTCGAACATAGAGCCCCTACACTATAATCCGTCTCCGCTACCAATACTAAGCATACAGCTAGGAAGACCACCAAAGTGTACACAGAGAAGCGCAACACAGAATACAGCATATAACGTACAAGTGACAGAACTGGAAGGACAACAAGATACAGAACTGGGCTGTCTAAGTGAGGGTACCAGTGCTGAGTACCAAATCTCGTGTGGATCCGATGAGGGAAAATCAGACACAGAACCCAACTCCAAAGAGATTGATACTGCAGATATCACTTCATCACGATAGCCTGGTGTGTCCCAAGCTACCAGCCGACCATAATATCATCGCTCAATTGTCCAAATTTCCACCATCCCCAGATCACAGCTAACTAATCCAACGCAGCCGACGCCCACTGCACGTACCCAAATATTTCGGGGCAGGGCGTATAGTCCCCTAACATTCCTGTCATCAAGTATACTAAGGTTTTCATCACCGTACGGCAGCAGTGGTGCTCCTGCGTCTGGTAACAGGAGCTCTAGTCCATCTGGTAATACAAGTATACAGTCAGGCATCAGCTGGATTGGAGTCAATTCTCGACGGAATCTAGTAATAAGTACAAAGCAAACTATATTGGAGTTTGCGAAGTCGCTCATGGTGCAGTACACTCTCTTCTAAGATCTACTCCCAAACCCGGTTTCTTTGACAGGCCAGGTTCTGAAGATCTGGGCTGCTACTCTCGAGAGGAGTGTAGATAGTGAACACGCAGGACCTTCAGAGAAGTGCATAAATTTAGTAAGTCAACTTGGTTGAGCTTGATGCGACACGATGTAGTATATGGTACTAATGTGGACAGGTAAGACAAAAGTAATCCAGCGTACGCTCACAGTTCGTATACCACATAAAGAACAACATCGTAAAGTTATACAAGCTGCTGAAAGATCCGTGTACAACCGCACGTAGGGTGTATTATCTACTCGAATAGGACAGGTTCATTTGTGACCCGAGAGGGTACAAGGTTCGTCGGATGCGCCCAGTTGATCCAGAGTGACTATTGACTATCATGATTGAGCTCGATGCAGAATCTGACACTGCAATTAGTTACGCTGCAGATTCCAGATACGATCCATGGTAAGTACTTTGCCGGTAAGAAAATGCGCGGTATCATCGATCATGACTTTTTGGGGAGGATTAGCGGGACTATGATCTGCTTGACATGCGCCATAATCTGTCACACACTACACGCATGGAAAACAGGAATATATCAGGAGCCAAGAGACCTCAACACAGAGGCTGCTGGAGGTACAAGTCTACTAATCGTCTAATATTTGATGCGACCAGGCTGCTAACTTGTCGCTGAATACACAAGACCTTTTCGCACACCAGAAAAAGACATGGGCCAACTGCCCGCTATGGATCCAGGAAAATATTCTGGGAAGTATATGTGGGGCAATAAGGAATAGGGTTGAGCAGGTACACAGAGTCCAATAAGAGCAGCGCGAAGGATATAATAACAATTGGGAGGCACTGGACACAGAGCTCGAGGGTCAGATCACCGACCCGCCGCCATCAGAACCTGTATGCCAATGGACTAATGTGCATAACTCAGGCGTGCAGCAAGCATGGGAATGCCGGAATGATTCTCAGGAAATGGACATCTTCTTTGATTACAGCCAGACATCGATTGTGGGGGCTCTGAATGTTCTTGAATCGGAGCCTCCTAGTCAGGATGACTCACACGAGCAGAACATTGGACCAATATGGCCTAGGGTCGTGAGCCCTTTGTCACGATTCTAATCTGATATAGTAAGTTTCTTTTGTTATGAAATTGATTTATGAGTTTCCTTTGTTACGTAGTTTGATTTACGTAGTTTGTTTTATGATTTACTTTCAAGCACATGACCTATACAGAGGCATGTGACTATAGATGAGGCTATGCAATGAGGTTGACTGCAAGGCAGACTCGTTGGGGTTTTATTTGTTATGTTTCACGCACGAGACTTATTTAGAAGTCACGGGGCTGCATAAGGAGGCTATGCGACGAGGCTCTGCGCAAGGCAGACTCGTTAGGTTTATGTTATGTTTTATGTTATGTTTCACGCACATGATCTATTCAGAGGTTATGGGACTGCGCAAGGGGGCTGCGCAAGGCAGACTGGTAAGGCATACTGCCTACAGTTTAATTTGTAAGTGGGTTGAGGGAAGGACTATATAAGGAGTCCTCGGAGGCGAGTTAGTTAGTTCTTCACGCAACCATCTAAGTTATTTTCCTACTTATTATTTTATGAACGAATTTACTTTATTCTATCTACCTCACGATAGTTAGATGAACTTAGTAGAAGAGGAACGCCTCTACGACTACTAAGTGTAACAAGAGAAAAGAAAATAGTGTGAACGCACACTATCAGAAGAAGACGAAGAAAAGTAATGGTATGAACGCACACTATAAGTACTAAAGATATAGTGTCATAGATACTATAAGAGAACTATCGTTGCCTGTCGTGCATATTGATATAGGAACAGGGCCCCATAACACCCTTCTTTATCTCGTTGCCTGTCGCTTAGCCTGGAGGAATCTCAGGAAGGCGCCACATTACCTGCTGGGATTTGTGATTGTCAGCCTGACATTAACGAGTAGGAGGGTAATGGGATCTTGCGTGCAGGAAACTGGGCGGAAAATAGAGCCATGACAAGCAGCATGTAAATATAAGCATTACAACTAGCAATACATTTTATGAATTGTGATATGAATACGATACACGTAGGAGTAGAACAATAATGAATCAAAGGCAGCTATCAGGAAGATATCTGGGTGACCTCCAAAGAAGAAGCATAATCGACGGACAGAATTGAGAATATTTCGTCGTACGTCCGATCAGATCTGGCGCATCTCCAGACATCAGATAGAGCACAAAGAACAAGAGGACTACGTGAAAGTAAAATCTGGAGACAAGAGCTATACTAAGCAAGGATCGTGATGCCGGGAATACTACGCAGAGAGAATCAGGACAAACAAGTGGACACCACACAATGCCAAAATGGTGGCTTGTAGTATCAGAGAATCATCATACTTCAGAGCAGGAGCAGAGGTTATCTCGACATGCCAGTGAGCAAGTAAAGAAGGGATGTCCAGGTGCAGCATGTAAGCCAGTTACTTAGTCGGGATCGGAGGCGGAGCAAGAGGGTATGCTGAGGGTAGAACAGTAGCTCAGGAGGTCTGTGGTTTGAACATAACAGCCAAGGATCAGTCATTCAAAGGACGCAGGGGACGTCAGGGACAATGTCAGGGTATCGTGCGATGCAAAGTAGGATGCGATATCTAACGACGTCGCGTCCAAATTAATGATTAGCATTTTGAGCGTCGCGTACGTCAGACGCATGGAATGCACAGGACACAGGTAATCTTTTTTACTGATGTTCAGAACCAAGAACCAACACATTTACCTCTACTTTCCAATAATTAGAAGAGTTTAAAACTCCTAGGAAGTATGACTGATGGAACCAATAGGTTCCACAGTATGTTACAACTATATTAAAAGTAGTGTCGTGTTTGTGTGAATTATCACCAATACTGGTCAACTTTTTTTTTTTCTTTTTTTTTTATATCATATATTCATTGTTAAGGTACAAGAACTAGCATGCAGCGCTAGTTATAGCGGAAACAAAACCGTAAACACATGTGTCCCTCCTCCGTCTGAGGCAAAAACCAAGAACCCCAAGCCCCTCTGGTCTGGAGCCAACCGCACATCTCGCCCTGAATCAAGCCTATCATTACAACACAAGTGAACTCAGTTCTAAGAGAAATCCAAAACAAGGAAAGCAGGAAGCCCAAGGAAAAATCCCCCCGGAAATCTCAGCCCGAAGGCACAAAAGAAAGACCAAACTCATACCCACCAGGAACGCCCATAGCAGACCTAGCCACCCGGAGGCTAACCCAAAAGAGCCCCAAACAAAAAAACAAAAAAAAAGGGAGCCAGGCACACCGGGGCGAGGAACTCTGGCAATGGAGTGCCCCCGCAGAGCCACGGTAGCAAAGGAGGAAGGGATGGTGCCAACCGGCCTGAGACATTGCAATACCGACCGGAGGCGGGAGACCAGGGCTGGGGTCCCCACAGGGAAACGGGTAGCAGTAAGATGCTAGCTAGGGGAGCAGTAAGGTACTAGCTTAAGATAGGAGCAGTAGGGTACTAGCCAGGCATGGCGAGAAGGTAGTAGGGTACCAGCCGACGGAACGGAGGAAAGGAGGAAGGAGGAGTAGACCCAGATGCTGAAACAACTATCGGATACGTGTTCGTGTCTTAACTAGGCGGTCCACTATGATCCCCAACACCAAAGAGTGCCAGAGCACCCATAGAGGGCGGAGAGGAGGGGAGTGGCGAAATCGACCATAGTCTGTTAAGAAAACCAACCACCAACCCCAACTGCGTGACTGACCCGTACCCACCAGCGGGATAGAACACAGACCCAGTAGAGGGACTAACTCAAACCGACAAGGGAAAAGCAAAAGGAATCCATCGTAATCGCGTACCGCAAACCGTATTCCCAGCCATTTGTTGTAGGGAAAAAGAAGTCGCCCGACCGTGGTGATGCTAAGCGAGGTCAGAGCAAAAGCGGGAAAGTAGAGAGGCCCAGTACTCAGAGATGCCAGGAGGGAGTAGGGAGGGTCGCAAGAGGGTAGACCTCAAGAGAGAAGGTAGGAGAGGAGTTCCATCGTGGTGGAAGAATAAAAGGTGATGGCCTAGTCCCCCCCCTAGGTGGAGGACCAGACGCGAAAGATCGTGAGAATTCCTGTGGTGTTGAGATTTCAATCACCGGAGGTGTAGCGTAGACGGTCGTTGCCAATACTCTTCAACAACCAGCCCCTATCATATAGGACAACCAGGAGTTGCCGACAGTAGGATTATGAGTATGTTCAATAGAATGACTTCCTCTCTATGAGTAGGAGGTTATTTGAACAATTTCCATTGATTTGTTGCTGAGCTATAACAACTAGAAGTCTTCAACTAGGACACACATATGTAAATACAACTTCGTATCAAGACTGATCCTCTCGACAACGGAATGGACTATTGGAGCCAACATAGTTCAACTTCCGAACTTGGCTACAGGTCTAAAGACTCTGAGAATCAGATAATTACTACTAGAGACAAATAAGTCCTCCAGAAAAGTGATAGTAATTATCAAGCAGGTTGTGATGGTTTTCAGGGTCTTCTGGTGTTCACATCTCCAAGGAATAACCGATGTTGCAAGTTATGTTTGAAGAGGTACATATTATGTATGTTAGATAGATGTAGCTCACAATCACCTAGACGCACAACATAAATATCGAAGTGCCTCTTGAGCTTTTAGATATCATCAAGCAACGGAGAAGAGACCCTAACAATATAATATTGTTCTTACAATTCTATTCTAGTTTCTTATACTCTCAGTACTCATAAATGAAGCGAGTTGCTTCCGAACATCCCTAGACAAATCTCCGTCATTTAAAACAAATCTCGATTAGCTTAAGCAAACCTCAGTCTATATTAGTTGTCTCCACCTAACGAGTCAGGTGTCAGCTGGAGGAGAAAAGTATAGGTATTATTGTATTAGCCAATCAAACCAAGAAGAGAAGAGAGTAGGGATATATCAAGATACTATAACAACTATCAAGAACATGTTCATGTCTTAACTAGGCAGCCTTCTTGAGTCCCCAATGTAAACAAGCACATCTCCACATCTGTCATATAGTTTCTTATTCTAGGAGTAATAGTGTCACTTAGTGAATGAGATACTACCACCTATAGAAGGTAGAGAGGATGGTGGCAAAATCAAGCACAGACCGTCTCCACTACACCTCCAGTGATTGAAATCTCAAGACCACAGGAATTCACACAATCTTTCGCGTCTGGTCCTCCCTCTAGGGGGGGGACTAGGCCATCATCTTTTATCCTTCCACTACAGTGGAACTCCTCTCCTGCCTTCTCTCTTGAGGTCTACCCTCTTGAGATTCTCCCTACTCCTTCCTGACATCTCTGAGTACTGGGCCCCTCTCCTTCCCCGCTTTTGCTCGGCCTCGCTTAGCATCAGCACGGTCAGGCAGCTCCTTTTTCCCTACAACAGATGGCTGGGAATACAGTTTGTGGTACACGATTACGATGGATTCCTCCCGCTTTTCTCTGTTCGGTTCAGGTTAGTCCCTCTACTAGGCCCGGGTTTTATCCCGCTGGTGGGCACGGGTCAGTCCCATGGTCAGGGGTTGGTGGTTGGTCTTCTCAACAGGCTACCGTCGATTTCGCCACTTTCCTTCTCTCCATCCTCCATGGGTGCCCTGGCTCCCTTGGGTATTGAGAGTCATAGGGGACTGCATAGTTAAGACACGAACACGTATCCGATAGTTGTTTCAGCATCTGGGTCTACCCCTCCTTCCTCCTTTCCTCAGTTCGGTCGGCTGGTACCCTACTACCTTCTCTCCATGCTTGGCTAGTACCCTACTGCTCCTATCTTAAGCTAGCACCTTACTGCTCCCCTAGCTGGCACCTTACTGTCATCCATTTTCTCGTGGCGACCCCAGCCCTGGTCTCCCATCTACGGTCGGTATTGCACTGTCTCAGGCCGGTCGGCACCACCTTCTTTTTCTTAGCTACCACGGCTTTGCGGGGACACTTTGTTGCCAGAGTTCCTGGCTCCGGTGTACCAGGCTCCTGTTTTGTTTGGGGCTCTTTTTGGGTTACCCTCCAGGTAGCCAGGTCTGTTATGGGCGTTCCTGGTGGGTATAAGTTTGGTCTTTCTTTTGTGCCTTCGGGCCGAGATTTCCTGGGGGATTTTTCCTTGGGCTTCCTGCTTTCTTTGATTTGGGTTTCTCTTAGAACTGAGTTCGCTTGTTTTGTAATGATAGGCTTGATTCAGGGCGAGATGTGCGGTTGGTTCCATACCAGAGGGGCTTGGGTTTCTCGGTTTTTGCCTCAGACGGAGGAGCGACGCGTGTGTTTACGGTTTTGTTTCCGCTATAGCTAGCGCTGCATGCGAGTTCTCGTACCTTAACAATGAATATATGATATAAAAAAAAAAAAAAAAAAACATGGTGGCAAAATCAAGCGACGCTCCACGCCCCCTATTTTCCTGACCATAACTTTCTTACACATTCTCAACACTATCGCACCTGGTGTGACTCCCCACGTTTACACGTCTTTCCCCCTCTTGCTTAGGCTTCAAGTCTTCACCTCGCATTCCAATGTCTAACGTTGGTTCCGCCCACCCCTCCAGGGCGAGCTCTGCTGCTCCCCTTCCCCCACGCAGTTACGCTATCCCAGCCCTTCTACAATCCCTCGAACCTGTCCTAGGAGACACTTTCTCCTCCGTACCGCCTCTCCACTTCTCTGACCTTCGCGACCTCAGCGACGGTGAATGTATCATCATCCCCTGTTAGGCGGAAGCCGACTCTAATACTCATCGAGAAGACTTAGGCCTGAATCTTTCGTAATAGACGGAGATTGGTCTAGGAAGGCTCGGTATCGTTCTTTTCGTTTATGACTACTAAGAACTCGCTTGATCGATAGGAGAAATATTTTTATAAAGATTCGTAGATAAAACAATGTTATATTGTTAAGGTCTCTTCTCCGGTGCTTGCTGATGTCTAAAAGCTTGGGAGGCACTTCGATATTTATATCCCGCGTCTGAGTGTTCGCGGACTACATCTAATCCTCCTATAACTAAGTATTTTATCCAAGATTGTACGCTCAAGTCTCATAGTCTTAACAAGTGCGAACACTGTTTGACCCTGAACTCTCACACACCATCTTCGTTCTCATAAACTCTTTTCCGTCTACTCGTAGGATGCGTGATTATCCTCGAATGACTGGTCTTCGATTTATAGAGACGAGTAGACTCCTGTCTGAAACTTCAGTCGTCTTGACTATCGTTCCAGTAGTCTCTTCCGATTTCACATAGTGGTCAGCGTATGCGTCGGGTACCATATGTATAATGCAGGCTGTGTAGACGGTGTGCCAACACTCTTTAGTCTACCGCCTATTAGGTCTTCTGAGTCTGAGCAGCTTCCCCTCGGTCCGCCACGCCTCAAAGAGAATCACCTCTCGAGGGATCCCGTCTCCAGGACCAACCAACATACAGCGGCCTTCAGATAGGTATTGGTGTCATATCTAACCCCTATGGCCTCTGGGGCACTGTAGGAGTAGTTGCGGATTTCCGAACCGAAAACGTCCCGTTACTTCTGGCCCATAGTTAGGATGCCTAACTTTGAAGCCTAATAACTCAATGCACCTCCAACGGATTTCCTCCGTCCCACTTCTCAGAGGTACCCAGAGGTGCCGTGCTATATATCCTGCGAACAGCTTCCAGTTGGACGGACGGCAGCGACTTATATGGTGTTATGAAGTGGGCTTCATTGGAATGACATTTTAGTCATGGGACGCAACTCTTCGAAATCTCGCTAAGGACGTGCGGGCCCCAGAACGGGGCCGGAGGGGGGTGTTAGGCTCTCGATAAATGAAGGTCTGTGCGCAGTTACCCTACCGAGAGGTCTGTGCATTTTCTTTATGCCTAACATCCCCCTCCTGGTCGTGACCCTTAACCAGCTAGCCTCCACCAACATACGCATTAATCTCTTTTCCTCGAAAGTCCTTGAGTTATCAAAAAGCATTTCCGCCACTCAGGCCCCTTCTCTTTCCTCACTTGCTCCTATTGAGTCAGCTCTACGTAACCTGTCACAAAGACTTTCCCAACCACCGCCCCGACGTCAGCAAGTCCTGGCCCCTCAGGCTCCCCCCGCTACCCGTAAGGGTAAGGGGGTCCTTCCCCCGACCCCACCTCCCTCTACCAACACGGCTGAACTCCCTACCGTCCCATACCCCCAGAAGTCCACAGCCAAGCCACCCCTTTATCAGGCAGGTGCAATAGTGAATAGCTATGACCTAGACACCCCTTGCTACGACACCAAGACCTAAAAGTTCTACGGCAACCACGAGGCTTCTGCGGTCAAAAATCCTAACTCTTGGGAGGCTCGCACCTTCCTCAACAGCAAATATCCCCCCCTCTCCAAGTGGATCCCTGGCAACATGTACCCATCCTACCTCTCTCCCCTCTCGCTCGTTTGCTCAGGCCACGGCTGCTGCTGCAAAGGGTAAGTCCAAAGGGGCCAAACCAAAACCTCCTTCCGCTGCGCAAGTCTCATCAGGCAATACGGCCCCTCCTGTTAAAGAGGCTCCTATCCTGCCAGCAGCCTAACGTCATTTCTTTGCCCCTCGCTCTTCCCCCGCCCAACACCCCGAAGCCACCAGAGTAGCTGTAACATTCCCTGACATCGCTGCTTCTGTCCTCCGAGAGGCCAACTGCCCTCTCCCTCCCTCTTTCTCGACCCGAGTTAACGACCGAAGCTCAGTCACCCTCACCGTCCTCGACTCCTACACTCCCGCCACTTCATATGCACCTTACTACCAGGCCCGCACCAACTGACCCAACCAGGTTTCTCCAGTCGGCGACAATACCTATCTCCCCTTCCGCCCCACCCCAATGAGACCCAACTCGCCATCCACTCCCTCCCCCTCGCCTACCTCCCAGAAGACCAGGAGGATCTCCTCTCCCTTCTCCAGGAATCAGTACGTAAAGCCACTGGCGTCACCACCTTCTCCGCCCAGTACCTCAACCGCGAGCTGGACTCCAGGATGTCCAAGTCCACTACCTTCGTCGTTGTCAATATCACTCCCGAGGACATCAATGCCATGGGAAGCTCCATTCACCTCTTCTCCCGAAGACGCCGCATTGAGCGTGCCTTCTCCTCTAACCGTTTCACTCACTGCCAGAACTGCTGGAAGTTCGGCCATCAGGCCCCCAGATGTAAGCTGGATCACCCGATATGTCCAATCCGCTCCCTCTCGCATACACATTCAGCGCATCGCTGTCAGAACCCCACATGCCCCAAGGCGGGCAACACCAAAGCAGTCCTCATTTGTTGCCCCTCCTCAACTGCTTCGTACCCTAGCTGTGAAGACCCACACACAGCCACCAGCAGAGACTGCCCGGACTGACCCACGCTAACCCCCAAAGAGCCCTCCGCCTCACAACTGCTAGACCACAACGACGAGAACGGCATGGAGGTCGGCCCTGATGGTGCCGACTGTGAGGCTGGCTCCTCCACCCCTAGACAAACGCTTGCCCTATCTTTTACAACACCCCGCCGTCCCCGTCCTCGTGTCCCACCCGTCACCCCCCAAACAGCCACTCGTTCCTCCTCCAGGCCCAGTATCCCCCCCACCCATGGGGACTCTGACCTAGCCTGTTCCTTCGACAACCCCTCCAGCCTGTCTGGGTAAATGACTTCTCCCGACTCTCCTCCTCCCAGGCTCTCCTGCCGAGAGCCTAGCCTGTTGAACCCCTCCTTTGTCCAGCATAACAGCTTGGGTAGCTGGGATGTTTTTCTTTCTTTGTTTCAGAGTTTTTCTACTTTGTCCTTCTTACCTGCAGTTGCGGCTATACAGGACTCCTCTGTGTGGCGTGCACGCTTACCCTCCTTTCCTGGTTATAAATGTTTTTCCTCGCCCTCCTCTTTTGGCAAACCACATGTGGCCTGCTAGGCTTTTTTGTCTTTCCTTGAAGTTGTTTCCCTCTTGCCTGTATGGGTGGGCCAGTCTGCCAACGTGATGGCGGTCAACTTGTTCTCCGATCTGAGCTTTTGCTCCTCCTCACAAACCCGCCTTAGAGTGTACAACGTGTACAACACTCAAGGTGCCTCTTCCCATACTCGCACTGCTCCCCCTGTGTTGTGTTTTCCTGATTTGGATTTTCCTGTTTTTGTTGTGAGAGATTTTAACCTCCATCATCCCCTTGCTCACCCGTTGAGGGTCTTTTCTTCTACCGAGCTCAGAACATCAGTACTTTATTTCCAGCTTACCTCGCTGCATGGTTTTTCTCTTCTTGATATCCCAAGTGTGTTTACGTACTTTCCTTTCGCCTCTGTGGGCAGATCCTCCGTTCTTGATCTATCCTTTGCCAACGGTGCAGCAGCCCAGCTCTTTTCACAGTGAGCTACCCCGCTCCCGTTGACTGGCTCTGACCATGTCCCCATTTGTTTTTCACTCTCCACCCCTTTGTTACGCTCTCCTGCCCCCACACCTGCTTGGGCCAAGACCAACCAGCCTGCCCTTGGTGATGCCCTTAAGCTATTTGTTGTTTCTGCCCCCCCACCCTCCCAACACTGTCCTCCGCCACAGCCTGGTTCGACAGGAATGTCAATCGCCTTCGCACTACCCTCCTTCTTCACACCCCCCTCAACCGTATGTCGACTCGGTCCAAGCTTTGATGGTTGCCTCTCCTCTCCTCTCTTAGGATCCCCTTTCACGCTTCTACACGCCGGGCCCGCAAGGGCCCTAGTGTGAGCTCTCAGGCTGAAGCCCGCTCCGCCCACAATGCCTATTTTAAGGCCATCAAACAGGCCAAGCGCAAATACTGGGATGACTTCCTCTCCTCCGCAACCCCTAAGACTGTGTGGACAGCCAAATGATACACTATGGGGTGCCTCCCTGACCAGTTTCCATCTTTTCCGGATCCTAATGCTCCATCCGCGATCAACTCCGCCCTCCTGGCCCACTTCTTCCCCCCTAGGGAATAATCCTCCCCCCCTACTATCCTACGCCCCTTCAAGGACCTCAATGACCTAACTAAAGAAGAGATCTCCAAGGCCCTAGTAGCCTCTAGCTTAAGCTTATCTGCACCAGGCCCCGACCATATCCCCTACTCGGTATGGAAGAGAGTCCATGCCACCCACCCGAAAATCCTCACCTCCCTCCTGCGGCCCCTCCTCTTATATGGCTTTCACCCCTCATCCCTCAAACAGGCTAATGGAATTGTTCTCAACAAACCCGGCAAGACCTCCTAGGACACGCCAGCCTCCTTCCGTATCATAGTCCTCTGTTATGGGGTCCTGTTCCTATATCAATACACGCGACATGCAACAATACTTCTCTTATAGTATCTAGGACACTATATCTCTAGTACTTATAGTGTGCATTCACACTATTACTTTTCTTCGTCGTTTTCTGATAGTGTGCGTTCATACTAGTATCTTTTCTCTTGTTACACCTAGTAGTCGTAGTGGCGTTCCTCTTCTACTAAGTTCATATAACTATCGTGAGGTAGATAGAATAAAGTATATTCGTTTTTAAAATAATAAGTAGGAAAATAACTTAGATGGTTGCGTGAAGAACTAACTAACTCACCTCCGAGGACTCCTTATATAGTCCTTCCCTCAACCCGCTTACAAATCAACCCATAGGCAGTCTTCCTTTCCAGTCTGCCTTGCGCAGCCCCCTCACTCAGCCCCATGATCTCAGAATAGATCATGTGCATGAAACATAACATAAAACATAACATAGACCTAACAAGTATGCCTTGCGCACAGCCTCATTGCATAGCCTCCTTATGCAGCCCCGTGACTTCTAAATAAGTCTCATGCATGAAACATAACAAGTAAAACCCCAACGAGTCTGCCTTGCAGTCAACCTCATTGCATAGCCTCTTCATAATTACATGCCTCTATATAGGTCATGTGCGTGAAAGTAAATCACAACATAAAACAAACTACGTAAATCAAACTACGTAACAAAGGAAACTCATAAATCAGTTTCATAACAAAAGAAACTTACTATGTCAGATTAGAATCGTGACATCCTCCTCCAAACCCTATTCAAGATCCTGGAGCGTGTGGTGGCTGTAAGGCTAGCTGCAGTTACTCAGGCTCTTGGCCTCATCCACCCCAACCAGTACGGTTCACTATCCGGTATGGGCACTTTTGACGCCCTAGCTACCCTCTCACACAAGGTCAAGCTTTTGCACAGCATGGGCCTTTGTTCCTCCACACTGTTCCTTGACGTCAAAGGGGGCTTTGACAACGTCGACTCGGCTTCCCTCCGTGGGAGGCTTCACAAAAAATGCATCCAGCCCTACCTTGTTTCTTGGGTCCGATCCTTCCTGCATGGCCGTCAATGCCGCCTCCTCTACCAGGGATCCCCTAAGTTGCTCTCCCCGGTCCAAGTTGGCACCCCCCACGGGTCACCTGTCTCCTCCCTTCTTTTTCTGATTTATGTTTTCTCTCTCCACTTCCCGGTCCCCAACAGCATAATCCTCTCCTACGTCGATGACTTCGCTATAACAGTGGCCTCACCCTCCTACCGGCATAACGTCCAAAAGATTCAGGCTGTTGCGACCTCACTCACATCTATTGGAATTTGTGAACGGTACAATCTTAATAGCAATATAGATTATACGGACGTAATATTAAGAGTATATTACAGACACATTTCTAGCCAAGAGGTAAGAGCTATGATGGCAGATTGATAGAGATTCTTGTCCTTAATTCTCTTGTAAACGAAGCGAGCGGTAGCGTCTCTTTATACAGGTTTGCACCCTCCGTGTAAACCCCGTGTAACAGAGAAATATCGTAGGAAGAAACATAAGTGCCACCGTGTAAAACCGTAACATAAGTAGGAAAAATATAAGGGCGAACGTGTTTGACCCTGAGAATCTGCCAAGATATTCCCGTAAAACATGCATGAATCAAAGAGGGTGTGAGGGAAATTACAGTAAGTCTGAAGAAATAATCACAGCTGTAAAGTCCGAGAAAATACGTAAAGATGATGAAATATCCCATAAACTAAAGAAAGTAACACATGTGTAAATCCCCAATCGTTATCACCAAATATTAATGAAATAACGTAAGACACATATCCTAACTGTAGTAATTTACGCAGTGTTTAGGTATGCCAAAACACTAACTAAGTTAGAGAGAATATACACTATTATCAAGGAAATATAGCTTATTAATCGAATCAAGAAATTTCAACAACATCGAAAGAACGGCGCATAGGTGTCGCCTTCTCCCTCCCCAAAACAGAACTCATACACTGGAGGACACCTCAGCAAAGAAGACCCCCTTCTCCCCTCCCTGTCTCCGTGGATTCTGTCCCCTACAAACCTGCCCAGGTACTTCAATGGCTGGACTACTAGCTGGAGCCTGCTACCCCTGCGATGGATCGGGCTACCACTTTCTACTTCAGAAGACGCCTAGCCCTGGCCGAGGCCACTCTTACTACAATAGACCGCCTCCCCCGGCCAGGCAAATGGCTAGCCCCACAGTGTACAGGTATTAACTAAAACATAACCAAGTGAGTGAAAATACAGTATTTATCATTAGATATATTGAAACGTAACATAGGAGAGAAATTTCTACAAAGAGTTCGGTTCAAGATATTTATTGCAATCAGGGGTTAAGAACTTACAACGTCAATAATAGTTGGTGTCGCCGAATCCTCCTCGGTTGGCTCATCGTCAGGCTCCATGGTGTCCTTCTCCCACTCCTCCCGCGACTTGCCCTCCTCCTCCTCCCCTTCCCCCCCCTGCCCCCTTCCTCCACTACCTCCTCCTCCTCCTCCTCCTTTTCCTCCGGCGTGCCCCCTCCGATATCTCCCGCTTGCCAACAGTGATCAGAGACCTTGCAGTCAAAAAAAGGGTATCTGCCATTGGCAGGCTCAGGAGTCTGGTCACCGTCCTCCTGACCCGGATGCGGCTCTAGGACCATAAGGTCCAGGGGGTCTTTATCATCCTTGGCAAGGACCCACGCCCGGACGTCATCATCGTTATATAAAAAGGTCAGCTCTCGGAGTAGGAGTGGATCGATGGGCGCACGACTAAGAGCACGTGCGCACGGACCAGACGCCCTGATGAGATACCAGGTGCACCTGATTGCCTCCTCCACACGCTGCCCCTTGACCACCCCGAGGATCCTTTCGATGCTCGGTGATTCCAGGACCCCCCAGGCCACCCCCTGGTCAGGATCCTTGGAACACCAGGGGTAGCCACGGAACGGGTGGCCATTGTTTGGCGCACCTGTCCGGTGGACGATGTGGAGCCGTATTGCCCACGCGCAATACGGCGAGGGCCAATCAGATTGGGCGACTAACAAAATATATTAGTACCAGAATTCGTGCCAAGATGGACAGAGATACTTATGTGGAGGTCGCTCCTGCTTCGCCTTCATGGCCTGCTCTGCGAAAATTCGCTTGTTCGTTGTCTGAAGTTTCTTGACTGTGTCCCGGACCAAGATCTTCAGATGACGAACGACTTCCTCCACGTCATTGGCCCGGTACTTGCTCTGAACACGCTTGATCCGGTCCGCGATAGGGGGAAGGGTGCGGGCCCAAGCAATGACCAACCCAATTTGTAAGTCGGTCAGTCGTGGGTTCCAGGAGCGCGCTGTAATGTATGATCGGATCTGCTCGTGCCACGCTCTATATAGAGCAGTGGTGGCGCGAGGATTCCGGAACCCACACCAGCTTTTGGCGTATGCTATATCGCCAAAGCGTCGCCTGATCCAAGTAGAACAGGTTAGTTTATGAGTCTCTAATTACAACGAATGAGTTGGGATTTTCACTCACTGGGAGTCCTCCACGGTCGGCTCAAACAGCGGCTTCGATGCGCGATCTTCACGCATGGCCTGGCATTTGCTTCGGCGGACGTCCTTCTCGGGGGTGTGTGCTGCGGGCAGTTTGCCTTTCCTCACGTCGCTTTTGTGAGCGGAGGCGGCGTTTCACTTATGTAAAAATGGTTCGTGAATACGCGTCTAAAGTGAAAATCTGATCAGAGTTTACCTTGGCAGTGGCACCGGTGGTCTCTGGGACCCGGCAGGCGGCATGATTTTTTTTTTTTTTCTTTTTTTTTTTAAAAAAATAAAAAAAGAGATCGGAAGGTGGGGGGGAGACGTCAAGTGGAGATCTATTGGCGTAGAGCCAGAAATCTCGAGGTCAATTGATAGGTGGTGAAGGGTGGTGGTCGTGGTGCGGGCAGAAGGGTTGGGTTGACGGTTGTAGAGAAGGAAGTGGAGACAACCAGGGCTAGCGGGATAAGGAAGAGACAACAACCAAGGTTAGGGGGATAAGGAAGAGATGACAACCAGGGTTAGGGGGATAAGGAAGATACGACAGCTAGGGCTAGGGGTGAGGCAAACGACGCCAAGGGGGGGTGTACACGGAAAAATACGAGGATGTGTTTAGAACGTCACGATCGTCAGACGTCACACTGGAATAACATAGTAAATTATTCCAGATGCATCCATTGTATATCTAACTATCGTGATCTGGTCTGAGTTCCTAGTGGGGCATCATGGGATATTTGCACTAACGGGCTCGAGATAACCTTTGCGGCCTAACCGTAATGAGGACGCCAAGAGACGTCATCTAAGGTACAGATTTTTGAGCCGCACACTCGCTCTGACACTAAGAGACGTCTACAGGCAAACAACGCCAAGGGGGAGCGTACACCTATGCCACCGACTCGCCTCCTCACTAGTCCGCCCTATCCTCCTCTATGGCTGCGACCTGCACTCCCCCAACTCCAAAATGCTCGACAAGATGAGGGCTTTCTGGCACCGGGTGCAGCAATGGGTTACCAACTGCTTCTCTTCTACCAATACGGTCATCCTTCCCTTTGAGGCCTCCCTCCCTCCTTTTGACCTCCTGATTAAACACCTTCAGCACCTGGCGGCAGTCCGCCTCGTTTGCCTCCCTCCAGAAATCAACCCGGCAACCGTCCACCTTGATCACTCTGTCCCAACCACGTCTCCCTTCCGGGCTCCCGATTCCCTTCGCCTCCCCGGTTCAGTCTGGGGCCATCACCCTTGGGCAAAGCCCAACTACACCCCACTCAAATGGTTCACCAAGCTGCCTTCCCCACCCAACTAATGCCACCTTCCTGTCGATGCAGTCGCCCCTCGGGTCCACTTCATAATCAGCAATAGTAGTGAACCTCTCCCCCCAGTAAACTCTCTCCTCCTTCCTCCCCTGCCCTCTACGCCTCTCTCATGGCCAGGTGCCGTGAAGAGCTCTTCACCTCTTGGCGCCTTCTCTCTCCTCCTCCACCCTACTACTACTTCGGTCCTACCTTATGCCCACACCCTTTTATGGGTCTGGGGCATTTCCTTTCTGGCCGACTCCACCAGATGCATGCCGGCAAAAGCTATTTAGCAGCCCACCCCTCGTGGCACGACAACGACCCCTCCCCCCTCTGCCCCTCATGCAAGGAGGGAGATGAGACGTTTGAACACGCCCGCCCTCCTGCTCTGCCCAGCCAAGTCTGCCGCCCGACGTCTCCACCTCCAGGGGACAACAGATATCGGACCTGACTCTTCTCTTTGGACCTCAATCCTGTCCCATGTGGGCCTTGGTCACTACCTCACAGCCACCAGAACTGGTTTTCCCCCTGACATGTACGCACACTATGCCCCCAACCTGCCCTCTCTATCTCCCTCCCCTTCCCCCTCTGCCTCGCCTCAGTCGTGGTTAGCTGGGTCGCCAAATGGTCTACACGGTGGAAGTTCTCCTGTTTAATTTCGTTACTTGTTGTTATGAGTTATGATTTGTTTCCGTTATGACACTAGTGTTAGGCATAAAGAAAATGCACAGACCTCTCGGTAGGGTAACTGCGCACAGACCCTCATTTATCGGAGCCTAACACCCCCCTCCGGCCCCGTTCTGGGGCCCGCACGTCCTTAGCGAGATTTCGAAGAGTTGCATCCTATGACTATAATGCCAGATCAATGAAGCCCACTTCATAACACCATATACGTCGCTGCCGTCCGTCCGACCGGAAGCTGTTCGCAGGATATATAATAGGGGACCTCTGGGTACCTCTGAGAAGTAGAACGGAGGAAATCCGTTGGAGGCGTATTGAGTTATTAGGCTTCAAAGTTATGCATCCTAACTATGGGCCGAAAGTAACGGGACGTTTTCGGTTCGAAAATCCGCAACTACTCCTACAGTGCCCCAGAGGCCATAGGGGTTACATATGACACCAATACCTATCTGAAGGCCGCTGTATGTTGGTTGGTCCTGGAAACAGGATCCCTCGAGAGGTGATTCTCTTTGAGGCGGGGCGGACCGAGGGGATGCTGCTCAGACTCAGAAGACCTAATAGGCGGTAGACTTAAGAGTGTTGGCACACCGTCTACGTAGCCTGCATTATGCATAGGTACCCGACGCATACGCTGGCCACTATGTGAAATCGGAAGAGACTACTGGGAGGATAGTCAAGACGACTGAAGTCTCAGACAGGAGTCTACTCGTCTCTATAAATCGAAGACCAGTCATTCGAGGAAAATCACGCATCCTACGATTAGACGGAAAAGAATTTATGAGAACGAAGATGGTGTGTAAGAGTTCAGGGTCAAACAGTGTTCGCACTTGTTAAGACCACGAGACGTTAGCGTACAATCTTGGATAAATACTTAGTTATAGGAGGATTAGATGTAGTCCGCGAACACTCAGACGCGGGATATAAATATCGAAGTGCCTCCTAAGCTTTTAGACATCAATAAGCAACGGAGAAGAGACCTTAACAATATAACATTGTTTTACCTACGAATCTTTATAAAATTATTTCCCTTATCGATTAAGCAAGTTCTTAGTAGTCATAAACGAAAAGGACAACCCCGAGCCTTCCTAGACAAATCTCCGTCTATTACGAAAGATTCAGGCCTAAGTCTTCTCGACAATTATTCAGAGTCGGCTTCCGCCTAACAACTAGTCAGTTAGTAGTTTTCCTTTATAAGTCCTGTGTAGGCTCTGCGTCGGTTATTGGATGCCATCGGAGGAACTGGTTTTGATTTTTCTTTTGTTAGTTGTTTGATTTTGGGTTTTGTTTCTGCTATAGCTAGCGCTGCACTCATTTTATTGTACCTTACCCAAACAATGAATACATGATATAAAAAAAGAAAAGAAAAAAATGGTGGCAAAATCAAGTATGATTTATTGAGAAGACCCAAAGTACATTCAAGGAATAGTAAAAGGAACCAATTGTAATTGTGTACCACAAACTGTATTCTCAGCTGTCTGTTGACGGGAGGAAGGGAAAACTCCGACAGTCTTGATACCAAGTAAGGCTATAGCAAAAGCAGAGAAAAAATAAAAATCAATGTCCTGAGATACTGAAAAACGTAAGGAGCAGATCTCAAAAAGGTAGATCTTAGAGAAAAGGTATGAGAGGAGTACTATCAAGATGGAGAGATGAAAAGTAATGGCACAGTCCTTTTCCAAGAGGAGGGACCTGATGTGAACAGTTGTAAGAGGTTTTGTGGTATTGAGCTCTTCCCAAATAGGAAATAAATTTCAATCACTTGAAGTATAGCAGAAATGGTTAATGTAATACACTTACCACATATGACTTATTATAATATTTATCACTAGTTTAGATATGTTGTGTAGTTAACTTATAGGAGCCAGCTAAGGAACCCTACAAAGGTATGAGTTATGTCACAGTTATAGTTGTGTAAGAAGTCTTTCTTTATATGGCTGGTCTAGTGACCTCCTAAGTAGACTCCTTGTGCATCCAATTAGGTTCTTTCCTATGCTATAAGTTGAATCTTTACTCTCGAATATACAAATATCTCCTACAACCTACATGTGAAAGAGATCTCACTTATTACAACAAACAAGACAAGAACGAGATATCGATAAGCATTGTCAGAAGTGATAATAAAGGTGTAAGATCTCGGAGCCATCACAATATTAAGGATCAAGATGGTAAAGTAGTTATCCATTGGAAAACTAATATATGTGGAGTAGGATTATTATACTGTCAAAGTCTCTGCTATTCCTATTGTGAAAATTAGTGGTCTTTAAATGTACAAATTCAGTTACATCTAGTGTGAATGGAATCAACAAGTTAAACAATCTTTTAGTATCAAAACTGATACTAAGTTAAATATACAGCAAATTCAGTATCAAGAGTAATGGTGTAATCAAATATAAAGTAAACTTAATATTCACAGTAATACTTCAATCAAATATAGAACAAACTCAGTATTAAAAGTGATATTGAATTCAAGCCTAAGGTAAAACAAACTTGATATTGAAAGCATTCTATAGCCAAACTTGAACATAAACTAAACACAGTATTGAAAGTAATACTGCAATCAAATATAAAATAAACTCAACTCAACTAACACAACCAGGTACCTCTACCCATTCCAGTAAACATTAGTATAAAGAAAATATATGTACTACTAGGTAAAGTCCTAGGTATGCACTGGCAAGAACTATCAACCTAGTTACAATACTAAGAAATAATACAATTCTGTTATAATAACTCCATCCATTCCTTATTTAGTAGTTAGTTTTAATTAGTCAGAAACTATTCAAATCTCAACTTCACTTTAATAAATTTAGTGATTAATCTCAAGCCTGAGTGTCCATACTAGTACTATTTATATCTAACTATAACGTGTATTATCCTATGTGACAGGTCTGGTCTGGTCACTTCAGATAGTTCTTGAAGCCTTTCTCTAGTAGGATATTAGTTACAAGTTCCTCTTCTATGTTTCCTCATTTATTTAATTTTTCTTCTCACTCGCACACATAAGTGATTAAAAATATTGCGTGTTTCCTCCCTGTCAACAAATACGATTTCATGATAAATTTCTGCTGAGTTACCATTATCTCAAATCCCCGGCGGACTCGGGCAGATACCGGTCTGTGTACAGTACTCGTATTACCACGCACCACTTACCCTTGCATCCGAGTTACAATATCTGGCATGCAGTATCTGAGAATGAAACATGTTTTTCTTTTTTTTTTCACTTGTTCTGCGGTTGTGTAACGATAACCGCATTTTCAGAAACCTGTTGCCAGATACAAGTGGTTCACAACCATTCAAGTTCTGAAACATCGTCCTATAGTCACATCTGGACTCTGACGCTCACCTGCTGATACTGAATAAAGCTTCCCGTTTTGCATCATCGCCCTATTGAAACTCTCTGAGGAACAAAATGAACAAACCCAATCGTTAGACCGTATGTCGATTCCCGTCCAGTCCAGGTTAGAGCTTCCTTTTGTCACAGGCCTGAAGAACAATTGCAGTTATGAGCCTATTCTACCTGCATCCTTAAACCTCTACATACTGTAAGAACCGGCTTCTATCGTGTTTTGGCCTCCGGTTGAGATGATAACCGGATATTAGAGTCCGAATCAGGAAGCTATTGGCTACCCATCAATACGGGTATGGGGCGGAATATTTTTCTCCTTGGCCAGTAGACCAAGTTAGAGCCTCTCTCACTATTTGGCTCCTCGACTCATAATTGACAACTAGGTTATCAGTGGGGTGGAGTCCCTGTCACTTAGTATGGGGAAACAGCAGCGGCTATGTACAGTATAAGCAGACAGTGTAACCGTCATTCGTATTATTTACCCAGTGCTTCCGTCGTTCTGCCTTTTATATCCCCCTTAAGAATGTCGACCTTTCATGTAGAGCCAGATTCCTGTTAGTTTACGACCTCCGATAAGCGGCTCGGGTTCGCAGACTGTAGTAAACCGGCGCTCAGGTTTTCAACACGAGGACAACTCACTACAAAGCCCCCCATCAAGGGAAGACTGGTCCCTTTCATCCTACTGTTACTCCGCTCAGGAAAAATCTTTTCAGACTTTTATCCATTTTTGCTTTTTGCCTTCTTTCGTTCTCGTTCTAGTTCCGGGTTTCCCAAATGCCAAGCATTCACCTAAAACAAATTTGAAATGTGGTAAAATGTCTCCATCCCAGATTGTACTCGTACTCGCAGCACCGGTAGGCAAGAAGTATCCGGAGACAGGGATCGTGAATTTGTATGAGCGCTCAGATACGCACGTATTTTTGCTATATATTTTTGCGAATCCCTGTTTTCGGGTACTCGTATACTGTGCTTCTTGCCTGTTACGAGTACCAGAAAGTCACTCGGTAAGTTGTGAGTGGACTTTTGGTTACCGACAGCCGGCATCGAGACAAGCGGCACACTATTTCTGGACTTTGGTGTTGGGCGGGTCCCGATGAGACAAATGTGGTTTTTGCTTTTCTCACGCCATCATCGATGATGTACGTACGGTACGCGCATGTAATCTATGCCATCTAAACGCGAATTGTGGCATCAAGAAAAAGACCTGTCTTTCCGATTTTCCTCCGGTATGTGAGCGGGAAGGCAGGTCGCTCATAATGTACGAGTACTGCTGTGATATAGAGATCCTAGTTCCCTGCACGCACCTACTCGTACTGTCGTCGTGTACGGTAGTGGTCTCGGTGTGTATTCCATTCCCTTTTTTCTGACTGGACACGGCAAACGCTCGAGCTTGTGGCCGGTGTCATACGGCCTACATGGCGGCAGTTCAATAAGTCTACTGCTCCCGTCCGAAAAACATACTGCTTCCAGGGCATCACAATGAGTTTCATTCAATTGTGGCCTAAATGCGACTGCTCCATAAAATGCTGGATCCTTCACCGCAGCGATATCAGTATGCTATAGGCTCCACAATTTGATGCACTGAAGATTATAGTAATCCTCACTCGTCAGGGTCCCTATTCAACTAGCACCTGCCCCGGATCTGGAAGAACATGGAGGCAAGCGGGCAGATGGTGATGAAACTTTGTTGCACGCGACATTATGTGCCGCGACTTCTCGCTCAGCTGTAAGAATTAGATTGTTAGAGTTCGGGCAGGAAAAACACACCCCAAACCTGTGCTTCTCCGTTCATTCTCCGAAATGGGCTGGCCATGATGCACAGCATGTCTCTCCACCCAACTTCAAGCTCTTTGTATCGTAAATTCCAACCGGGCCCAAACGAACGAGCCAGCCAAAACCCACAGTCTGCATTTCTCGTCTATCAACACTGATAGGTGCCCCCCCAAGAAAAAGAAAAAAAAACTGAGGGCCAATCTAGTCTTGCAGGGTTCTCATCGGGATCTTCTGGTAGGATTGAGCCCTGGAAGCTTTAAAGGGCCGACACACTTTCTTTGTTTTGATTACCCCGGGAGCTACTGTAAATCTTGACAGAAATTACAGCTTTTCGCGGGACTCAATTTGTGTTATTGAACAAATTTTACGATTTCTGCTCATCGGTGCTATGATCAAGGGTCGGAGGTTCAGCGTTTTTTCCAACAAATCTGGGGTGGCCCCCGTCCGTTGGGCTAGTTCCCTGTTGTGTGAGGTATGATAGGGTTTTTATTGGGTACCGTTGTCAGAGTTATGGACTTCGTGATCCATGTCGGAGTCTCGGAGAGCCTAAATCAGAAACATTATGACCAAAGGCAGGCAGCCCCAAAATACGGCCATAGCTTCAAAAGTTGTTTTGGGTGATATGAGGTGCCCACAAAAAATTATTACCCCCCAGCAGCTTCTGGAAGTTTTACCACACTATCGTAGTGTGTGTGGCTACTGCCTACTCGACGATAGCTTTCTTGATATTGTCTAACTTAACTTAGGTGTTTCCTTGGAGAAGCTAGGCAAAGCTACCGTTGTCTTAGGATGGTAGGTGGAGAACTATCGCCAGTGGGGGGGTATGATTGGAAAGTTGTTGGCATGCGTGAAATCGGATGAAGGATCTGGGCTCAAGCTAGCTGGCAGCATCCCCTTGAGTTAATGAGACTATTTTGAAGTCAGTGCTTAGATGCCCAATTAGAAAGTGGATCTCAATCGAGCGCGTATGCCCGAGAAATATCATACCTGATTGTGATGGCGAGGGCAAATACGGTAGATGGGAGCTGAAGGTCTTGCGCTGTTGGGGGCATGGTCGGATGGGTGATGAAAAGACGGAGGGGTCTTGAGGAAATGGGAGCTGAACCATTGGATTAGCGTCATTACCTCCTAGATGGCTTCATCTCCAAGCACTCACAACCGGTAACCTCCTGGGCGGAGAATTTCCAATCCAGTTCCGCTACACTATGGAACATCCTGGGATATGAGAACTTCAGTATTATCCTTTCAAGTCCAAGGGTGAGCTCGAATCGCAGACTTTCCCCTCCCCTTTCATTTGATGCACGAGCTCATGTCTTTCGACACGACAAACCTCATTGATATGTCCACCAGAGGGGCCGTCGGGAACATGGCTAACGAGAACAGCACAGCAAAGGTCTCCCACGAAGCTTGGTTCAGCACGTTTTGGTCCAAGCATCATAACTTTGGATGGGTTGTGGATTCGATAGGTGTCGATGGCCGTTCCGCGCAGCATGCCACCTCATGGAACTAAAACCATCTGCTGGGGCCATTTAAGTTGTCATTGACCAACTTGATGGCCGCCACCGTCATCACGTTGAGACAGAACGAAGACTTTATCGGCCCTCTAGTATCAAACTTGGCCAATTCGGTGGAACCCAGTATGAGGTGGAATTTTCCAACACCGGCCCGACTTACCTAGGGCACAAACATCCTGATGAGGCGCCTACAAACGTTGCTCAACAGAGTTCTAGTAGCATGGCACCGACAACCACCTCTCATGGCACCGCAACCCGTGACCATTTGAGGGATGCAGTATTGTACAGCTCACATTCATGCACAGGTGTCTACCGTTCCTTCCCGGGTGGCTTCACCCAGTATCTGAATCTGATCCAGCTGCGAGGGGCTTGCGACGAGATCGTATGGCTTAGCTGCCCTCCTCGTTGTGTTGCCTTGGCTCAGCCCGCCACCAATAATTTATTGGAGCCCACCGACAGGCGCTCTGAACCCTGCAAAATGGATCCACCGGATAATCAGTAAATGCAAAGCGGGGCATGCTGTGGTCACCGGAAAGCGGAATACCAGTATCAGACCGGCCGAATTCAAGCCCCTACATAAGGTCAGTCTACCAATGTGGATCATACCAGCAGACGTCTGACAACGAAATGGTAATAAATAATCGACTAGGCCGCTAAGAAAATTCCTCTCTCTGCATTTAGAGTCGATATGCTAGCATAAAGGTTAGTAGATGGTCCCATTATCCCCAATTATTTGGATTTATAACAAGTTTACTTGCCTTTATTCTTCGTACCATGCTCATTTTTTTTTTTTTGGAAGATCCGTTGCGAATATATACTTGTACCTAGGTTTCAGAATGTGTGTTTGAGTCAGGCTTAGATTGAAATATGCTTTGAAATCTGTTATTCGGGGTGCTTATGAATTTGTGAAGGCGGATTTCTTACTGGTAGGAGGGATCCACAGGTTTTTGTTATTATATCCCCTCAAGTACTAATGTCGTGGATCCCGATGTTCTGGATTGACATGCAGCCCCCCATTCGACCAGGTTATCCTTGCGGATGTTGGTCATCTTGAAAGCCATCACCCGTCAATTAATCTCTTATTATTCCATGAAAGACTTTCCGTTGGAACTTTGTAATAATATATGGAAAGTTGATGTTTGAGGTGTTGTGCAAGACAAGTGCCACCAATGCGACGTCGATGCTGATATGGGATCAGATTTTTGAATGGACACCTCGCAACCGGCCATTGACCAATTTTTTCCGATTCCAAGCAGGCGGATACTATGTCCTAATTCAAGAAGATACTAGTTCTTCGACGTCAGATATACAGAAAAAAGAACTCGGGAGGGAAAATCAGGAGTCTTGGAGAGTTGGCGTGGTCTCGGTGGAGCAACAAACCACTTGAAAGACTTACTTGGATTGGAGTCACGCCACTTCCTAACCTTCCCCTTGTACCCCTCTAAGTCCTTGGATGCTTTACATGGGCAGCCCCTTCCTCCGTTTAAAACCCCAACCTTACTTCGGTCGACATACCGTATTGCTTTAAAGGTGCGGGAACGGGCTTCTTGGAGTTGCCGGTACTTTGACGTCAAATTTATTAGGCTTAGACACTATTCTCGCTTATTACAACGCGGGACCTAGCAGAGCGATCCGTTTGACAGGTAGCAAAGTGTCACGGCTGTGTTGCCGAAGCAGTGGCTCTCAACGTAATTGGGGGTATTAACCGGAAAGTTGGATGTCAGCCCGTTAATGCAACGGTTGTGAACGGCTGTATTGTCGAACCTTGTAACAGCTTCCCACGTTCCCACGTTCATGCTTTAGTGGGGGAGCTCCGACCTCAGACCCAAATTCTCCCCGACCCCCCCGGTTCCTGACAGCAGTCAAACGCTCGAAGAATACTAATGTTTTGCCTGGAAAACGCACACCTGAGCCTTTATGGTTTTCTGGCTTTGGAAGGGACCATGAAAATCACTCTCTAATGATAGGATATATTGACAGGGTCAGGAAGAGAGAGGGTTGATTTGACGGACGAGTCATCTCGGCTTATGATTATGTTTCGTGGCACCACAATTTCTATCTAGCACCATACCTATGGTTTTTACCGGTACCGGTATCCTCCACCTCTGCTACGGGCAAGATGTGCACCATTCACTGAGGTGCGGTATACGAGAAGGGCAACGAGAAAGAATTGGCCTCACTCAATCAGTGCGGTATGGGAGTAAGCTTCATCTTGATATTACCAGTCACAGGAATACATTCGTGTACCAATTATGCGGGGAAAGCGTCCGATTGGCCAAATAAATGCTACGGTGGACACGGGACCATCCAACCCTGCACAATGATACGCCGACTTCCTCCGAAAAAAAGGTGTGACCCGGAGATTCTTTCCTCTAGAGTCTAGAGCCTCTCCTTTTCTAAGGCATTTACTGCGCTCATCGGTGATTGAATTGATTTTAGTTTTCAATAGGTGGAAGGAATTCTCCAACTGGGTTACAAGGAATCATGATTTAGCAGTCTCCCATCTTCTGAGCACCAGAACCCGTACCCCAGATGTTTTGTATCCCCTCATTCCATCAAGGCTTCGAGAAACCAACGCGCGGGTGCTAGTACCCTTGCTTACCTTGGCCCTGCAAATTTACGACGTGTCCGGACTTAACATATGAGAGAGGCTTCCCTGTTTGAATCCTTGAAGGAGGACTAGTCCATACCGGTATATAATGTCACTTGAGCTCTTTGTATCATGGGATTTCAATGCTTAATAGCTTATATTATGAACGCCCCCTGTTCGACTTCGGGCTAGGAGGCGGGCTATGGACGCATGGACGTGTGGGACTTTCCGCAGTCCTCCGGGGTTAGAGAGTGACACCTGCGTTAGTTCCCCACTTTTATAGCTATTGAACGAATACCGCACTGGATACATACTTATATTTGGCTTGCCAAGCTTGGGGAGTCTATTGAGTGCATAAATCTGCCCAACGAGGGAGTTTTGGAAAAATATATATCAGTCCTCTCTACACATGATCCTATATTCACAGATTGTGTACCCTAGTTTTGTGTGGGGTCGCTTGGCCTCAAACCACTCCAAAACCCGTTGCTCTATCTGAACCCTCGCGTCGGCACTCTCCATCAGTAACCTATGATAGCGGAGCGGAGCGGGTACAGTTGACCAGGCCCAATGTCCCAAGCATCAAATCCCTTTATCCATCCCTCCACTTATCCACCGACAGAAAGGGCTCACCAAGTATCATACCGCAACGTATGATATTCACGGCTTAGTCCTCTCTCTCACAGCTCATGCACCTTCCGAGCGAGTGATGAGACGTGATTGTCATGCGGCATTACCCATACCCCATGCACCCCCCAAAACAGGGGATAAGCAAAGGGGGAGGGGGTCACAAATCAAATCAAAAGCCAACACACACCACACACACACGAGCTGTCATTCTCCGAACCCTTGTTGAAAAATTTCCCCGAGACTTTGGTAACAATTAATCCTTCCCCCCCCCCCTTTTGAGCTATTGTGCCGTATAGGGGAAAAGGAAATGTGGGGGCATCGCATGACATGTCAGATAGGGCAGGGCAGGGCAGGGCAGGCCCGGACGCGGCAACGGTACGGCAACTGCGCAGATGAACTACCGTCCACGGAACGTATTTACGGTAGTAGGTAGTAGTCAGCTGGAAAACGAAAAAACGAAAAAAACAAAAAAAAGGGACGAAAAAGGGAGAAATAGAAACCCGTGGTATGACGAGATTTTTATTTTATTTCATTTTCATTTTTAATTTTATTCTGGACCTCTCGCTTAGGGTAGGGTTGGGTTGGGCTTGGGGGGGGGGAGGTGTTGAGGTGGCATGAAAGTGGCATTTGCGGGCAGAAGAGTGAGGTTTTTTTTTTTTCGCTCGCTACATTGCATATTGGCAACTATAGATAGATAGACAGATGTGAGTATCCCTTGGATTCAAGCGGATTTTTTATAATATTTATATGGTGTTGACATACCCACCTATCGTACGTATTATACCTACCTATCATGCCCCCGATGGTCGCACTTTCTGCAACAGTGGGGTACATTCTCCATATCGCATATGTCCACCACCCCTTGCTAGTTACCTCTGTCAATTGCTGTATGAGTGTTTGATATTGTGTCCATTTCCCTCTGTCTGTCTGTCTTCCTGTCCGTCTCCTGAGGTTTTTTTTCCTTTGTTTTTTTTTGTCGATGTTGAAATTGGCGGGGGGGGGTGAAAGGTTATCACCGGATTCCAGAATCCCCGTTTTCTTTTTCCTTTTTCCTTTTTTCCTTTTCTCCCCCCCACCACCAGCCGTGGTGGCTATTAGAGTACTGTACTTGTACTGTACTGTACCCGTATGATAGATTAATTATCGTATGTTTTTCGCTACTTGTATGTGACTTGCCCCCTTGTACTTGTACTGTACTCTCATTAAGATCGCACTTGCACGGTACTCTACTCGAGCAAAGTACTATTTTACTGTACTAGTACAGTGCATATTCCAAAGAAAAACATTATTACCGGCGACTTTAGTTCTGGCTTTCTTTTCTGTTGCCCTTCATTCACCCCGCTCTTTTACGCCTTTTGGCACGAGTTTTGTTTAATACGGCTTCACGATAATTGCGGTTTTGCGGGAGGACATTGATTTAAGAAAGACAAAAAGAAAAAAAAAAAAACATGATCGGGCTTGAGATGAGGTTGGGGAGGGGGGGGAATCGCGCTTCTTGAATATTTCTCAAACGGTAACATACAGTACTGGAACCCCGAACCTTGTTGGTTCTTCTCCACAAAATGTGGTCTAAATAGAAGTAGTCTCGATGATAGCCCAGAAGTTACCCAAAGGGGACTTTTATTAAAATTTTTATTTGTTTATTTCGTGACATGGTTTTGAAATATCCCGATATGTGATTCTCCCTCTTTCTTTCTTCTTTCTCAAGATCAACTGTTTTTTTATAATATTATCATGATCTTTCCAGCAAACGACAATATTTCCCGGAACGGTGTTCTAACGTCTATGCGAGGAAGTGGGAGGAGCGTTGGAAATGTCACCCCCCCCCCAACCGTTCATATTTCTTTCCAAGGAGACCTCTGGTGCTAATGGGGTATGTTTAATTAGTAAGGGGGAGAGGAAACGTATTATAGGCTGGGCATAGTACAGTACAAGTATCTGCAATATCTACTTGTACCTCTGAATATATCAAAAAGAATGCCTCAACTTAAAGGCTCCATGAACCCCTACAGACCTCTCGACACATCTCGAGATTGAGAACGTGGTTATTCTTTAGCTCTTGAAGGGGAAAAAAACATAATTGTGCCAATTCCCACCTTGCGTCGGTGGTGGTGCCTTAGAGTAGTCGAAGTGATATATACGTACCGGTATGGTACAAGTATGGAGACGCTTGGACATGGCTGGATTAGGATGCAATGAAAAATTCTAGTGGCTGTGGCTGCCACTGTACTAGTACAAGTATTCTTGCAATTTGCGGAAATCTTTTATAAAGATCTCAGCAAAGATATCAGGAACTGCTGAGGAAAACCAACAAGTTGACGTCGTTCCAGAAACTAATTGGGAGTGCTCGAGAGGTGCAACCTTTTTTTCATTTCATTTTTTCTTCTCTTTCATGAACGGCTTTCACAAGCTCGAAATATCATAATCTGTTCATACAATAGAAGTATGTTGTGTGATGCTTCATCCATGTTTCTCGCAGCGAAATGAGGTACTCGTATAACGTCAACACCAATAAACTATCCCCTGACCTGCTGTGGAACCCTTTTTTTCTTCTTCTTCTTTTGTTTTCCTGTTCTAGTGTTTCCAGATTTTGTTTCATTTCAGGATATCATTCCTTCGGGGAGTATGGCAAGGGCCATAGTGAGTCAACTCATTACCAGTACGATACTGTCAGCGAGTCGATTACCCTACCGGTATACAAGCACGATTATGAATACTGTATGTCGCAAAAGCAGGGGAAAGACTTGATTAAAACGCCGGTCATAAAGATGGGTTCCCCACACACCCTCTCTGCTCCTTGGTATACAATCCACCTCGAGGCGGATGTATAATATCTTTTTCCCTTTTCCCCCTGGTTCGCGAGTGTGAAGCTGGCCGCGTGGAATTATTCGGTGCCACGGGAAATGCCTTGTGTGATATTGGAATTATTGGTAAAGGTTGCACGTGGCTTACGTTTTGGAGACTCTTACGTAGTCAAAAGGTACTTGTACTCGTATGTCATTTCGTGCTCCATCATTGCTTACTGATACTATAGCTTGATATCTATTTGAATCCCACCCCTACGGTGCCCTGAAACCCCTAGAGATGAAGGGCTCAAAGCCCCCCCCCCCCTCTGGCGTGGTTAGGCAGCACACGACATCACTCGAAGGAAAAAGAAAAGGAGAAAGGAAAACTCCACGATAAAACTATCATAAAACTAAAACTAAAACTGGAACAGATATGATACTGTAAGGATTGTGTGCTATTCAACATTAACTGCGCTAAAGGCAACCAGCTCATCACATCCCTGACGAGCATCTAATCAACCTGACCAAAATTGCCTGGTGATTACCGTATCCAACATCTTACCTTTAGAAGAGGCTTATTCACGCCTCCATTGACGGGTCGGGAGTCACCGGCGCCATGAGCCCCTTTGACAGCGGGCGACGCCTCATCCTCAACGTCAGGTACAAGTAGAGGCATAGCGGAGCTAGAGTTCATTGAAGGCTCTCCTCCCCCTCCTCCCCAAGGCGCACCACTGTAGGCTTCTCCTACTCTCCTTCCTCCTCCTCCTCTCACGCAGAGCCTACGGCCACCACCATCACCACCACCACACGCCTCCTCCCTCCGTCTCCTCGCCCAACCAGCCGCCATCTGCCTTTTCGTCCTTGTATTGCCTGCGCAAGCGTCTGTCCCTATTAGGGTACCCCCGTGCCGACAGGATCTTGGCGAAATCTTGAGTCAGCAGGTTTGCCAGTCGGCGGTTTGCCTGGAGGAAGGAGCTCATATCTTTCGGTTTTAGGTGAGAAGCTATTATGAAAAGTATCTCGTTTGAGCATTTTTCTAGGGACCTTTTTTTTTGTCGATGTGGACGAGAAAATTTTTTTCTCTTTTATTATCATCATTATTAATACCTCCGGTGAAAAGAGGGGAGGGGGCGATACAGAGTAAGTTGAGTGAGTGAGTGAATGTGGGTATTGGGTGGAGGCGGGCAAAAACCATCAACGACCAACCGCACACTTATTACTCCGCGATGATGGGGAAAAAAATGTCAGTTTTATATCGCATTGTGTGTCATCTTCGAAGAATTCGACGGAAAAAAATCCGAAGGGGTGGATATGTACCGCACCCTGCAGTTATCATACAACTATCTGGAAGAGCGGAGAGGGAGGGAAGGAAGCTCTTTGATATCTTTGAGATTCGAGACACAACCTCTATCGATCGAGCATCTAAATCACCGACATCCGGGTTATATAACAGCCTGCCCTTCAACAAGTTTGTCAATCGAAATATCTCGTTTGCAGGCGGAGGTCTCGAGGGGGGGGGGGGGGTCGACAGTAACCGGCGATATTATTCAAGCTTGCTACAGCATTAACTTCATCCCATGACGAACTCAATTACGAGAAAGCAACAGTTTGGGAAAAAATTTCGGAGCAAAGGGGGGGGGTAGGAACAAACATTACAAGAAGGGGCGGCCTATGGTATGATATATCATATATATATCATACTCTTGACCTTTGCCATGACGATGGAATGGATTTGGCAGGACTACGGTAGTCTGTGTACGTCTTCATACCTGCAGTTGATATAGGAGGAAGGGAGGAAAGGTAGACTACGGTAGGCATGGCTGTTAGCGGGAGACGGAGTGTTTATTACCATGGCCAGTATTTATATTCACATTTAACTTGGTTTGATATGATAGGAATGATATCAGGAAGGGTTGGTGCACTGAGAAGCCTTCGCATGTTGAACCGTCCCATCACTAACTTCCATACATACCCCAGTATAGTCCGTATCATTGATAATCATCAATCGTGCTCGATCACCGCTCGTTCCACACCTAAGCAGTATATCCAGCAAGCCGTTCTAAGTATCATAAACACGACTCGGTCTCCAATACCATACTGTACATTCAGAAACCACAAGCCCCAACCCATAAACGCACTCGGGTATCATAGATATCATAGATATCATAGTTCGGGGGATCGCAATCGGATCTCGAGGACGGTTAATCCGAAGAATATGACCGATGCATTGAATATAGATCATTCGATGTATGATAACTAAAATTTACGATGGATGGATTACATCCTTCCATGGCAAAAAAAAAAAAAAGGCATTCCCCTGATATGACGCGGCATGCTTACATAGATTTGCACACAACTCGTATCGCACTGTACTGTACTCGAACAAGTACGGTTGATGCAGCTTGCACTGTACTGAACAGTAGAAGTTCTAGACATAGCGTCATGCCCCGTCACTCTATCTTTCTTTCTAACTTACCTACCACCCGCAATCATTTTTCCAGCCCGAGTCACTCGTACAGGTAGGTACACAGCGGGCGGGCAAGATATAGTACCGGTAAGTAGCGTAGGCGAAAGACTGAGGGATTCGCGATAGATCCGTGCGTACCTCACCAAGCCCCCCTTACAAGTATTTTCGGATACCCGGGTTATGGGGATTGGTCGGTCGGTTGGTGAACAAGGGGGGGGGCGGTAAATTTTCCACCCGACAGACATCAAAGCTCCCCTCCCCTGTTCATCCCATCCCATCGCTAGGCTCCACACGGCACCTGCGGGTACTGCACGGTACGTGTTGACCTCAACCTCGCGGTCAGTAAGGAAAGAAGAAAAGAAAAAAAAAAAGTATATCACGATCTACTACCATGTACGAGTACCATACCAACGCATCCGGGTATGCCATCTCGGCCGGGGAAGGCGGCGCGATAACTGCGAGCAAGCCCAAAAAGCGTAAACATACCGAAGGTTTTTTATCTATTTGAGGATTTAAGGTGGGGGTGGTGGCGTTGCTTTGACATGTCTCACTTTCCTCTCTTTCCATTTCCCTCCCTCCCCAGAAAAACACATCTGCCGTTTTGTTTTTTGTTGGACAAAATGGTCAAGTATGGGGGGAGAGGTTTTAAGTTGTACAGTAATACACAGCTTGCGTCATGTTTAAGGTATTGTATATATTCTCGTGTGACGCGGAATCCCCTCTTGAGGAATCTTTCTGTTTCTCACGGGAGCCCTCTTTCTTACTCTTTTCGTTATTGTCCTTTTTGCCTTCTCTGCCCTCCCGTTCGAATCCACCATCTACTCTGTACAGTAGGGTTTCACGGGATTGCGTGTTTGGGTTTGAGGACTTTGTCTTGTTTATGGAGCGCCCTGAGGTCGAGTGCTTCATTAGACAATGCCGGTGGCTTTTTTATTGTGCGAGCATCCCGCTGGGAACATGCGCGTCGACATAAATAGTCTGTCTGGGTCGCGAGGACACCGTGTTGTACTCGAGTACCCAGCGCAGACAGGAGGTCTCACTTGATCGAAAGGGATGATTATCTGGCAGCGCTAATATCGTGCGTGGTGTCATATCGTGGCTACGCAGTTTTCAGCCCAGCCGGCGTGGACTTTTCAGATTATCAGGATAACTCGCGATAACAGTAGTTATTACATAATAGGGAATGTAAAAAATCTGTTGGACGTTCGGATGCTGGGAACTTTTGGACTGCCTTTGGAAACCCTGTCCTGAGCTTGCTGTTGGCCTCCCTGGTGAAAGTGTATATAAGTTCTTGAGTATTTGATGAGATCTTGGGGGGCGATCGAGCATGGCGTGGGTTTGTAGTGCTTGATGGGGGGGTAGGATTGGTTCCCTATCTCTGATATACTCCTTAGGTGTATATCACGCAGTCGCCCTGGAACAGCTGTTGCAAGCTGCTAGACCATGTCTCGGTAAGAAAAGGATACATAGTCAGTTCGGAGTATGGCTCTCCGAAGAACCTTGTGCCCTGGAACAACATCTAGAAGGGGAAAGGAAAAATCCTCCCTTCTGCCCACTTTCAAGGCTTGAAAGAAAGAAACAGGTGAGACCGATTGCTCCCATGGGGATTGATACCCCATCAGCCCTGCCAGACTACCCGGGGCGAAGTGAGCACTTACTAGTCAACATTCATCCCCCCCCCCGAAAGCCTCGCTCGCCTACACCACTGGACTGGAGCCAATTCTCTCTTTGCATTTACCCAGGAAATGAGCCACCCCTTTTCAAGTTGGATTTGCGACAATCCTTCTGCAGACCCAGCGACCCAAAGGGAAAATTGAATATATTCTCCCCCTCTCTGCTGTGCTCAGCTCTCCCGGGCCTTGCATTGAGACTTATGGACCTGCACAATATCACCAATTAGTATAAGGATGCACGATGAAGCTGATAAACCATGCTGGGTGACAGTTCCCAAACTCTACAGCCTTTTTTTTTTTTTTCAACTCAGCTTTTGCAAGAATTCCGTGGCTCTGTTTCACAAGTTTTTTTCTGTAAGGTGTTTTTGCGTCACATGGGTCGTATGGGGTGTGGGAATCTCGCGGTGTCCTGTTGGGTAGATTTTGTGAATTCTGTCGGAACCCATCAGTCCGTAGGTGCCCCCCCCCACCCGCTCTCTCTGTGGACATCTCAGAGAGTTTTCTATAGGATATGATTGAGGTTTAAAGACCGGAGCCCTGAAAAGTCTCAAGAGTTATCTCCTCAACTTGCAGAGTCAGCTGAGTGAATAATAATCTTTGCAGATCGGCTGAAAATGGGCGTTGTCACCGGAATTCACACTGAATCACTCGCGAGTGGACTCAGGGGTGCGTGTTGAAAATGTTATTGGGTGTGTGTGTGGAATGAGAGGGAGAGATTCGATGACTTGGTTGTTTCGTCGGAGAAGGTCGAGCAGAGCTGTATTCGCCCAGGGGGCACAGCGCGGTGGTATCGTAAGACGGTGACCAGTTGGGGCGACATCAGGCGATTTCGTTGGGGGGATCGCTGTCGGGAGTGGAATTCGGTACCGGTAGAAAATATACAACGGGGGAGTAAGCGGCATTACCGTGTATTCGTTGACCTACGTGTGCCCGTAAGTTCGAGGAGGTTTACGCAATGGCTTATCCAGCCCAGCACCATAGAGTGGTTGTGTCCTGTTCAAAGGTACCGGTACTTAGCTTGAGCTATGATAGAGCCTGGTACCTACCCTTGACTGTAGAAAGTATCTCGCCGCTGAGGGAGTAGCTTTATAAACAAAAATTCACCCCCAGTGCAATGCCAGTTTCCCTTCCAACAACTGGTTAAATGTTTCTATAGCTAGCCGCAGCATAAGTACCGTTAGACCTGTACGATACTTCGAGTGATAACAACGGTTTATATCTCGATCCTCGATGAGTAGAGCAATAAACAACCCAAAGATACTTATAGAAAGAGATTTCAGGATGAACATTCGTGGTCTTTCCCAGCCAAGGCAAATACAAGAATTCCTTCTGGGAAATCGTGGAATTCACGATGAATAAACAGCCACAACATGATTGCGAATATATCCACGTCTGTCATTACGAGTCCAAGAACGCCAAAAAAAACCCATATCATACCTGGAAAGACAACCTCAACGCTATGATATTCAGTACGATACTAGCCACATAGACCATGAAGATCCGTCCAAAACATATCATACAGCCACGCCCACCAGCAGAAACAGCGTACCCTTCGTATACCGGTATCACAATGTTAATCTCGAATAACGAAAAGTATTTCATCTCTCGTGCAAAGACCTAGCATGATGCTTCTTATTTTTTTATTTTTGTTTTTTATATGGGATTTGTGTTTTGGATGGGATTATCCCAGTTGGTCATGAATAATCACTCGAACAAAGCTTTGATTTCTTGGGATGTGATGCTTGTGACGCTGGTACGCACGGCGTCCCCGAGCGAGTGCTATAGCAGGTCGAGCGCGGTAACTTGTCGTACCGTTCAATTATGAACTTGTTAATACTAAAGCTATCCACCGCCGCTGCGGGCCATCGTGAAGTAGGATATTTAACGGGCGGACGGCCAACCCACTTTTTACTCGCAGAGTCCGTAGTATCCGGTTGACTTGCCCGCATCTTTATCTCTCCCGTGCGCTGGTCTGAGCACGCACTGGCTCCCTCGCTGCGTGCTTGTCGGGGTGCCCGTATGATATTCCTATCGTACCCCAGACCCCTGGAACGTTCCCCATCCTCAGAACTGACAACTAACCAAGCGCACATTGTTCCGGGTTCTTCTCGAGATTGTATATAGCCACCCCTAAATTATGATAACCCTATTTCATTCTATAATACAGTAATATGGCTTCACCTCCACTTACCATGGGACCAACGAAAGCCCTGAAGGTGAGGACAAGCATCTTGTAACTAAAAAGTGCACTGATCCCGAAAGTTTCCAATTCCAGGAGTCCAAGACCCTGGCGCGCTCCTTGTGATGTACAATTATTCCCTTTAGTCGAGGGAAAAATGAACACTATCATACTATCATACCTTCCTGTCATGTTTAGCAAAACCCACGAGAAAACATCATCCCCTCCTCATTCCACAACAAACGATCGAATGCCACCGAAACCGTTACGTGCACTATACAGCACTATCACGAAAGATGGGTTCATTTCTCCGGGAGTTTTTTTAATTCGATTTTCAGCTCACGATGAGTTTATTATTATTGAGAAACCTGGCGGGTTGGGTGGGGGGGAGGGAATCCTGCCCACCCCGTGGAAGGTTCAGTGGCCCGCATTTAGCTTCCTTGATCCGACTTTGGACGGTATGTATATATGCTTTAGAAGTGGTGGTGGTATCGTGCATATCCATCCCTCTTGATGCGCCCGGGGACTTTTATATAAATAAATAAATAAATAGCTACAGTTAGCATAACTAAACTACCACTATTCCGCGCTTGTATGATATCCAACGATTCGTTCCCGTCCGTCCCGGCGATGTCACAGGCCACTTCAAGCCGGAAGTTAGCACAGAAACTTGGAGATGCGATACATGTAAACCAACAGACATACACAATCCCCTCCTTACGTGAGCGCGGACGCTTCTATATCCAAGCTTGACAATATTACAAGGGTAAAGTCCCAGCCAGCACGAGCCGAGTACCTGCAGTCTGCCTACCTACCTATGGGAAATGTAGAAAAGAATTCCCGGAAATATGTGGCAGTGGCAACCACGAGTGATAGCGTGGGTAAAAACCATTGTGAAAGCCGTCGCCAAGGAAGATGGTATAATATGGAAACCTTTGCTTGTACTCCACCAAGCTTCTGGGGGGATTCTGAAGGTATTGCATTGGGTATTTCTCATAGCATGACAGTAATTTTGGTAGTGAGTGGCCTTCACTTACATTCGGAAAGTGGGGGCACTGGTGTTGCGGACGGGATAATACGGGGAGAACGAAGAGAACGAAGGGGAGCGAGGGGCTTTTGTTGATGGGGGTCGGGATGGGAGTGTGTAATTGTGAAAGGAAGCGAGTGAGAGGGTAACATAGGTCGAAACGGAATTGCTATAATAGCGGCACACTTTGACTAACTACGCTAGTTGACCGTTCAATGATATCCTTTGGCTGAACAACTGATACTGGATTCTCCCAACAGGATATCCGAACGGAGGTCTCAAGTTGAATAAAATTGTTCGAGGCATTCAGACTACTTGACTAGTGCAACATGTTCCTGCGTAATAACTTTGTAACAAAATTATAGAAAATATAAAGAGAAGGGTTTGAGGTGGTAAGAGTGGAAAAACATTGTGGATGGATATATAAAAAAGACGAAGAATAGGGAGCGGAAGAAGGGGGTGAAGGGGTGAAAAGGAGAATGATAGTACATGATGTAATTGGCAGAAGCAGAAAGATTAATTAACATGGGTAAAACGTCAAACAAAAGAAAGAGGTGAGCGGATAAGGGGCGCGGTAGTGAAGCAATAATCGACCGCTGTCCTTCCTGTCGAGGGCTCTTTAGGCATATGAGAGTGGCCCGACATGCCCGTTCTCGGCAACCCATGAAAGTGCTGCTCGGCCGGAGATGCCCACTTATCTTATCCAGCGGCCCATAAGATCCCTGCACTATCATGCATTGGAAATCCACTCCTTCATCCCCAACAGAGCAACAATTGTCGGTACAACCTCCAGGAACGCTCCGCCGTGGAGCCGTGTAAGTCTATGACGCCAACCGAATAGTCGGTCTGGCCAGGATTCTTTGTGCAACAAGAGAGGTCTCGGGGATCAGATCCATCGAGAAGTTTCAGTGCGGAAGCGGTTTCACATTCTCTGTGATATCTCTTCCAGCATGTGTTGCTTAATAACAGGAAGCATATTCGATCAAGGGGGTTTGCCGGGGCCCAATCAAGAGTGGGCGAAAGGTTCCTGACCCGTTGAAAGTTGAGGTAGGTCAAGCAGACTTCGGCAATCATCGAGCAAGGGTTACGAAACACGTCGGGGCGGTGAGACCGTGGATAGATACTCTTGCAGAGTGAAGTGAACAAGTCGGACGGTGGATGAGGACGCTTCAACCGTTACAAGGCTATTCAGGCCTGTAGATCCCCCTTCTACTCCCAAGGCATGACACAGTTCATCGACCTGCAACGGTCGTTCCGAACGCGATACCCACATCAGGACCTCCATTCCGGGTCTGGATTGATTGTGTCACTCGGTTAGATTCTCTTCTCCTTAGACGGATCTCCATTTCTCTCAGGATTGCATCGATATTGAGGGAAACGAGTAGAAATCTACACACCCCTCACAGTAAATATATAATCACCCTTAGGCTGGCAAAGTTGGATGATACTCACATTTCCGAGATCGTTTCGGGAATAATTCTCATGATATCCGCCCTTTCTCCTCTGCCTACTAGCTGCTTCAGGAAGGCGCCCAGCATATTTACGATTGTCTGCTCCTGCTGGGCAAGGAAGTCACAGTAGAGCCTCGCGACAGCGATATCTTTTCCGTCAGCTTGATCGCACAGGCTGTCGATCAGCGGGCTAATTAATGTCACCGGCTGTCAGTAATTTTTTTATCTTTGCCCAGGGAACCCATTACCCACATGAGATACGTTTTCCCAACCCCTGGGCCGGTGTGAAGGAAGGTGTCTGTTCCAAGGCTCCAGTGGTGATAGCCACTCCAGAACCCGCGACCGCGCTCACCTGTCATCATCTTTTTCACATTGACAATATTGTTGTGACTATTCGTTAAATTGTATGATAAGTTGTAACTAATCGACACGGGTGCTGACCGGGCGTGGGTGGGCCGCCCGGTCTACGGGGGGCCCTTTCCGCCACGAAGTGTTTGTTAGAGGGAAGAGAGACGGTGCAGCAGTGAAAAGGGATGTCGGGGGTTTATAGACTTTCCACGGCGGGACGAAAGGGTTGGGGAGACAACCCTTGGCAACTATATTCAAACCTACCCCGCCCGGACCTTGACTACTGTACTCGAGTAGGGTTAAAAAAATTTGGAGGGGATCCCTGAATAAATTGAGTCTACGCAGAACAGTCCGCAAAATGCTCAATGTTGAACCTAACCTCATCGAGGTGATCTTCAGACGATATCACAAAATTGTCTCCGGTATCATACCGCAACCCTCCGTGTATCCCAGAGTTTTGGCCATCTACCGATATTTACCCGAGTAATAGCACACCTTCTGGTATGCCTCCCAAAACGATACCGGTATCGTAGAAACCGGAACAATTAGACCACACGTCCCGAACCCACCCCTCTTGTGTTAGGCCAACGAAAAATACGACAGACACCAGGAGGGACAAACACCAACGCCCCCAATAATTATTCCGGTTTGATGGCCATTCAAGGGAATGTCTGCGAGTATGTGGTACAATTAAGCACAATTCTGGTTTACTCATCATCATCCTGGCGGCACCGTTCGTCTGAACCCCTCACGTCCTGCAACCAGAAACGAGCCAAGAAATTTCCACCTCGTCACTATGATAAAAAAGCGTTGAGATCAACTGAGCCCCTCTAGGAGAAGCATCTAGGGATCGTAATTTTATGACGGCAAGTTCCGCCAATAGAGTTTTGAGGATACAATATCAGAAGGACGGATAAGTGGGGAAAAGGATGCCTCGAATTTTGCATGGGTTTCCCATACAAAAGGACTTTGCAACAAGTGCCGGTACCGTGAATGCCATACCATCCCACGGCACTGTGCATACTTGTACTGTACTTATCTGATCAATTACCGGTAGCATCCAAGCATCCAAATCCATCTTTCCCCTTGACCAGACTATCGTAGAAAGTGAAGAAACTTTTTATAAGAGCTTGTAGGACAGCACCTTGCACTACCCTACTCCAGTTCCTGGTATAAAAGCACTAGACTATGATACTGTGCTCATACCCCCAGCGGCACATATCACACGGGCTAAAACCGCTCGTCAGTCATAAAAAATTGAAACGGAAAACATTCTGACCCACCACCGGCACTATGATGCACCAACATCCTATGATGCTATGATGCCGCCCAGTCCATTCCACAACGCAGCGCAGTGCTAGACTAAACCAACCAACCAATCCAAGATATCATAAAGGGCAGAGCGAGCTGAGCTGAGCGATGCTTGCACAACTCCAACCCCACTTCCTTCCGCTTGCTCGAGTTGCTGCTGATGCGGGGTGGGAAATCCAGGGTGCCCCCCTTCTCTCATCATTCAAACGTGCGTCAGGGACGAGAGCATTCATTGAGAGTGATATTATTATGCCTCTCGGGCAGACGTATCACATCGCGTTTGCCAAAATGTTTGATAAAAATGAGGAACGAACGCCCTTTTCATCATCAATATTGCTTGAGGTGGGGTTATCGTATTATCTGTATCTATGGAGTGTGTTTGTGACGGGAATATGCAGTCTAGTACTGTACCAGCGAATTTCAGATATCTCGACACCTTGGCGCCAAGGATTTGCGCTCCCTTGCCTCAAAGATGTCTGGATACTTTTGAAATTAGAGGGAAATAGAGGGGTAAGTTACGCGGGGACTCTGGAGCACGGTGGGGGGGGTGCTTCCACAAATTGCTTGGGATGTACTCGAGTACAGTATGATACTGTCACTCAAGAAAGGATCATAATATGGTAGCATACTCGAGTTCAGTACCGGTAGATCTAAAAATTGAAACAAGGTTATCAAAGATATCAACTGTCACTTACAAACTTTCTCTCCCGTGGCTGTATGCCGGTATAGTATTTGATTGAGCTCCCCCGTGATCACCGGTATCAGACTTGCGCCCCATTCTAAGTTGAACCGGTGACAATACCGGTACTCGAGCACCCGTTGCCCCCTGCTCGGAACAGAGGGGCTCGCGTCCCAACAGCTAAATTCTCAACCCACATCATAATTTAATAACCACCACCATTTCCATTCACTCAGGGACACCCCCCACCACTGCAAGTGCCATACCGGTGTGGAGGAGAGATTGAGTTGATAGGGTATTGTCTGTGAGCCATGAGGTTTTTACCCTATGGATTTTCCTGCCATTGTGCATGCCTTGGCATGAACACTTTCCTGTATTTAAACTAGGAGCGGGTCTTCTTAGTTGGACAAGCTCAACCTCCACTCAACAACAACCATTTGGATAGTGGTGCGTCCCTATCTAGATCAGGTTCAGCTTCAACCTATTTGCTTTCTCTGTATTGGTCTATTTACTGTGATTGGATTCCAAGTCAACTTCCCTCCCACTATCTATCGGTTTATCAGTCAGGTCACAGAGCAATTGTAGCCACAAGGTGCATGCTTGGTCGACACACCATCCAACAAAGGGAAGGATCCATAAAACCTCTCACAGTGGTGCTCTGAAACGGATTGGTGTTTAATTCGACAACCTGCTCCATCTTGTTGGTTACGTTTTTCATTGTTGGTTCATCAAGATATTACGCTACCTTGATCTTTTCGGCTATTGGGAGCTATGCAGGATTTTAGTTCCTTTCCAGATATTACCTTTACTGGTGATGATGATGTTGATGTCAGGTCCTTTTTGAAGTGGATGGAGACTTGGTTTGTTGGGATGGGAAGTAAGTTTGATGGAAAGACGGAGCCCTCCAGGCGGATGAGAGTGGCCCAGATACACATGGCATGTCCAATAGAGTCTTCAGCAGGAAGGTTCTTGTATCAACTTCCCGATGAGATCTTGTGGAATGAAGAGAAGTTAAAGGAGGCTTTGATTGAAAATTTTCAGGACTTGGAAGATGATGGTTTGATGGCAGAAGATATGTTGATGATCTTGAGAAGTTGGGAGCAAGGGGATCAAGATTTATTCAAATATTCGCGAAAGTTCTTACGATTCCTCCAACGAAAATCCCATCATCTATGGCAATTCAACTACCTTTTAATCCAATACTACATCGATGGACTTTCAAGCCGACGCATACGAGATATGGCAGTCATGACATATCTTTGCGCCAAGCCTTCCAAGAGACTTCTAGTTGAGCAAGTTATCAAGGGTGTGGTGAATTATGGAATTCAGTTGAAAGTTGAGGGATACAAGAAGGCTTGTATGAGTTCAAGGTGGAGCAATGATGATTGTGATGACAATTCTGATTTCAATGATGACAAAGTTTATAAGTATTCAGGGAAATCTTTAGAGAAATCCATGAAGACAAGTAAGCAGTCTGAGGAAAATTTATGGAAGACGTCAAAGAAGAGTTACAGCGTTTACGATTACTCTGTTGACTCTAAGACTATGTTGTCTGGTGAGAAAGAAGCTGGGGAGATTATGAAAAAGAAAATTGATGAGTTTGAGGAAGCAGAAATTTCTGAAAGTACAGGAATGGTACAAAAGAGCGATGCAGTTGTGGACTGTGAAGTGGTTGATGAAAGAGATAAGTATATCCTTGTCAAGTTTGTTGATTCTGGTGATGAGCAGAAATGTGTGGATGTGAAACCTGTTGATGAAGATAAGATTGTTCTTAAGAGTTCTGATGTTGCTGATGAAAGTGGAGTCAAAGAAGGTCAAGTGTCAAGCTCTGTTGATTTGAGTTTGAATAGTTTTGATGAGGTTGATGTTGCTGATTTGAATGTTCTGGATGGATTTGATGCTTTTGATGAAGAGATACTTGATGCAGATGAGACTTGCTTGTTTGGAGAACTTGAGAGTTTGAAGGATGACAGAGTTGATTTACAGGTGGCAGATTTACAAGACTTGCAAGGGGGAGTCATTTCTGAGTATAAGACAGAGATGGATAAGCCTAGAGACTTTCAGATGATTCGAATATTTGTCAAAGAGGTGGAAGGCCCTAGAGTGCCTGAAAAGCGCAGTAAGGGTCAGGAACTGAAAGTTCAAGGAAAAGAGGTGGAGGTCAAGGAGATAAGAGACAGGTCGAAGGAGAATGATACTGAAGATGGGCAAGGTTGGCAATGGATTGATGAAGCCCAAGGAGTAGGCTGAAATTTAAAGTCTCAAGATTACTGCAAGTCATAGGAGAAGGGAAAGCTATCTGAATGACTTGATATGGTGGAATTGGTGGATTGTTTTACTATTGGTCTGTTTCTGGGTGCCTTCGGGGTCGAAGGCTGATGGTGAAGGGGACCGTTGTGGAGGAGAGATTGAGTTGATAGGGTATTGTCTGTGAGCCATGAGGTTTTTACCCTATGGATTTTCCTGCCATTGTGCATGCCTTGGCATGAACACTTTCCTGTATTTAAACTAGGAGCGGGTCTTCTTAGTTGGACAAGCTCAACCTCCACTCAACAACAACCATTTGGATAGTGGTGCGTCCCTATCTAGATCAGGTTCAGCTTCAACCTATTTGCTTTCTCTGTATTGGTCTATTTACTGTGATTGGATTCCAAGTCAACTTCCCTCCCACTATCTATCGGTTTATCAGTCAGGTCACAGAGCAATTGTAGCCACAAGGTGCATGCTTGGTCGACACACCATCCAACAAAGGGAAGGATCCATAAAACCTCTCATACCGGTAACTAGAATCACAATTTCTCACCCGCATCACTCCCCCTCACTCGCCACATCATCACAATCGTGCCGGTATATTGTGCTAACTTGTAATCCGTCACGTTACACACGACACAAAAAAACCGCAAACACATGGTAACTGAGAAAACGACGATAACGCCTCCCCGCTGCTGTTCGCATGATAATGCTACCACTAGTAAGAACAATACAATTTGTACAAAATTTGGGACCAAAAAAATTGAAGACCTTCTCGTAATGGAGGTGAGGGTATGGTATAGATGGGGAGGAAAAGGGGGGGGGCGACGGAATGGAATAAGATGGAGACAAGTCTTTATATCGATGAAACCTGAACGTCTAGTTGAAAACGTCTACCCTAGGGTGGCCATTCTAGGGTGGCCATTCCTAAGTTGGAAGAAATGAGGGGCTAGCGCGGGAGGGGGTAAGGGGAAGGATGCAGGATGGAAGGGAGAAAGAAAGAGGAAAGAAACTCCATGCTATACTATTGCTTGTGCCATTATACACGATTTCCTTGTTCTTTTCAGGAGAGGGACTCGCTATCTGGAGTCCCCAAATGTGCGTGCTTGGATGAGCGTGAAGCTCTATTGCGACTTCTCTGCCTTCGCGCTAGTGGCCGAGATGAGTTTCAGCTCCTTCAACATATCCTCCCTTGTACTCAGGACCAGTGCGTCCACATCATCGGTTGTCAGGTCCTTGGTATCAATCGGATCCAAGACCTACTCCAATCAGTACTTTCACTTCACCCCACTTGCTCGCCTACTCAAACAGTTTGAGAAGACCAACCTTAACATTGATAACACCAGGCTCAAAGGTTCTCTCTTGGAGGTGTAAGACATGAGAGTAATTTGCGACGACAACCGGTACAATAGGAACGCCGGCTTGAATAGCTAGATGGAAAGCACCCTTCTTGAATGGTAGGAGTTCCGGCTTGGAAAAGTATGATCGAGTGCCTTCCTAAAATTACACATTATTAGGCAACAGGCCCCTTGGCAATGTAGAGATTAGTGGGCGGCAGCGGAGGTGCGGTGGCATACCGGGAAAATCCAAACAGACTGCTTATTCCCCTTGATCTCCCGAATCGCACTGTCAAACGCCGCAATGGCTGATTTCCGATTCGTCCTATCAATAAACACCGTTCCACTCAATGCCACTAAGGAGCATACAATGTTAGCCCTTTTCCAAACCTCATCACCGAAACCCGACATCAACCACCCCCCTAAGAGGGAGAGAAAGGAGCAGAAGCAAGATGGGAAAACGGAAGAGCGCATACTAAACCATCCCAAAAACGGAATATACTTCAAACTCCGCTTCGCCGTAACCGAGCAATGTTTTGGAAACACCCTCCCCAAGAAAACAATATCCAACTCGCTCTGATGATTGCTAACGAACACCGCCGGTCGAGTGTCTAACGCACCCTCATTCTCCACCCTGAATTCTAGCCCGATGACCGGGCAGGCTAAATTCTTGAACGCTCGTGCAGTGGTCCATTGTGCTATGCTGACTTTTCCCACTAACCGGAGGGCTACCGACGCCAGGACCCCGTATGCTGCGCATGTGACCAGGAGGAAATAGCAGGATAGAATACGTGCGTAGAATCGCCCGGTCTTGAAGAAACGGCCCAGGATCGTCAAGGCCATAATTATACCGATGGGGAATAACAAGATGAGGAGGAGGAGGTTGACCATAATAATTACCTTCTGTCGAGGCGGCGGAGAAAAGTAAAGGGGTGAGCAAGGTTGGGTGGGAGGGAGAAAGGGAAAGTGTGAAGTGTACTTGGGTAGAGTAATTTAGGTGACGATCTGTTGCTGTTTACTGTACCTCGTAACGAAAAGGGATCACAGATGGATGGATGGTGGATGGAGGGAAGTAGGGCCTATAAGTCTGTTCTTGGGGGGTCAATTATCACGGCCATGTGTCGCTGTCTCGGGCTCATGAGCAAACTTTTCGTCGTGGGGGTGCCGCCGCCGTCGTGATCCACTTTTGTACGGGTACAGTACAATCTGGAGAACGAGAAGGAAGAGGGTTGTTGAGTGTCAAGTGAGCGACCAGGCAGTCTTGGCAAGCAAAAGATGATCAGAAGAAAGAGAAAAAAAAAGAAAAAAAAGGAGTGAAAATTTTGGTGGGGAAATCCCCTGACTGTTTCGTCACAGGGACACCGAGTTGTATCCCCCCCCAACAAACTGAAGATGAAGCATGTGAGAACCGATGAAATGCTTAGTCATCAAAACAAAAAACCTCCCTATTTTATCATAATTAATTGTGAGTGCGCAAATTCAGTTATAGCTGTAATGATGTATCATACCCAGCGCCCTGACGGGGATAAAACCATGCCCAACCCAAAAAGTTACGAAAGACAGAAAAACAACTGAATAATAATACACCACCACCACTACACAAAGCAAGCTGGCTAGGGCTGGAAAAAGGTTTAATAAGGGTAACGGATAAGGGGGAGGTTGCCTTTAGTACACCTGCAGTTCCCCGCCAATAACACGCACAACTTCTCCGAAGAGAAGAAAGAGCTCTAAAAGTGTATAGTAGTAACAAACGAAGGAAGGAAGGAAAAAAGGAGCCCACTCCATGCATCCCATCCATACCCTGGTAGCAATTGTAACCGTATATATATATGTGAGAAAGGAACCCCTTTAGAAATGAAAATAAAACCAACCCACCCCAAAGACCGCTTTGCAGGAAAGAAAAACCCCAATAACAAGACCGAAGGAGAGAAAGAAACATAAAAGAAAGCTATGCATTCACAAGACACGGAAAAAGGCTATGCAGTACAGTCCGCTCCTCCCTTTTTGTTTTGATCATCACTTCGTAGTATTCGATTTCCACAGAATCAAGCCCCAAGCCTCCACATCCAGGCCACTTTCAACCTTTTCGCAGCGGTTAATGATCCAGAAAACGGTTTTCTTCCGCGTCGCCCGAATACTCGTCTTCTTCGTCCTCGTCAAGGTTCTCAATAGCTTCTTTTATTAAATGACCGGCCTATATAATCGTCAGTAACAGCAACAGGTCTAGAAGAAGAGGCAATAGACTAACCTTTGGATCTAGGTTAAGGGCAATGGTGAAATGTTTAATGGCACTTTTCTTGTCATGGAGCAATTTATGCAATCTCCCCAGAAGGTAATGGACATTGGCTTCATCTGGCGCGAGATCCTTTAATACCCGTAGCTCTTTAAGAGCAGGCTTTAACGTTATATAAGGTTAGTTCATGATCCCCTGGCCGGAATTCTCTCTCTCACCAACGCCTCTGGCGCCAGCGACCCAGAACTTACCTGGTAGCTCTTGAGCAACATCAAAGTTCGTGCCTTTTTGAACCTAGAGAGTGCGCTTGTAGGTGACATTTCACAGGCAATGTTATACTGGTGCAATGCTCCCCTAAAATCCTTGTTCTTTTCCATCACCATCCCAACACAACACACCAAAACAGCATTCGTAGGATTTATCTTCGATGCTGTCCGGAAATGCTTCTCTGCAGTGTCGAACTTACCCATCTTCTCAAATACTTTCCCAAGACCGTACCATGCGTTGTAATGCCTACTATCGGCGGTAATCGCGCTTCGATAGCTGGCAAGAGCCTTCTCGTACTCCTCATTACTCACATGTTCATGCCCTTGAAGTGTAAAGGCATAGGCCAATTTCGGATTAAGTTGTGTTGCTCTTTTGAAGCATTTCAAAGCTTGGTCATGATCTCGCTGTAGAGAAAAGCAGTTACCGAGCGCACACCAAGCCTCTGGCGAAAGTCGGTCAAGCTCAACCAACTCATGCGCCAAGTAAGAAAGATCTACTTCCTTACGCTGGTGCCAGAGAATTGTTGAAAATACTTCCATGTCCCGGGTTCGAACGGGGCTCAAATGGCGTACTCTTAAGAAGCATTTTTCAGCCTGTGGAAGAACCTCGTTAGCCAAATATTATATATCCATATAAAGGTCCTACAAACCTCAATATAGTTAGCCATTTCGTAGTATGCTCTTCCAAGCTGGCTTTGGGCCCAAGGGGTATCCTTTTGACTCAAGGGTAGCGAGTTTAACGCATGAAGAGCTTCCTTGCATCGAAATCTGCTCAGACTGAAATACCCAGCACCAGCTTTCTTGAATAGGTCAAGTATAAATAACTGCGCTTCCTGCTTCTTTATATCAATCTGATGCCCCGGCGCAAAGGTTGGTTTTGATGTAGCATCAGACATCTATTCGACAAAAAACGGTTAGTAGGCAAATTTCCCACACTCGCTGGGCTCGGAAGCACCTACATTGATATCTTCACTGTTCTCCCGCTCTCTCTCCTTTTGCCGCTCCTTTGCAGAAGCAGAGGTTCCGGTTAGATGCAGACTTCGGCTTCGACTGGCTACAGTCCTTGCTTTTTTGGCTTCCCGTTCCCTCTCCTTTGTTCCCAATCTGGTTTCCCTCTCTGTTCCAACACCCAGCTTGCTTGTAAATTTGCTTGTGAGTCTTGTACTCCTTCTAGCGGGTGCTTGAGGTCCTGACTCCTGAGAAGATGCTGCAGACCGCTTACCGTCATTACCGACCTCACGAGTGCTTCGGCTTGTAAGCTTCCTTGTAGTAATCTCAGTGGTAGTCGCCCGGGTCTTCCGAACTGGTGGTGGTTTGTCGGTAACATTAACGCCGTTCGCTCCTCCAAATAATTCATGAGAACCTGACCCCGTTGGTTGCGATGTTGGGGTTTCCGCCTCCAAACTACTACCCACCCCTTCATTCAATCTGTTAAAAAATGATGGATGATTGTTGTAGGATAAATCCGAGCGGTCTCTACTGCTCCCCCCATTGGACGAAAAAGGATCACTGGGTAAATTTTCAGATGAATTTCGCAAACCATTCAGACCCGATGACTCTTCTGGGATTGTGGCGGGTATATTTGAGGGTTGTGAAGGATATGAAGGCATCTTGAGCGACTCGAGCATTTCTTGTGATTGCTTAAACACGGCATTGGGTCGTAGATTTACACCTAGCCTATCGTTAGCATACGATCCCTCAAAGGGGCAATTTCTGGATAAAATGCCTGTGTCGCAAAGACCGGTAAACGCCTCCCACGCAAATGGATTCAATTTAAGAGCTGCCACATATGAATCCACCGATTTTTTCACATCACCAGCGTTGTGCCATAACCTGCCTAATAGAAAGTGTACTGTTGCAGCATCTGGTATCGAGCGCCTGTCTGTATCCGAATGCTGATCTAAAACCACGAAGGAAGAATGGTTGTTAAATCCGACAACACCAAAAAGTACCGAGACAAAAGAAACTCACTCCATGTGCTAGTCCCGTTCCAAAGCCGCCTGCAGGTTTCTAAGGCATTTATACCCTGGCTTTCTCTGCCATCTCCAAGCTTTAAGCAGCATTGGGCGTAGATATATGCACAGCCTAGATGTCGGACCCAGCTCTTTGTTAATGACTCCGCTGCTAGATATTGGCCATCCCGGTATAAACATAAGCCCAATAAATGAACCGAGTCACCGCCTTTTGGGTCATAAGCGTTTAACCTCTCGGCAGCAAACAGTGCTGTCGGTAGCATATCGTTGTCTAGAGATTGCCACACCAACGAACGAAAGTGCGCGATAACATGAGGCTGTGGTATCGAGGGCGTCATTTCTCCGGCGTCTAACTCAGAGGTCCTGAAGTCAGATGGAGGGCTGTGGGAAGGTGAAGACGTAGTTGCAGGCGAGGATATTGAGAATGCTCTTCTAATAGTCCCCAAACGAAAATGATCATGGGGCAATTTCGACGGAGTTGACGGAGGTGAACCAGCAGCAGTGTTTGGGGCGATAAGGGGAGCGGAGGGCCGTCTAGGTGAAAGGAGAGGGGAAAGGAAGGAGGAGAATAAATCCAGGATTAAAAAGAACGCCGGAGCGTGTCGTGGAGGAATCGAGAAACTGCCGCAACACAAAATTCAAGAAAAAGGAACCCAAGTCCTATCCACCGCCTTCTTCGAGATTGGAGGGTTCTGAATCGAATCCAGGATGGCTGGGTTGCGGAGAACGAGTAATGGCGGAATGGGAGGGGAGGGATAGCGATGTTAGAGGGTTGACAGGCGGGTAGTTGCCTCACGAGGGTGTTTATGGGAGTTTGTTATGGAGTAGCATACCCGTCGTTAGGGCGTCGGTTGCGTAACATCAGTCCCCAGGTGAGAGCGTGAAACAATCCCATTGTATTGTTGTTACCTTTTCGTTGCGATGGCAACGTTGTCAAGCAACAGGACCCACAGGCTAATAGCTCTCATCACACAAGTACCAGCACTACCGGTACCGTAGTCTAGCGAATTTCATAAGTATCCGGACACCTGAATGCCAAGGCACACAAAAAGCACAGACAGTTGGCACCAAGGTGTCCGGATATCTTTTGAAGTTCGAAAATGTACGAGGAGTACAGTACAGTAAACTTCTCGGCATGTTGAAGCCGTGCGGTAAACAAGGATAATAAACTACCGGTAGATCGAACTCTGCATGTTTTTCGCTGCAGCATTAGCAACATGGGATCTTGCTTTGGCTATCCGCTGTACTGTACCTTTCGCTGCCGGCTATCACTCATCTTGCATCTAGAATCTGTCCAACCTAGCATCGGCGTAGACCATGGCACGAAGCCGCACCTAATAAGATCATTGATCCCGAAGCACATCCCACTTTACCCGCTCAAATACAGCCCGGTATAATGCGGTATATCACCGGAGAACTTTCTTGAGTATACTAAAGCTCACAAAGTCGGGTTATCTCTCGACAGTCATGATTGCAGTGGTTTCCATCTAATACAGTATCGCTGTACTAGTGTTTTATATCGGTAATGTGACATGGGGGTTCGAACTCGAAAGTGGTACATATCTTGTGTGTCTAGAGTGTTTTGGGATAATTTTCCTGAGCCTCTTGTGCAAATAGCTAGGAACTGGACCTCACGCTCAGATGTCTAGAATTTCCCTCTTTGGGTTAAGGGAGACAAACGGGGGCGAAAGAAGCTGGCTTGCAACCCTCTGCTTAGACCAATAGAAAGAAAAACACAACAAACCTCAGTAGGAGCAGGGAGAGGCAATTCCAACGTCCTGGTGCGAGGTCCAATTATTCTGGCTTCTGCGGTGGGGAGGAAGCGTTCGGCAGCAGATTACGACCCCTGCAAAAGCAACAAGTACAGTACACTTACCCGTACTCGTACCATACCAGTAGGATTCTGTCTCAACCTGCTGGAACATAGAATGGTCAAAGTATTTCATGAATTTCACATATTAGAGTTCAAGGAGTGTCACAATTTTCCCGTATATTGTCACGTGGGCTTCGAGCACCCTATAGTAGCGCACTGGGGTAATAGGGGGTGGGTTTCCCTCCCTTCTCTCAGAAGGAACGACTCCGGGGTATTTCAACCTTGTCACTCAACCAGCAACAACTAGACCAAATCAAAAAAACGACACCATTGCTTGGTAAGAGCTCACCACCTCCAATACCTTTGAAAGATCATTACCTCTCCGACTGACCGGACTGACCAGACTCGTCTCCATGACATATGACAGAACGGCTCAAGATCTTGCACAACAGCCGCAACCTAATCTTGGGACCAGAACCCTACTTTCCCAATCTAGTTCAGCATGTGAATGCGGCTATGGATCGGGTCCCCGGGATTCCCAACGTGTCGCTGGTTGGGCAGGGTGGTGAGGTTATTCAACTACCTCGTCATTCAACATGATGTCCGGGGTATCCAATGTGATGTCGGGAATGTTCAACGTGATGCCCGGGATATCCGCGCAGAGTATCATGAGTAAAGCAAGCTTTGCTTTTGTTTCTCATTCGGGAAACCTTCTATCTGATTCTGAACAATTCAGTCAAACCTTATCGCCAACCTACATAATATCATATGATACCGAATCTCTTCTCTTGCCGGTATTCCGGTACCGGTATAATATTATGTGCTATAATGTGATTTCAAAAAGTACGATCTGATCATCTGATAAGCTACCGAAATTTTGATCCAAACATTCTCCAAAATTTTGAAGGAATGTACAGACTATGATACTAGTCCATCATCAATTATATCTATGATACCTATTTACAAGTTCTCAATTATCTCTAAGATAGTCCCGTACCATCCACCCATCTGCTGTAAGCACAGCTCCCTCGAGGTGCTGTAGCTCATGAAAGGCGTGGACAGATTGCGGAGTACAGTAACTAGGAGTTGGTTAGTCCTCTTTTTCCCGCTAGCTAGAAATATGATTGCCAAAGCGGGGCTTTATTTTCGTTTTTACCACCAATGGCTAGTGTTCATCCCGTTTCAGTCAGCCGTATCGGGGGTTCACCTCTCCAGGTTGTAATTGATTGGTTGAATTTGATCTTTCTTCTCTTTTTACCATGATTTACTAGAGACACCTTGAGCAAAGTGGGTATCATACCTAGAAGGAGCGGAGCCAGGGTGGCCAGGATAGTGGTGCACCACTCGGATGAACACAACCTCTAGTTACTAGAACGCGGAGCGCTGCAAGCAAAGCTTGCTGGAACGATGATACGGATAGAGGTAAAACAACGGGTATTGTGAGACTTGGCCGTAGTTGGGCTTGGTCAGTAAATACTGTACTATAGTAGGACCTAGGTGCACCTGGTTGGCGAGGGAATGATATCTTATGCACTTTGGCACAATGCGGCCAGATAGCATCCATTATGTGAAGTCCGGTATGATATCATGAGAAATATTCGTGAACCTCCTCGTTGGAGTGTGCCCAGATAAGACACGTGACGGATATATCTACTTGCCGTACTTGTATTAATAGTAATTAATACAACTTTTTCAGGCTGTACATGAGCTGCCTTCCCGCTTGGTGAAAAATGAATGCTGTCTACGTTATGTCCGCTTTGTGTATCAAAGGAAAGGCAAGACAAATTTTGTAGGTTTTTTTTATTGAAGTGTTATCAGATATCATACCGGTACATACTTGTATCATACTATGATACAACTTGGTCAAAGAACGTGTCCAGTGTTATGATACCTTCTTTTTCAAAGATTATGTGCAGTTTTCGCGCGGACCGGTCTTGTGCGAAGGAGAGGGAATCGTCTAGCCGTGGCGAGTAAAGCCTGACCATGGGAGTCGCTTTATGGCCTCAAATTACCACCGCCTTGAGGCACTTGAAACATCATCTGCGGATCTGAGAGATCTGTCGAGTGATATTACATGACGATACGCAGATCCCACAGAGTGCCTTTGCGAGGTGGGGCGGTAGTTGATCCGCCACTTCCCAAGCTTCGACCCTAATATCTACCGTAGTTTCATATTATCAAAGATGTGCTCGTATAATTTTCATTCTTAGAATGAAAAAGAAAAATAGTACATATCTTGAACTATCTTGTACTTTCATCCTTTATTCTTTTACTCCTCAATACATCCACCTCCCCCCTAACAATTCTCCGAACTGCCACGACCATCTCTCATTTTCCAGTAACTACAAGAACCCCCGCATCATCCTACCTAACCTACCGCTCGTAGGGGATCTTGTTACTTCCGTGCGACAAAAGCACTATCATCGTCATCGTCGTCGCCATCATCACCATCACCGCCACCGTCACCGCCGTCGCCACCATGCCTCGCCGCAATGCCTATCATGAAGCGGACCACGCTCAAACGAAAGCCATAGTTCTCTCGAACCTCCACTGGTTCTTTCTCGCAATCCCGAATTACTCCAAATTTCGGACTGACCAGATTTTCGATTTGATTTTCGATAGAGCCTACGTTCCTACGCGTACAGAGCTGGTCAATGCATTCTATGAATTAATCGACGCGGGAATGGTGCCGGAGCTCAAAGGTATTCGGGTGGATGAGAAGAAGAGAAGAAAAAAGCACGAGGTGTTGAAGGAGAGGGTGAGGGTGAGGATTAGGCGAGAGGAGAGAGGGAATAGGGTTCTATGGAGGAAGGGTGAATGGTCTAGGAGATCGTTAGGGGAGATTAGGAAAGCGTGGCTCAAGAATACCCAGAAGAGAGCAGCCAAGAATCGGGGTAGCGGTAGAGGCGAGAGTCATAGAGCCAGTGTTGAAGACGGATCGCAGTCTCCGCCGCTGCCCAGAGCAGGAGATGGCTCCAAGAGGAGACGCCCCACTATTCGGCAGGCTAGCAGAACCAAACCACATTGTGTCCAGTCTCCCACGCCTCCATCCGCCGATTGCATACCCCCGGAAACCACACAGAAACCACGACATCGTACGACGGTTTCGTATAGAGACCAAAGGGACCTCCTCGAGGCGATGCACAAACTATGTCTTCACTCTTCGTTCGAATTCTGCAAATTTCGACTCCGTTTAGACCTCACCAGAAATATCGGCGATCCAACCCCCTTCCAACTTGAAACCCTCATTAAGGCTATCGTAACTGCGTGGAATACAGGAAAATTCGATGGTAGTTATATCGATGAGGACATTGGGTTTGGCTCTGGAAATGCGTTTTGGAGAGCGGGTTGGGTAGCTGTTGCAAGATTGTATAAGTGGCCAATGACGAATCGGCGGTTGCTAAGCATCTTACAGACGGGGGAAGAATTTCTGGATGCGCTATTGGATGAAAGAAGAGTTGATATGGCGAGCGCGCTTTACGAAAAGGCGGAGGCAATGGTGAGATATGCCTCAGAGGAAAGCTATGTGAAGGAGACCGGGTCGGAGGTGCGGTCCGGGGCAGCAACAGAGATGGAGGCAGATCTAGAGCTAGAGCCGAAGAGAGAGGCTGATAGCCGAGCATGGAGTAAGGGGGCTGATGAGCTGGATAGTGTGGTGCAGGCTGAACCCGCGGCTGCGGACAGCGATAGTAGCAGCGATACTGAAGGCCAAAGAGTTAGCTTGGTTGGGTACGAAGGGTGATGGGGTACGATTTGTGCTTAAATTAACGTAGCCAAGCAAGATGCTTAATCTCTTTTGAACTATCAGGGGTCTCGTTGAGTGAGTATAATTGCCGAATGTTTTGTCGGTTTTAAATTGGAGATTGGGTATTTAAGCTCCTGCCGTGTACTGTACTCGTACATCGTACAAACTGTTTTTTAAAGCCTCTGGAACGTGCGTTGCCAGTACTTGGGCCCAGGTTATGATTGTTTCTGCAAAATCTGGTCTTCGTGAAGGGATCAATTACACTATAATTGAATCACATATTTTTTTCCCACTCCGGAGACTTTCAAAAAAGGCGAGTATTCTAATACATGAATCACTCAAAACCTTGCTTCAAGGAGAATCGAGACCTGGGCTCCCATAGTTGATCATATCCCAAACATGGTCGATTTCATATCTATAACTTGACCTAAGCTCCGAGAACGCCATGAACCGTCAATGAATCATCAGATGTTACTAAGAACTCCTCACAGGTACTTCTTGGCAGCCTGCTTAACCTTTCCATCAAACACCCCGCTAGTGATCCTCATATCGACCTCGTAGAATGGATTCATAAGTGTTTTTGTGTAAAGGTCATACACATCTGTGAAGAACTGACGAATTGCATCATCCGCTTTCTGATCATGGAGCAATAAAAATTTGATATCTACCTCTTTGTCAACCCTGCACTCTAGTAAATATTGATAAAATATGGAGTAATACTTCCGGCGGTCAGAAAACAACTGACTTGAAGATTGTTGAATTTATCAACGCATTTCATGTACCTGATAACATTAGCCGGAGGCCGCGGGAGGTGAGATATGAAATACAACATTGTGGGAGTAGCCCACTGGACTTCCTCAACTATGTCAAGGCTCGAGTGGACGATGAACTGGTTCATAGAACGTTGCTCTTCGCGGAACTAAGGCGGCATCAACAACTAGGCCGAAGATGATGGTGACAGTACGGGAGGAGGAGTACTCGAGCTACGCCATCGCCACCTTGCTTTGAGGTCCCAAATTCGGCTTCATAAATTGGGTTATCTTTTGTGCCGACAATAGCAAAATAGAAGCTCATTTCGATATGCTTAAGTGTTGCTCGCAGTAACAAGGGGGAAAATTGGTGGAATCGACTAGTTTCTAGGTTTGTTAGGACGCATTTAAAGGTCAAAGTTATGCTGGTATTCAATGGTTGTTATAGGGGTTCTGGCGGTTTCATACCTTGTCTGCAAGCTTTGAGGTGTTTGTTGAGACACAAAGTCTTAAACACAGGTGGCCTGGATCGCATGTTAAATTACCCTGTTGGAGGTTCAGGGATTGGATAGGTTCATGACTAATCTGCCAGGATAAAACAATTGGCCCCTCTGGTACAGTACAGTACAATACCTGCGATCATCGGACCATCTTTCCAACCGTTTCCCAATACCCTCAATCCATCAATCCCAACTCAACCGCATACAAGAAATATCAGACATGCCGTATGCACTCCCTATCTCGCCATATTTACCTGCGCTGGTATTCCGGGAGGCTTGGGACTAAAACGATCGTAGTGGCTTTGTTTACCGTGAGAACCGTGTCCCTCACTACCAGCGCCTATTCCAGAAGAACGATGGTGTGAGGCAATGGTACAAGGTTTGTTTTCTCTCCTGGACCATATTCGCTCGTTCGCCACAGCGCAGTTATTGATCCCCCTCGACAGACTCCGCGATCCAAGATGATGCTCTATCCGTACTTCGTTATGCTTAGCCTCGGCATTTCCGGCTCTCTCTATGGGATGTGCAGAATGGTGATGGTTGGTTACCCTCTGCGCCAACGGTTATGAAGGAAACTGACATGGATTGGTGGCTTTCCAGGGCAAGAAGTCATACTTTTAAACCCAGTTGCATTGTTACTTGCAATCGTGATGCGCCTATCAATCATTATTTTTGCTAGTGGGATGTGATGGGACCGGATGTGAGGTTTGGGGGTTTTGAGGTGAGGGAATGTTTTTGTGCATAGCAAATATGAAATAGAAGCGGGGTGTAAAATTTCCCTTTAGATGTTGATACCAAACAGTGTAGTTTTGTGAACGTAATACTCGGCGAGCGTGTTTATATGCGATAGGACTACTGTAGACATACTGCATCTGGGGTGGCGCTTTGGTTTTGCCGTATCATACTCGTAATGGGGTGGTTCCTATCGTTGTTCTTGGAGGATGGAAAAAGGCGAGGCGGCTCTTGCCATTCTCGGCATTCCCCAGGGAGTTGACAGGGAAGACCGGAGTAGTTCAAGAAGTGGCCTCTCCTATCCTTCTTCCAATTCCTCCCCATCTTCCTCCTATTCCCCATCTCTCTTTGACGGCTCAACCACAGCATCGCTTTTTATTTTTCTCCACCCTCTTCTCCCTAATTGCGGTTGGCCGATCCGAAGTCATGGCGCAAAAATATCTTGGAAAGATCCTCGGCGACGAGAAAAATAAGGCTGAACCAAGCATCGCCTCTGATGACGACGGTACGTTTCATCGATTTGGCGGCTATCTCCTTTGGCACCTTCGATGTGTCAATCTGATGGTGCTCGGTCTCCATGAGCTAATTTGCAGTTTCCCAGACTTTGCTGATTTTGCGACTCCATCTCCTGCTACCCCACCCCCGTCACCAGTGTCTGTTGCTGCCTCATCTTTGACCTCTATCGGTGCCTCCTCGACTCCTGCTGGTGCTCCGATTGGATTTGATGGGCCTTGGTATGCTCTCTGGGAGCGTCACTCGCTCAACGAATTCCAATTCGAAGGTTACATTCTCCTCCTTCTCTTCGGCATACTCGGCTGTCATGTCTGGGGAACCCGGCGAAATCGCGCTACCGCCAAAAAGTTCTTCGACAGCATTAGTCCTGTCCTAGGACAGGAGTTTGCATATGTTGGTTTTGATTCTTATGGTCGAGCAAACACCGAACAAACCGTTACCGCTGATTACGCCCTGAAGGAAAACCATCCTCTCGAGTTTATCACGTATGCTTCTGGGAGACAAAATGTTGCATTTATGCACACCACTATCAAGCTTCAACGCAGATTGAATCCAGTAACTTGGTTTGGAGAGCACCTTTTCGCGTTCTTCTTTGAAAGTGTGCCAACCCCTACCGATAATGCTACTATCACTATTTCCCCTTTTGATGGTCAAGATGCTGGAAAGGGTGGCCCAAGCTCTAAGTATGATAACTTTATTTGGGCCTTGGTTAATAAGAATCAAATGAAGAGGTGGAGAGAGGATCGTTATGATCTTTCACTTACTAGAACCTCCGATTGGGATGGGCTCCCGAACTGGTTAGCTGTTATGAGTGAGAGCAAGGAGATCGGGGACACTGTCTTGACTAAAGAATTGAAGGAGGCTGTTATTGGTTGCCAGGATATTCTTGAATACTTGATCGTTAGCGACCAGCCTATCGATAAACCTACTACGTACGTTACTTCTTTACCATGTGGTAACCTCTCCTAATATCTCCTAGTCTTGCAGAAACAGTTCCAAAAAAACGCGTTATTCTCCAGGTCAACATTCCATCAGACACGGCCCCCACCGCCTTGCCCAAACTCCTTCAGGCATTTATTCGCTTGGTTGATCATCTCGCAGCGGTTGCTCGCTTCCGCCCAGAGGTTCTCCGAAAGGTCAAGGCCGTTCGCGAAGAAGAGTCTAAGAAACTCCAGAAGCAGGCCGATGAGGAAAAGGCCGAGGAGCGACAGCATAAGAAAGACGAGGATAAGAAGCTCGAAAGAGAGAAGAAGCTTCGTGGAATGAGTGCCGAGGAACAGAAGAAGTTCCTTGAGAGAGAGCGGGAGAAGGAAACCCGCAAGGCCATGAAAAGACAAACTAAAAAGTAGTCTTGGGCCCCGGTTTTTCGACTTTTTTTCCCGCTCGTTTTTGTCTATCCGGTGAAGTGTTAAAAAAAAAAATCTAAAAAAAAAATCTAAGAAAGTGTTGGGTTTTAGGGAAAATGGACGATGGAGTGGACACATGTTACCGGGCAACGAGTGCCCAAGCATTGGGTTCCGAATTTTGTATGGGCGCACTGATGCGCGCAGACAATTGGCCACACCTTCGTTTGATCACTATATTCCAGCACTTATTGTCTGCATCAGGTAGGCCGGGTTTGGTTGGGAAAGGGGATCTTGGGAACCCCCAAACGTGAAGATGTTCTGAAGGTTGAATATAATGTTGAATATCTGTTTGGCTACCGGATCTAGTGATCTTCAGATCTAAACCCGCCATGATGACGCCAGTGTATGATCAGAATTAAACGCCCTAGCAATTGTAAATGCTCCCTGTGATACGCCTCAGACAACCCCTGTCACCTAGCCTATCGCCAAATTCACCTTATATCACTCGATGCTTTGTTTCAATTGTGCTATCACTGCGCAAAAAAAGGGGAAAACTTGTAGAGACCATTAATAGCCAAAAATTGTACCGGCAGACTCCAAACCCTTCACGAGCATTTTGAAAGGAAAGGGAAAACGAATAAATAAATGTTGTGATGCCCGCAAGGAAGGGAAGAAAGTGCCCCACCAGCATTCCACCCCGGTTCTTCCTGCCCAAACTCTCGCGAGCTAAGCGCAGCGACAAGCACGGTTCTTCAGACACAAAAGGGCACCAAGCAGGCCGGACTCTACTTGACCGATCGCTCGACAGGAGACCGGCAGACAGGCAGGCAGCCTCAATAACATTATTATAATAAGCAAAAGAGCAGAATAGATTTCCCAGCAGTTCGCGCACCTACCGTTAGATCCAAGTTATCGCACCCGCCAGCATAACGTCCGTCCATGAAAAAGGCCAACCCACCCATCCGGATGTGAACGCGAGAAGGAAAAAAAGGGCGTATATAGCATAAGTAGTGAAGTCCCGCAAACCATAAGTGTAAATTATGTGGCGTATGGCCTACTGAAGGAGTGTGTAATTCAAGCCCTCCCCCGGGCTGGTCTGTTCAAATGGAAGCACACCCGGTCTATCCACACATGGCGCAAATTTAATTTTTAATTTTAATTCTTTGCTTTAGGCCAAAGTGGATTCAAGGTTACGTGCAATAAATTAGGTGAGAAAGTATCATAATAATATTATCATATCTCCTGTCCTGTCCCCAAGTTTTTCACCCACCCGTATACACGTACCATAGTTGTGGTCTATGGCTTTGGCGCTACTGTGGGGAGGGTTGTTGGCTGGGCTCCGAGCATGCTGGAGGGTCGAGGTGTAGATGCTTGGATAATATTATATGGTAGGGAAATGATATGATAATTCGGGGTTTCCATATTGTTGGGAGGTTGGGCAATGTGTTTGCTTGTTGATGGGAGTATGATATGGCGATGGTGTTCGTCACTCTCTGGTAATGATCGTTATGTATGATGGAGAGAAAAGGATGTGTTAATTATTACATGTAGTTCCATCACTCCCCCCCCCTCTCTCCGTACCCAGGATTATCTTCTTTTTTTTCTCCGCCCCCGCATCCAACGATACAATAATGCCAATTCCTGTCTACCGTAGCTATCTATGTACTGTACTATTACAAACCCCATCAAATCCTCACCCCCTGCCTTCCCTTCCACCAATACTTGTAGTAAATGCTAATCAGGGAGATATACACCGCCAGAATCCCCGTCTGGGCCGGCGCGAATATCATCCCGCGAAGCACCAAGAGGAAACACACGATAAGGAACGAAACCGGCGTCCACATTGGTGGCCTATAAGCCCTGCTCAGATCGGGTTGGGTGTAGCGCAGATAAATCAAGCCGGATATTGTCGCTATGTAGGAGGAGTATTCGGTTATCCCAATGAATGTTACGAGGGAGCTAAAGTCTCCGAGGAGGATGTAGGTGCAGCATAGAAGGGAGTTTAGGATCATTGCTCGGCTAGGGCGAAAAATTTGTCAGTATTGTAAGGAGGTGGGTATGTATAGGATATATAGCCTCACAGAGGAGTTCTCCAGGTAGCATTTGTTGGGGGTTTTTGAAGGGATTCTGGAGGACTGTCGAGAGTGCCATACGTGGGCGTCGCGGATGTGCTCTCTTCCGACGAATCTCGCCAGCCTAGGACTCCCCAGAACCTTGGAATGTGACCTTTGTTTGCGGCGGACGCTGTGAGCCTGCCGGTTGTAAATATGTTTGCGTTCAGCGACCCAGCGCAGGCTATGGACACTAAGACTGCAAACATCAAACCCCCGGCGGCGCCCAAGGTCTTCAGTCCTACTGCCTGCGAGCTGTTAGATGGGCGGTATTGTCTCTGAGATCAGATGAGAGCATACCACTGCAATGGTATTTGTTGCGCCGATGACATCCCACGGAAGGATGACATAGTAGCACAGGTTTGTGAGAAGAAAGCAACTTATCACAGTTGGTAAAGCCAAATTCATCGCTCTCGGCAGATCTCTTGCCGTATTGCGCATTTCACCGGCGACAAAGTTGACCTATTTCGTAGATGTTAAGATTATCCTCTCACTCGGCTTTATGCAGGGCATCTCACGTTATCCCAACCACCATATCCCCAAGTTCCGGCCCACAGTGCAGCGGAATAATAACCCATGGATTCCCATGTTGTGAGGGAAGCCCAGTCAACGCGGTGGCCCTCCGCTTCCGTGGGTCTATTCGCAAACCAATTTCGAGTCTTCCAGTCTACACTAGGTCCGGCTCCTTCAGCATTCAATCCAGTAAACATGGCGAGGATAGCGAGCATTGCGATGATCCCCACCGTCGTAAGTTTTAGTAAAGAAAAGGTCCCATTGAGATTGGACGAAGCCTTGGTGCTGACAGAGTTGAACAAAGTGAGAGAGGCCAGCGCGAAGATAGCCAATGACTTGTCCAACCAGAAAGTGTCCTCCCCACCCCCAAAAATTGCACGGGTCCAATATTCGGCGAAAATAAGGCTAAGAATGGCCATGGAGCATGGTTTCACTGCAGCGATCCAAGTGAACGATACGAGTAGTGCTGCGAAGTCTCCGTAGATGTATTGGAGATACTCCTGCATCCCACCATTGACCGGTATCGCTGCTCCGAGTTCTGCAAAACATGCCGCACCTGCCCACGCAAGTAGACCGGCACCCGCCCAGACAAGAATTGCCGCACCAGGGGACGCTGCATTGTTGTTTATCTGGGACGGGGAAGAGAATAATCCCGAGCCTATCTGGAAACTCACGAGCAACGAGTAGCCATCGAGGAAGGTAAGTTTGTGGGAATTCCCGGTCGCCATTGGTACCTCAATGGCTGAAGCTACATCTAAAGAGGCCTCTTCATCGCCCCTAGAGAGAAGGCTTGTTTGTGCACTGAGAGCCTCGCTCCCAGTATAAGATTTCTTCGGTGGTCCTGTTTCCGTCATGTTTGCTCAATCTAGATTTTAATTGGAATCTTTCTAGGCGGAAAAATCTGAAAAAAACCTATTAGCTTCGACTGGGCACGCAATAGAGCTTCCTTATCTCACCTTAAAAGAGAAAAAAAAGAAAGAAAGAAAAAATATAGTAAACCACCCCACAACTGCACGAGACCCCGAATAGTTTCGTCGCATGGGAACATCCGGTCGTCTTTATATCCTACCGGTGAGTGCACCTCGAGGGTGAGAAGAAACCTGGAGCATTCGCGTAGCACAATTTTTATTTCCATCTTTCACCCTCCCCATAGTTACTGGAAAATCTGCTAAGTGTATCACTCCCTTTTTTTCTTTGCCCCCCCCCTCCCTCTTGCTGCCGATCATCTCGCCCATGTACGATATCCATCAGTACTCGAGCAGTGATGTATATGCATTACGACGAGGGGTTTTCACACTGTTTTTAAACAGCAGCTGTATGGCAGCACCAGTTCGTGCCGGGGTAACTCGTGCCCTACCCGCGTGGTGCATTTATTCCATACAATGTGATCAGGAAAGAAAACCATCCTCTCACCACCATCCCGGGAGGTTGGGAAATTGATCCGAGGCACATATCAGCCCCAGGTTCGCCGTCGCCAGTCCCGTACGCACTGTGCGCCATCAGCAATTACTTTCCCCGATGGCATTCGTAAGGGGTACTCAGGTAGTCGCCTGGAGGAGGCTTATTGGCGATAATCAGCGGTGCTCATCACGCATTATGTCTTACCGAGTGAGAATTTATGCCACCTGATGTTGGGTTGACATGCGCGTGGTCCCCCCTGCTTGGGTCTAGAGGCTATGGCTTAGCAACCCTGCCGTTCCGAAATCTGAATTATTATTTTTGACCCCGACAATGCACATGACTTGTATGGCGTGCTTGAAAGGAAAAAAAAAAGAAACGGCTTTTTTTTCACCCCTCCTCCTCCATTCTCGGAGAAAAAAGGAATAAAAAAAGGAACGAAACGCGACGAGTGGTTTGCCCTTCATCCTCACCTCAAGTTCTTATGGGAAAAGGCGGGGTTATGCGGGAAAAGTAACACAAAATTTTTTTGACTGGGAAACATGACATGGATCATCCACATCCTCGCCAGCAGAAGCCCGATTCCCAACACAAGTCTTGCTGTGGGCCCCCCTACGATACCACGATATTAAAGTTGAATGGTCCCGCCTCTTTTCCCGCAGCAGTTCAAGGGCTGAGAGTGATGGAGATGCTTCCCCAGAATGAGAAGATATCGACTCGTTGCATATATTGCTCGATTGGATTTACCGTGCCTGAACTCTGCAGTTCTTGTGATATCAATATATACTCCTGTCTTCGGAGGATACCCATCCGGTCCACCCATACTGCAAGGTTTTCGGGGTTGAAATTTCTCCTGGTATCATAATTGCTGTTATCCTGGGGGCAAGAACTCCGACGGAATTTGTTTCTCGAGTCAATTTCCTTTGCCGCCCTAGAGTGAATCTCCTTACTGTAATCCATTTGGGTTTGAAATGCGCCATTAATGGCCTTATTTGGGACAACAGCCATTTATCCTGTGCGTCGTCGAGTGAGACCCCATGATTGCCTCTAGGTTGTTCGTCGCCGGAATTGAGAGTCCAGGACCATTAATAAACCGGAAGTGTTCACGGGGAGTTAGTCTACCATCCTAGAAAATATTGTATATTGGAACATTGGTACTGGGGGGATAACCCATGAACACCGTCGCACAGCATCACTCATGTCGCCATACGTGCCACCTTCTGGTAAATAAAAAGGGCGCAAAGCCTTCACGGTTCCTCTCTTCTTTAGCGATTCATAGGCCCAGCTGCATATCAGAAACGACTACTCATTGAGAATGATCCTCCCACCCGGGCGCCCAAGCAGGCTCTCTCAAGCCGAACCCAGCTCCTGCGATGTGCGTAGCCAGCCAGCCACCCGGCAAAAGGCGTCGCGAAACGGTATTCCTGTTTGCCTGTGGAACTGGGCTCCTCGCACAATTCCCCTCCCCCTGCTTCCCCTTGGTCACCGAGATCCCCGCTAAGGGGAAAGCCTGTTTCGGGAAGGCTTTGTGGGAAATGCTGCTATCACATCACCGAAATCCACAGGCTCCGTCCGTCCGATTTTCAGGCGTATGCAATGGCAGTCTTTTCTCATGAACGTTGCGGTGTTACTCGTGATGGGGTGGCGTTGTGAAGCCAACCGTTCTTGCATGCCCTACCACCCAGATTCGTGCCAAAGTGCCAAAATTTGGCGGCAAGCGATGGTAGTCGTGTTCACGAACGCCAATCCACAAAGAGTGCGGTATGCGTAGAGTGCACGGGACTATCATTGCTAAGAGGATGATTAGTCACCACCTGTCGCTTCAGAGGATGGTTCAAGATGTGCTGCTGATATCTTCAACAAGCCAATGCAAGATTTTTAGAATCTTGAATTCTAAAGCGGCTTGTTAGGAGAGTTATCCCAATATGCTATCATAATTTGACTCCCACTTCCTTGCCAATCCAGCTATCGGCTTATCCCTTCAAGGTCCGATATGCACCTTGAATTCTCGAGCATAAAAATTTGACTTGCCAATAACTACTACATATCTTGATGTGTCACAAAGAGAATCTTTACGTTTCCATAATTCCTTGTTTTTAGGGTAACTAATTGGCCAAACTAGAGCTGCGTGTTATGCTCCAAAGTTTCGGGGAGGCCGCTGTGATCTATCGTATTAAAATGCATGGAACATTTGAAAAGGGTTGATATCGACATGTCTTATTCGGCGCTGATGGGGGGGGGGGGGGGCTACTAACCATGCTATTACTGTATGGTATCGTATCATACACGGATCTAGACAAATTTGATATTGGGAATGCTACGACGGATTGTAAATCAGATTGAACCCACACACTGGTGTTTCATGGAATTGCACCAGAGCAACTGCCACGTCCTCAACACACCCCTTCTCATCCTGCAACACCTGTCTCGCCAAGTTCAATCAAATACCGTACCGTATATTATCCTGGTATCGCCGAACTGGAGGATAACCAAGGGACCAGCAGGAGCTTGGCCCAAACTTAAGGTACGGTGGTGTAAGGATCTAGCCCACAAGTGATTTTTCTGGAGAAATACCGGCTTGAAAATATTACTAAGGGAGGAGCCGAATTGGGAGTACCGGTACAGTACTCAGAATTCTAATATCATCTCGTCAGTCGAGTGCGGGATAGTAGGGCACAATACCCTACCCAATTTATTGTCTAATGTCACTTTAGCGACACTGTGGAGTGCAGGTATTTCGTGAAGAGCAGCCACTTATTGTCAGCCGCTAATCCTACTAACACTACCGTGCTATGGATATTTTGGTGAATTAAACGGCACCAGCCGGGTGTTTTTTCTCTCCAACGGATCAGAAAAACACCCCCAACCGGCTAAAATCACAGCTTTTGTCCCAAATCCTCTTTTTCGGGGCCATTCAGAGAGTGGGAAACCAGGCCAACCTGCCAGTTATTTTCGAAATAATACGGTATCTCTCACACGAGAAAACCATCCGACGCCTGTAGTCATCGGCCGCTTCAGAGAGCTGATGGAATGTGAAACTTTTTCCTCTCTCTGCGGCTGAACACCCGGGTATACTTTGTGATTAGCTTTTGAACCGCACTTCCTTCATAACCCAGCGACAATGTCTCACCAAACCATCGTTTTTGGTTCGTGGAACGATAAAGATTCTGCATTCCACCCACTTTAGGATGGTTTCGAGCTGTCTGGGTGCGGTGTTGATAGAGTGCGGTGCGCAAACAAGTGTCATATCGTAGAGTACCACTTGGGGGGATGTACTGTGCGGAGGGAATGGCGGGTACATCTAATACCCGACCTAAAAAAAACCGAGCACAATAACCTATAAGTTAGGAGGCCCTGGTAATCATAAATATTGCTTGTGGTCCCCTTCTGCTACATGCTTGCCAACGTAGAGGATCTAACAACTTTGGCCATCTATTCGGAATTTGGAATCCATGACCCTCTCAATACCCCGCCTTCTACAAATCCAAGCTGCAGTCTTTCACCACTGATATCCCCATCCCGAGTACCCTCCCGGCCATGACTGGGCCTTGCCATTGGCAATCACTGATCAACATATATGTTTTTCTTTCTCGAGGATACCGCAACTCCTAATATCCAATCAGTCAGGTCACCAAGCCGCCGTCAAGATGGTCCCGCAACGGATTCCCCTCCCCCCAATAGGCTATCCTGGAAATCAAAATTCGGAGGTAATATCCGGAACTCGACTCTGGCATCTTGGCTTTTGGTATGCGCAGAGTACCCGGGATCGGGAAATTGCCAGGAGCACTATGCATTAGCATACTATCTCTGGTGCTCCGCCATCTGTACTAGCATGTCCTCAAGCATGAGCTGCAGAACAACACACGCCAGTAGACCTGGAAAGAGGATTTAGGGACTTGGTTTGTGCCAGGAAAAAGTCCTTGACTGTCTGCGGGAGGTGGTAGTACCTGTTATCACAGAAACTCACTCGTCACATCCCTCTAGGATTTTGTTGAAAATGGGGATAATCAGGCAGGAGACCGCAGAGAGTCAGGAGAGAAAAAAGGCTAAAGAGAGATCAGAGGAAGAGTGCAGAAAATGGAGGAAAATATAAGAGAAGAAAATCCTCAATGTTAGTGCATTAGGTTGACGTGTCCTGGTACGTACGCACTTGCCCGGATATTCCCAACCGGTTTCTTTCGGCTTCGCGGTTACCGCGCATCCAAGCCCAATGCTTCTGGCCATTGGGCACCTTATCCCCAAGGCACTTTTGGGGGCCGAGCTGGGGGGAAGCAGTACTGGCGCTGGAGTTTAACGAGGTGCGAATGCGAGGGGAAAAGAATTCAGATGGGGCATAGGAGTCAGCTACTTGATGCTACGAGTCGCCGAAATCCGTAGCGTAGCACCTTCAAACCGTCGTGGCTCAACACCGCACATGCCCGCCCCAGCGTCCCTCCACCAGTTACTAGAGAAACGAATCATAATCCATGACGCCGAGTCCAGATTGAATTCCAACAGCCACTAACCGAACGAAAAAAGTTAGACAACAGAGAATTTAACGATGGAACCAAATCGTGTCTGATAAACCTAGCTGACGCTTTAAGAGCGACTTGTTGACCGAAAGAGCAAATTTTTAAAGAAAGTGACAAACCTCCCCTCGCACCATGCAGCATTTTCACCGATACGCAAGTATCCTGTACAAAGTGCTTAGCCCTCGAGTCCGAACTTAGCATGGGGCTCTTATACCTATATAAATAAATTGCGATACGAACTCTTAACTCCCCAGGGCGGATATTTAACGCCTGCTTTGTACAGTACTCTCTGCACGAAATCTGAGAGAAACCCATTCAAGAGCCGAGCAGTTGATCCCAGGTCCTCCGAAACCTTCCAGTCCGATCGGGCTCCCTCCGTTGATTAATCACCCCCCCCCCCCCCCCCAGAAGCTATACCATACTATAGTAAAAGTTCCCAAGTCACCAGAAGCAATTACCCCCCCCTCCTCCCCTCCCACAAACGAAACATTGTCATATGTGCCCTCTAGTTTCCGGACCCTTTTTTTATCGTCACCCAAAGACATCCGAAGGATTGAAATTATAACAAAAGAGACCATGATACTCCAAAAATGCACGCGCACACACACTCACCCTATCGATCCTATCACAGCCGATCACTCGACTCACGTCAGTGCTTGACACCGAGTGCCAGGTGAGAAACAGCACAAGGTCGAGAAGATGAGATGGATCAGTTGGGAGATCCGATGATAACATCGAGAACAAAACACTGGCCAGGAAAAAAACCAGCGATGCGTACGTCGTCCATAGCGTAGTCCACACATTCCTATAGCAAGTATCATATCGCACACACAACTCGGCAATCGATTCCCAGTCGAGTTATGGTTATTGTTGCAATGGAAGATAGCTGTCCCGTCGAACGCTCAAGGAGAAGCCCGTCCCCGCCAGTATCGATCTCTACCGCTCGCGTGCTTATCGGAATGGACTTTTACATCCACACTACTCGTATAGCATCGCTCTTTCAGTGAGTTTATCAACCTCCCATCGCGAACTATACCGTCCAGCTCGCCGGACAAAGTCCAAGTGCGCTGCGTAACGGTACTGTACGGTACCGAGAACTTGGAACCTACCGGAATAAAGTACTACTATAGTACAGCACTGCGCTGGTTCGCAAAACGCAGTCACATACAACTTTCAAATCCACCGCAATCTGCCAGCAAGCCGCACTGCGCACTGCGCACGAAATGCACACAAAAAAAACCAAGTGACATTTCATGACCGCCGTACACGTACAAAATCGACCACAACGCCGCCGCAATGTCCACCCCGCACGCACCACGAAATAAAAAAGGATTAAAAAAAAAATAAAGGGAACAAAAAGTACACTTTTCCTCCACCCAATCCTCATAAAAAAAAAAAAAAAAAAAATGCAGTGTGCCCTTTTTTTCCCTTCTCCTAAGTTGTAGTTTTTTTTTGACCTGCCATGTGTTCACATCGCAAAGCATTATAACTTTATCCACCAGTTCAACAGTTACTGGTCAATTGCAAAGTTCCGATTACCAGTGGATAACGACGAAACGTTAGTTAGTCTAACCTTAAAACCTTATAAGCTATCGATAAATCCTTACGGTTCTCGAACAACATTCAGCCTCGCACGTCATAAGGGATGTACGAGTAGAGAGGGGGTCTTCACAACGATGGTCATCATCATCAACATCATCATCATCATCACCATCGTGAGATTGAGACATAGGGGGGGGGGGGGGGTGTGTATCATGAGGTTCGTGTCGTCCGTGCTCGTACGCACGGTAATTTACCGTAACGTACAAGTACAGTACAGTACTTGTAACTGGCGAGTGGGTTGGTTTCAATGTGCGAACTCGCATGCATGCGTGAGCGAGCCATTCAACCGACTAAAAGAGAGCGATGACGATGATGGAAGTAAACTGGTCTTTGCTTTTGTTCCCCCCCCCCCCGGGGTCAACCACAGTACATACAGTAGAATCCGGCACATGATCAATCTACGAGTATGTTCAACGGCTAGCGGTTATCGTGAAGCCAAGACTATTATTATTATAGTCGTCGTAAGCTAAGCTTTCGTAGTTCGTTGCCTGGAGGAAGAAAGAAGAAAAAGAAGGAAAAAAAGTTGTCGCCGGACCCGCCCGAAGTGCTGGTTAGATAGAGTACTGTATAACTTTATCGTGAGTTTAACTCGACTCTGCCTTACGTTGTCCATCACATTGCGCGATGGAGTAATCATCCATCATCATAAATAGTAAAGAGTGTGGTGACACAGCTGGCCGACCCTTACAAGTACGAGTACTTGTACTGTAAAGCTGGGGTTGTAAATTACGGTACGCCAAAAATTGCAGCTCTCTCTCTCTCTCGCTCGCTTGGAAAAATACTGTAAAAACAACGAACATTCCCCCCCCCCCCACCACCTCCTTCGAATTGAGTCATCGAGAGTATGATAAATATATTGATTTTTGATTTTTTTTTTTTTTCTTTCATGCGGGTTGGGGTCGTGCGAACAATCTGTAAAGTATAATACAAAGTACGGTAAACTGGAGTTATACGTATGGTACAAGTACAGCGGTTTTTTTTTTCCCCCTTTCTGTGTGCGTGAGCGTGCGGAGTTTCCGGCGCTTACTCCGGAATTTTTGGTAATTGTTTTGCTTTACTTTGCTTGCTTTGCTGGCTTGCTTGCTTGCTTTCCGGATGGGCCCGGGTTTTTGTTTTTATCATTATCGACAACGAACGAGAAAAGTATCAATCTTTTATGTTCGTGATAGAGCGATGTGGAAAAATTTAATAATATTATTATCCGAGTTATACCATTTTATCTGGTGTAATTTCGATGTCGTGAGAACTAACTAACTAATACAAAAACAATCAAGAAGGTATCATCATAAATCATCAGATAGCCGCCGCTCCGCCCAACCTTCTCGATCCATCCAGAACAAAGAAATGAAAGGGAAAAAGCGAATGTATAGTTACATGAGAGAGAAAACAGATATCCGCCAGAATGACACACAAAAGGAAAAATTGTTCTTTTGAGTACCGTAGATTAACGAGTGAACGCCCTCTAAGTGTGAGAACGATCAAAAATCGAAAAAGAGAGAAGAAGAAACACCCAAAGCGCCCGTTCCGGACAAAGGAAAAAAAAAAAAGAAAAGAAAAGAAACAAGAATTGGAAGCTATCGTCGAGATAGCTGTGTGTCGCTAATTCACTACTATCGTACCACCCGCTATTGTCGAGACTCATGACCCCGCGTGTCCTTCCTCTTCCCCGCCAGCGCGCCCTCAATTTTCCTGCTGAAACAGCCCGCTCACCGCTCTTCGGACCGACACACCACCAAATAGCCATTCATTCGAGTGCCGTCCGTACTGTGCCACTGTCTGGCGCCGCTGGACACTGCGCAGGCTCTCGGTGCTCCTGGACCGATGGTGTTGTTGTGGTATTGATGTCGGCGGCTGTGAGTACGTTTTCTTGCTTTGGTGGTGGTGGTGGTGGTGGTGGTGGTGGTGGTTATGGGGGACGTAGGCCTTGACTTTGTCAAGGGTTTTGTCAAAGAATTTTAGAGCGTTACTATCATTGCTTGAGGTAGAGGTTGTTGGTGAGCATGCCGGAGTGGAGTTGTTGGAAGAGGCAGTGGAGGTGGAGGAGAAGGTGTTGGTGGTCTTGAGAGGGGTTATTTTAGACATGATGGTTTTTGGAGGTTTGGAGGGTGAATTGAGGTTTTATGTGGAGTCTGGAGATTTGGTAGTTGAAGTAGTAGAAGTGGTAGTAGTAGCAACTCTCTTGTGATAATGGTGGATAGTAGATAGTAGGTAGGGATGGTGTGGTAGAGAGATGTAAACACTGCTCGATAGTGTGGTGAGAGTCCAGAAGATTGCGCTCCTCTTGTTCTTATAGTATTCCCTAGTCCTATTCATGCATCCCTCCGTGCTCACTCGCCCACTCACTCACTCACTCACTCACTCACTCCCTAATGATTAAACGACATCATGCGTCTTCGCACTCTCCATCCTTCCTTCCTTCCCACTGCATCCTGTGCAACCTGCCGAACCAGCATGCCCACTCAAGCATTTGTACTCGACCACAGTAGAGATACGGTAATAGTACTGTACCTCCGCTGCGCAGCGCCGGATGTAGGCGTGCAAAACCATTCGGTAACGTACCGATACACCGTTGTCCAGACCAAGTCTAATCAATTAACACGGCGAGTCTGAGAAAAAAAGAAAAAATATATAGGAAAGGAAAAAGAAAGGAGAAGGGGAAGAGAAGGAAAGAAGAAGAAAAAAAAAAGTTAGCCAAGGTAAAGCACATACCAGTATTCTCATCATTTCTGATACGCTATTTGCACATCTGCGCACAACTTGCAGAAATGTCAACGTATCACGAATGGAGTGAGGAACAGTTCCTGCCGATTTGTGGAAGGAATAACTTACATCCCTCATCCATGCACCGAAGGGGCTGTAAATTACGCCTTGGGGCAACCCTGACACACACCGCACCAAACTTGGACGACACTCACGTTGGAATAAGAAGCGGCTGAAGTGAAACTTACCGTTGCGTAAGGGTTGAGTGCCCTGAAAAATTTAGTCCCGACCCTACAGAGTTAGGATATGGCGTTCAATTACGGTTTTTTAGACAAACGGGGGATAAAGGTCTTGTCTGAATACAATGGCGCCTATCGGTTCTCTCCGGTTAATGCAGTATTAACTTGGAATAGAAGGTATGATATTTTCAGAGCCGAAGTGCCTTTACAAGTACTGTCCCCCGGAGGATCATTGAAAGTGGAATCTTAGACAATTGAAAAAGTAACTTCGCAGCAGGGGTTGTCGAAATGGGCTGTCCTTGCCTACCATCTCTGCCCACATATAGTGCGCGTGGTCTACTGTACCTACAAGTAATTTCCATATTTTCCTGATCTCCCACCGGAACCCAGTCACAAGGTTGATCCATGATAAATCACCTCCGGTTGAGAAATTACAGTACCAGTCTTCGAAGCAGACGATACCCGCTGTCATCCTGATGCTGTTCGTAAAATGGCACTTTTGAGATATCCATAAACTTGTGAAATTCGCGAATATAGAATTTCCTGCCTTTGACCAAAGTGAGTGGAATCTGTTCCAAAGTGATCGGAAAGTGGGTTGCCTGGCCGAGAGGCAGTGGCGACTGAAGTCGGGTTGGAAAACCATCTGGCGGCCTACCGTACAAACTACAAGGTGTTGAAATCCAGCGTTTCCCTATGTGTGGAGTGACCATTTCACCGACACCTTTGCCCCAGGAGCCGCGCCAAGGATCTGAAGTGTCAAGGATGAGCGCCGTTATTGGTCCGCCTGTGGAAGGGTCGTGGCAGGTGGCAGGGGTATGCTATCATTGACGGGATGACGGCGATGAGGCAGGCTGACGGATTTCTCTGGTTCCCAGTCCTCCTCTCCGTCCATCCAGGACGTGTCCTGGACGGCGAGGACGACCTTGTCCCGTCTTTGGGCGAACTGGACGGGGCGATGGGCAATCGACCGTGGGCACCTAGAATTGGCCAATGCACCTAGTTACTTCTAGACCAGCACTGGCACCGCAACAAGTTGGAACAAATAAGCAGAATAGAGCAATATGCTATCCACAAGAGAAACCCCGGGACTAATTGAGATCCGACGGCCGTCCAACTGGACGACTGGGAGCACTGGCCAGACTCAAGAGTTCCGTTCCTGACCGCAACTGAATTGTGTTGGTTGAGTACGGGCCGCAGGACTCCTATTCGGACACCACCAGCGTTCAGTCCGTTGAACATTCCAAACGAACAGCTTCCGATCCTAGCAACCCCTATTGGCCGCAGAGGGTAGGGAAATCCTGTGAAGGTTCTGCAATGTTTTATTTGCCGGAAGGAGCATATATTTATCTTTGGGCAGTTCGACCAATACCACGGGTTAGTTCACTGCTCAACTCACTCCCCACAACTTTCTACGAACGGCAAGTACAAACTCGAGGTGTTTTTCCCATTTGGCGAAACTCCCCCCCCACCCCTTGCTCGCACGCCTGTGAAATCCTCTGATTGCTCGATCGCGGCTCTTTTTGCCTAACGAGCGATAAACCCCGCGCATCACGGGACGGTCACAATTACAGCGTTGTGCGCTAGACTGGTTTCGGAATTTCTCGCCCCGTATTTTACCGTAGGCTCATTTGAGACGCTGCGGGTACGATGAGTGTAGGAAGCGCAAGGCGGACTGGATTGAAATGGGCTGGAGCGGAGGATTGTTTTTTTTTTTGCTCGCATGGCGGCTAAGGGGGGGGAGGGGGAGGACGTGGATTGATGGATGATCGCTTGCAGGGCGCCATATAATACCGGTAATAATAATACGAGTTGTGATAACTGTACGATAAGTACAGTACAGTAAGCATTTGGACTCGCCCATTATGTTCGTACTCGTACAGTCATGACGGGGGGTACCGCATTGTACTCGAACTTGTACCGGTGTTGGCCGGGGAGGTAGGAATTTCTTTGCTTTGCTTTGCTGTATAGCAGCCGCAGATCATATCTTACAATATACTCGAGTACCGTACTCGAGCACATATAATAACAACTTTTGTCTAGTCACCACTGTCAAGTGCTGACTTATAGGGGGGGTGGGGCTTGGTGAGAGATCGCAATGTGCTGAGTGCCATCATACTACAAGTAGTTTTTGTCCTCTCCACCCGACACACCGGTACCGGTATCACCTCGGAGCTTAACCCAATTCCTTACTCATATCGATCGCACTTATAACCACGGCTTCCAGAGCGGGATCACGATTATCCTATGGTGGAATATATCTCGCTACTTGGTACCGGTGTATACAGGAGTTTATCATAGCTTGAGCTGAAATCAACCTCGGAATAAGTTATCATACCTCGAGTCACTATATACTTAAATTACCCATCCTATAGTATAACTATGAATTCCCATAGCCTATACCGACCGACGAGAACGATACGATATGATATACTGTACCGAGCATAGCAACCCGACCCCAACCATCACAAAAAAGCTCCAATTCCAGTCCCGATACCAATACCAAATACCAATAAAGAAACCCAACCCAGAATACCCGAGCAAACCTATCACAATCACCGAACCGCAAAAAACGAGAAATCCAGACCACTCCATCCATCCACTCACACATACCAACTACACAACCGAAACCGCAAACCTGGGGGGGAAGCATTACCGGTATGATAACTAAAACAACCCTTGCAGAGTCTACATGCACAATATATACCGGTATAACAACCCCCACCAATACAATCCAATCCGATCCGATAAAATGAAAAATAACCCCCCAAAAAGTCGCCGTATCGGACTAATCGACCCTTTAAAGTTCCTCCGGGGAAACTTTACCGTACCGTACGATAACTCGTGCTGTGATCGTTTTACTCATTCGCTAGTTTACCGGTTGGTCGAGTTCGCCCTGTCGCGTGCTCCGCATAACTTACGATACAGTTGCGGTGAACCGGTACCGTATTATGTTATCGAACGAACGAACGAACGAACGGGCAATGTGATGTTGTGGAATGAATTAATCACGATAGGTAACTTAACTGTGGGCAACTTTTCTTTTTTTTTTGCTATCGATCGGCGCTGGGAATTTCTATTCCTAGACGGCAAAAGTTATCTTATGAATCAATCTGAAGAGTTTCAGCTCTCTATGATATCGGTACTTGTTGTCTAGAGGTATGCGGTGCGGTACGACTACCGGTAGCTGTCATGGAAGTGACCGGGGAACTGTTTGTGGGAATTATTCCCGGGACCCTTTACTCGTGTGCTTGCCTATGTATCATAGCTTGTCGCGACGGTGTGATGGCTGATACCACGATTACGCGTACCGGTATTTCTTCAAGAAAAGGTATTTAAAGTGCATCTTTTTTTCTTCCCTTCTTTTCTTTTCTTTTCTTCTAAACATCTTTTGTGAATACCGGTATTACGATGGTTTGTCGGAGCTGCGGTGGGGATGACACTGGTACAGTACATATCTATCGATTACCGGTATCTGCCCAAGTACGGTTGTCACTTACCGTACTCCATCGCTCCGGGGTAAGAATAGCCGTAAATGACGGCCGCCTCAAATACTGGGACTCTAGGAGTCTATGGTTTGAAACAGGCATGATTGTGTACTAAAATCGCCCGTGTCAAACGTGCCCTGGCATGGTGTGGAAATCTGGGGTTACCGGTATGGTAAATATAATCGAATGACAGGGCCAACATATCACGGCGAGCATGGCATGGCAGACCCGTGTGGTTGGGTTGCCGGCACTACCGTACTTGTACACGTACTTGTATACCCATAACATATCATACTTTATCGTCCATGTTCACTTTCCTAACTGTGCTTTTAAAATCATAACTGACTGGGTGATAAGAAGGCTGGTTAGGTATTGAAATATGCAATAAACGAAACGAAACAAGCGAAATAGGGCAGAAAAAAATAAAACACCCCTCCCCCTTACCCCACCCTTTTAATTACAAATGTTTTTTCTGTACGAGTAAAAAAAAAAGTGAGACAGAACAAAACAAGGCGCCGAAATCTATATCACATTTTTAGAAAAATTTACCGTATGCTGCTCCAGATTTTTTCGGTACAGTATCGTACGCGTACTCAAGTACGAGTACTGTACTGTAACACAAATAAAAATCGAAATCAAACTGCTGTGGCAAAGCAAAGGGGAGGAAAGAGACCGTTGTGGCGAGATGTATGATATATCATACTAGAGTATCCTCGGTAACTCCGTAAAAGGTCTGACGCCCTTTGCATCTTCAAGCTCAATCACTTTCCACAGGGCATTCTTAGCATTCTTGACGTCCTTTTCCAGTTCGAAAGCCCTGGATAGGGCGAACCATGCTTCGGGTATATTCCACCCCCGCGGCGAGGAAGTGAGGGATTGGAGGAGGGCCAGTGCACGGTTCTTTCCAATTATCCATGTTTGTGGGAGTGGGCCTTGGAGTGTAGGGGGGAGCTCCAGGAGGATTTCACAGAGGCCTATGATGGCGGGTGGGTAGTTTACGTCTATCATTAGCGCTGCCTCAAAGAGCTCGGAAGCTTCAGATATTTTGTCTTGCGAGAGAGCGAGATAGCCCCGCTAGTTTAAATGTTAGTCATTGCAAATTTGAGGGTGAAACGGAAGGGTATGTGCCTCAGCAAGAACCTCTTGACTACCCTCCCCATCACTGCCGACAAATCCGGTCGCCTCGTCTATGGCCATGGTTGCATCATTGAAGAATTTGCCTCGCCGGTAGAGCGCTGCGACGAATAGCCAGACGCTGCGGAGGAGTGCGGTGGCTCGCCGCTTCTCATCCGCTTCCTTCAATTTTGGCTCTGGAACTCTCATGGGGCGGCGAATCGATCCCGGATTTCTGACCGCTATGGTGCGGCTGAGAGCGCTAATCGGATGTGGGAGATTTGATTGTGGGAGGTTGGTGGGAATGTCTGCTTCCTTTGGTCTCGGGCCATTGGTATCGGATTGATTATTGTCCGAAGCCCCATCTGGTGCCGGGCTGGGGTTAGGGGGAGACTGGAGGATGGCATCCTCCTCTGGTTGGCTGCAATAGAGCTTGGATTTGAGAATGTGGAAGAGCTGGGGTTGGATTGGGCTTCCGGAGCTATCGAGGTGGCCGTTACCCGTGTCCATACCCGTCGATACCGACGACACACCTGCGCTACTCATAGGCAATGATGGTGTGGGAGGAACCTCGTCGCGTTTTTTCAGTCCAGATCTCATCGAAGACGATGAAGATCTTTGACTACTCAGTGACCTAATCCTTCTTATTGTCCCACCAGAGACGCTATTACGGCGCAGGACCCTTCGCTTTTCCCGTGGTATCTCGGCTGGCGAAGTTCCCCCATTGGTATCTGTAATCTGAATTCTTGGCGGTGTGAACGGTGTATCTAGTGATTCGGCCACTGACTTGGGGCGTCGCTTTGTAAGCGAGCGGCGACTCGCAAGGCTGGATTTCCGAAGAACACCCGATCGCCGCGGCGGCTCTCCTGTCGAGGAGGGAATATTTAGAGAAGGTGTAGATAGTTCTTTTTTATTTCTCCCAAATAAGCGCGATAGCCGCTTGGCCGTTGAAGGTCTTGACGAATTGCTTGTGCAGGTTCTCACGTTCGGTTGGTTGGTATCAAAACTATCTACTGGGCCAAACTCGCGCCTGGGAATGCCATTGAAAACTCGGCGATAGAGATTCAAGAGTTCTTCAGTCATTGTCATGGCTTCGTCAAATCCTTCTGTTAACTCGACAAGTAACAATCTCGTCATTTGGACCTGTAGGGCTGATTCTTTTTCTCCAATCTGGAGGCTTTGTGCGTGGTTGCCAAGAATTTCCAACGCCTTTGAACAGGCGTGTTGTGCACTATCGTACTCCCCTGTCGCACTCATTAATAGCGCTAATAGATGTAATATCGGGATGGCTCGGCGCCGATAATCGCCTTCGGTGGCCTCGTGGGCCAAGGCTTGTAATCCCTTGTCAACGCCTTCCATTGCGGATACCGTGTCTCGTAGTCCAGTATACACCAAGGAAAGCCCATACCAAGCATCCACGTCTGCACTATTATAACGCAGGCCTCTTTTAAAGGCCCTCTCAGCCGACTTGAGTATCGCATCTCTATCGTCGCCTTCGGTGGTGTGAAGGGCCCAAAAGGCGTTGGCGATTCCAATCGCTCTGTACACTTCGGATAGCACTCCCTCATCTCCAAAGTGCCATTCATCTACCCACTTTTCACATTTTTCGGCAAGATCCAGCCCCTTTCTCCCTTCTCCTATATGCTTGCATAGAAATCTTATGCCTTCAGCCGTTGTTTCGAGTATTTCCTTGTCTGAATCAAAGTCAACCTCTGTGCTCCCTTTGGCAAGCCTCTCCTTTCCCTTTTCGACCAGGTCGAGATATGTGGTTAAGGCCAACTCCGCCTCCAAGAGATTCCCCACAGCCGAGAGGGCGAAAAATAAATGTCGGAGGATCCTAGGCGAAAGGAATGTCTTTGCTGAGGCTCGGTATAGAATTTCCACTACAGCAGGCGCATCTTCTGCAGATCCGCCGGCCATATGCCAATTCTCAACAACAATATCAACCCATTCTCCAATAGGCTCATGATACCCTACCGCCTCTGGGAATTCTAGGTTCCTCAGGAGATAGCCTTCATATATGCCTTCCACAACCTTGAGCTCGTCTCTCAGCTCTGACATCGATCCAGCCTTTTCACCCCACCCGGTGTTGGGGTAATTTGAACCGTTGGACACTGTCGAGCCCTTTTCCTCCAGTGGCGAAGACGATGATCCAGAGGGCAGGTTTCGAGGCACTGGCCTTTGGGGATGGTGAGAAGGCAAAAGTAGAAGGGATAGGAATCGGAAAAAGTATCTATACACTTCCTGCCTTTCTCTCTCCTTCCTAGTCTCAGACCCAATGTGCACAGAGGCAAAGTTGGTCTTCGCTGTGCTCGGCCTTCCGGTGCTCGGCGTCCCTGCGTTAGGCCTTGTGACGCCGGATTTTGCTGTGCTGGGTCGGGGCTTGGTCTGGCTGAATCGTGAAATGAAGGTGCGGAAGGTTCGAAAGGCAATTGCTACTGTTGCTTCATCAACTAACGATTTTCCGATAGCTACTCCAACTTGCTCTTCCTCTTCCTCTTCTTCAACCCCTCTCGGTACTGGGTAGATGGGGGTAGCTCGCGCAGTCCCAGGACGACTGTTTACCTGTCTAGGAGTAACGGGGATAGTTGTGAGCGGTGGATGGGGCACGTCCGGTGCGTTGTTATCCAACCAGCAACGATATGCCGCGAGAGCGTAATGAGCGAGAGCTCTCTCAGTCCATAAGAGCAGCGAGGGTGAGTCACGTCGGGTTCCTGAAAGTGCTGTTGCAAGCCTTGTTGCAGTACGGTATAACAACAGTGGCAATGACAGATCGCTTGGATTCGTATGGGAAAGGGCAATCCCTAAAACGGTTGTGAGCAAACTTGGTGATCTGGTCATCAAGAACCAAGCTCAATCCTGTACCTGCTCATCTCAATCCGCTCTGCCGACCGCATATAAATATCCATGAGATCACCCAGCAAATCGAGAAAACAGGAGAGCAGATGACAAAAAGGAAAGTACGGCCCCTACGCACCCTTAAGAACAAGCGACTTGACCCTCACAATGTCAAAGTACTCCCCTTTAGACCCCCCTCCATGTCCTCCATCCCAATTCTCGACCTCCTGTTCGTGAGGGATGATACGCAGCGCTTCATCCCACTCCCCTTTCAGCACACATACTGACGCAATCGCAACTCTTGCCTGAACCAGGTCCTCTCGCGTTATAACAGGGCTCCATCCGCCGCCGGCGGGGGTTGGTAGTTTTGGTGGCTGCCGGGGGGACTTGTCCAACTCGCCCTCCAGTGGATCTTGCAGGGCGTCGAGCGAGATAATATAGGATACGATGGTAGAAGGCGACGAGTCTGGTGGCGGAGGGGGTAACAGTTGTTGAAGACGTGCCTCAGTTTGTGCCGTCATAGCAAGACCTGAAGCTCAAGATATTAGTCGAGCAATCAATGACATGCGGAGGTTACCGGGTTGTAGGTAAGGTGAAGCACATTTCCGGCCGGGCACATGTTTGATAACCTTTCGACAAAACTCTGGAATAGCCTCCCAATCGCCATCACAGCGAGCGGTGTCGAGCAGCTGAAGAGCGTTGTTTCCCTTGGCCTAGTAGCGGAACAATAATGGGTGTCAGCTAGATGACGTCTCAAACAGGAAACTATGAAGCCGAAGGTAGCAGGGAACAATACCGTGCTCATAGAGACTTCTGGAGACTTGGGTATCGAATCTAGGTTTGTAATTGAGTAAGATTGAAGCGCTTGAGATTTTTTATGATTGCGTATGGGAAAAGGAGAGGTGTTGAAGGTATGGAGGGTGTTGAGGCTCAAATCACAGAAATCCTGCGCGCTGGCCCATTCTCTGGGCGCACTGCGTGGCGCTGTACAACGCACCACGAGCAATTACCGTGGTTTCCCTAGTCCCCTTCAGCTGGCCCCCGGTCCGTCCCGTTTCTTGGTAGAAGTATCACACGAACAATTTTATCTCATGTAAGTCTTTTTTTGAGAATTGAAGCTTGAACAAACTTTCTTTTTTTCCCCCGCTGATCTTTCGCCTATTCTGGGGGTGTTATCGGGGGGGGTTGATTTGCTGTTCCATGCCTCGATTAATTAATCTATTTTTCAGCGATCTTTTGGTGCCTGGGTTCCCAAAAAGGCTAGGTCCGCAGCAAGAGCCAGGAGGTTGCAACCCCATGTGCCCAAGGGATGCATTGTACGGTACTGTGCTGTGCTCGAGCACTACCGCACCGGTAGTAGTACAACACCAGTATTGCAGCAAGACACTTGTCACAATAAACTGGGTTCTGAAGGTGAGACCGCAACATTGAAATATTGGAGATCATTTGCAGCTTTTTTGTCTTTTGGTAGCCTTGATATCCTTTGTTGGGGGTCTCGTATGTAGAATATGGCCACTGGCGGTTATGTCATTCATTTTTTGGTACTGGATGAGATATTTTACTGAAGAGACCAAAAATATCTTGGATTGATGAAAGCCATAGTGTCGGTAGTCTGCCTGACTGGAGAAAGATAATGCTGAGGGACAGCACATGGAATAGTGGCTCAAAGGCCTGCGATGACTTACAGTAATGTATCAATTTTACAGATTTGCTTCGAAGTCGTTACCGCTGTGGTCGAGGATATGTCTGCCTACCTTAGGGTAGGCGCTCGGGAGGGGGGCACTGATAGAACTTGATAAATTGACTCTAGGAGAGCAGCCTCCTCAAAAGATGCAAGGGATCCCGCAGCGATATTGCATAGCGGAGGTATCGCCTGTTTAGGCTCTCATCCAATCGACCACGATCATGGGGAAAACGAAGTGGATGGTTGAGCACCCTGCAGTACCACGGATACTTGCATTATTAACCGGTAGTTCTCAGTCTCTCAGTCACCAATTTTCAATATCTTGTATGGATGAATGAGGAAGGATATCATCCGGGTCCCTGGGCATACCGCGAAATCTCGTGAAATCCACTATTTCCGTCAGCCCTGTAGCCTCCGGATTCTGAGTCAAAGCTGTCGAGAAGGATCAGCGCTCTCCTGACACAGCCCAGACCTCGGCTGATGACCTCGGCTGATGTATCTCATTAAGTGGTATTCGCAATTCTGGTAGCTTGACAGATTAAACCTACCTTGCGCTGATGGATATATGATAGTGGATTACACGATATTTTATGGTATCATACGATACTCATCAAGACACCCAAATTTGACTAAATCTGGTCTTGCACTGGTATAATATGGTTCTTAAGGTGTACGAGTTAAGGCTGCCAGTATCAATACCGGTACTGTACAGCACAACGGACATGAAGATAAGTTTACAAGCTATGCTTGACTTTTGGTTGCTCCTTTGGCGCTTCGGGATTTGGTGCGGGCCATCATATAAGCCCTAGTGGTAAGGCTACTTGGTTTATCTTAGGCCTGTTACTATCGCCCCAAGTGGGGGTGTTGGTCGAGGAGCTTTCTCTGCTCCACATCAGTTTTTGGTGGTATTATGATACGAAGAGGAACATACAATTAGGTAGGCACACTTGGATGTTGAGTACTGTTGTGGTATTTGTGCTGACTTAAGCACAGTTTCTGACACAAGCTGATTCAATACCATAAAATCCGGTCTTCAGGGCCTGAGTCAGCTCAACTTACACCTCAATAGCTTGTAAATTAGCCGTTGGGTGAGGCTTGATCTGGCATAAAATTTTCGGGCTGTTAGATACAATCACTCACAATTTGGCACTGAGTTCATTTTATCATTCACCTGCCCTACTGGTTTATAGGATTTCTTATTCTCCCTCATATCTCTCTTAACACTCTGTCCGTACCCAGTGAACCCAAGTGGCCAGTCTGTCCACCTTCGAGTACAGCTAGACCAACCCAGAATTTTTCAGGGGTGACCGTTCCAGACTGTAGGAAAGCAGCTTTTCAAAAGCTAAGTTGGGCCCATCCAGGGCCACCTGTAGGCCAAGGTCTCAAGCGATTGCTTGTGTTTCATTACTAAGAAATATTTAACTGTTCAACGGGACTAATTGTTTATAACAAAATCATCTGCTTAATATATATTTACCTGGTGTGACTAGAGAGTTGTGTGAAGAATGGTATAGTGTCTTAAGTTAAGACAGCATAAGGCTCGAGTAAGTATGCCTTGAACAAAATCCATAGCACCAGAAGCACGTTACTCTTGTTCGCCTATTCCAATTAATTAAAAGTGGAGAGCCTGCAGGCTGTTCACAGATATATCCTCGGATTGCCTGGGAATCTGGCAACTTTAATTTGCTGTTGCAAGATTCAGCCCGGCAGTTGCCTGGGCACTACCGCCGGGCTTGGGCGGCTGCTGGTAATTTCGACCGGACTGACCCAGGCTGGCTGTTGACCCATGGTCCGGAGCGGCCACTTGGTATTGCTGTCCGTACTATTCTTGTTTTAGATCTCGTGTCCTTCCTCTTCATTCGTCGCCGAGTCGGCTTCCAAGCAGGTAAACGCCTGTACTGTACAGTGCCCATGCAGGCGCCCCTCCCTTTCTCTGACGTAGGACTCCAATATCAACTTTTTATAGCGTTCTGCTCTCATATTCCCCACTAGTGTTCCCCGTGATACCCCCCCCCCCCGTTATGGTCTGTGTCTATATTTGTGGGGTATAGCTGGTAGGGCTCGGCTCCCAAAATATGATATGATACCATGATACGAGTATTATTCAGCGCCCGAAGGTTGCATCTTGGCGTGCTTCATAGATTATGGTTCGTCTGGTAATCTCTCCGCAGTATCGTCCACGTGTCTTGGACCTTTATTATTCGTGGTGGAGATTTTTTCTTCTTCTTTTAGTGATGGATGAGGTTGTATGGCGCCCAATCTTGAAGGGAGCTGTTGTAGCCGCCAGTCGCCTGAATTGTGTCTTTTTTACATGCTCAAGTAATTGCGGGTAAACATTAACAAGAAGGTGTGGATATTTTTTTTATTGTACAAAGCTACAGGAAGCTGGAACTGGAACATCAAGAATACAAGGAGGGGGGGACCAAGGATAATAAGAATTATAAGAGATAATGAACATATTATGACCCCTTTAAGTTACTCATTTTTGACTACCGCCCCTCCCTTGCTCTAATAAAAACTGGCCAACTCTAGTGATAGTCCATCCAGAGCATTCTTAATCAGCCTCCCTATCCGGTTCCCCCCCTTTATCTCTAGATATAGTGATAGGAAACCTCTGGTCCCTAAAGATGCCCCGAGATTTACACCATTCATACTCCATTCTCCACTTATTCCCTAGTTCCGACAATGGCCCACTGCATTCATCCTTAACAGGGGTCATAACACAGCCTCTATACACATCAATACGCTTTAAAGTCTCGATACTAGACATGCAGGTCTTGACAGAAGTGAATCTAATCTCAGCCGTAACAGTCCTCCCTTTGGGCGAATCCACATATCTTAACTCGAACAACTCATATTCTATCTTAAACCTGTTGGTCTGGGACTGGATATCCGCGTGTAATTGGAGATCGCCCACCCATATTGGGATCCCAGCAATACAAACGCACCTGGTGAAGCCGTCGGCGACCGCCTTGGCCGTATCCTTATCCATGTTCAGGAAACCATCCTCCTGGGAGGGGATGAGGCTAGCTCCTGACGGGTAGCGTTCATCGTACCAGAAGATCCCGCCGTGGGCTTTGACATAGTTGAAGTAAGACTTTGCAGCTTTCTGGGTCGTGAAGAAGATATTCATATCCATGAGCGGTCCCTCGCGGTCCTGGAAGGAAACTTGGTCGATTGTGCCGCCGCGGATGTTCTGGAAGATTTCGAGGAAAGTGGCTCTGCGAGGGATGCCGCAGAGGAAGATGCCACGAGACTTGATCTCCAGTTCACTGTCACCGCCACCCATCTTGCTGGGGCCGAGATCCGTGTAGTGTGACCTGGAAATCTCAGGGATGTATGGGAATTCTGGCTCGTAGCGTCCTGAAAAACCGAGATCCGGAAGTGGAGGTAGTCCGCTACATTCTTGCTTCGAGTCGTCCTGGTCGGGGATATTGTGCGACTTGTCGTCTCTTTGATCCGTCTTATTCTGCTGGACATGTAGTTGATTTATCTCTTGAGAGAGGGAGAACTTGGATGCTTGGTACCCAGATTGCCCTACGAAAGATGCGTATGAGGATGCGAAGGTTGCCTGAGAAACAGTAAACGTTTCAGTTTCATTACGGAAACTAGCATTGAGATATTGAGGGTATCCTTGAGGCTCGCTTGGAAAGCTTTGGGCATTATAGTGGGCCCGAGGATGTAGTAGCAGAGGGCCCAGCCCAGGGTACACTGGAAGCTGGCCGATTGGCAGAGGGTAAATATGCGGCGCAATGAATGGGTATGGCGGCATTTGGTTACTGGCATATCTTACTAAAGCTCCGGAATTTACACTTGTGTATTGTTGTTGAAAGCTCATCAGATTGGCGCTAGTACAAAGAGAATCTCGGTCCCAAGCGCCCTGACTTGGACCACTGAAAAACCCTCCATTCTGCCATTGGGCGAAATCAAGGACTGTATTTCAAAGACAAGTAAGTAAGCATTCACCCAAAACCATCACAACCATTACCCATTCCCACTAATAGCCAGATATCCATCGTAAAACTTAGTTAAAAAAAGAAAGGTAATGAGTAAATAGAAGAACTTACCAGCAGTAGCCCACACACTATGACCCCAACTCCCCAAAGTGCTACCATGTTTCTCCGAAGAGCCACAGAAGTTCGGAACTATGATAGAATTAAAGAAGTGGTTGTTCGTATTGACGGTGCTTACAGCAGAAGGAGATTGCCAGAGACCGTCTGTCTCGGCTTCTAACAAGAGTGACTTCAAGATATAGGTCGTCCGTGACCACAAACGCCTCTCCCTTCTCGGGATTCTCGAACCTTTCTTGCTTCTCAGGCTCCCAGGGCGTCTCAAAGATCTCTTGCATCTCTGACATCTCCTCCATCCCATAGGCAGACGCTTGTTCAGTGTGTTCCTGGCTCTCGGGGTTAGCGGGGAAGGTCGCTGTTGCTTCTTCAGCCACCTGCGCTTCGATGGGAACTTCCTTCCTCTCGACGAATTTGAAAACTGGAGCGGTTGCGGAAAGACCTTTCCCTTTAGGCGGCACAGCTTTGTTTTCCATCCGGTCGCTGTGTGTTGGCTGGCCCCGCAGGTAGAGGAGTGGTGGCGAAGATGATGGTGGCGATGACGGGGACATTTAAGAAGGTTGGGGGGAGGTGAATGAGAGGAGAGGAGTGAGGAAACTTATGACCATGGTACCATGGTGCATCGAGAGCTTTATAGGCATTTTTAGAGGGTTAGTATGGGTTTGTGGGAGAGAAGAGATAAGAAGGGTGAAGAACAGTCCCCCACTAGGCTGGGGATATCATATGGTATGACTATAGATTGACCTTTCGGGTTTTGGATCTTGGCCTACTTAATAGCGCTTGCCCTTCCCTCAGTTCTTCTTATTGGGAATCAAAGAGGTAACTCGGGTATTAACCCCTATCCATCACTCATGATCACTCGTCTGCAAGAAATGTACAATATGCGCTAGGCTCAACGGCATTGTTATGAAGGAGCTAATGGATGTGCTATTGACCGGATGCTGTTTGCTGTAGGCTGCCTCTATTACTGAGTGCTGGTGTAGGGACTTTTCAAACTGGTAAATGAAATTATGCTTCCTCATGTTCCTGTCTGCGCACTAACTTTATCTTCCAAGTCATTTATGCGGGGTGTGCGGGCTTACAATCAGCTGCACGGAATTAATCCATAAACACTAACAGTATTACAGCTTCCAGATACCCACCGGCGGCAACACATTGCAGTACAAGTGGCTGGGCTATTTGTGCTTTGTGGCATGGGAATATTGATTGTTTTCATATTGGACGTAGTTGTACTGCACGTATAGTGATAATCCATCAAACTTTAGTAGTCGCTCTATCCAACTGGCACAACCCCCATTTTTGTTCTGAATTCATTGAATTCTATCGCTCTACCCATTCCATCAGGTATCGAAGGAGCTCTTCTCTGCCCATGGGAGCATGAAGGCCCGACACAGGAGATATTTTCTAGCCCACTAAATGTGACCGGGAGATGTCTTTCCTTTGCTACATTGTAAGCTATATATCTGTTGCTTTATTCCAAAGTTACCATGGCACAGGGTAAACTGTCTCTATATAGGTTGTATTTTTTTCTTCCCTATAATTGTCAAAGAATCGCGTACTCTCATAATGATATTTCTATTTTATTTTTCCTATTTTCCGTTCTTGTTCCATACAACACCCATGACCCTCGTCTTCCCGGCTAGATTGCTAACAAAACAGAGGGTGTGGGTTAGCCCGAACCCCCCAATCTCAACCGCAACTACGTTCAAGGTCGAACAACGTCTACTGTTAGGAAGATAATGACTGTTATCCGGGGGAATCTCCTATAAGCTTGGTCCGTCTTAGTATTTGGTAGTGGTATCATAAGAAAAAAGGTGAAGCGCAGACTCCAGCTTTCGGTGGCAGTTGAGAGTTCGAAAGGGTTTACGCAAGACCCGCACTTCTACTTTGACCAATAGACCTATCTCCTTCTCATCTAATAGCTGAGGGCAGCTTCATTCCACTTGATCTGATACGATCATGCAAGATACCCGCCACTCCCCTCTCTTCAATTACCCCCTCTCTCACCTCCTTCCTTGTGCCCAATACAAATAACCACATCCCATCAACCGCAGCTGACAATACACAACACCTTTCTCTATCTTTATTCTTCCGCTTGTTGCTTTTTCTTTCCGCCATGGCTCTTAGTAAGCGCAGTAAAAGAGCTGAAAATCGCAAAAAACATGGCCGCAAGAGTGCGCTCCCTGATATGGCCATTTTTGGTGTTGACATTTTAATTCGCAAACTAACTCTCAGCAGACAACGTTGATAAATTATCTGTAGCTAGTGAGCCGGAAGTGGATGCTGCCTCGGATAGAGGGGGCCCTGTTACGGATGATGCTGGTAAGCCCAATATCTTGATATGTGGAGGTGTTTGCTAACTGCCAGGTTGGAGACGAAACTATCCGCGGGGCCACCAATGATGTTTCCGGTTTCAAACGTGGTGTTTCTGCTCTTCCCAGCAAGGGTACCGTTCACGGTGACGGTGGCTTGGATTATCATAAGCTAAAGGTGGACGCCGCTGCTAAAAACAAATCTAGTGGCGCTGAAACTACAGGCAAGTGCCAGCCGCAATTGCGGTATGGGAAATTTTGCTGAAGAGAAAATAGGTGATAGACGTTTGCTTGGAAATATTGGTGTTGGTGCTGGCTCTAGGCGTAGCTCTATTCTCAATCAAGGCTCCGCTGAAGGCGTCAACGAGGCTGATGGTGAGTTCCCTACTGTTAGGTAGAACTAAGAACAGTGATTGATGTTGATCACCCCATAGGAGCTGGTCAGGGGAAGGCAGGCCAGAGCAGCCGTGTGAATTCCAACCAGTCATTTGGCCAAAGGGGTCCCAAGGACAGGGTGGGCGATCACAACCAAAAGGGTACTGACAGAAAGCAATTCCGCCCTAAAATAGCCCTGACTAGTAAGCTTATCTCTCTCGGAGCCTGATTTGATGTTATTGCGAGTTGGTCGAGTTGGTATTAACACCCAATAGAGCAAGAAGAGGATTTAATCGCCAAAGCTGGTTTGCCCATGTACCTGATGCCAGCTGTGAGCGAGGTTATCGAGTCCCGTAAAAATTACGAGTTCCTTCGAAAGCCGAACGAGAGTGGAAAGGCGCGTATCTTATTTGAACAAGCCTTAGCCAGGCATGGATTATCCCATACCCCTGATAATGTGGACCCTAGACTCTTTCCGAAGAGTGACAATTCTAAGGGTTCTCCGAGCAAGCGTCCTGATCATGCACCAACACCTTCCCAAGAGGAGCTGCCCACCTCCATGGGGGCGGAGAAGGGACACTCTGGAACTGATGGTTATGCTCCGCTTCGTAGTTCTTGCCCTACTCTTTGCCTCTGAGTTGCTATTGTACTGTAGTGGTAGAGCTAGTCGTCCCCTATAATGACATGGTTTCTACCCATCTGCGAGACCCGAGAGTGTTATGTGTGATAAAATTAGTTGTGGACATGGGAGAGACCAACCCAGTTCCTTGAGTGATATGGTTTATAAATCCGCTGGATACCCTAGATGTCAACGCTTCCAACCCCGTCAATAGAGCATTTTCGATAGAGTTGGCGGCCCGGCAGCCGCCGCGGCCAACAAGACAACTGATCTTATTAGGAGAGTTGATAGGCATTCGGAATTGAGATTGGAAGTGTGCGGACTAAGAGCTATACTCTGGACTGTAGTATCGCTTACACAACTGGATGAGATGTATGCATTGAGGATTACGTCCTCACTGAAGCACCCGCTTAGGTTGTCTGTGGAATGCGGAAGACCCTTACCTTTTTCTAACAATTGACTCTGTCTCTTTCGAATTTGCCTTTCTTTTCTTCCACTTTATCATACGAATATCATCGCTTTTATCTCATCAAGTCCAGCCATTACGCCGTAGTGTTCAACAGAACTCATGAGTAATACCCTTCCGGGGAGCTCACCCTCCCTGCTACAGTGAGGGAGCCTATCCTCTAAGACGTAATTGACGTCCAAAGGGTTAAAGAGGCCCACGACATCATTCTCGAGGGATGAGGGATGAGAAATGAGGGGGAACCTAACTTTAGAGATATATACTCAGGGGACGGGTAATTCTCTGTTTGCCAACACTCACCCGAGTTCTCATATCTTTCCATGTACCAGTTCACGCAGCCGAGTCAACGCCAACCACTTTCTCTGAGATCTCCAGGTATCTCCAAAATACCGGAGATATCCAGGAAATGGGGGTGGGGAAGATATGTGGAATAATTGAGTAGCCGTTAAATCGTTCTCAATTGAGTTAGAGCCTCCCCCTGAGATTCGCAAGAGCGGAAAGTAGTAACGGGTGACATACATGGTGCATCGAATGATGGCTGGTGACGGGAAGTTAATAGAGCAGGTGTTTTAATTGTAGGAGAAAGAGGTTACGAGCATAACTTAAAGCCATTTGAGTACCCGAGACGGGTGGGAGTGAACTAGAGAGATATTTACTGGTTCCGTTTTTGCTCACCTTCCCCCCCCTTTCTTCCTTCCACGCGGCCGGGCTAGGGATACTTGGTTGCCGAGAATGGAGTACGCAGGGAAAAAGAGGTGAATAAGAGCATAACTAATCGTTCATTTGCCACCAACTGCCAAAACAGGAAAAAATAATCATAGCCGGGACTCTGGAGAGAGGAACTAATTAGCGTGGCTTGTCAATACCTCCTGCTGCGGTTAGTAGAGAATTGTTACTTCCCAGCAAGACCTATCATTGATCCAGAATACAAATATGACACCGAGCCAACTGCCTGAAAAGGCGACAGAAAACAGTTAAGACCACTCATGACAAGAAATGGACTTTAAACTCTGAGGCTGACTTGGGTTGGTCGTCTCATAACCTGTCCGAGATTTGGATAGCTGCGGAGCTGCGATACCATGCTATACGCTCAATGGGCCATATCAGGATAGAACCAACTCAGGATAATCGTGTGACCGGATTTGGCTCAAGGCAAAGCAGGGGAGAATATAAGTCTAGCTGGTCCATACAACATCTATCATATTTTCTAACCCTCCAAGACCCGGATGGCTTCCACAGAACGAAGACATCAAACCCTAACTATATGTTCTGGGAGGGGAAGGTATAAACTGATACCATACAGCTCAACCAGCCATTGGACAGCAGTATTACGGAGCACCCGTAATTAATGGTCGTTGTGGAGCATATCATCAGCTATGGTGTCATAATATCGGTACAGAATACAATACCTATCGATTCCAACCGCTAGTGCTATAGCTGGCTAAGCTTTGGGCAAATAACTTAGCTTGGAGCAAATATATCTGCATTCTTTAACCAGGCCAACTAAGTACCAGGACTTTATAATACAAATCAGCACCCAAGAGCTAGAGCCGAACCCTGTAGAAAGAGAGGGAGATTAACACCAAGTGAGAGAGATATCGAGATGGATACCAACCAACTTGTGAAAGAAAGAAAAAATGAAAAAAAAAAAAAGTATTACCACCATATAAGCATTCGGCGCCCAGTGAATCAAATAATACCTAGAGGCAAAATATAGTGGGAAAATAAAATAAAACCCCAGGCCATGTTATAGAAGGCATGGAAGACAGAAAGACATGCTATTTTTGGACTCAATAGTACAGCACGAAACCCAGCGCAAACCTACTAACTTGGCTACCCAGCCAGCAATGTAGCAAGAAAACGTTTTTGTACGCCATAACAGAGAAATCCTTCAATTAAGAGAGCACTATAACCTGACCGCCCTCGACCTACAATGCGCAAATGATTGAGGCATTAAGGTTATTTCGCTTGAATCTTCTCAACCTCCTCCTTAGCTTCTTCCCACCCCTCCAAGTTCTTCTTAGCCCACTCGATATGGCACTTAGCGTAGACGATCTATAAGTATTTAGTATAATTCCATAAGAGTAAGGTACTTTAACTAACCATCATTTTCTTCAAGTCCTCCTCCTTGCCTTTCTGGAATCGCCTCAAATCCTTTAACACGCCTTTGCTCGCATCCTTGACGTCCTTCTCAGCAGCCTCAATTGCCGCTTCTAATTGCTGAAGTTGTTCCCGTGTTTTACCAATGTTGTCTCTTCTAGTTCTCTCAGGATCAACATCAACGATTCCATGGATAGCATAATTTAGTTTTCCAAAACCCTTTGCTAAAAAACCCCCGCCGCTGCTCCCGGCAGCTGTTGGTGGCGAATAGGATTGAGATTTTCGGTGCCCTTGTGACTCACCACCACGTGACGATGAAGACACTGAACGTTGGGTTATCGACTTGGAGCGTTGCGGCGGCGAGGTGTCACTATGTGTTGGGGGAAAATCTCCGGAGTCAATTGATTCCACGTCATCAGCCCTCGCAGACGGCTCTACACTCCCAGCACTAGAGCCCTCAAAGACTGATCCACCGTGAAGGTATTGCTCAATTCTCCTGGCTTCCATCTCCGATCTTTCAAGTCCTTGAAGTAGTGTCCGCTTTTGGTGCAATAGATCTCTTGTTATTTCCTCCTGAACGCGCTTCAGAACCCGGTAACGAAGGACCTTTTGCACTACCCCAGCGAACTGAGCAGATTCACGCAAAGGCTCTGCGAATCCAGATCCAAGAACTAGAGCCAACCCCTCTGTAGCTATATAGGAGCTATCGACAGCCTGCCCTATTTTTTCAATCGCAGACGCAAGATCCCCAGACTCTGACAACGAGAACGCATTATACCTAGCACCCAATTCGTGGTAATCAATGGAGAGCTCAGATAACCGTTTCAAGATTCTACGGTTTACACGCTCGATAGAACCTGTGAGCAAGCTCTCGTAAACCCGCGTAGATGATTCGTAACTGTTAAAATAAGGGTCTAGTTCAGATTCGGAAAGCGTGTGGTTGAGAGGTGGGAAACGGGGATGACCCCGTGATCTAGAATTACCGTAGGACGATGAAGGAGGAGAGATAGAAGTATTTTTGAGCTTTGCAGAAGCCGATGGAAGAGGTAAAAATTGATGAGCCGGTGATGGACTGGAAGGGTTAAGGGGAGGAGCCCTGAGATGTTGTTTCGGCAAATTTGAAATTGGCGCTGAATGCAGTACTTCGCTCTATAATTTTTTCGTATATTAGCACATCTCCCCCACCCGCAACGGGTTAAAAAAGGTAAATACCCAGCTCGCATTAGGGTCCAGAAACCGTTGAAATACACTGTCTTCCCGAATTTTACGCATCCTAGCGCATCTATTCAAGAACACACCCAACATTCGCTTCCGGTGATCAATGATGTTGACATTCTCCTTCGCACTGGTAGGAGCCGCAACGTAGTCGGAGACCTGGTGTTTTTCCGGAATGGGAGGAACGATAAGGCAAGGATGGAGTAAGGAAAGGTTTCTACGGAGCGATTCAAATTCAGAGTATCGGCGGCGGACTTCTAAATCCTGTAAGTAAACAGGTTAGCTTGAACACTGCGATCTCGCTAAGTGCAATCCAGTGAATTTTTTTCAGATTCTTGACCAACACGATGCTCGCAAGATAAGGGGAAAATCAAAAGATTGGGGGGGGAACATACCCCCGTTCTGATGGTGTATACAATAAAACCGCCACTACCCTCAGAATTCTTCCCCGCATCGGTGATGGCAATTGGGGGGTCTCTATATTCAAGAAGAGTTTGCTCTACTCGAGAATTGTAAACTTGATCTCTCCGCTGTTGTCGATATTGCTCATCCTCATCCTCATCCTCATCCTCATCATCCTCATCGCCACGTTTGCTCCCAGCTTCGTCTCCTGAGGTTTCCGGAGGTGTATGGGGTGGCCTGGTAAGGAAATCTGGCGGCTCTGTATCACTTCCTGCATGGGGAGAATCGTATCCTGGTGCACGGAATGATGAGGTAGACGACCGACGGTCATATGGTAGCGGGTTGTTATCCTCCCACATAGAACCAGCTGTGGAGAAAGTTATTAGAGATGTTTGAGAACCAGCGGCAGTAATGAAGCTAAAACGCTCCGATTCGTTGGAACCGTCTTCGGACGGTGAACGGGACTGGAGGATAGAGTAGGACTGTTGAAATCGAAGATGATGAGAACGCGGCGCAACCGATGCAAAGCTAGGCGGTAGGTTGGTGCCAGAGCCAGCAGTACCGGTAGGAGTTAAGGTGGTCGATGCGATGGAAGTGGTTGAGGTTGTAGGGGTGGTGGTGACGTCGCGAGGATGGTATGGGGCTGGGGTATTTTGAACCCATGCTATGGTGTTGGACAGCCACGACCACGAATCCTCCTCCCCCTGACGATTTTCCTTGTCTACCCGTCTGCGATATCTCCAGATCATCCTTTTCTCAGTGGTTGTCAATAATCTGGGCCTTGGGGTAAATATCTAGGTATCGTACTCAGCAATGACTTTTGTGATGGGTTCTGGATAGTTTCCCTGGGTATAATAAAGCTGTGATGGAGCATTTATTTATTTCTAGCTTATGGGACAGGAATTTTTTCCAGAACCGGCATCTTTCCATAGGGTGCAGCTTTTTATTCTAGCAAACAAATGGAGTCCTCCCCACTTTGTCGTCCACTGGGAGACGTCTCCCACTTGGCGGGGTTCCCCAAGATGGGAGGGGCGGCGAGTAACTTATGTCACTTGTCCCCTCTTTGGGTCTGTCCGCGGGCTGTGAGATTTCAAGAAGCTTAGCGGCTCCTAATAGGGTTAGGTAAAACATCAGTTACACCCACTTGGAGCGCAGCGACACCCACTCTTCCCATATGATAGATATCCTCCGCTCATATGAGACCGGTCTCTCGAAAACTCACAGTATCCATCACTAATTCTCCCATACTCGGCTGAGGAGACTCAACGCAAGAGCACTCAGGACATTAGTACCGACACGGAAATACCCGTGCCCCTGAGACAAGAATTAGCACCTGTTTGCCCTTCCACTCGTATGGCTCTATAGTGGCTACAGGTATGACAAGAGGGGTGCCAATTCTTGGTGCAAAGACACGAGTACCGTACCGGTACCTGTGAGGGCACGTAGGGCGTCCTAACATAAAACTCTCAAGGGGCCAAGTATTTATCACCAATCAAAAATAACTGAACACGCCCCGATAACAGCGGAAAAAGGCATGCATCAATTTTTCCGACTAACCAGGACTATAGGTGGGAATCATGGGTGGTAATTTACTCATGGTGGTATTCTCAAGTCTAGAAAGGAAACTATTTACCTCAATGAGTGCTTGGAGTCGGTTCGTCATCGTCCGTCCTATCATTACCTATCCTGCAGCTCCGAAAGGCAAGGAACTTCATGGAGTCGCCACAAAACTGAAATTTACCGTACTCGAGTATAGCGGGGCCCTTACCCGTTGCTGTCTGTGGCCGCCCAGTGATTTTTGATAGGCGACAGTATCGTAGATTAGCAGCCTACCGGTACTTACCAAAGCAACTATTATGATGCCATGCCACCACCCAATAGCCGCACTCGTACAACGCTGTGCAAGTAAACTCAGCAACCAGGCAGGGATTTCAAGCTGTTGTCTGCCCTTATCTGACAACAGGTCCTAAACAATTCTATGTTTAGAATTTTACGAGTATGATATAGATGGCAAAATGATGCAGATCGGTCCAATACTTGTAAAATTATTATCGTAGAATTGCTCACCAATTTTTTTTACCTGTCCTACCTCTCTTCACACATCCTACAAATCTAACCATATTTCACCCCCCCCCCCCGAATTACACGTCCCCCCTTTCCCTCCTGCGAGGGCAAAAGATATCTCACACATCAACCCCACCAGTGTCATCGCTATCACCCGCTACACTCTCAACGGTGGCTTGTAACGAAGCTGCCGGCCCAGCCACACAATTTGGTGCTCCCCCAAGCCTTTCCAGCTCCTGTCTCAACTGTGCTTCCCGGAGCTCCCTCTGCAAATCCACAATTGGTTCTCCTGCAAGCACCCTGGGCACAAGATTTCGTGAGTTTGGCCTTACTGCAGATGAATGCATTAGCATTGCCTCTCTAGGAGAAGTATTATGGTACGGTGGAAATGGTGTGTTCCTTGAGAAACTGTCCGCACGTGGGCTTGCCACCGAATCGGCGCCTGAGGACTGATAAGGTACAAAAGTACATATCGAACACCCGTCATTATGAATAGGAAAGGAAGGGCTGGATGAAACATTTGATTGTACATCCTCCGATTTCTGTGACTTATGCTCTGGCGCCTCTGGCTCACTTGGCACCTCTTGCCCCCCTAGCACCCCCCGCTCTCCTGGAACCTCTTGCTCTCCTGGCACTTCTTGCTCTCCTGGCACCTCTTGCTCTCCTGGCATATCTTGCTCTCCCAGTACTTCTTGCTCTCCCAGTTCCTCCCACTGCTCTGCCGGTGGCGGAAGCTGGTCAGGGGTGCCGGGCATAGTTTCTGTGCGGACGGGAGAAAGGACAGCAGGAGCAGAGGCTTCAAAAGGCGTTGCGGCATCTTGGTTCACGCAAGGTGTTGCATTAACAACGGACGATTCATTTGGGCTCTTGAATGAAGCAGAGGATAGTGACCCCGAAGTGCGTGTTGTTGCTGTTGATGAATGAGGATACCCAGCTGAGGAGGCGGGTCGCTCAAAAGTTTGGGTGGTAATGGTTATGGTAGCTGGGGTCAATATGTGTGTGCGCCCATATCCGCCCGGGCTTTGGTTAGGCGGTCTAGGGCTTTGTGAGCGCTTGGAAGTCCATGGTCGAGAGCTTAAGGCGCCCGAAGTCTCACTGGTGACCGCTGCCCCTTCGGCATCTGCCTGGGGAGAGGCATGAGGCGTGGTGGAATCGGATAGTTCTTGTTCTAGCGCTTCATGAACAGTACCGGGCGCGGCGGAGCCGGTTGTTACGCTTGAGCAAAAATTAACCAGTGATCCCGGATGTTCCATTTCGATACTTGCGCGCTTCTGCTCATTATTAAAGGGCTCTGTTGACCATAAACTGGAGCATGTGCTCTTGTAGAACTCGTCTTCGGTTATCGTCTCTAGTCTGCTCTCTAGTTCTTCAAGGGAATAACAGCCAAAGTCAGAGCTCATCATGGGTTCTGCAGAAACCTGCGAGGTGAAATCGTCGAATGTGCCTGCGGATCCGGGGATGCGCTCCAGTGGAGGGAAGTGATATGGAGCGCCTGTGGATGATGTGCAGGATGACTGGTAGCATGTGTGCTCAGCTAAATCTGATGGCTCAGAGGAATACTGAGTAACTTCTGAGCATGTGCGCGACGATAGCGGAATATTCGAAGGCCAAGGGGCACTGGGTAGCTGACATAGCTGCGAGGAAGTGTCGCTTATTGCACCGGGTGGAGAGATCCGATAAAAGGCAGCTAGCGGACCCCCGCTTCCTGGAGGTAAATTCGTTCTGTTCGGACCCGAGCGACTCCGTACTCGGGTCTGGATCTCCCGGATCCTTCTTGCTCCATCCTCTCTTATAACCTCTCGGATTTGCCTCGGTCTCATTAAGCTACCCGGAATGTAGACCCGCGGCGGATGCCTTATGTTTGAGGGGCTGTCCCTTCTTCTATGGGGCCTATAAGGAAATGATATTGCTTGGGATGGCACTGCTGCCGTCCGCCTCAATTTCAGGGACTTCTTTTGATACCTCGTTGAGCGCACCCTTGACTGTCCCGCTCGGTTTCCATCCGTTGGCATATGGTCTCGAACGCGCCGGAGGGGACGGCCTGGTGGGCGAGTGGGTAGAGGTATCCTCTCCAGCGGGAAAATACTTGATTTCCTGGCAATCTCCTGGCTTCTCCTGGGTCTATCGTTTCGGCTGCCAGTTTGCAGCTGATGCCGTTTTTCTCTTGCACTGTACCCATTTCTCCCTCTTGTTTGTGGAGGAGGAGCGGTTCGCGATATCTGACCCTGCGCATGGTTGCCAATCCTCTCATCAGGTTTCGTTACAAAGTTGTTTCTGTATCCTCGGCCAAAGAGACGCCTGCCGCCACCACCACCACCACCTCCCCCTCCTCTTCCTGATCTGCACCCTCCAAGACCGCCCCTTCCTCCAGTGCTATTGCTCCACCTCCGTCGGCTTCCCCGGCCAGATGAATAACCTACTCCACAACAATTCGCATAAAGGGACTCCAAACATCCTACATCATTTTGTATATGATGGCCTTCGCCGCCGCTCCTCGCAAACCTGACGCGGGATTGTTGTGGCTGGCCTAATACTTCTCTGGTACCAGTACGGTGGCTTCCTCCCCCAAGTTTATTGCGTTTCCCTGACTTTCTCCACGAGACACAACAACAAAAGACCACAATTACCAATATCAGACCTAGTAGACCCAAAGTGACGCCAACCGCGATCCCCACGGCATTTCTTGCATCCTGTTCGTAAGCCTGCTCCTTATTGACCGTCCTGGGAGATAAGATGGTTGGTAGCGTCCGTCCCTTGAAGTGGTCTGATAACGGTATTGTGAACGGTAGAGAAGTATAGTTAGAAGGTATATCATAGACGAGCGTGGGAGGATCTTTCCCTCCAGTTTCCTCCAATATGGAAGCAGTACGAGTTGGCGCCATTGCCTAGAACCGCACCAAACCTGACGAGAAGCTGGAGGTGCAGGGTTGTCCAACTGTACTGTAAGTTTCTAACCCTTTGCTGTTGTTTGTGGTTGGGAGTCTAAGGTGTACAATATTCGATGCTACAGTATTGCGTTGCCGGCTGATAATCTTGGTATCATATCACCCAGAGAGTCCAGACAGCCGGAGATTTTTTTCCAACTCAAGATGTATGAAGCCTTAACTTAGGTTGTAACCTGCAAAAGAAAAGAAGAAAAGTGGAGTTTTCGGTTGGAAGAATCACCGCAACACAGATAATGCAATGCAGGGCCAGATATGATACTTAGTCAGTTGTGGCCCTCTCCCTCCCTTCCTCAGAGTGGTTCACTTTTACCTACCGTAGGCTAGACAAGGCGGTTTATATAATAACTATGGGGGGAAAAAAAAAATATCCGCTACAACACCTTTCCTGGCTACCCGCTGGGCACCTGTTGTGAGCTTCACGGTTAAATTGGATCGCATATCTGAATGCTTCATGCAATAAGGCGCCAGGCAGGGCCTATGCTTTCTACCCATCACACAGCAACGGCGACCAGCATGGCAAGTTCGACGAGGATGGTGATGGTATAGGCGATGCCGGATGGCACCTGACGCAAATAATACTCTGTGGTTTTACCAGGAGTGGCTGTGGGTGACTCGCTCGGATGTGCGCCTTTGCGAGTGATTTTATGTTGACATGGTGGTGGTGGTGGTGGTGACAAACAGACTACAGAGGTCACCAGGGCGTACAGTACTTGCTGTCCCTGGTAGTAGGCTTGGGACATTGTGATGATGTGATGATGTGATGGTGTGATGGTAGAAGAATAGATCAAGAATATTCAGGTATGCATGTGAGCCGAAATAGCTTTCTCACGGGTCATATCCGTGGCTATTTACAGCACTATAGCCATCCTTGGGTATCTACTTGTGGTATACAAGCACTCTCTGATATACAAGCTAACGCCTCATTTGTCTCTGCAATTTCCTCCCTCCTTTCGCAATCCCCCTGCCCACTTCCTCCTCATCCTCAGTCATTTCCTCTGCGGGCAATGGCTGATAACTCACAGCTCTGACACTTGGACTTTCCCTCGAACTCTGTCTACGTTGACTGTAAACTCTGCGCTGTCCTGCCGTAGTAGTGGCACCAGACGCTTCATTCTCCGCCGTGGGTAATGGCCAATTCGATCCCCCCGGCGTTTGCGGTGGCTGCACAGCCCCGGCAGGGCGTTGGTCTGTGCCAGGGATATCATCAATACCTCCGCGCGATGAATGCAGGAAAACCGGGTCCGAAATCTGGTGAATGTCAACTTTGCGAGCCCGGCCAGTTCCATCCTTCCTCAAGCCCTTCCCTTCTCGATACTTTTTGTTCCCCCCAAACATACCAGCTGCGAAGCGGCCAACCCTCCCGGCACCTGCCGCGGCATCTTCGGTGCCGCCGTCGCCAGTCTCGACGCTCCCTCCCCACAAGCTGTCGCTCTCCGGGCCCCGCTTTTCCCTTCGACATCTCTTCGCCATGCAGAATAGTACCAGTGCTGCCGCCATGACCCCGACAAGTGCCCCAATCACCAAACCCGCTCTATGGCCCGGGGACCAGTTTTCCCAGTAAGTCCTGTTGTTGCGGAACGGGGGTGTGTCGGTGCTCGTGGGGGTATCGGAATTGGTGGGTGCCGGGAATGGGCGGAAGACGCTGACAGTGACGGTGATGGTTGATGGGGTTGTCGCCGTTTGGAAGAAGGTGGTTGTGTCGGTGGCTGTAGTTGTTGCAGTGGGTGGCGGAGAGGTAATCGTGGTGAAGGCGTTGGGGGTTTCGACGGAGGTGTAGAAGGTTACGGTCGTGGTTGTGAAGATTGGAGTGCGATTTGGAGGGGTGTATTGGCCGTCTGGTCCACCCCAGGAGTGTTGAGTTGTCATGATGGGAGGATTCTGGGAAGTGGAATAAATAGGTTGCGGTAAGGAAGTGTGCTTGGTTTCGGCTGACATGTGGAGTTGATTGCTTTGTTAGTGGATGAGAGGTGTGTGTAGGAGAAAGAAGAGGGAGGAGGAAGTAACGGAAAGATCAGGTGAGATGTTACCAGTTTTTGGTTGGGTTTGTTGTGGGTAGCGGCATGATGGAAGACGGGTGTAGGTTTGTTCCCTGGGATTGGCGGTTCCTGGGCTTTGTTTCCACTATCATACCTTCCTCTGATACCCGGATTACTATCATAGTATCATAACAGAATTGTCGTATCATATATTGTTCCCCAACAACCCTAACTTATCCCCACGATGCGATTTTCGATATACCTCACACATGCGCTCACGCACGCAAACCGACGAAGAATGATCAAAGGAAAAGGAAGAAAAAAAGACTATCATGGAACCACTGCCAGAAAGGTTATAAAATTAAGACAAACCTCATGAATTTATCACATAATATATCATTACCACCCTGATTCCACCTCTCTCCATCCCCATCCCCCTCTCTACCTCCATCGATCCCACCAAGCAATACCAGCACCACCCTAAACAATCCTAATCCCACCACTTGCAGCCCCAGCCACCATTCCCCTGGCAGCATCCGGTGGCGGACGCACCACTGGCGGCGCCGGCGCCGTCGGTGCGAGAGCAACAACCTCGGGGACAACACCCCGCCCGTTCCCGCCGCCGGCCTCCTCGTCGAAGTAATCGTCCCGCTCGACGCCGAGGAATTGCGCACAGGATTCGATGTACTTTAGTCCAGCCCAGAGCAGTAATAGTGAAAAGGCGGTCATCAAGATTAGGACTATAAGGATTGTATGGGAGGGGGAGGTCATTTTTTTCTTTTCCCCTGCTGAGTGTGTGTGTTTGGGTTCGTAGTTGTATGTGATTGGCTGGTTGGGGGAGGGGGGGCGAGTGAGGGGTTATGATAGTTTGATGTCTTTTTTATTTCGGTTTTTGTTTTGTCTCGTTAGGAGGGGTTCTTGATGTGGTGAGTGAAGGGGCGGGATGTATCATATGCAGGATCATGATGGTGATTGCTGTGAGTGAGGCTTATGTTCCTTTGGAGGGGTGTAGGAGGGGGGGAGGGTTTGGGAGTTTTTGGATGTCCGGTGGTGCTGCGTGACTGGAGCGTAGGGTGTATACTGCAGGGTTATGTACGCTGCGATTCCGGTATGGTACCGTACCATAGGTGAGTAGGGTGGTAGAAGTGTGAGGTAGATTTTCAGATTTTGCAACTTAACCTGTATAGAAATTGGCAAGCCTTTCCGCTTATTTAAAGCTCGCAATCAATATCCATTAAAATGGGCAGTTTTGAAAATAGCACTAGTTGATCTTTACAGGCTTCAGGAAATTATCTGATAGAATCTCATGGCACTCTCATCAATAACCTGTCTGGACCGTCATTTCTGTTTCCTGGCTGATCGCTAATCGAGTGACACTCGGTGCTTTCATAGATCAGATAAGATAACAACACCCCACCATCTCTCCAAGCATCACGCAAGTACCGCGTGGTATCATATCATACTCTAATCCCGCACCCAACAAGCAAACCAAACCAGGCACCAATAGCTCACCAGCAACCCCCCCTTCCTTTCCCCGCCTCGACCAAATAAGCTCCCATCAAAATGGCTGAATCACCTCGTCTCACCCACGAAGAGGTTTCTCCTCTCCACCTCCTCCCTCCCTCGTTCCCCTCAGCTAACCAAGCTTCAGTTTTTCAAATCCCTAACAACACTCCTAACAACCGCAACCTCAAAGGAAAAGTCCACCGTATACCTCACCCAAAAACCCCTCCTCTATCCTTTAGCCTCGATCACATCAACTGCGGGGAACTCGCCACTGCTAATCCGCGCGACGAACGGCGATAGTAAAGACCAGCGAAACAAGAGCGATAAGCGAGATGGAAGGATCAAGATCTCGACGGTCGTGATGCCGGATGAGCTTCAAGGCTTCTTTGAAAAGTATGCGGAGGTGGCGAAGGGTGGGATGGGAAGTCTGAAAAAGAGGGATAGGAAGGCGAGGAAGAAGGCTAAAAAGAAGGGGAAGGAGGGAGGGGGTGGTGGGAAGGAGGGAGTTTGATAGATTTGATGGGATTGTTGTTGTTCGGGGTGGAATTATCAAGTTATATTTTTCTTCTTTTTTTTTAAAAAAAAAAATCCGAATAAATGGCGTTTGGTGGCCGTTTGTGTGGGCAATGGATACCAGTTTGGCTAGGGTCTAGTTTGGATTACAAGTGGGGGAGTTGGGTATCGTGTAGTGAGTGTCTTCTCCGTGCAGACGGGTTTCATCGTGAGTTAGTGTTGTGTGGAAGAGCTTGTTGCTGAGGCTCTGCTCGTTGCCTCGCTAGGACAAGATGTTTGTTTGAGCCTTGAGGGGTCGAGCAGCGGCAGTGATTGAGGCTCTTTACGGATATACTGGGGAAGATTACCATGAAGATCACGAAGCCTGAGAGGGTGAGTGTGTCAACCTCTGGCCCTCCATTCCAAAAAATAAAATTTCTGCAGGATGTTGCCAAATAAGGGATAGATTGCAACTGGAACCTTGCCAAAAATGATCAAGCAATGTCATAACGTGATAAGAATGATGAAGATTGAATGGAGCACTAGGTGACTGGGGTTTACCGTAGGTATTAGGAACTTTATGATTTCGCAAAACCACAGTTGCCTCATATCTAGAACCTTTTTACCAGGTCTCTCTAATTGTACTCTAAGTCTATTTTGCTCAGAGGGTAATATTGTCTTATTTTAGAGAAGTCAGGTATATTGATCCATAATGTAAAAAGAATTAAGTCTATCAGCTTAAGGGTAGTGGGACAGTGGCGTCTTCCTTGATACTTGGTGACGGTCTTTAATTCTATCATCAGGGCTGTTGTCAGGTATTACTTAGTCCCCTTTTGGCTAAACCCATGGCAGCAATCTATTCTCAAATAGGAAAGGAACAGTGATTTAATTTTTTTCCGTTATTGGGGGGCCGGAGGTTGACACACTCACCCTCTAAGGCTCCGGGCACCATATCATACTGGGGAAGATTACCATCCTTGAAGGATGGTGTGGTGGCATTGCCTTATTGCTACAAACACGTTTCCACTTGTCAGAGCAGGAGGTTGGGATAGGACACTGCATTCTTGTGCGGTACCGGTGCCCAGGTTATTGAGACCCCAGGAGAGTTTGCTATCATACGGGCTTGTTTCTACTGTAGACTAAGCACAGGTATGATACTATAATAGTACCGGTACATGTACAAGTACAGTACTAGTACTCGAGTACTCGTACAGTACGGTACTCGGGCACGAATCTGATGAGTATTGCAGGTTTAGACTATCCACAGCAACCTACGGTATGATAGAGATGCTGCAATATCCGGCTGTCACCCTCAATAGTCAGTCGTAGTTATCCGTAGCTATTCTTCTAGATCGTTCTGCCCAGTGCCGAAATAATGATTTGATTACCGCTAGGAATCCTGCAACTTGTTAATTCCCGCCTGCGTAAAAAAGCGGAAGCCTGAGAAATCATCTCCTATTGGCCGACAAATGCAAAAATGTGTATCGTCAACGGATCGATCCATCGCCGTACGGGTACAATCACAACTCATCCCTCCACTGACCTGCATCTTGCAAATCGCAAGGGATCCAACAGAGTTACGGCCTCCTCGCCTTCACCGGTTTGGCAGGCCTGAACCGCCAATTGTAGGCATCCCTCGTGAGGCTGAAATGCAACGACCGAATTTTCGGATAGTCCAGGATCGAGCACCCTTTTTCCGGCTGTTATTCGAAGATATCGGCACTGTGCTCGAGTGTGTTATGGACGAACATCTGCACTTTTGTTCTTTTTTTTAATTTTTTTATTGACTCTTATATATTCCCCAGCTACCGTTCCTCCCGGTGAAGCTTGGTGGGCGAAAGGGGAAAGGCTTTGTTTGGTGTCATGACCACAAGCTAGATATATATGTTGCATTAGGTTGATCCGACAGCTCTCCTTTTTTGTGCTACACTCGTCAGCGGGCCCCCGCGGGCTCCTGTTTGGGTCGCTTCGTTGGTTGTGACACTGGACGTTCGGCTGTGTGATAGATTTTTCATCTTCTTTCCTTTTTTTCCCATAATACAGAAATTGACTGGCATGCCTTTTTTTTTTTTAGTGGCTCAACCTGAGATTTCCTCCTTTTTTGCTCTTTCTGCTCTCCTACTCTGCTCAAGTGCTAGTGTTGTGGCAGCGCCATGGGAGAGAGTTAAACTTCAGGATACCGTACCGTACATCAACACCAGGGCTTAAACTGCCTGCAATGCCAATGAGTTGATGATACTTGTACTTGTCCAATATTCGCTCCTATCACAGCATTACGGATGCGAGTAGGGTCTACGGAAGGGCTTGCCTACGCTCTGGCTTGTATCATATCGGGCTATAGGGTAAGAAAATCGACATGGGAAAAAATAAATAGTAAAATAGATAATAATAAAAAACATCAAATACAATTTCCCCTTTCGTACACAACCGTGCCTGTCTTACCTCCCTCCGCCTACCTCCTTCTCTCTCTCTTTCGCCTTCTCCCCCTACTGCTTACTGCTTACTGCTTGCCTCCTTACTTCTTTCTTTCTCTTCTTCACTCTGGACCGCTTTTTCCATCATCCCTAACATCTCTTCCTCGTTGGTGTGGGAAAACATTTAACAACCTATTATCCTATCGCAGCCTTTCCTCGCAACGTCGTTTGTTTCGCTGTCTCTCTAGCCCGTCTAGAAGCCTGGTAATTCGGGCTCATTTGGTCAAAACGTCGTCCCACCCACAGCATCAGGGTAGGCAGCTGATTTCTTCAGCCTCCTCCTCCCCAAAATCAATCACCACGAAGAAACGAAAGCTGCAGTCCGACGTGGAGACTGAGGCGGATCAACCGTCCCCTAGTCCCCCGGCGTCGTCGCCATCCTCCCCCTCGTCACCCCTCATTTCTTCACCCTCGCCCTCTCCTTCACCGTTTCCTGGCATTAACAATTTAAAGTTTCCCACTGTATCCCTATCCGATCCTTCCAAACCTGTTCCCACTGCTGAGGGATCTAGTTCATTTTCCCCTGACGTAGCTTTATCACCACGAGATCCTAGTCTTTATTCGCACCGGGGTCTATCCATCAACTCTACCGGCACACGGCAGCAGCTACAATCACCACTATCACCCGCCATGAGCAACCTGCAGGAACAACAGGACAACGGCTCCCCTCCCGCCGATTCCGTGGACCTTGTCACGTCAGCATCCGATTCCACGCTGCTTCGTCCCTCTACACAAGTTTCATCAACCTCAGCTGTTTCTCGTTCTCAATCTCCGGCTAAACGACTAAAGTCCGAAGAGCCACCTTCAGCTGAACTTGTCAGCGTTCCGGAGCCGATGGATGAGGACACAGTGATGCCTTCTGCAGAGGAGAAGAGCAGGAGGGAGCCTTCGGTGGAAGTGGCCGACGGCAGTGTGGCATCATCTGAGGGTAATGGGGGGGTCATCCATATCGATGCTACTTCAACAGCGGTGTCGATAGCCCCCTCTACTGCGACTACTATTGGGTCTACTCAGCCATCTTCCTCCTCCGCAACTCCGGTATCATCGGTTTCCATACCATCGTTAGAGGATCAAGCTCACTTTATTATAAAATCTAAAATTGAGACCAAGCCGAAGGAAGGCGATTTGGGGTATATCATTTCCGGCCCCTGGTTGAATCAACTCTTGGCAAAATTCTCGGACTCTGGAGTTCAGCTCACCAAGGAAGGTGCCGAAGGAGAAATAGGGCTCATAGACAATTCTGATTTGGTGGACACAACTCAAATGCAAGGACAAGCCAAGAAAACTTCGGACGATAGTACGTGCTCAAGCCTGCCGTTCCTTTTCCCTGGATGTGGAGGCGGACAGCCCATTTCCTTCACGCCGCTATCTAAAACGCCGGTTCTCAGTACTGACAGGGCATTTCATGAAGGGGAAAGCGTCGAGGATTCTGCTGTTCCGGAGGACTTTGTCGCCATCAAGCCGGGCATTCTAGGCGATGACTTCGAGATTTTGCCAGAGGAAGCCTGGAATTCACTTGTTTCTTGGTACGGTCTAGCTGAAGGCTCCCCCGTTATTACTCGGAGAGCGGTCAATACCTCTGAGACGAATGTGCCGCATATCCAATATGAGATCTACCCGCCCACGTTTACGTTTTACAAACTCCGAGATCCCAGCACCAACATAACTAAGGACGTGTTGGACAAGGAGAAATCGCAATCACCAAAGAGGATCACTGCCGGCAAAACCGACGGCTTCCAAAAGCTCCTGAGAAAAGTCAAGAAGTTGGCCGGCGTGGATGCTGCGAGAAAAATTCGTCTATGGAGGATAATAGAGAGCTCGTTCGAGCACGATTTGGAGCCCGCTAGTAAATCGTCAAGGAAAGGTGGAAAAGAGAAGGGCACTGGGCCCTTCAAACAGTTGGTCATTGATATGCAACCTTTCCTGGACCTGAATCCTGGCGCCGAGCGGGAGCTAGTAGAGCTCGGGGATCAATCTAACGATCCAAAGTACAATGGTAGTATGAAGATTAGCACAGCAGGCTTGGGTGCTGGCGGCACAATTGTCATTGAAGAGCAGGGCTCGGATGGTGAATGGATCAGCGAGAAACCGACCAAGTCGGTTAAGAAGGGCGGTCAGCAGGTTACCGTGGCTCTGAATGGAAAGAATGTCACGGGGGGGCCGGTGAAGAAGAAAGCTTCGGCAAGGCCGGACAGCCCTTCTGGGAGTACTAGCACAGCTGTTATCAGATCCGGATTTCTCAATAGACCGGCAGAACGTCGGGAGGGCAGACCCTTAGGTAAATGTGGGCTGAGCAACTTGGGTAACACCTGTTACATGAACAGCGCCCTGCAGTGCTTACGCAGCGTTGCCGAATTGTCTAACTACTTTCTCGGTATGTACTCTTTTGTTCCCTCATTGTTACCTTCGTAATGCGTATTCTAATGAAGCAACTATACAGGCAATAAGTATATGGAGGAATTAAATCCTAGTAATCCACTTTCTCATAGCGGGAAGGTAGCAAAGGCGTATGCGACTCTTCTCGGATATATCTTCTCGCCAACATGCCCTGTGTCGGTATCGCCCAGGGAGTTCAAAAGCACCATCAGTCGCTTTAGCCTGTCGTTCTCGGGATATGGGCAACAGGATACTCAAGAGTTTCTGGCGTTTCTCCTCGATGGTTTGCATGAGGACCTTAATAGGATTCAGAAGAAGCCATACATTGAAAAGCCAGAATCGACCGATAAGATGGTTGGAGATGGCGAGGCGATTGCAAGGCTTGCCCAGGAGCATTGGACCATATATAAGCGGAGAAACGATTCAGTAATTGCGGATTTGTTTGGTGGGCTTTACCAGAGCACTCTTGTGTGCCCTGACTGCGAGAAAGTTAGCATTACCTTTGATCCTTTCATGGACCTGACGTTACCGCTGCCAGTCGAAAATGTTTGGGGCCGAGACATATACTTTTACCCTAGCAGCGCCTCTGGTGGGGGGTTAATCAAGATTCCGGTAGAGATGGATAAAAACAGCAGCATCAAATCATTGAAGGAGCATCTTGCAAGAAAATTTAATATTGATCCTAAGAAGGTATGTTTATTTTCAATGGCTAATCATGTGTGATGTTGGTTTGTTAACCGATTTCTCTTTTCTTTTCTTTTTGTGCTAGACTATGGCTTCGGAAGTCTACAAGGGAAAATTTTTCAAGCACTATGAAGATTTCCAGACTGTTTCGGAAACAATTCGACAAGACGACGATGCCTTCATCTACGAGCTGGACGATGCTCCGACTAACTATCCCCCGTCAAAAAGCAAGAAACCAAGGAGGACCGGTTTCTATGGACCGAGTTACGGTCGGTTTGATGATGACGATGATGTACCTGACCCGGACGCTCCCGAGTGCGACCGGCTGCTCGTTCCTATATTTCATAGGGTGCAGAAACAGAATCGCTACGGATTAGGCACGTCTCCTGAAGTATTTGGATTGCCTTTCTTCATTGTAGTAAACAGGGATGAGGTGAGAAGCTTTGACGCGATCGTGAAGAAGATAATCGCAAAGTATCAGGTGTTGACCACTCGCAATTTCTACGAGAGCGAGGCATCTCCAAGTGAATCCGAAACGGAAGAGGTAGTGGAGGTCAAGGATGAGCTCGAAGATATAAACGAAACGGAGGAGACTGATGATGGATTCGTGGATGTTTCGATGAAGGATGCTTCATCTATGGTCGGATCAGACAGAAAGGCTGTGAAGAGTCCAAGGCGGCCGCTCCCAGCGGGAATACAGGATCTTTTCACAGTTATGGTCACAAAACGAAGATCAGGTGACTCCGCTGTCGTAACAGGATGGCAAGCGCTAGAGACCGCTTTTGATATCAGAGAGCGGTTAAATCATGAGCAATCGGCTAGTCCTCCACGGCGTAAGACCAGCGACTACTTCACCAGTGCCGGTCTGTCAGGAAGGGGCAGCCCTGTTAGTGACGCGAGTGATGGCGATGTGGACAATTTTCAAGATGCTCCAGAACCTGAGCAAGATATGATGCAAGACGTGAGCGACGATGAAAATGCTGAGGCATCTTCGTATGATGCGTCTGCGGAATACACACAGACTGCTTTCAACACTACCCCTCCCGACCGTTTCTATGGAAATAGCAGTGGCAACCCCTCTTGTCGCGAATTCAAAACCCCAACCCGATCATTTAGCCCGTCTATCGCTGATGATCCACCCCTCATCATGTGGGGAGAAGGCCTCATTTGTGAGTGGAGTGCTGAGGGCTACGACAGTATGTTTGGCGGTGAATCCAGCGGTGACCTTCGTGGTGTTCCATTATTCAACAGTGTACCGCTTGTTCAAGACCCGGAGCTGGAATTACGACGCCGCCGCCGAGATGAGCGAAAGAGGAAGGGAATTCACCTTGAAGATTGCCTCGATGAGTTCGCTAAGGAGGAGATTCTCTCCGAGGAAGACCCCTGGTTTTGCCCACGCTGTAAAGTTCATAGGCGAGCCAGCAAAAAGTTTGAGCTGTGGAAGTGCCCAGATATCCTTGTCATCCATCTTAAACGGTTCTCTAGCTCGAGGAATTTCAGGGACAAGATTGATGTCTTGATTGACTGTCCCGTCACTGGCCTAGACCTTCAAGAGCGAGTTGGGCTCAAGGAGGAAGGAAAGAGTTTAGTCTACGATCTGATTGCGGTAGATAATCATTATGGCGGGTTAGGAGGTGGTCATTATACAGCTTTTGCAAAAAGCTGGATTGACGGCAAATGGTATCACTATGATGGTTCGTCTCCTCAAGCCTGGACTTTAAAATTGCTAAGATCACTAATAAATTTATAGACTCCAGCGTTAAGGAAGTTGGAGAGCAGAAAGTTATTACTTCAGCTGCATACCTCCTTTTCTATCGGCGCCGATCCGAAACCACACTTGGTGGACCGCGTCTTAACTGGATGTTGAGGGAATCAATAGATTCACCGGGCTCAGCTTCCTCTTCACGGAATACATCCCCTACCAGGGCGGGGGAAGGCGGACCGTCCGGCGATTCCTCAGCTACAGTTTTACTGAATGGCCGATCGTCGGGCGGTGGTACGAGCGGATTATCGACTATCTATAGCACTCCGGGTAACTCTAATCTCTGGGGCGATGAGCCACCACCGTCGTATTCTGAGAGCAGTGGAATGGAAATGGTTTTGATGCCGGGAACTCAAGGTTCACCTACTTCTAGCAAGGCACCTACCGTAGGATTCAGCTTTGGCTCGAGAGGTGGATTGCTGAGGGATAGTACTGATGATGGGGTGTTTATCGGTTCCTTGCTTGGTCCAGCTGAACACACCGACATACCTACAGACATCACAGTCGATGATGACGAGGGGTTATTGCCGACCTTGAGTGATGGGAACAATGACACAGCTGGGGTGCACGACGTCACCGATCCTATGGAACCATAAGTGAAAGCGTGGAGGGAAGGAAGGTGGAAGGGGGATCTGTGCATTTGGCCCTGTTCATATATTCTTGAGCGATGGCAGGTTAAGGGTTTCGGCATGTAGAGAAGTTTTGAGGGGAAGTACTTTTTGTGCTTTTCGTTTTGTCTTGCTTTCCACTCTTTCCTTTTTCCGTTTATCTTCCTACAGTCGTTGTACCTTCTTGTGCCCACGATGGCCTTGGTTTAGGAGATGGGGGGGTTTGTTCTTTGAGTTTATACTCGCGCATCTGGCTTAATGGCGAAATGAGATGTGTGACGATGACGTGATTCATGATAAAAGCATTATTTTCATTTTTTTCATCTCTACCCACCTCTCCTATTACTTTTTCAGTTGGTCGCTCCGTGAGTTTATGCGTTATCCATCCATACATTACAAATAAGTTGGAATGTGTATTCATTTCATTCTTTCTTTGCTCTTCATCTCTTTACTCTTATCTTTCATTGGGACGGACACGATAGCCAGCTCCTGTTACGCTGTGAGCTATAACAATTTGCTATAGTAGTAACCTGTTTTTTTCTTCTTCTAGAGCTGGAGGTACATTGTAGGTACGTGTGGGCGTGTGGGTTGGGTTTAGTTGGACGATTTCGATGGATATCATATATATCATGGCTTAACTTACCTTGAATTAACTTGATGGAATGTTCTCATATTTTGTCTATCTATCTATATGTCGGGGTTGTGGTACCGTTAGAGGTGTGAATGGACTTGCCAGGGGGATACGGACATTAGCAAGTAGGTGTCGTTGTCTATTCATAATTAATTCCTCGACATTCTATGTAGAATTCTTGTACTTTAAAAAAGGGGGGGCTACTGGATCCACTACTGAGGAAACGGGGGAACACAGAAAAACCGTTGGGATCGAGGGCGAACATTGGACATTTATTTTCTGTTGCCATCATCATTGATCCTTCTTTCATCTGAGTCATCGCCTTTAGAACAACTAGACATCCGAAAAAGTACTCTCGTTAAGCTCACACTGTCGGCCGTTGAGCATCTTGAGACACAAACTGATGTCTGCAGAAAGAGGAGGAAGCGCTACTAAAGAATGTCGGATCTAAAGAGGGTTGAAAAAAAGAAAATACGTACCATAACATAATCGTCGCTAGATTCCGTGGCGCCATCTTTATGATACCGCAGCTGTGCTCTGGAAATAACATGGCTCACTCGACAGAGCTGTAGATGCTATCATATCATATCATATCATAAAGTACGGGGACAAAAGGATTCATCCGATCCCCTCTTCACACCAAAAATGGGCATTTTCGAGTAGACAATTCTCAATGCTGCTTACATAAAAACACTTCAAATGTTTCATCAGCTAGGGAATGACTAGATTATCTATTCCAACCTCTACAAGCAGAAGTGTAAAGAATCAAAGCTGTCCTTGTTGTTCATGATTGCATCTACCAGTGTGAAAGTAACCTAGATTTTTGTGTGAGGGGGCTCTACACAAAAAAGTACATGCCAACCGATACCAGATACTCAAACAACCTTTTCTCCATCACTTTTGTAATATCCGGTGATTGTGTAATATTCACCGTGTTATCTACAGGTTTACTAACGCATGGACATCTTTGCACATATTCTCATAGATATTATGCAATGAGAGGGTGGTGAATATGGGCACTTTTGACGCAAAAAGGGCATTGGGCGAATCCTTTAGTCCTAGTATTATACCGGTACTTTACAAAAGACCTTATATCATAGAACGGGTAGTTTGAGGAGAGTAAAAGAGTGCCTAAGAGTTCAGGTTCTGCCTGTAGTCCCTGTTTTCGCAAGGCTGACATAATAATACTGGTATTATGATAGTATTGTCAATTGTGATGACTAGTTAGTTAGGTCAGTCAGTCATAAAACTTCCCGTGATAAACCTGACGACTTGACGGTTTGGTTGTTTCTATCATATGATCAACAAAAGATGTGCTTGAAGCCCAAGGTGCCATAACAAGTGCGATATTTACGGTAGATATCCCTCACGTGGGGGGCCTGGTAGGAGGGAGGGAGATATTTGGTACTGTAGTGCTGCCTAGATAAGGCACGTGACGGGTGTATCCATCGGTACCACTTGCACCGTCTACCATAGGCTACTCAAGTAGACTACCGTACTCGTCACAGGGACTCGCAAAATGTATGGCAAAACACCCGTGCGTGTCCGAGCCCCCATACAAAAATCGACCCTCCTGTTTCCGGGTATCATACTTCTTGCCTGGGACGGGTATCAATCATACTTACTCGTCGCAAAAGTTTTTTGTATCATACAAAAGTTGCGGAGACTAGTCTTGGCGCTAACCACGGCGTGGGGGGAACTCCTGCTACTCGTATAGAAAGTGCCAAGCTCGATCTCCAAAGACTTTTGCGCAAGAGAATGACTCCGCCTGTTGGTATTATTCCGGGGGGAATTCTTGGCAAAGGATCCTTGAGCAGGCTCTAGTCTGCTCGTAAGTGGATGAGATCAATGAAGGAAAATGCAAGAGATAGACTAGAGGCTTTCGCAGATGTCACCTGATAGAGGGTCAAACATGTCAAACATGTCGTCCATTGTTAGTTGTCCTAATTATGTAACCCAAGCATCTTGCCCGTCACATGACTTGCACACGCAGCGATTGAATAATTACTTCCCCTTTCAACACTCCACTTCCCACTTCATCATTGCCCGTCAGTTACGACAACCACAGCATCAGAAGTAATCAACTTCTTCAGGGTACGTGGAGCTCCAGCAGGAATGTTCCAGACAGGAAGTCACCGTGAGTGAGGCTGTGCCGCTTGCCAACCAATTAAGCCCGTTCTCGTCTTCCCCATATCACGTGCTGGTTTATCCAAGTGGAGTGTCCGCGTTATTTGGTCATCACCTCGCATGCTTCCATAATGTGTGGAACCTGTTGCGAGCCCGAACAGGACCTCCACCCCTCAATCACACTGGAATGAACTTTCACAGAGGGGATTTCCTTCCCCAATTAACCCCCCCCCAGCCACCGTCATTGCGCCGAATCTCGCAAAAAGCCTCTTTGTCGTTTTGTGCAACCTGACGGGTTTCCCATGTGTATGCTGAGTCGGCTGTGATGCTAGTAATTATTCAAGATTACAACCACTACTGCTACTTTTCCGTTAATCCTCCTGAAGCTCTGTGGAGTATAATGAACCGCCTCGTTTAATTTGCAATTTAGATATATAACTATAATGTGAACTATACGCTTCCTTTTCAGTACTTGACCGTAATTGCTTGATAATCTCTGACTGTTTGTATATCAAGTGCACCTTTCACGCCCACACCCAATGCGTCGGTCACTGCACAGCAAACTCTAGCAAGAGATATCACTCAGTGTTTGTTTTCTCTGTGTTGTAGTATCATATCACAGAAAATCTTATTGGGCTATGATAGTAATAATAATTTCTGGGCCTGTGAGAGGGTGACGCCCCCATGTGTTGGAGATCAGTGCCTGAGAATGGGCTTGTGGTAATAATAAAACTTAAAACCGTGGGATGTTGCAGTGCGGGACCTTAGACCGTAAACTCTAGAACACAAGATATCACTCACAGGTCTGCACCCGCGACGTCCCATTATCACATAATCGAAATATAATATTGTTCAACTCCACTAACCTACCTCTTCTTCCAGTCCACAGTTGCCACCCCTACTACTATTATCAGAACAAGCGCAAACGTAGAACAAAACAGTAATGTCCCTCCTATCCCTCTACATCTTCACCCACAACCCGGCTTCTCCTCCACTCCCTCATCTACATCCATCACCCCCTTCTCCTTACCCCCGTCCCCAGCTACCCCGCCAAACTCCCTCCTCAGTGCCCCCGCTACATTCTCTAGCATTATATGACCCGGCCCGCTGGCCTCCTCGTAGTAGTGCTGAATGTGTGGTACATCCTGCGCAAGGGGTGGGTCCCCGTGCTGTTCGTGTATGATGCCATATACGGGGGGCCTTGGGTCATGTTTGTTTTTTAGGCCGGGGCGGGTGTGTGTGGAGTGTGCCGGAGCTGAGTGGGTTGTTGGGTTTTTGTGGGAATTTTTTTCTTCTTTCCGTTTTGAATAGGAAGGGGGTCCAGTAATAGGGGAGGAGTACATGTTAGTGTTGTTACTGTGGTTGGATTCGCGGTTTATTGGCGGCAGTTTTGGAGATATCATGCGTTCTAGCATTTCTCCGTTGCTTTGTCTTGTATTTACTCGGTTGGGTTATTGTTCATTCCGAATAGCTTTGGAAGCCAATTAGTCCCTGTGCTTTCTCGACACACATGATTATTATATCCATCCATGCAGTCGAGTTTCCTCTTCTCAAAAGCTTCATTGGGAGGTCATACTACTACCGGCCGGTTCCTACCCTTCTTATTCCTCTTGTTGATTCTTGACTGAGTCTTTGATTGTCTGCTGTTTTCACGAGTTAATGAGGGTGCTGCTGGTAAACAAGAAGAGAGGAAATAGAGCACATGATAATCACTCGTTGATATTTTACTAACTTGGACAATACCCCGGGACTACGTTTGCCCTCCGAGAGATGTAGAAATATAGGATAGTCCGTAGCGGAAGGAATAGTAGTAACAGATAAGAGATTGGCTGTTTGATGATAACTAGCAGTGAAGGGGAGAGTAACAAGTAGGAAATAGCCTATCCAATTATGAACCCGATACGGCCGAGGTAGTTCCTGATCACCATCCATCCATCCATCCATCCATCCCGATTTACATGGTCACCCTTATTGACGAAACAATAGAAAAAAAGCCAATAAGAAGAGTAGTTGCGGGGGGTAACAAGAATGCCAGCTATAATATCTACTAATCCACCGGTTCGAGATAGTGTCTGGCTTCATGCCAGGATAATAACATGGGAGAATTATTTGAGAGCATAGAGACCAACCGAGAGGTGCCTCTGGTGAGACACACACCCATGTTTAGCAAGAGATTTGCCCTCCCGTTTACAGCTTTCCAATATCCCTTAGAGTGATATTCTGTGAATATCTCTTTGCACATCATACCGCAGTCCCGTCAAACCCAGTGAAACTATTATATAGGCCGAGGATTCTCCTCCTGTAATGACAAAGTCCAGAAACTTGGGTAGGATTTCCTGCTCCGACACATCCCGATTCTACAGCTAGCCTTACCCGTTCATAAACTACTTGAGTAACTTGGAAGAAATTATACTGAGGACGCAGGCCCGGTAAGGGAGTTCAGTAGCTTTGTAGAGTTTTAAAAAGCATCATGTAGTACTGGACGAAGAGAATTATGTGGAGAAGTGACTGAGAACACATTATATGCACTTGTTGAGGAGCTGGCTCGAGGATATGGGGAGTAACTGGGTTAGCTTTCCCTGCAGAATAGGGAGCATATAACCCCCCCCTACATACCACCGAAGAACCATTCTGTGAGGAAACAGAATGAAATACCAAGGAGCCAATTAAAGCGCCTCACTTCTAAGCGGAAATAAGCCTAAAAAAGAGACAATATCACGTCACGACCGGTCACTAGAGTGTTCAAAATAAGAAGGCAAAAAAAGGGCAACCAATATACTAGCGCTCTATACTACCCACCACAGGATGCGAAAGGACAAGAACCGGGCAGCTTCATCCTGGTTATAGGACACTTTGCGCTTGTATCGTATCGTATCGTCTGCCGCAACAAATGTAAGAGGATCAAGCTCCGGGAAAACACTTCCATATCATGTTAACACTGGCACATATTGGTGGCTCACCATGTTTCCATAAACTTCTTCATATTGCATTAATACAGCGAAATTTAAAGCCCAAGACACATATGCGCTAAAACAAAAGCACACAAACAACGTAGTGCTTAGAGCGGTGCAGGGGGAACCACAGGACCGGAGTGAGTATTGAAACAGGGGAGAGGTGTATACAGTGCTATTTCTTGCTGCAGCAAACTGATACTATATCATCCTCGCTGGGACTCACTACGCCGAGGCCATATAAAAGAAAAGGGCACCTAGCCCGGAAACAACGCAGCCAAAGCTCACTCCAACTAGCCCATTGGGACCACGACAGGCAAATGCGGCCACAGGCAAATGCGGTAGGATCCCATATTCTTTTCCCATGAACCACTTCAACATACAAACGGCGCAGAGTGGGCAAGGGGCAATTGGTCGGATAGCTCACCTGACCCGCCTGCTCCCCCCGACTCCCTCATCCTAACGCTCACGAGCTGGAAAATCCGGTTCTCAACGTATATTAGATTCGGACTTTCGATTTTTTATGTGATCTCTGTCTGTGTTTTTCTGTGAATTTGTTTCTCCCATCCGGCGCTGTGATCTTTTGCTGTGGCGCTGTCGGATCTTGTTTGTACTGCTGTATGAGACTAGCTCCAGGACCACTAACAAATACTAAGAATAAAAGAACTGTATAAGGAGAGTATCGGCAGCCACCTTGCTCCCTTCACACAGAGCGTGGGCCAACCTCTCAGGAAAGCACAGAGCACAATCGAGCACGAGATCACCAATGGGGAGTTGCGCTGACCAGCTCATAGCGTAGTAACCTGTACTTATTTCCGTATAATATCATCAAGGAACCTCCACGGAAACCCACTGACCAAGATACGATACCAACGCTCAAAACTTCATTGTGGTTCCAGCATGATACAGCGCAACAGTTATCCCGATCCAAGCACACCATCTCAGATTAGCGAGTGACTACCCTCTTTTTCAACAACCAAAACAACGCCCTACCCGCATTTTACCCCTCGATCACAACTTCCCCGATAAATTATCACGACCCACAAAAAAAAAACAGTTCAAAGCGGCCTACTACCGTAGCGCGAAACAAAAAAAAAAAAGCGAAACAGTCTAGAACCCAGCCAACCGGCCCAACTCGCCAACAACCCTATTTACTGTCGAAAAGTGGAAAGAGGAAAAAACCCCTCAGGGCTCGTGCTCAGTCCCTCCCTCCACATCCAGCCCTACCCCACCACGATGCGAACGATACTGTAACCCGCGAAGCGGCTCCCCTGATATACACGCACGGGTATGATATCGTATCCCAACGGGCGAGACCAAAGATCGAGAAAGATCAAAGTCTACACATCAGAACCCACGGACCGTTTCCCCCTCCCTTTCTCTCTCTCGCCAATCTATCGGTAATCGGGCACTCCACGGCAGTTATATATATATATATATGATACACGCGCGCGATGCAAGTCACACCATTACACTCCAAAACCGAACCTCTTCGAGTGATTATCTGTGAATATTTGGGTTTTCTCTATTTGTGGCTGTGGCAATGAGGGCTTGGGTTTTTGGGATTTTTTTTTTGCAAGGCCTTGTCGAACGAAATTCCTATCGGACTTAACAAAAATAGCTCATCGGGACCAGTGCGAGCACGATCAGTCACTCGACTAACTCTGGTCCCTCGCATCCCGTCGTCCCCCTATCAGAGTTTTTCCTCCCCCTTTTTCCTCCTCCCCGCTATACGTGGGTGCATACGGAGGAAGAGGAGGAGGGATTTATGCATGCCAGTGGGGGTGGGAAGGGGCATGCATTTTTTTGTCCGTTATTGAGTATGATAACTCCGTGTGGGATTGGAGTGCTGCGGGCGTGTTACATTATGCTATGCTATGCTATGCTATGCTATGCGCCTGTGTGCCTGTGTATAATATGCTTTGACGTCCCACTCCGTTTGCTCACCTTACTCACTTTCTCTCTTTCTCCGACAATCACTGGCTCTGCGTGTGCGTTTTTCTCTTGGTCTATTTCAGTGGCGCCCATTTATCTATTCTATCATACCTACTGCTCCACGCAGGGTACCGTGCCAGAAACCGGCCCACAAATGACTCACCCGGAGCGCTTCCTTCCTCCAATAATTACGAGCGATGCCCCGGCGAGCTAAGTGTGGTATCATGACTTATGGTGCGGTATCTATCAGTTCACGGGCCGAAGCGGTGTATGTATGATATGTACAGTACCTGCGGTATTTCGGCAGCGGTGGATCCTGCGCTAGTTAGTCGGCTGGCTGGCTGGTTAAGATACCGGTAGGATCTTGGAGTCTTTTTTCTTCTCTCCCCATCACTCAGTAAAGGGGAGGGAGAATAAAAACAGAGCACTTCCACCAGGACTATATATAGCGAGAAGGAAGGAGAGAAAGGTATAAGAAAAGAGAAAAGCACAGATGTCGCCATCACAGAATTCCCACAAAAAGGGGCAGAGTTCGGAGCACTCGTATTTATGATATACCCCGCACAAGTCGAGTGACGATTGATGAACGTGCCAATCAGAATCACCGCGTCTCGCCATCTTCACTTCTAACCCCCACCCACACCCCGCAATTTACCCCCCCCCCAAAAAAAAAAAAACTTAAACTGGGCTGGGCTGCTGGGCTGGAAAGGGGGAGTAAGGAAGGAGAGAGTGCCTGTTTTTACCCCTCCCCCTCCTCACTCTCTCACTCCCTCTCCCTCTCTCCCTCTACGAGTACTCGAGTATGATACTGTGCAAACGTTAGAATTACGATATTCATTAGATCATCCCGAAAGGACCCTGCAGCCAATCGAACAGCACAGCTGTCCGCCCATCCGTCCGTAAGTCTGTCTACACCTGTGGGGTTTTTTTTTACCCCTATCTATCTATCTATTCCATTCCATTCTATTTTGCGAGCACGATCGATCATGACTGTTACACTCATGCATTTATCCGGAAGGCCCGTGATGGAACTGAGTAAACGACGCTCGTCCCTCGACCTCTCACACACACACACACAGAGAGCGACCCCTCACCTATCATACCTGTAACCGTACCGTGCTCGTACTCGTACAGTTTATACTACCTACCTACCCCTCGCAAAACGTCCTCTCTCCTCCGTTCCTACCTTCCAACCAAGGGTGATTGAAAAGGTAAGCTGTGTATTATGTACTACATGAAATATGAGTATTTTGGATACTTGTATGATAGATAGTACTTGCATGGTAGGCCGGGGGGGGAGGGGAGCTCCTACGGTTACGGAGCGTAATGACGATTTTGTGCTTCTTTATATTGAGGGGAAAGCACGCTGTGCCGGTGCTGTACTGTATGTACTGCGCAGTGGCATACCGTACGCGGGGAGGAAGTGGTATCGTAGCTACGCTCATTTACGTTACTCGCTTTATACATACAGTTTGCTCTACAAGCACTCATGTACGGTGTCCGTTTGATGGACAACAGGAGCACACAGATCTCGCCGGTGTTTGGAGGAGTGGGGAAACCTGGGATATCTACCGCGCCAGATCCGGTCCCGGTCTACTACTACTAATCTATAATATCCATTCGAATACCGGTATCATAGCACAATGTCCACCAGAGTTCGATATCAGAAAATACGATAAAGAGCCTCATGCGTTACCAGTCTGTAACGAGATAACATGAAGTTCGGGAATGTTTACTGCAACAGACACCGGTATGGTACTCATACTTGTATAAAAATAGCTCGCACACGACCGCACAATTTTTTTCCCCACGAACAGCAACCTTCACCCCGCTTTTCACCAAAGTTGGCCGCCCCACATGAAACCACTGCTTCGGTTCGAGGACTACAGAATGCTGTGTATGTGCTGTCCTGGGGAAATAATATGATATTGTGAAAACGTACTGTGCTTATAGAACCTTCAACGTTGACATGGCACGTCGTCGATCACGGGAAATGGCGTAAAACTCGAGGGCCAAAACAAAAAAAAAACCCCTTTCTTTTTTCTCCCCTCCTTCCTCTTCACATCTTCAATTCTTCAAACGTCGCGCTTGATTGCTTCCGCAACGTAACTACTCGTACAGTATCGGGACACCACCTACCCGGAAAGTCAGTGCAGTAGCATGAGCAGTCAGTCAGAAGAGAGAAAAAGAAAAAAAAAGAGTAGCTAATAATGGAAAGCAGCAGGAAGCAAGCAGCGGATGCGATGTACTATACCGGTACGGTACTCGAGTACAGTAATTACTCACTCTGTACTCGAGTAAAGTAATGTAAGGAGAATGTAAATGTCTGCTTTTTTTTTTCATTTTTCCTTCCTCTCGCAATCACCATCCAACACGTCGGATCACCATTAATCTCTGCTCGCCTCTTTCCGTCGCGAGGGAATTATTCGAAACTGAGCGTTTTTTTCCCCTTCCCCTTCTTTCCTTCCTGGCCGACTGACTGGTTGCCTTCTTCATATTTTGACCGTCTAGGACGTTGTCGAATGAACGTTATGTGGGGTAAGTCATCACTATCTGCGTGCGTTGCTTGGGCGAAGGGACGGACGGCCAAACCAGGAAGGAAGAAGGGGAAGAAGGGGGAGGAAGGCGAAGAAAAGAAAAAGAAAAAGAAAAAAATATATATGTGGCTAATTTATTGTTTATCATATGATAGTTTACAGTACTCGTACCGAAATTTTACCTTACGAAATCATATGCATTTGGTGATGGTGATGTGATAAGATGGGAACAGATATCGGACTTCTGTCGGTCTGTCTATTTCTCATGGTGTTTCTATTTGGTTGGAGGATTTTCTTAGCTCGCTGGCTGCAGGGTTATTGCCCAAGGCAGGGAGGTAAATTGGGAAGCTTACCATCGATCTTGCGGAAAAGATGAGATCCCCGTAGAAATCTTCGGAAGCATTGACAGCTGTGTGCTGTGGCTGAGTTGACGACGACGACCGAGACCAGATGGGAGCCGAAGACGGGAGAACTGAAGAAAAGACATTGGGGGAGTTTTTTTCGGGGGGGAGGAAAGGGGGTAATTTTTCCGAAGGTTGAGTTAGATATAGAGTAAAACATCAACTGTGGATTTAGATACGTCGAACCTTCGCGAGATGGAGGGGGCTTGAAGATCTTAAGTTCCTCGCATACCGGTATGATATATCAGCCAACTTCACGCACCACCGCCACAACAACCACCATTGCATCCCCACTTCCCCATCGATCGGACCATATAACTCGGATGTTTGATACAGGTACTGTACAGCGCAATGGAGCGCAGTCACCAAATTGTATATGCCTGTTTCCAGAATACACATTCACGCCGTGACGTTTCTCGTTTACCACGAATGGTCTCCTGAGCATAGCAAACGTAGCTATCCTCCGGCACCGGCATCATACACCCTCTCTCACTCATTCTACCAGCTATTGCAGCCAGCATTGCTGTGCATTTCCACTCCGATAGCCATACACAACACGTTTTTCGCGCCGAACAATGGACGAATTGCAACCTCGAATAAGGGACGCTTTGAGGTTGCTAGCTGTTCCCTCTCCTATCAACCGACCCAACCCTGCGAATTACAAACCTCAAGTGCTACTCGCGAGAGATAAGAGGATCGGTCTCACTTCGGCCACCACCACGCATCAAAAGTCAAGCTGGCATACCAAGCACCTTACTGCCGAAGAAAAGAAAAAAAATTAAAAAAGAACCCCCGGTCTAACGGGTAAGTCGAGTTAATGCTGTTCACCCCCATGGAGTCGGATCGGGGCAGACAGGTAGAGAAGATGTGGGGGGGAAAGCATGGATTCAGAAAACTATACAAACAGATTGCGGGAGAGCACAGTATACCAGGGAAGTACCTCTTCGATTTACCTGTCCCGTTCAGACCCTCCTGAAATCAAAGGCGGCGAAACAAATCCTGACAACAAAACCTCAACTAGCTTAAGTTTAAAAATGCGATGGCGAGGGGGGGGGGGGCGGGCGTATGTACGAATGAATGATATGTGTGGGAGATATCACAAAGGAAGGAATAATGGGGGAGGGGAGTGGGAAGGAAGAGTTAGGCTGTCTGATATATATTAAAGCAGCTGATGCAGCCTTACGAGCAACGCGCTACCGTACTGTAGAGCACAGTGCAGCACAGAAAGGAGCAAACATTGCCTTTTTTTTGTGAGCTTAGCATAGATCGAGGACTCGATCGAATTCTCGGTTCCTTCTTCGGTCTTCTGGGAAATCACCTGCACAACAATGTTAGTTAGCTCCAGTACCTAGGAACGCGAACACGCGATTCTTCGCTGTTCCTTTTGACTCCCTTCCTATCACCACCGCCACCACCACCACCACCACCTCCCCCCACGCACGTACACACTCATACGCATGATTGCTACCTTGCTCCGTGGGGAGTTAGTAGGGATGAATGGACGGATGGCTGGAAAGGAGGGGGCGCTTCACCAATGAATTATCCAAGGTAGAGAGAAGATATATCATGGACTCACACGCATTATTTCCGAACCCATAATTGCCAGTGAGCCCCGAATTATCCCTCCCATTCTAGAGGGGAGTATGTGGGCACGTGGGCACGAAGAGACCGGAAAGGGGGGTCACACCTCCTCCCTTCAAATTGCCGTATATCGAGATATCTTCGACATCTGACCTTTGGTTTCCCTCCTCCTCCCCGACGACGACGACGACGACAACGAGAGAGTAGTCCTCGTGCCGAATATTATTACCCCCTTTGGCGCGCATGCTGCAGTTGCAGGAACCTATCTATTCCAAGATGAGTTTGGCCGGGTTACGCGGAGAATGAAGTATCTATCTGGAGGGGCACGATGGATAGCCAGAGTCTAGTACAGTACTTGTACATGACCTTTGCATTTCTTTTCTTAGAAATAATAGTGAGATGTGCATACCAGTTGAGTTAGGTATCTGCCGTAGCAAGCTAGCTATCTCAGCAGAAGAGGAAGGAGGATAAGTGGAAGAGGAAGAGGAAGAAGAAGAAGAAGCCAATGCCATGCTATGCCATACATCTCGTGATATGATAAGAGGAAATCTGCCGTAGTATGAAGATGGTGCTATACCTCATACACTAACTGTACAGGTATTGTGTTGTTCTATGCTGTACTGTACTCGACATAGCAAGTGAACAATCGGAAACATCATTCAATTGCGCAATTGATATCGCCATCGTTACAGTAGTCTACAAGTACCATACAAGTCTCCCCTACGATACTCCACATTACCTCACAGCAAAAAGGCAAGTTGATCAAACCCCCCGCCTTTCTTCCCCTCTCCACTCCACCACAACGCCTTACCATTTCTATCATAAGCAAGAAAGTTCAAACCACACAGAAAAAAAAAAAAAAAAAAAAAAAGCCAGAACCGTAATCGGTAAATTGATGACCATCACACCACCTCCACAAGCAGAGAACGAGAGAGAGGGAAAGATAGAAAGAGAGGAAGAAGAACAGAAACAATACTCCAGAAAATATCCAATACGACCTCCCAAATCCGAATGCTCCCCGGTATCATAACATCCCATCCATCCATCCATCAATCCATCAATCAACGCATCACCAACCAATACTGTACATCGTGTGAAAGCCAAGAAAAGAAAAAAGAAAAAAGAAAAAAAAAAAACCTCCCGGGGAATCAAGGCAGTAAAAACTGTAACAGCTCTTTTCCCATCAAGCCCCACCACACACTCACTCTCTCTCACCTCCACCCATCCAAGGGAAATCGAAAAAAAAGAAATATCATACGAATACTTGCAAAAAAACAGCCCCACCGGCGAAATCCTCCTCCCATCTCTCAAGCCCTACCCTACCCTACTCGTACAGTACTCGTACACATATCATAAGTCATGCGTTATGAAGGAAGGAAGGAAGGAAGGAAGACAGTACAGTACCCGTACATACCCTACGGATTATATGGAACATCCCTGTAAAATCCGAACTAGTACGGATCAGGAACAGGGTATTATTCGGTCCACGTCTTCTTACTTCCTACTCTCCTACTCTCCTACCTCTCTCACCGTACATGACATACATACATATTTACGATGGGTAGATTGATAAAAGTTGAGAGGAAGGATTGGTATGAGCTAGCTATATCCTATCCCATTCTATCCTATTCTATTCGTGAGGCGGACGAAGGCAGAGTGAACAGCTCTTACTCACTCACTACATAACATTCCCTGAGAAAGAAAGAAAAAAAAAGGGTCCGGCCGAAGAACCAGGCTAGGTATCGTAGAAAACAGTAAGTCGAGTGAATGGGATACGGTACGCTGATTAGTTCCTCCTCCTCCTCCTCCTCCGAACGAGAGAGTGCGAAACTTGGATGATGATCCCGGGTGTGGTTGTTGGAAGGGGGGGGAAATCGGAACGAGAGGATGTGTAGGGGGAGGAATTCTCCGTTCGTTTGTTTTATTTTTTTTTCTTTTACGGAAACGGATGACCTGGATGTGGTGGAAACATGAGGAATACTGTACCGTACTGTCTGCCTGAGTAAATGCTTTTTGCAGTTTATGATACTGTGTATCGTAGATATTCCGCTGTGTTAAACTCCGGATAATGAATGTTGGTCGCCTGTGGTGCTGTTCGGAATTGACAACTGTTCATATATGTAACCGTACTGGGTAACTGTAGCGTGCTTCTTCTATACGTACCCTTTTTGGAAGGATGGAAGAGTAGAGGCGTCGATGTAAGGCTGTACAAGTACAAGTACGGGTACAGTAAAAGAGGTATAGAATATGGGGGGCTTGTTACTGTGGTTAGCTCGACGTAGCCTACCTTGAAACCGTGCTGATTCGAATTGATCAGTACGGTTCTGTACATGTAGCTTACATATGCACTCGCAAAGCTAGCTACTTTCTACTCTACTCTACTCCACCCCACACTACTTGTACTGTATTCGAGTGCTCTAGGCTGATCCTAATGCTTCAAGATACAACTCGCAATTCAGCGGAGGTTAGTACAGCAACTTAACCAAGGTTTTAGCTTGACATGAAAATCCCACCCCTCCTCTCCTCGCCCTCCTCCATGCAAGGAAATCTTCGCTTGGTGTAGTCTAGGTCCCCGGAAATACCATACCTCCTTGAATACAATAGAGCATAGGGCTTCTCATCCATCCATCCATCCACCCATCCATCCATTCTGCTCCACGGAAGTCCAGACAATTGGGAGGAAGGAAGGAAGGAAGGAGAGAATTGACAACTCATCACTCCTCCCGGGTATGCTGCCGCTGGGGAAAAGGGGGCCGGCCTGATCTTGATAGGCATGGTGGGGGACGAGCATGCCATTCCATACAGTGCACGGTACATATGGGAAGCTCACTAGGGCTGGGGATGGAGGGGGGGTACTGTATGGTACAGTATCATACTCGAGTAGACAAGTAGGAGGTAGTAAAGCTATGCTACAGGCGTCCATGTCGAGGCGCACGCAACCTCCGTTCGAAGGCGGTCGAGCCACCCAGACTAACTCATTATATTTCGAGACATCCTATCATGCCTACTACCTTGGCGGGCCACTGTACAAGTATGAGTACGGCACTCGAGTACGGCACCTGTACTAGTACCGTATCATGTAATGTGCCTGGCTTTTTTCTTTCTTTCCTTTTTTCTCATTCTTCCCTACCTGAGGTTTTGTTGTCGTCCTTTTCGTCGGAAGGCTCCGGGTCCAGCGCGCTGTGTATGAATGCGCACAGTGCTTCGAAGGCGTTTCGTTACACTCCCGTGTTGCGCAGCCATAATAAATACTTGCGATATCGGTAGTGGTACAGTACCGGTAGTGAGCGGGAATCCTTATACATGTGTTCCCAAAGGCACCAGACCGGCATCCATATAATACTTGTACCACTTGTACACTTTTCTAGAAATAGCTTATCTCTCCAGTTGTAGCAACAAGCACGTACTGTATGTATTGTACCCAACCAATCCTTAACCTCTCGGAAGCTCTGCCTACCGTAGACCTGTGCAAAGTACACGAAACTCCGAAAAAAAAAGTATACTCGAGTATCAAAAGTACGCGGGCCGGACCTATCCATGCCATGCCTAGGCAGAATTTGTGGGGAAAAGAGAGACGGCCGATGCTAGAGCATCATGTACGTATCCTGCGGCATCCCGTCCATCTGTCACCCATCCATTTCTTCGTTCCATCCCCAAAATAAATAATTCTGTGCCTAGCTCGCCTGTGGCCCGAGGCTCACAAATCGAAAGTTGTAAGACGCAAACATGGAGGGTAAGACAGGGCTTGAAAAAGGGAAATAACCGGGGAAAGGGTCCTATTGGGAATAAATGGAATGATAGCAATGTTTTTCAATTCCAAATCAGTCAGTCAGCTAGCGAGGACCCTACTCCCTTCCCGGACATCTAATCCATCTTCGTCACGGTCAAGGGAATTGATTATGGTATCCTAACGTGGGGGTGGTGGAGGAGGGATGGGCGAAATGATGGATGGGGGGGATTGATGAGGGATGTAGATCGAGTCACTGACGTGGTGATGGATGGCTGATGGACCGTTCTAATTTACATCGGATACGGTACCGTAGTCGAGGTCTGTGTCTGTCCGGGGAGAAGGATAGCAAGATGGAAACCGCCTCAAAATTTAACCAACTTGACAAAAGAGGCCAAGGTCCAGCAATAGCCCAAAAAAAGAGAAAAAAGAGAAAAGACATCTCCGGTCCGGATCTTTCACGTTGGCATTCAAAGGGATGGCTGGTCTGTAGCGAAAGAAACCCAATTATCATTTCTCTGGGTGTCCGTCCGCCCAGGCGAACATGCCCAAGGGTCTCGTAGCACGTGACCGGGTAATGCGTCCACAAGTGCAGGAACGAAACAACCTGGAGAAGGGGAGAAAAATGAAAAAAAGGAAAAAGGACAAGCCGGCGGAAAAGGACAGGAGAGAAAAAGGAAAGAAAAATACGTGCCGATTTCTTGTCTAGCACGAAATCTGTCTTGTCTGTCGCTGGAGGAGGGATTGTGGGGAAGTGAAGGAAAACCATTGGCTGCCCTATTGTGTGAATCTGCAGCATCCTTTTTCGCCTGTTTGTTCGCCCTTTTCTTTACAGTATTATCCTCCTTTTTTTTTTTATTCAACCAGATCCAGGCTTCAAACCTGAGAAATGAGAATTCATGATTCCACATCCCCCCCCCCACCATTTATTTTCCTAAGGTTTTTCCTCCAAAGGAAAAATGGCTTATCCAATCTCAGCCCAATTCTATCATAAACGAGTTTTGGGGGTTCCGTCAGCTTTTGTGCACCGTGATACCGAACCCCCATCGTTTTTGCACAAATCCCCAACGTCCACACACACGTTTCATTTGTTTGTTTACACACCTATCCCCCCGGGTAAACACCGGCCAACCAAGCAAAAAAACGAGGCCAAACAACACCATCCAACCATCATCCATGTCATAATTTACCAGGACAAGCCAGGCCAAACCCATCATCGCCGCCTCCGCCGCCGCCGTCCGTGTCGCATAAACATACCCAACACTAAACTTCTATGTAACTGTATAACACGATAGACCCCAACTCTACATCACATGCTCCCCCCAACCTAGTATACCGTACGATGATGTTGTGATGCCCGTATCACACCCCAGCATCCACAAGAAACCCAAGTCCAAATCCAAACCCAATTCGAAAACCAAAGAGAATTAACATAAACCCGGGAAGCGAATGGAGAAGCGGAAAGGAACCCAAGTTGCCATTAATGTTTGATATCACAAACCTGTGCCCACACACCCACATCGCGCGGGCTGATGGTGAAATCCGATTTTACCTAAGAAGGGTATAGTCTACTTCTTCTGCCCTCTATCATACATACAAGTACCCTACCGCTCACCGATCCGATCTGATTCACAAGTCAGAATGGGGGGAAAGGGCTGTCCGATCCCGACATGAAGATGCTTAGCCGACCCGAAGGGGGGCTTGTGCCCACTGTAAAAGCTACAGTATCACTCGTGCCGACCAGTTGGACCTCTCACATACTTATCAAAAACGGGGTGTCGGGGACTCGGGGTGGTTGGATGGACTAATGATTACCTCGAGTACCTGTACCGTACCTCGAGTACCTGTACCGTACTCGAGTACCGGTAGATGGAGGAAGAGGTGGGTAGGAATAGTACTGTTGAAAGAGGAACGTTTGTCCCTAATTAAATTAACCTTTTTTAATCTAGTATCGTACAAGTACTTCGAGTGAGGAACTGAAAAGAGAGGGATAGATTGAGCTCCCGCCAAGTGTGCAACTTCAGTAGCAACCGGGATCCGGTGCGTTGGTTTTTCATTATTTCCCCCACCCACAAAAAAAACCTCTCTGCCCTTCAAAGCAGGCGAGCCGGTATGATAATTACTGCGCAACCTCAAGAAAGTTCGTGAACTGTCAATTCATATCAACCCGCAAAAAAATCCCTGCCTTGTGCGAAAACATCTCCCCAGGTATGATACTCGCATAGGGAGGTACAAGTGGAAAGACAGGCGGGCAGGCGCGCAGGTAGGCAGACAGGCAACAGCTATCGAATACTGTACTAGTGTACATGCACTTTCCACAGGCTCAGACCTCCCAAAAGACATACCAGTATGATATTTCATGAATCCATCGTATTCGTAATGTGCTCAGGAGCGACTGAATCCGCCCACTGCAAGTTTCGGCCTGAATGTGAAGCTTCAATCTGTGCTCTTAACTCGACCAAGATCCATCCTTCCTCTTCCTCTTCCCGGGCGCATGATATGCGCCGGTGTGCGCATGCCCTCCGTGTTTCTAGAAAGCCCTCGGTTAGCACGCCTTTATCTTCACACTCAATGTATCATCGTATGATGGACTGCCGGTACATCTCATCACCCCATCAGTGAATCAATCAGGGCTGTCAACCCGCCGGCGCTTCAATCCGAATGCAAGAACATGACCCCCCTTCTCTCTCACTCTCCCCCAAGGTGAGGGCTGACTGAGAAAAGGGCTCTCGTTACTGGTCTTACTACAAACAGCTGAAAGCATCCAAACATAGCAACAGACTTCGGATGCGAGATCTAGATTCGTCCAGCCTGTCGGCCACCACGGCCCAATGCTACGCCTACCTCTTGAAAACCGCGCTGCTAGACGAGACACGGACAGGCTTTGTATTGATAAAAGCATTGGCGCTTGATGGAGGCACTCGAGCAGCGCGGGGGATAATGTCGGGTACCTGCCAAGATGTGTCCGTTACCTCCACCGCACATTTCTCGTTCTGTTACATACTGTCCTTCAACTGGGAGTCTAACCCGTAAGTTGTTGCGCGGTGCAAGAAAAGTTTCACATAGCTCCTCTTCTGATATCCAGCGCCAAACATCACCGGATCGATCTCGCATGCCATACATACCGTGCACATCAAACCATCCGGTCCCAGCCCCCCAAACAATTCTCAAATCCTTCATGCTCACCTCGGCAGATAGATGCCGGCGTGGGGTGGTTCCCGCTCAGTCGTTCTCTCTTTTCTACGCTGGGTTACAGTGTAAAAGCGGCGGCTCCAAGTCTAACCCACTGCCCATACAAGCTGCCAAGAGACTGGGATAATATTTTGCCGGAAGAGGTAGTTTTTCAAAACCAAACCAATGGCTGGCCCATCCCCCCCCTCCTCGCGTCCATCCCCAAACTCGGGCACGCCCGGGAAAAAGAGAAAGGGCCAAACACGACTATTGCATGTTTGAGATTTTTGTGACAGGTTTGAAGCTCATGTTCGTGACTAAGCTCGCAGAGGTCACCGAGCCTTGCAAAAACCCGCCAGGGACGTTGAGGATCGAAGGGAAAAGTACGGTGCTCCCGCAGACGTATCATTTGTTTACCGGCTTAAAATCTCCGCTGCCCTACCGTGATGATACAGCACCGGTATTTATATGATGGGGAGGAAGAGACGTTACCGTATCACAGAGTGGTGATGGCCCGTATCGTATCGGTGATAAGCCCCAGGAGGAGCGAAGAATTGGGAGTGCGGTTTCGTTTGTTTATATTGACGAATTGCTAGCGGCCTAACAAAAGGTTTTTGGGGTTGCTTTCCTCTCCTCCCCTCCGTTTTCCTTTCGGATGAACTCGCGGAAGGAAGGGTAATTTACTGGGGGCAAATTTCCATGCTTAATCCTTGTATCTTGCGTCAATGCATAAGGAAAAGCGAAAGACCTGAAGACGCAATGATTGGCACATGACCGCTCTGGGCAATATTTCGTGTGTTGAATGAAAAATAGCAATAATAATAATATTATGGCTCCCCCCCTCCATACTGGAAGCTACGTGCCGGTAGCACGGTAGAGGCGAGTACGGGAGAAACTGAGTAGAGTCAGAGGAAAAAGAGTACGAGTACCGTACTTGTAAAGTACAGTAAAGTGAGAGGTGGTACAGAGGCTGTTGAAGGTTAAAATGGTGGCGGGAAAGACATTGTTATTGCTGACTGGGAAGATATCGATAGGAAATGGTAGGCAGAGGCGTTGTCACGGAAACCACAAGAGGGTTGATCAGGTAGACTATCTCCGACAACGCATTCCAACGGATGCTTGCCACGTCGTCGAGTAGCTTCTTCCCTTCAGAGGAATCCAAAAAAATATATCTTCGCCTTCGAATGAGAAAGGAAGATAGCAAAGGGAATAGGAGAAGGAAAGAAAAAAAAACTGGACCTTACATACAGACATACTGGACATACATACTCTTGTGGTAAAGGTAAAAATAATCGTAAAATAAAAATAATTCCTCTGTTAACATTTCCAGAGAGTGGGTTTTTTGCACTTTTTCCTTTGATGGAGGCAAGAGAAGAAGTGTAGTCTGGGCCCCCAATCCACCCGCCCCATCTGTGCTCTGTACGAGTAGATGGGAAAGGGAGGACAAGATATCAATGAAAAAAAACAAAAATAAATAAATAAAAAGGGCACTTTCCGAGAAAGAAGAGATCCCCCTCAAACCGCCCTTTCGGCTATCAATGGGCTCTTTTCTCTCTTTCTTTCACCCATTGGAATCCTCTCAGGCTTTCCCTCTTATGATACGGGTTCACCGAACACTGCCAGTAGACTAGTCCAACACCCCACTCGCACCATCCACAGCTGGGTCACCGGGCTGTCTGTGGTTCAAGCCTCAGTTTTTTCTATTTTATTTTCTCCTTCGATTCCCTGGTCGATCTTGGAGATTTTCTTTCCCATCCTTAGCCCGCGAAGGCGAGCATCGCTAGAGAAGGGCTAGAATCAAACTTCCCTTTTTACCAGCTCAGGCCGTACCCCCATTGGTCCATTAGGGTGTTGCAAAGGGTTTCCTGGTTGGGCTACGAGTGAACGAAACAACGCACCAGAAGCAAGAGCGAGCACTGTAGAGAGCAAAGCAGGCGAGCAAGCAAGCAAGCAACTCCGCCCTCGTTGCCTGTGGTGAGTTTTTTTTTTTTGGCTGTTGCTGCGGTTTCTGCTGCTGCTTTTTCTATCGTCTTTTTTTTCACCTAATTTTGCTTGCCTCCACCACCACCCCAACTACGCCCGCGAACCACACCAATCCACAGCAGAATTAGTCTACGAGTACCTTCTGCCCGCACATTACAGAACATACACACAATCAATAAACCTCGAATCTGTGTCCTTTCAACAGAATTTTTTATCTCTTTCTTGCCCTTTTTCTTCCTTATTGCCTGTGCATTTTGTGCCGGAGATTTTCAACCCACCTTCCCACCCTTCACTCCACCTTCTCGCCATTTTATTTATAACCAAAGGCCCGCACGTTCCCCACAAAAAAAAGAGATCCTTCTTTGATCCTCTCTTCCTGCTGCCACGGTCTTGGTTTGGTCCCTTCGTAATCCGTCGTCGTCACTTATCACCCGTCATTCATCGGCCTAACCCTCCTCTCCCCTCCCTTTCCCTCCCTCTCCCTCTCTCTTCTCCCCTCACCCATCACCCATCCCTAACTTACCCTCTTCCCTCCCCCTTACCCACTACTCACTCTCTCAAGACACGCTCCGTCTCCTGTCTTTCACCAATTCCCCGCTCCTTCACCCCTGTCATACCCTCCTCATCAATCAATTGAGGGACCCTCTGTGAATCCTTTCGTGGGTCCACTTTCTCTTCAAGAAGACCCATTTTCATATTCTTCTTAAAAGAAAGCCACACCCCATCCGTCCATTCATCCACCCACACATCTTCACACCCGACCATCCATCATCACCACATCAGAAAACTAGCAAGCGGCTTGGATTCTGGACAGCGCATCCGCTACCTTACCTCCCACCACCTCCCACCCTCCCAAACCGCCAATAACGGTCGGCACCAACACGCTCCCTTATCCCTATCCGACAGCCCACACTTCTCGTTTGCTGCCGCGGACCTGTGTTTGTATCATATAAGCTCGTCGTCCGCTGTCGCTCGCCCGCTTCTCTAATCGATATCGTTGGCGATACCAGTATCTCGTTATCGCTATCACCCATAACTACCAACATAGTTAGTGTAATAATAAGTACGACACCGTCTCCGCCCCTCAGCTCGACCCTCCAAATAATCACAACGCAACCATAATGGCGAACAACCTCCAGCCTTATGTTGAGGATTATAATTCCGAACTCTCTGAAGCAATCCCCGTTGTTCCCGTGAGGCGCCAAACAACAAAAAGACCCTCTGGTTTAAATCAATCATCAACTGTAGAAGAAGTGCCAGAGCCGAGTTATGAGGGGGTTTCTGATTCTGGATATTCGTCTCACTCGGTAGCGAGCACACCCATCACGGAGACACCACCGCCACCACCAAAGGCCCCAACACCAGCACCAGTACGAACACATCAGCCTAGCCGATCATCGTCGGGCCCAATACCGTTCAACCGGCCTTCAAGCAAATCCTTCTCTCGCCCTGCTTCATCTGCAGCTCCTCGGAATATCCCCAACGCTAACTCTAGCAGCTATGGGTATTCGAGCAGTTATGGGGCAGGAAGGGAGAGTTCGCTGGGTGGAGGATCTTCGGATTGTGATTGTCCGGATTGCGGAAAAACTCTTTCAAAATCGTCACCAACAGTCTCTAGTTCATCCAGTGCAACCAGCAGTGCGTGGCCCGTCCACCGGCAATCGCCCACTTATCATCACTCATTGCCGTACGGACAGTCACCAAGCTATTCGGGATACCATTATCCCCAGCACTATGATGGATATAGTACACCCACGGATAGTGGAATTTCTGATTCCAGCGCGGGAGCAGGTGGGAGTCGAAAGAGCAGGTCGTCCATGCCCCCACCACCGCGACCACAGTCGACATTCGCGGGTTCGACGACAACAACTTCAACTCATAGTTCTGGCAGCATTCCGTGGTCCCATACTAGTAGCTACTCTTCCGCAAGCTACTTCGATGCCCATCCCTCCACATCTCCGGTTCCACCGGCTCCGTCGACCACCTGCCCACCTGTATATGGATCATCAATGTATCCACCTCCACCATTGGATACCTCTATCGCTCCACCTCCACCACAGTCGTCGTCATACTCACACTCGCCCTATGCTCCCCCACCGGTACCGAATTATGGATATCCTCCAGTAACCGACTACACAGCCAATGATTATTACGGCCAGAGTACGGCCCCATCGACACCCAGCTCATCTCTTCCTCCATCGGATTATCGAGATGGATATAGATCATCAGAGTATAGTGTGATGCCTCCTCCCCCTCCGATTGCGAATCGTCGGAGTAGCATGAGAGCGCAGGCAAATGCTGGTGCTTCCATCGACTCGTCCCCTGATTATACTCACTCAACACCCCATCGCCCACAAAGGCGAATGAGTAGCCGCGCTCACGGTAGTGAGAGACCCCCATCTTGGTATGGCCAAAGCCAACTGCAATACCAGGAAGCACCCGAACGGAGTTACTCCGTTCCCCCAACAAACACTGGTGCCCCTGCTGAGAGTTCTCGACGCAGGGGCACTACCCCGCAGCCAGTGCGCAGAAGAGAAAGCAACAACTCGCAAGGGACCTCGGGTTCTCATTCTGCTAGGCTGGGGCCTTCTGCGCTTTCGAGGTCGATGGAGGCCTGCACTATTGATGATCATACACCACGATCATCTCATCACCGCCACAGCAGCAGCGGCCATCACTACGACTCTCACCACGCGGTAGCCCGCCGTGAACCAGGGACTATGATGCAAAGCAGTCGCAGCAATGGAAGTAGTGACTCTGGCAGTAGCAGTGGCCATGAGGGGAGAGAAGAGCTGGTGCAACTTACCGTACCAGATTCCGACGAATCATTCACAATGAGGTATCCTGCGGGTATCCCGGTGAAACTACAATTAAATGGTGGGACTTTCCAACGGATCCTTTCTTTTGGCCGTAAGAGCAAGAATGTGAATATTGAGGATCCTATAGCATACGGATGTGTTCGGCAGAGACAGCAGCAAGTGCATGCCCAGTTGCAGTATGGGGCCGGCCAACTTGATCATAGCGATCGACGGACAAGTGCCGAATATCACCACCGGTCCAACGGTTATCCTCGCAGGGAGATGGCCGGTGTTTGAGTTAATTACGATCTGTCTATGGTTAGATGGGAACTATTGTTGGCTGCCTTAACGGAAGACGGCCTTGCTTTGTCTTTCGGTAACTGTAGCGTAAAGCACTGTTGCCGGACCTCGACGAGCAAAGAAGCCCCGGCAACGATGACAACAATGGAGAATGATGAATGGTGATTTGGGTGAGGAGATTTCTTTATGCTTTTGTCTCATAGCTAGGGACGGGGCTTTAGTTCCTATGTTTATATGAGATGACTCTTATGCACCTTAGTTTTTTTTTTTTTTTTTGTCTGTTCCGCTTCTTCGCCCTCAGGAGGTTATCGGGCATGTTGGTTTTGACTCATCTGTCAGTTGTGGTTACCACACTTTTATTCGCAAGCACGGCAAGGTACCTTTTCCTTTTCTGCCTTTTTGCTTTCGTGTTTATCATTCACCATATTACATCCTTATCATTTGGGCTTTGGTTCTTTTCTTTACGGTACCTTTTATTACTACAATATGTTGGCGGCAATATTTTGTTTTTTGTTATTGTTTTCTTTGTGTTATTTTATTTGGTTGACTTGAACGCCTCGATATCCAGCCTCGGCGTAAAAGCTCCTGGTTTCTGGATATGGAAGCGGGCTTCAAAACTTCAGGCTTCAACTTTTCTTTCCTTTCCCTTTTCCCCTAATCCTTTTCCTTTTCCTATGTCTGTTAATTGGGGGTGTTTTTGGTTTTTTTCGGGGGTTTTTCTTTCGGTTTTATTCTCGGGAACCTTTTTGGGCAGACGCTCTTCACGGTATATCCCTCAAGTGGGGGATGCCAAAACTTCAGTTCTCGGGGTGACGTTATTCGACCTTTTCGACTTTGCTTGTTACAATATCTTCTGTTTTTCTTGGGACATTTCGAGTCGAGGAAGAAGTAGACGGATGGATAGCAAGAGCTTCACAGACTCTCAACAACAAAAAAAGAAAAATCCTTGTCCAGATGAGGCGTGATTGATGCCCATCTCATAGGATTCTATTACTTGGATGGATGGAATTGAATAATTTCGCAATTTTCACGTACCGTATACTCTAAGAATTCTTAGCCTATCTATCATCTATCTGATCAAGTGATTTTTTTTCTTCTGCCTTTGTTTCCTATTATAATATTATGATACTGCGAGTTCGTTTTGAAGTTTGCCCCCTTTTTTCACCATCACGACGTTCATGATGTTATGAGTTTACCACACTATTATGATTTCACCCCCCTATTATGCTGGCGTTTTATATTTTTTAATCCATTGCAGAGCTGGCTGTGATAAATTTCTTTTCCCCTTCTTCTCTCTTTTTCGGGTCACATAATAATATGATACTATTCTACTTCAGCTGCTTTATCACACTTGCTGCTCGCCAAAATTAAAAAGTCTTCAACCTTTACCTTGAGCAAACTGCCGCTCCACCCCACCTTGCTTGAAAGAATTGCACTTTCTTTTCACAACCTCCCAGCTCTACTAGATAGAGCCACTGGTTTCTGGGGATATTTGATTCATGAGCGGCAGCAACATAATTCTCATATCGTCGAGGCTACCGGAGGGGAGTAATTGTCTTGTTGTCACTGACCGCTATACCTTGGGGACGGACTCTTGATTTTGGCGGGTGGACTATATCTGCCTTATCGGAAGGGAAACAAGAAAGCGCCTGCAAGGTTATTGCTACTTGTATAGTATATTATTAGCCAGCATTCCCCTTTATTCCTCTTATCTCCTACAGTACCACCACCCTAACCACATTCTGCCCTATTCTCTTTGCGCGGGCTACCGTAGACTGGGGTCACCAACATTCATTCATTTATTCATTCGCGTCAGCCGTATCTGTCTGTATGTACGTATTCCATTTAAAGCTACTTCTCACAAGTGTGGTGTAGTACAAACTCATCTATTCATCTATCGAAACAGGCAATATCTGCTCTACAAACTCGACATGACATAGATCGCCGCATAAGGAATGAAGGAAAAGGGGTGGGGGGTGGGAGTGGGAGTGGGAGTGGGGGTATTATCCTGATGGAGTGCTGGCGCAAGTGCTTCGTATAGTGGAGTATCATAGGTCGGGAGAGAATGGAATACGCTTTGCAGGTAAGTTAACTAACCGGGAGGGAAGAGGGAACTCCGCATGTGTAGCGCAGCCACTTCGTGGCAGGAGTTGGTATCGCGGTTTTGTGGGGTTTGGGGTAGGACGTTGGGGTCGGAGGCAAAAAATAAGAGGCGTATCACAAGTAGAGAGGGGCGAGAGTGGAATGGACTGGACTGGGTCGTCGCCGCTTTCTTTTCTTTAGGACAGATGTGAGAGTGAGAGTGAAGTCACGCATATTGTCGAATGCCGGCACACGCGCATGCCCCTCCCCCCCCTCCTTCCCCCCGTCCCTGCTATCCTCTCCCGAAAGCCCCGTCTAAAACCCGGGGGGATTAACCCTCTGGCTCATCCTCGTCCACTTTGGCAATTCTAACCCCCCCGCCATCATTAGCCTACCTCCCAACTTCCCTCCCTTCCGAGGGTGTCAGTACTCACTATGAACTCCCTTCCTATAGCTCCTCTGCTTAGGATCAAACATGGTGTACTTATCCCGAGGCTTCATCTCCGCCTCCGTCGGCATCTCGCTCTTCCAGCGCTCCACAGCTGCCGCTGTCATGCCCCGCTTTGCTAGCGCCTTGTCCAGCACGTCTACTATTCTGTCTACGCGGCGGAGGCGCTGTCGATGGCGGTATTTTTGGCCGGGGGAGAGGCGCCAGGGTGATTTCCTTGGTGGGGTTAGCATAGTACTTGTGGGGGAGAGGGGAGAGGGAAGTACCAGAGGAGACCGCCGAGGCGAGATTGTGTTGGCCGGAAGGCACTGAACATTTCGCCTGTAATTGAAGGGAGGTGTATTTGTAGGATAATGTGTAGGTTGAGGATAAAGACGTTGAAACTTTCTTGATAAGCTACAGTGACTTAGAGGCTCAAAATTTATTGTCTAACTTTAACCCTGCTTACTAAATAAGAAGACCGATAACCGCCAAGCACCCCACTAATGTGAACAATTTTAAGAAAGAGAACACACCCCGCCACCGCACTCGCACACAAAACTAACGTCCTCAAGAAGGGGATTCATTGAGTGAATCATAGAAAAGGGGAGAAAGAGAGAAACCCCCCCGCCTGCTCCTTTCCTGCACCTGGTTAATTCCCTTCTCTTCCCCTCCCGGCTGTTGGCTGTCTGCCCTACTTACGTTGCGAATGGACCTCACCAAAGCCCGTCGATGTTTTTCTCCCTCTCACAGGACGTAAAGACGCATGCACACCTCATCGCCGGTTTATGCGTAACCCTGTTCTAAGACTGCTACCAATTTCCCGGCCGCAGCTGTCTTTTTCTTCAATGATTTGCATCTGCACACCATGCCATCATCTTGGGACCTCCTCCTCCTCCTTTTCCACACCATTGCGGGGAACGGCGATACCGCAGAAGTTGCAAGTGCTGGTACACGAGCGGACATCGACATTTGACCTATTGAAGGAGCAGGCTGACGTGGCGGACGCGAGTAGTCTGGGAACGAAACTCGTGGACGAGCCCCGATTGCGGGGCAATTTCCATCTCTGGTGGAGCCTACTGGGGTTTAAGAGGAGGGTGTACTCGGACACTGGTGTCAAGGATGTGTGGAAGGGGTTGCGGATCCGGAACATAGACTTGCCAGTCCGGGGCTCGCACGCGACGCTCATATGGCAGATATTTCTCAAGACCGGTTTCCAGGATGAGGACTTCCTGGAAGAGATATGGGAGTACATTAAGGATCTTGACTCACGCAACCGGCGATGGGCGGGAGCATACCAGTTTATTATGGGCCACTTTCTCGTTGCTGATAGCTCCAGGGCGCGGATATGGCATAGGAGATTGTACCCACGCCATGCGCCGTCCTCTTGGCCGGGCTTTGTGAGGAGTGTGCTGAAGCGGAGGGTTGGGGCGCATATTGAGTTGAGGGAGATCCATGCAGTTATTGAGCGGCCAGCAGGACTGTATGGATCTATTATCCCGCTGTTATGCTCTATGGGCTTGTTCACTGAGGCGATGAAGTGGCATCGGCATTGCATTTCTTTCGATGATCTCCCTGGGAATACCGCCACCGCAGATAGGCTCATTGAGTGGACAACGAAGTACGGGTCGTTGCAAGATATGTCTATGTTGATGCTCTCGTTTATACAGATGGGTGTGCGGGTTAAGGAGAGTTCTCTCATAGCCTTGATTATATCCCGGCCAAAGAAATTCGAGGCTCTTGGGTTCATTCTAGCACGGGCAAATCTTGTTGACAGGAGCGCCATGGGGGATCGGTTCTGGGCGGTGGTATTGGGACAGATCCAGTTGGGGACTCCTGTTCTTTTTCAATGCATGCAGACGTTTGGTGAAGGATTGAATGTTGGGCGGAGGACTGTGGAGGCTTTGAAGAAGCGGGTGGACTGTAGCAAGGAGAAAGCACTGTCTCTTTTGGTGGAGTTTGGAATGAATGTCCAAGGTGTGGAGATGGTGCCTGATGCAGAGCCTTCGGTGCTGGTGGATAGATTGGTACAGCAGATCAGTGCGAGGGGACTTTCGGGCATGGAAGAACTGGAGTTTTTGCTCAAAGAGGCTCTGGACACTCGCAATTGGGAGATGTTTGACCAAGCGTTGTCTCTACCCTCTCCGAGTGGGCCTACGGCGAAGGTATATGATTTAATACTCCAGTCGCAATTGAGGAGGGGAACACTGGGGGACGCAATAAATCTATTGGACCATATGCGCAAATCCTCGATCAGCATCTCCTCAGCGTCTCTCAGGCTCCTCGTTAAAGCAGTTCTGCCGCCTCGCAAGCGTGCTAAAAATCCCAACACGATGCCAGGCTTCACAAACGACAATCTTATAGGCCTAATTGGAATCCTAACTTCACTACTCCGCTCTGGCTTAACAAATATCGAGCCAACCCTCTGGCGTGAGATCTTCAAAAGACTCGGCATGAAGCGGCGACTATCGGATTTAGAAACTCTAGCTTTAGGCCTTGTAGAATGGTACCATCCGGCCCGCTCAACAATAACCCGCCGTCGCTTTTCAACCTCGGACTTCAACCTCCCAGAAGCCCTGACATCACATCCTGATCCCCAATCAGCGCCAGAAATCCTACCCCCAAGTCCCCCAAGTCCCCTCCGTCTTCTCTTCCCACCACAGTTCATCCATGCAATCATCCAATGGGGTTTCCTTACCTTCCGACCCCACTCCCCAAACCTCCACAAATCAATCCCACCACCCCCACCCCCGGAAGTCCGCCAATTACCACGAAAACTCTCCGAGTTCGCTCCTTGCGTCGCAACTTTCACTTGGGGCATAGCCTTTGCGCGGGATTTGAAGGCTTTGGGTGTACACGTGGACACCCGCTCTGTCCTCCGCGCTGTGCGCACGAGACTCAACATTCTCTACAACGCGCCGGAAGCCAATGGACGGCCTGTCGTGCTGTCTGGGAGGAGGGTCAATCACATGGCGGTAGCTCTGAATCACCTCAGCCTGGCAGAGATGGTGGACATTACGGAGAGGACGTGGGGAGGCAGCTTGTGGCGGAGGGCCGGCTGGGAGAGGGGCGGAGAGGGGGGAAGGGAGTGGGAGAGGAATATGAAGAAGGAGCTCTTTAGCACGGGGATTCCGAAAAGAGTTGTTGAGAGGTTGAAGAGGGGTGCTAGGGTTCGGCAAAGGTGGAGGGCTATGCGGTTGGGAGCTGGGAGGGGGAGGGCTAGAAGGAGTTTTGTGGGGCGGGGATGAAAATGGGGTGCGGGGGAAGATTGTATAATGCTGTATATATTGTACCTATATTGTACCTATATTGTACCGTTGGGCATGCGTGTAAATATTGTTCTTTGTTGGCGCGGCGTTTGAACGGTCTGAGGAATGGGTCTTAGATTTACATCTAGTATCATATAAGGCTAATTGGTGAGACAATACTCTTGCGCGGAATTTGGGATGTTATCCGATTGAAGCCGAGGACACCCAGTATGGGCTTGTTTGGTTGTGATGGTTTCGTTCCGTTGTCTTGACCAAAGTGACCGTTTCGAAACGAAAGGACGACCATTTTTATATGGGAAACGGTTGTAGAACGGAACGGAGCTATCGCAATAAAACAGACCCTAAGTGAGATCACTCGCGGGAGCGGATACGGGACCACCCTCTTGCCTAGTCTGCCAACAGAGGGCACGTGAAATTAGGCATGGCACGAGGGTCTCTCTTGCAGAACTCGCAAAACATGATGACCTCAGTCTCCATGCACCGGCGCGACCGGGCCCCGTGCATGCAGCAATATCATAAATGTATCATAACAAGTATAATGCTCACAAGGCATCACTCGCCGCCCTAACTCCGAAACGGTGAACCGGCAGTCGACCATCATGACGTTCTACAGGAGGAACAATCAGCGAGGCCTTGGCATAAGCATCCTGCCAGCTACTGTGCCACATCTGCCGGTACCCATATCTCCGTTTCCACCTTGGAGCAGTACAGTACTCGTACAGTATCCATAAGTGCGTCGTTCACGCCGCCCGCATCGAGCGAACACCGGTGGAGAATCAACGTGGCTCTCTCGCGGTTGGAGTGATTTTCCGGATAAATGCGAATGCCCTCACGCAACACCCTCGCACACATAATATACACTCGGTGTGCCGTTGTTACTGCACTGGTGTGTGCGACGCCCGACGTTCGTGAATGTCAGACAGACCACAATGTGTTCTCGACAGCATTAAAAATGATGCAGCGCTCCAGGGGTGCACATTGATTGTGCGGTGCTATCCGCGACCGGCTTCCAGATACAGTTTCTCTCGCGGGGTATCATCTGTCCTCGTGCTTATAGAACATGTTCCGATTATTTCTTTGGGGATGGGTGGTGGTGGAGGAGGAGCTTGTCGTTTTTTGGTCAATTGTCTCTTTATCTATTTACCTATTCCTGCTCCTCACACCTCCTACCCCCCCGGCGCTCTGGCCGAGATACGCGACTGGAAATGGCCTCACTTTGTGCACTGTGCCGTATTTATCCCCTCCGGGTAATGATAATAACAATAACTTGAGCTGTTGGCTCCAGTCAATGACTTTTTATAATGGTCCGGTCCGTTTTGTCCATTTTTTTTTCTTTCTTTCTCTTTCTTTGGGTTCGGAACTTTTTGCGAGTTGGGTGATTGTGAGAGAGTTGAAGATGGGTGAACTATGATACTTAATTCCGGGGTAATGGGATCATGGTATCGCGTCATGGTCCGCGCAAGCATAGTTTTTCCCGGGTTTTCAAGTTCGATTCTTTCCAGTGAGGGAGAACGATTGGTCCTCCGAAAGGGAATGATATTATTGTGGAGAAAAGATCATGTGCTCACGGAGGGACAAAAAGGGCTGGTGCTAGGAGCTAGATGGTTTTTTGGTCCTTCCCCGCAATCTCCGCGGATATGCGGTGGACTTAAAGAGGGATGTAGTGGGGAGACACGTGAGCCGTTTTGGTGTTTATGGTTATTGGGGGGGGTCTTTTTTTTAAATTTTTTTTTTAAAGGGTTTTTCCGGTATGGAATTGGAGGAGGTGGTAAATTATGTTCTTTCGGGCGTCTACCTACTTCGCTAGTCTGCTCTTTTAATTGGAGATGGCAGCTGGTAATCATAAGTGTTTCACGGGCTCTGGCAGGAAGTGACTGAAAATGTCTATCTATACAGCGGGTAGCCACAAACTCTGGCGGACCTACCTCCTTTTCAAAGTCAAAATTTAGGCCCTCTTTGGCACTCTAAAAAGACTGGTTCTTTTTTTCCCTTTCTGGCCTTCAAAGCGGTTTTTGCTGCCGAATGGGATGTCTTGACATTTCCCTTTTTTTGGTTATATAATTTAACTTGCGGGCCTCCACCAGGTATCCTTTTCATCGCGACTATCGGTAAAGACGGATGCTATGCGGATATGTCCTTTGTCTTGTGCTCGATAAGAGGGCTTCGGGTTATAGTTGGGATTGAATCCTTGAGAAAAATGTCGCTTTTTATATATTATTGTGAAGTGCGTGGAACGGGGAATTTGTGATGATTTATTACTTTGATAGTAAATTATTTTTATTTTTATTTTTATTTTTATTTTCTCCACAGAACCGGGTATTTATACTAACTAGTGAGAGTGATGAAATATATCTGATGGTAGTGTACTACACAATAGCGTGAAGTTTTCAGCGGAGTTGGATCTCCCGTTGGAACTTTTTTCCTGGAATTTTACTAACCCAAGGTAGTGTATAGCGTGGCCACAGGCATGACATCTCCGCCCCAATCGGTGCTGGATGGAAAGAAAAGCAGGTGCCCAGGAATGGTTCCCCGCGAGTTGGAGACACTTTCGGGTCCCTTCGAGGCAGTATTGCACACGGAAAAAGGGATAAATTGGATGGCGTCTAAAAGCCCTCTTCAGCCTGTGACTGGGTATCATGAAGGATCACTCGTCAAATTGCTCGACCCCCTGCTTTTGCGGTAATCACGAATTCAATGCATCTTTGGCTGGGGGGACAATCGCTGCTGCAATAACCCCATGCCTCATGTCTTGTCCTTTTTTGTTACAAGAGCTGGTCCTGGGGAGAAATTGCGGGTGGGGAACATGGAGATGAAGGGGAAAATCTGAAGAATTTTCGGAGGGCGCTCATCGAAATATATGCCGGGGCCGGGAGAGAGAGCAGTATGAGTCAAACCGGAGGGATAGAAAAACTCGCCAAGAGGCAAAGATCTTAGAAGATTACCGGAAAGAAGGAAGGAATGGAAATAGTCAAGCGAAGGAATAGATACCTCCTTTCGGAGTTTTTACTCGAGCTGATGATCCCAGCTGGCAGTGGATGCTTCTGTGGTCTCGAGAATTCCAGATGGAATTTATGGCAAATTTATCTGAGGAAGTGATCTCAACTTGCAGGGGCGGTGTTTGCTGGAAGTGTTTTATGTCGATTGGGTGAGGGGATGGAGTGCTCGATGAAGGCACTGATATGGGGGGATCCATGATGAGAAATTTGAGGTTGATGATATCTTTCGACGGTTTTATTGCTTTTTTTTTTTGTAGTACCGGTAGTAGCGTAGGATAGTTATGCGTCCTTCCAATTTCTTTGGAAGGTAATACCACTGGTGGGAGAACGGAGTGCGTTTCTGGCCTCATTAGATTCTGATATATATTTATATCCAACGCAAAAGACGGCGTTCCCAAACTGCGAACCCCTACGACTCCCTGCCCTTTTGATTCTACACATCCCCAATTTCGTCCTCCAACCTCGGGGACGTGATTCTCAAAACCACATAATATGTATCATCGGGGCAATGGTGTCTATGGGTGCTTCTGGGGAAGCCAACATAGGTTTCAAATTTGTCAATAGTGCCAGAAGTATCTAGCATAGCAGCGGTGAGCCATTCGGGGATAAGCCGGCCGAAGGGAACTATGAGGCATGAACGCCATACCGACTCGAACTGACTATCAATAACTTGTCAGAGCACAAGTGTCTCACACGATTCTGCTGTCTGCCTTGAAGGATACATAAATCCTTCGAGCTCCCCCTTGTGCATGGTTTCATCTGATATTCACCTTCCCTTTCTGTATCGGTATTTCTTGTTGCCCAATTTCCAAAAACACAAGTCATGTATGTGTATATAAGTTTCCTTCTTGTGGTTATGTTTCTCTTCATGTTGGTGTAGGTCCTAGCTCGCTGGGCGGAATTCGTTTGTTCCTCATTTGTCAGAGAATGGATATGACTGAAGTATTTTTATGTTTCATCGCCGTACGTTTTCGTTGTTTGATAACACAAAATCTTGTATCAATGCATCTCAATATTCCCTCCAGGAATATATGCGTGGGCTAGCGTGCGTAGCCCCTCACTGATACTTGCGTGAGCTCAGGATTTCTTGGGCGTGAGGCCTCTTGTACTCCTAGATTTGATTGAGTTTCTTTATGTATCTAGCTCCTGATATGGCGCAAGCCGTGATCATTAGTCATTGGCGTTTTCTCTTGGGAAAAGAAGAGGTTGTATACCAGGTGGCATCTGTTGAGCCAGCTATCCTTTCCCCATAAATAGGAAGATGTGGGAACGCCAATAGTGCCGCAGTAGTGTCAGGACGCGCGGAAGGGAGCGCATGGCGCTCCGTTTTTAAGTGAGAATATGCGAAGAGAATCATCGAGGGCTGGATGAAGAAATTGTCAGGGGAAAACTCCCATTCTAGTAAGCAATTCCCATCGGCATTTTTGACAACACCTTATGAGATCCTGCTTATCGGATAAGACAATTTAAATAATTTTTGCTGACCATGGTCCTCCACCTGCCCCCGCCGGAAAGAACTTGTAACGTCCAACCATAATTTCAAGCATAATGCCCATCAACGAGATTTCCGTAAGCCAGGAGCATCGTGGCACTTCCACATTATACACCTATAAATGAATAATGTCTCCCTCGGTCCCTTCTTTCTAGTAACTAAACTAGTCATCTACCATCATTGAAATTCCTGTGGTATATATTCCTTTGAATTTTGTCACCACTAATAAGTAATCAATTTTCATGTTTTTTTTCTCTTGGGAATAAATCTTCCCTCATAATAACTACATAGCGAGGAGTGCAATATAAATCGTTGCCTCTAAGGTCGGACCAAAAAAAGTCTGGGTCCACATACCAGCAGGATAAGTATTGGTTCCCATGGTATTGTGTGAAATACCTAGCTGGTGCAGTGGTTAATATGTCAAGAACCAATTGACCTCCTGTGCACTTAGCAGGAGCCCAGGAATTCGATCCCAGCTCTTCACTGAGTTGTCATTGAACGCTCCATCATGTAGGGCGGGGCAATTCAAAAACCCTGCCCTAGTGGAACTGGGAGATTGGGGTGGTAGAATCCGACTCTGGACCCGGACCCTGTGGGAAGTGGTCTGCGATCGGCGGTATTTTTTTCCTTCCCCCTTCCTGACCCATAAGTTATGACAGCGGTTGTAATTCCTGAATGCTATATACTCTCTAGCACAGACTGCACTTTCCCCCGAGGGTGATCGTTTGCTATCAAACTACATTGTCGCCGCAGATCGCCTTGTAAACTAACCATCTTTTGCTAAAGAATGTTCGGTGTGAATTGCTAGTAGTGACAGCGACCCATATTTATAGATTCATATCTCGAGTGTATCTTTGGGCTTGATACTCCGTGAGGATCTCCTTCCTCACGCAAGAATAGAGAGTGCCTGTCATACTTATCGGCACCCTCTTATCTGACGATATCCGGTTGGCTGTCCTCTCTACTATGTTCTTGGATTCTCCGCGGTGTCTATCGGAACCCCCTTCCCCCTAGAAATGAGAAATATGGGGGCCCCAATGGTGGTATAGTAGTGTTAGAACACACGGAATGGTAGAGTGCGGTGGCGTGGTACCAAGTACTAACATACGCTCTGCTCTAGAGCTAGCACTACTGTAAAAACTCGAATAATTTGGCCGTGTGCTGTGTGTAACCTTATCTCATTCTACTATAATATCAACCACCTAACTGAAGGTATCTTTGCATACAACCCCCCCCAGCCGTCGTACCCTCTCAAGGAAATTTCCTCCAATCAGCCTTTTGCCTACTACGTGCCGTACCCCTCTACTGACCATTACAATGGAAACTCCTGTGTAGTCCGAAATTCCCCTCCCTGGAATGGGGGGGTGGAAACACAGCAAAGACACAGCTCACTTATCCTCCGGAACGGAAAATAGAATAAAATTCGGGTTTCTTGACTTTACTGACGGAGGAAAGCCCGACGGCAAAGCACACGGTCCAGTTATTCGGTTTTCTACGGTGTGTGAAGAAATCGTGAAACGAAAAGTTTCCTTATCGGATAGGACAACTTCGGCACTTCTCCATAGGAAAGATACAAACCCTTCACTACCTCCAGGGCAGAAGATTTTTTTTTTTTGCTCGTACATAATGAGAGAACTTGAGTTTGGTGGATATTTCGGGTGTGCTGTTTGATACCGTCACCACACCTATGATGCGTCGAGTGATGCAAGTACCTCGTACAGAAATTCCTCCCACCCGTCGCAGCCTCGCCTGTGTGGTTGTGCCCGGCATTCGAGTTGGTGGTCACGAGTATGATATGATACCACTATGGCATCGACCAATTGTTAGCAGTTGGTGCAGGTTGTTGCCCTTATAATCGTTGAGGTTGTATAGAGATTGAGGCGAGTTTAGAGAAAGGCTCGGGGCTTGTGTATTTCTCCTTATGATATAAAGTTAAGGAAACTCATCAAATTCTTCATCTGTGTTTATATTACTGCACTGGTACTCCTACTGCCTGCCAGGGGTATCAGAAATCTGGAACATCATGTGTGAAGGAAGTAGTTGTTGATGCAGACATGTTTTCCTATTTTGAGGCCATGTATCCCCAAATGCTGGCGTTGGTCACCTAGGCTACTGCTTGAGTTTCAGCTCCTCCTTATTCGTTGGGGAATAGATGTTTCCCAGGACGATAGGGAAAGTAAGGCGGAAGGCTAGCCAGTTGACGGGACAGCGTAAAGGATTGATTGTATCCATGTATGATATTGGTCTGTCTTCTAGAGGGTAGGGTAGTAGGTGAAAATTAATAGGCATAAGACCCTCATGAGTTGTAGCACGGAATTAAAGATGTTCAGACACAAATATTACCTGGATAATGGTGCCTTTATCTACCCAACCCCCCCTGGTAGGACGTAATCTACGCACAATGATCAGGTACACCCTTCCTGGGAAACCAAGTTTCGAACCCTTGGCAGTATTTATCAGATCAGCTTTTTTTCCCCTTGAATACGAAGATACAGAGATGCCAATTGTGCCGCTGCAGTGCCATGTGTGGTGATCCAGTATCGAGTGGGGTTATCTACATCACCCCAAAGATACTACCAGGGACTAGATGAAATTATAAAATAAAAACCTATTCAAGCGAGAAATGCCCCCCACATTTCAACTATATCGTGAGATTTGCTTGTAGCTAGTATGCCGCGGTTGATTGTGGAAATTTTAGGAATGTTCTTGGAGATTTATTTTTTTCCTGGAATCTTTTGGGATTTACCAAGAAGGTTCTATAGACATGCCTTTTCCCGGTTATTGCGGGGGTATGAATAGTGATGAATATGAGCATGATCGAGAGGACCCCTGATCGAGTGCCCGAGAAAATTGGTAGAATCTGATCGGCATATTTCTCTACAAGGTTATGTTTCTTCGTCATTCACTTAAGGATCGATATTATTTAAATGGTATTACGGTAAAGTTGGAGCACAGTACATCTTGGGGCTTGTAAAATAACATACTGTCTACCTTCCGGAAGGCAAAGGAGTACGGTATGCGCAATCAGTGCGTCTTGGCCCTCTATGAGTACTAGAACTGAAATGGGGATTTCTCGGGCATAATATGTCTCGTGATCGTCCTGGATATGGTTGCCTTTCTATCCGCTTTGCTCTCACTATTGTACCGCATAAACAGGGCTCAACGATCAGTAGTTTCCTTTCTTGGGAATTGAGCAAGGTGGTAGGGGAGCAGGAAACAAGAGGGGTATCATACCGGTACTGTACTCGAGTACAGCGAGCAGCCTTACCGAATTGATGTTTGCCACTAAATCTTTAGCGCGTTGTTAGCCTCTCCCCCCTCTGTTCGTTGTCCCCCCTTGCCGTGCTGCTGTGTTCACCGGCATTTATCGGACCAGCTCCCCCTCCCCTTTATTGAACCACTTGGATGAGAACAGATGGAAACGCCAATAGCGCTGCAGTAGTGTTAGGACGTACAAGTACTCGAGTACAGTACTGCAGCGTGTGGTGGTCTAGCACCAAGTGAATATACGCGCGTGACCGGTGTACCGGTAGTACTGTACTTGTATAGATACTCGTACAGTACCCCGAAGCCACCGCCAAGGACAAGATAAGGAAAGCGTGAAAGGAAAGGCCCCGCCCCAGCAAGCAATCCCCCTCTCCATTTTTGATAATACCACATGGGATCTTGCTTATCGGGTAAAGGAATTTCGGGTTTTTTCCACGAGCTATGCGTATAAACTCTTCACTTCGTTACGCTTGTGATGCTGAATTGAACCGTGTGGATGGCACACTGGAACCCGCGGAGCTGCCCTTGACTGTTTCTCCTCCAGCAAGCTTGCGGGGGGTATCGGGTATTAATAGTTTCTCCTACCAGTAGCACGAGATATAGGATCCGTTCCGCAATCGTAGTGAAGCTTGAGCTCGTGCTAGGTGCTGTCTGGAGGTTGCATCGTTCGGGGCGGTGCTACCTGTCCGTGGCATGCGAGTTCTTGGAATGTGGGGGGATGGTTGGGATACAACTCCTTTCCGCTCAGAACCACCAGGACTCCCTCTGCGGGGCATTGCTCGATTCATAAACAGGACAGCGCGAGGTATTAGCCGGCATCAACCGGAACCTAGCCAGCCTCTCAACAGGACGAGGGAATATGGTATCACCAGAAATCACTCGTATTGTTGGCGCCAGCGCGCTACTTTGTGCCACCACTCGAGCTCCCCGGCCTTGAGGTTAGGCACAACTCCTCGAGCGAGGTTGTGTGGGGTTATTGAGGGAAGCTTCGGCACTTGCGTCGCTCAGCGCATTGGCATGTGTTTTCTAGCCACGGGCTGCTTAGCTAGGATGTACGACCCTCTCGAAAATCCATTCCTACGAGCATCCAAAAACAATCGCTATGCCAGCTACCTCTGGGAGCACGACGCGGCTCTGGTGTTTGTGGGAAGTGACTCATATTCACCAACTCACCTCCCGAAGATCCCGTATACCTTTATTCCCGATACCCACCCACCGTTGGCCCTCCCCACTCACTCGCGGGTGAATAGCGAATGCCTGTCCTATACTTACCGTCCCTCCGTGGATCTAGTGAAATTTCTAGTCACCTTATTTCGGTAATACACAAATCCCTCCACTTGCGTACCCGTGCGTAACCTATTACACATTTTCCATGCTGTGCTCGCGATATCCTTTTGGCCCGAAAATTGTTATGTTTTTTTTCCGGAAGCTTTGTCTCCTCCTCATGATCGCTCATCGTAGGCCCTCCAGCCGCTGCCTGACGCCTTATCCTGCCTTCATTCGCTGGAGCATCGGTTTTGCTGAAGTGAAACGAAATTCCTCTCTGCCCCCTAGCCGGACCCCCACTCCCACTCACACAGGATCGTAAACGGCTGGAGGCCGAGGTTTAACGGAGGAGTCAAGAGTGTTCATTGTGTTGGGGGTCAAGGTGTATGGGGATGGAAGGGCTCTGGGGCATTTGATAATGGTTGGTGGGGCACCATGTAAGGACAAATTGTTTGCCGGGTTTTGGGCTGCCGGGCTCGAGGATACCGATGAACCGGAATTATTGATATCATGCTGGTTCGGAGTATTGGTAGATGTTGTCGGGGATGTGTTTGAGTTTTCTGTTGTGTTGATTGGTATTATGGATTGTATGGCAGGTCTGGAATGTATCCTAGTAGCTCGTGAATGAGTGCTGGTAATATACGGAACGGATACGGAATCCAGAAGGCTGCGCTGTATTTAGATACTTGCGTAAATGCCTCCTTTGTATTACTAGTGTTGTTTTTACAGTTGCACAGACGATTGTGTGTCGTAACATCTGTATAAGGTTAACTTCGGGTTTCAGTAGGGTGTTGTAATATGACTTCCGAATATGCATCTGTTGCGTATTCAATGATGGCAGACTTTCTGTCATCATTACCGGTACAGTACATGTTTTCGGTGGATAAAAAATGTTACACCATTAACCATGATAGAGTTTCCTCGGGAACCCTAACGTAGCATCAGTTTGATTATCTCACTCGTTTTTCCTTTCTGTTATGGTAGGATTATGTAGCGCCGCTGCTGTTGACCTTTATTCCATAGCACATGCCATGTATCTTACCGTGTTGTTCCCTTTCTCTGCAGAATAAATAGGGACCTGTAGCTCCTATTAATCAAGCAAGCAAATAACCTCAATCAAGGATTACAACATAGGGGAGGCCGGAGAGGGCGAGTGATGTTTGATGTTTTGTTCTGTTCTTTGGCTAATTTAGAGTTGGGCTGCCAGATGATTTTGACCGTTGTATGGTTTGCTAGTCATGCCGGATAGGTACATCAGGATAATACATTGAATTAACCGCCAATAGCGGAATACTCCCCTCTCTCCTCCCTCCCTCCCTTACCGTCGCACCGCATCCTCCGGCAAAGTGGAACCAGGGCTTTTGTCTGCTAGCCGTAGCATAAGATCTCATGATAATGTTTGGAATCGTGATATAATAGGACGGAAAGTCTTCTTGTTCGTCTCGGAAATGGTTAACGTTCTATCTATTTGGCTCCTAGCAGAGCATAAATCACATCCTACAAGATTCTTAGAAGTTGTAGTAGCATGTGGAGTTATTCAAATAGGTACTAGCAAATCAAGTATGAGGTGAAAATAAATAGTTGGATAAGGAAAGTGTAATAGGTAGCAAATGTGCCACCGGCTATGGACCCATATAAAAAACTAGTATGAAGTTGGTCTATAGTAGAAGTGAGAATCAGATTCTCTTAGTAGCATATCTTATGAAAATAGTATTTGACTTAGTGAAAATAAAAGTAGGTATTGTGAGAACAGTATAGACTTTTGTGGAAATATCATTGGATTTAATGGAAAAAGTATTGAATTTGATTAAGATGATATTGAATTTTATGAAAATAAAAGTATTTGTCATTCTACTTGAAATATCAATCAATTTAAGAACTTCTTTAAATTGTTACAATTATGCTCTTATTAACCAATCAATATATTAAGTTCAAGCTATTAAGATTTATTTCAAATGACTTGGAGTAATTTCATAACAAAGTTAAAAAGAATTACTAAACTATAGTCAGGAGTATGATACTGTCAAATTTAAACTTGAACTATGATTTTTATGGTGATATATTCTGCTGTTATATCTTCCCATTGTGCAAAATTGGTACTATTACCTGGTATCGCTTTTTTCTGATTTTTATCATTAGTTTTATTCTATATTAATAGTTAAGTGAGTTGTTATTTAATAATAGAATGCTATATTATATAGATAGAAGTTTAGTATATTCTCCTTAATAGTTTTGAATAAAAATTACAAAAAATTGATACTCTTATCAAGCAAGTTTTGAAGAATAAACTCTTCTCCAATTTCCATTATAGTTAGCAACAAAGTTGTTGGGATTTCTAGTTTGACTGTCTTTTAATTTTTTGTCTAATTATATAAGTTTAAGTCTAATAAACCTTTTTTATTAACCTATCTTTCTGACCAATTTCTCCAACTATCAGTTAAATCAGTTCTAAATTTGAATTCAGAAATATGACGATAATATCTTTCTAACCCATTCTTGTTCTCTGTCAATTTTTAATAAATCTTGGTAGAAAAATATAAGCACTATCAATACACAATAATATCTAGAATCTAAGTATTCAAGCTCATAGATTACCCAGCCATTACATTAATATTCTTAAATTTAATACACTCATCTAACTCCAATCCACCCAATCCCTCAAGTCTAAATTACTCTATACTTTAAATTCTGCATTAAATTTTCACTTCTAATGGTATAACACCTGTTTTCTCTTATAAACATTGTCCATGTCTTGTTATTATACTAATTTGATTAAGATAATCCCTATGTTATAGATATGCCAGTGCTTCTTTTCTCTCTTAAGTTCTCACTGTATTGAAGCGGTCTATGCTCTCACTCTAGTATACCTTCGGATTTACTCATATTCTTATCTTATCACTGCCTAATAGCTAACATTTATGATCGATTAACAGGGAGCATGAATACAGACACATATAATTCCTCAACTACTTAGGCCCACGCTATTGAAAACATTGAAGGGGCAGATTAATCAATCGTCAAAGATTGTGGAGCAGAAAGCTTCACCCGAGTGAACGAGTATCTCTACTGATGTTACATTTTAGGGTGTCCCTCTAAGATTAAGGGGAATTGGGCGTCGGTGAGCAGAGACCAACCACTTGATATTTGTTTCTTCAAGATACTGTGAGAGCCTGGGGTACTTCCTCACCCCTCTCGAATTGACCGATTCCTTTCATATTGGTCAGTACCCCATGCACCCGACAACTTCCCGCCATCTATCCTAGCGATACAAAACTCCTCCAATTCCCCCTTCGCGGGTAGCCTAATACACGCTTTTCCATAGCGCATTGATTTCCTCTTGTCCCTCAGGCACCGGGAACAAGAACAGCCTGCGGACAGAAAGTCGGCACTAATATGTTATATATTTTTCCCTCCTTCTTGAGGCCATGCTCCTTTTCTCTTGCCGGACCTCACCCCCTTATTAGTTTTGTTGGGATAGCGAATAGCGGGATTCTGATAGAACCAAAGTATGATAAAGTACGGATAAAGTAACATGACCCCTTACCCCACGTATTTTTGCCTATCCCCTCGGAGGATAGTTTATAGACACTATGAGCGCCAAGCGCTGAATTAAGGATTTCTAGGCAGATTTTCCCCTACGCTATTATGGCTTCGGTCGCTGTTTCCTACCCTTCTCCCAGCACGACATAGATCCTGTTTAGCGGCTCTTGGGGACGAGTGCTCGTACTTACTCCGTATTGCATCCCTTACCTCTTCGATGACATCCCAGACTAACCTGGAGTGTTGAGATGCTGTGCGGACAGTGCGGCGATAAGCGATACTATGCGTACTCGTACTTTTCCCCCAAAGCCATAAGTTAGTCTATCCAAAGTCCAGACAGGAATGGCAAAACGATAAGCTTCACCCAAGAGAGCAGCCCTGATCTGTTTAGCGATAAGATAATTTCGGAAACTTCCGCCACACTTAGCCCGCCCCGGAAAGTATCATACTCTACAGTAATGGATACTGGTACTTACTGTACCATTCACTCACGTTCATGGCAAGTTAAACCCCCCCAAGCCGAAACCACTCTCCCGGCCAATACCGTATTCTACGAGTACAAAGCAGATCTATCCCCAAAATACGATACTATACCGATTTCAACAAGCGCTTTCGCGGTGCTTCTGGAGCGACACTCAATGATAGACCTAGGAATACGTCCTAGGGGTGTATTCATCCCGACATGTCAATCAATTTCCCTACATCGATGATATAACCTGCTCTCTGTCTGCCGGGAGTGGCAGAGCATAGAAGGAACATCGAGGTTTTGTGGTCCCGGATTGCAAAAGTCCGAAAAAGATATGCACTATGATACAACCGCACTTGATACTTGTAACTCACTAAACTGCACCACCGCCAAATACGTAGGCAAAAGTACCGATCCTGCAAAAGTTCCCGCGGTAGCACCACACGGTAAATTTAAAGCGGAACCCACATGATTGTAGCCATGGAATACATTGGCAGGGATTGTGGTGGTGGTACGGAGAATACCGTACTGCGCAGTACCGCAGTGCTGGGCTGTGGGGTAGCGAAGACTGGAGATGAGGTGGGTGGGTGGGATGGATAGACTAGAGATGAGGGATTGGAGGTTCCGCAGGTGAAGAGAGGGTACTATGTCGGTTGAATTGACTTGGTAGGCGATGCTCTGGAACTGTGCATCAGCGCAAAACTAGCCTAAACCAAACAGTGGTCACATGAGGTATCACACAAGTACAGTACAGTACCGTAGTACTAGTAGCACCAGTACAGCACTCGAGTAAATTTACAGATGGACAAAACATAAGCAAGGACTGACATACTGCTTCTCTTTCTTCCATTCCGAACCCGGTGCAATTCAGTAGAGAACACCTACCCTACTGGTCCCAGCACGCTGCATGTAATGGCACCGCGATCGGAGGCCAATTTACAGTACGGTACAAGCTTGTTTGTTATATAATACGTATCGCACAATACCACCGCGCACGGCCATTCGATAGACAGACAAACAGACTAGGCTAGGCTAGGCCAGGCTAGACACTGGATGGAACCCTTGCTACTGCCCGGTCCTTGCAAAAAATAGGTACATACAATCTCCCCCACTTCACTACACTTGCCCATACATGCGCACCCGCTCGCTCGCTCTCGCCGCAACCGCCTTTTCACCTAGCAAGTAAAATCACTTCCCCCATCCAACTCCAAAAGAAAAGATCAACAAAACCAAACCAATCGACAAACTACAGTGCCAACCAAATATACCAAGTAGAAACCGAAAGAGAGGCATCAAAAGTTGAAAGTACCGGAGTAAAAGTAAAAGTAAGGAGAGGAAGAAAGCAACAGCTAAAACAACTTCTTCCCTCTCATCTCCTCAAACGCCATCCTCATGCCCAAACTCATCCTTTCAGGCCTTACCTCCTGCGGCGCAATCACACTTCCACTTCTCCTCCGATTGATGGAGGTTCCGGTTGCGGGTTGGAAGCTGCTAACATCCGGGTCCAGGCCTGTCCTACCATCTACACCACCGACGACGCTTTCTAGTTCGCCGTCGAGCGCTGATGCTGCGACTTCAGCTGCGTGTGCGGTTCTATAAGGAGATGTTGGGAGGATGGATGCGGAAGGGAAGGGTGAGGTTAGGCGGTACGAGGATACTGAGTCGTTCTTGGCGGCGGGGGAGGAGGATGGTTCGCCGGCCGGCATGTCTGCTAGGAGGTCGGTGGATGAGACTTGTTTTATGGATTCTGTGCCCGGGCTTAGTGCTGGGCCCGTGGCTAGTGGTGGTAGGGTTGGTGAGAGGCGGCCGGGGAGTGGGGCTTCGTCAGGAACTTCTGGAGCGGTTGCTGGACTGGCGTCTTTGCGCAATGGTGTGGGGGATTTGGAGGATGTAGAACCGGATAGGGCTGCGAGGGGGCTGTTCCTGGCGATTGCCATGGGGAGGCTGGCAGCGTTGGGACTTCGGCCAAAGAGTTCGAGGGGGGGTTCGTCTTCTTCAGGGATGTTTGGGTGGGATTTTCCTTTGGGTGCATCGTCCTCGTCTGGCACGTCATATTTGGCGATGCTTCGCCTGCGGAAGCGGCCACCGGGGGTAGGTACAAACGAGTCTTTGTCTGAAGTCTCTCCCCACCCAATGTTCGGCAATGATGAGGCTATAGGCGCGGTATGTGGCTCTTCTCCAGCCCGGGTCCGAGAGGTTATGGGTTCTAGTGAGAGTGATGGATTGAAAGAGGCACTTATGCCTCCCCGTACCGCGGTGAATCCACTCCGCATTCCAAGGCCTTTTTCGAATGTGAGTGATGGGTCCACTGGAGGAGCTGGGATGGTAGATGGTATGGGTGTGAAAGATGGCAGTGGGGGGAAGGATTGGCCGGAGAAGGGTGAGCGCAGAGCTGGGGGTTTGGTTGTAAAAAGGAGAGCAGCATAGTCCCGGTGGGGTGGCGACTCCTTTCTTTCCGCCACAGTCTCGTCCATATCAAATAAATCTTCCTCATCATCATCCACGGTTTCTATGTCAAATGACCGTTCCAGATCTCCGTTTACCCCCCTAGACTCATTCCCACTCGATTCGTCCCCAAACTGTACCTCCTCAAATGAACCGTCGTCAACTAAAGCCTTAGACTCTGCAGATGCCACGGAGTGGCTTGTAGGAGCGGCCAACTCAACACCTTGCGTCACCTCTAAGTTGGCCAATTTCGCGGCATTCGCAATTTGCTCGACTTTTCCAGAGCCACCATGTCCCCCCCCCCCTGCCTCCACCATTTCTTGATCGCCAGTAGATCCAACAAACTCATCGCCGTCTCTCGGGCCGCATTCATTGTCTTTATCATCTACTAAGCTCCAGTGTACCTTAGCTGGTGGGGGACTGCTGCGTGACGGAACAGAACTCTCGTCCTCAAATTGAAAAGTAACCCTTTTCGGAGATTTCTGTTTAATCCCAGCAGATTTGCCTGTGGTACCAAACGAGCTACCCGAGGACGACTTCAGAGAGGAAGCAAGAGGCGCCGCCGGAGATCCCGGGCTGTTATCCGAACGACCGGGTATGGTGGCAATCTTCGGAAAAGCCGATTTCGGTGACTGCGGGGGGCTCGACATGATTTTGTTAGAGGGCGACGATGGCGGGCTCCGGTAGTTTCTATCTAGTAGAGGAAGATATCGGGGGGTGAAAGCAGCCTGGAGGTCTTTATCGAAAGGCGGGGAGTTGTTCTCGTGGCTTCCGAGCTGGTGCGCAGGCGGTGCACTAGGCAACCCCAATCTCAGCGCGTCATCCAGCTGAGATTCCCCAACGTCAAGCGAGAGCTGGCTCCCACGTTCCACTCCTGACCAAGTGGAACATATATCACCATTCTCGTGCCCGGGTGTAGCCGTAGTTGCGACGGTTGGATACGGCGGGGATGCGTCCGTAGCAGTAACATTGTTGTTATGACTGATCTGTCCGCCATCATTGCCGCTTTCTGTTTCTCGTTTTCGCTTCCTTAGTTTATACTCCTCCCTCAACTTCCACTCGAACGCCTTGTACTCGTTTTCCTTCAGAGCCCCGAATGCCTCGATCTCCGCATCCAACTCTTTCCGTCGTTGTTGTAGTCGCTGTAGAAGGTCTGAATCATTGAGTTCCATGTCGGTATCGGACGGAAGTGATAGAGACGAAGATGACATGATGTTTGTCAACACACGGTACCCGCCGGATGTTGTCGATTTGGTGACGAGCCCCGTAAAATCTGAGTTTGTGGGCGGGGTTGCCGGAGATGAGGCGGTGTCGACGGGAAATTGATCCGAGGATGGAGGTGACATACTCTATCTGGCAGAATATAGAATGTTCCCGTGATTTGGACGGTGCCTGTGAGGGTTAGAAGAATCGATGTGCACAGATACACTCGACTTGTATTTGTTATCGGTACCAGGAGTGTTAATGTGGAGAAAGGCTGTGTCAACGCTCAGACAGCGGATTTCAGCCCGACAGCCTCACTTCTGAAAGAAGGCCGACTCCAGATACCGCCAATCCAAGATAGCGAATTTCAATTGATCGAGGCGCTCCGTACTCGAACACAACGACGAACTTGGAAGGCCCTGGCTAAGGTAGTGATGTTGTGAGGAGAAAGAGACTGTTGGTGGTGGTGAGGGTGTGGGGATCTTTGTAGAGCCTCAGGCGAGGTGGAGATGGTAAAGATATCACAAGTGATTGTGCGGCGGGTCCTTCGTTCAGAGCCTAGTGCCGGTACTGTACCCTTCACCCTTAATCCCCCCAGACTCTCTTGTAAGGGTAAGAAGAAGAAGAAAGTATCGTGCCCGGCAGCCAGATGCGAGAGAAGAAAATAAAAGAGACGGTTCGAAGCGAGTTTCTACAAAGTCGTGATTCGAGGGAGAATTATTCCGCACTGGTACTGACTTATCCCGCGATGCAGTCACAATGACCATGCAAAGTTAGTCCTGACAAAATGATTTTCTACATGCCGTACTGCATGATAGAATCCAGTACTCTGGAAAGGCCGATCCCCATCGATCCCGGCCTTTGTCCGCATTGTCAGCCATATCAAGCATGCTCAAATCCATCGCGGGATTTTGGTCTTTGGAAGTCCTTGACACCAGGTTATTCGCACCTTTTACCCTAGTCACTTCAAGGTCTATTGTTATGGTGCGCGGTGGAATCCCAGGTTCTGGTCACTTGATGAGTACAGTACAGTACTGTAAGTTACTGTGATTAATATCATACCGCACCCAGACTGGAATTAAATACTCGAATTAGGAGGGCAACAAACGATCTCTACTCATCAACTATCCTACCTCGTCAATCCCACAGCTGCCCGCTGCCAATAATAACAGCCCCACCAAAAAAATTTCTGTCTCCCACTGTTTTATTAAATTTCTATTTTGAGATTATTTTCCTGAATCAAAATGTTTTTTTCTAGCAAGAAGTTGTGCTACTTTTCACTTATTGATGGCTAATGAGGAACAATGGTCGAGCGACGACCGTTGCCATGCGATCGCTCGCTCGCTCTTTCGTTCGTTCGTTCGTTCGTTCGTTCGCGAGCATTGGCAACGCAGCCAGCCCGATCAAAGTCAAGAGTTACTTTATTCCAAGAAAAAATTAATTGTACACTCAATTAAATTTAAGCAGTTATTCCTGCCTACGCAGATAATTTATCTCTTCTGCTAATCATACTCCCTTTGCCGTTTTGTCGTAAAAAATGTGGCTCCTACCGTATCATACTTCCCGAACGGCCAATTCTCCATAAACCTCTATGACAACAACTGCCACAATAGCGGGCCGCTAGGTCCAAATTAAGGTTTATATAGGATCATACATCTATCTATACTGAATCTTTCGAATTTATTGTGATAGCAAGTTTTTTATTGTTTCAGGTTATTTTGTGGTGTATTTTGTTGTAGAGGAAGGCGTTACGATTCAAGAAGGACGTTTTCCCGAGTACGATCATTACTTCCGCACGACGAAAATCTGCCGCCACTTAGACAAAATGGATGAAGAAAACAACTCAAAAAAGACAGAAAATTAACAAAATAAAACCAAGAAAATCGATATAACCCTCCAGTAAATTCTTAATACATCAAATTCAATGATATCACCAGCTCACAATAGATAACACCCAGACTTTCAGATCAATTTGCGCTCCCTCCTCTCCAGCCATGTTTTCTTCTGACAATCAATCTGCTCCTCCAAGGGCTCGACAGCCTGAGAAGTTGAGTCTATAAATGTGTCAGAATTCATGCTTCCTTCAATTCGTCCTGAATACTAATAATTAGGAATTGATGTAATGGAGGTAAGAACAAATCTGAAGGTACAATAAAATGGAATCACAGTCCTTCCTGATACAATAATTACTAAAGAGGAAATAATAGAACATACTGCTAGAAGATTGACCACCTCCTTGAGCCAAATTGGGAACAAGATCTTGAGAAGAGGGTTGAGTTGCAGGATTGCTAGTGAAAGCTTGATGCTGGGGTTGAAGGGTAGAATAACTTTGAGTTGATGGATTGGATGAGTTAGAGTTAGATGAAGACTTCATATCTGACATTCTGGACAGAATTTCTGAATCAGACTCAGATATTGAAGCGATAAATCTTCAACCTTCTTGGTGGTACTGAAACTCAATCACCTGCTATAGATTTAATAGAAAAGATAAAGCTATTGAGAATCAGATTGTGCCCATACTTCCGGTTTTGAATGTAAACTAAAGAAACAAATATTTAGAGTAATTAGCTAGAAATTTATATCAATAATGTAGAATCACTTAAATAGAAACTTACACAATAAGGTAAAAAGCTGGAGGGAAGTTAACCAGTAGGTTTTAAAGCTTTAGGACCAGCTCAAGTAGAAGTTGAAAAAGCGTCAATGCTTGGAAACTTGTTCAGTAGGAGTAGCGATATTTGTTATTCCAATTTAGAAGAACTTGAAAGTAAGATAGACTCCTATTTATATATTAAAGGAATAAAATGCTCAATTATTAAACACCCACACCTTCTGACTAGGAATGTATAGTAAATAACAAGTGTATGAAAAAGCGATACTTGAAAAAGTATACATGATAACATTAATGTGATACAACAATGTATGCTAATAGCGTAAATAAAACAGATTCTGGATATTATAAGTAACTGTAAATAGAATTCTAACTCCAACATGCTGGTTTTTTCTAATATTATTGTACCACTACTTAGTAGTCTTTAGAAATAAATTTCGCTAACCTGATAGATTGATTGGTTAGTAGGAATATGACTCCAACAACCTGAAAAAGTTTGTTTCAAATTGAGTCATATCTAACATAGAGTGACTACCATCACATTTTCGCTAAAATCTGATACTATCTCCATAAAGTCCGATACTATTTCTACAAAATCCGCTACTATCTCCATAAAGTCCGATACTATTTCCACAAAATCCGCTACTATCTCCATAAAGTCCGATACTATTTCCGCAAAATCCGCTACTATCTCCATAAAGTCCGATACTATTTCCACAAAATCCGCTACTATCTCCATAAAGTCCGATACTATTTCCGCAAAATCCGCTACTATCTCCATAAAGTCCGATACTATTTCCACAAAATCCGCTACTATCTCCATAAAGTCCGATACTATTTCCGCAAAATCCACTACTATCTCCATATAGTCTGATACTATTTCTGCAAAATCCGCTACTATCTCCATAAAATCCAATACTATTTCTGCAAAATCCGCTACTATCTCCATAAAGTCTGATACTATTTCCACAAAATCCACTACTATCTCCATAAAGTTTGATACTATTTTCGCAAAATCCACTACTATTTCCATAAAGTCTGATACTATTTCTCTAAAATCTGCTACTATCTCTATATCATAAGATGCTATTTCCGTAAAATCCACTACTATCTCCATAGAGTCTGATATTATTTTGTGTTAGGATCAGTTTCAATACTAAAGGATTATTTTACTTGTTGATTTCATACATACTAGACGTGAACGAATTTGTGTATTCAAAGACTTCCTGTTTCCACTGTAGAAATAGCAGATTTCAACAGATGGTATTTTTAATCTACTTGGTTGAATGACTACTCTTTAGTTTCTCAAGTACACTACTTTGAAGCCTTCCTTAGTAGTTCGATAGCCCTCACTAGTCTCCCCAGTAGCGATAGCCACCTGTTCAACTATTGTACTCAGAATATGTTTGACTCCTAGTGAACCCATTACAGTTTTTATTTCCTTGTTCACTTATTTGTACATTTGTTTTACTACTACCTACTTGGGTATTTCCTAGCACTAATGTTACTACTAAATTAGTATATTAGTAGCAGCTGCTTGCCCTATCTTCCTTGGATTCTGTTACTTGTTTTATTAGTTGTATCCTATTATCTACAGTTTTCTACTTTAAGGTTTTATTTGTTTACTCTTCACTACAATAGAGGCATATTGTCTGATTTTCATAAATAGAATATCTTCACTATGTTTTTCTAGCTATAATTTTTATTTATTTAAAGAACTCACAACACCTTAAAAAAATATTTAGTCCCTTAAGCTTTACAGAAATTCACTTCTTTGACACGCTATATGTTTAGTAAGTATCATACCTTATTTGTCCCTCTTGCATTGACATGCTATCCATATCCAAATCGGTGTATCAATAAGCTACAGCTTTCGACAGAGACGCAACTGAAACCGGAGGATCACTAGAATGCGGCTATTGTTTTGCTACCGTACTCTAAAAACTCAAATAATCGAACCGTGTACTATTTCGTTGGGGTTGCCTCCCCAGGTCGGGTCGAGTGTTTTTTCTATACTTTTTTCATGGCTCTTAGAGAGGCTGAGCATCTCTTTTTTTGCAGTGTTTTTCACCCCTTTTACAAAGGAGGAAATTTGGGACTATGATACATGGCACACGGTTTGATTCTGTATCTGGCCTTACGGTACTCGAAGAGTTCTACCCTTTTGCCTATGAAACCCCCCTGTTTGTTACCAGCTGGTTTTCATTATTTCCCCCCCGTTGGTTACAATATTTAACTTTGAGGCCAGCACTCCGTCATGATGTTATTGTATAGCTTGTAAATCATTAAACTATAAAACCTATTGATCGAACTTGAAGTAAGAATGGAGAATTGCGCTACTATTGATAAATCTCAATCCGGGATATTTTATTGCATTGAATTATTTGTAATCAGTGATAACTGTTGGCCAAAATAAATTACTTGATATCACGTTTAGACTATTGAGAGATATAGAAGGTTATTATGATAGGATAAGATTAATACCCCTCCGTTGCAATGTTGCGATTAGCTCTTCGAAAGTCTACACATCAAGATAAATCCAATAGATTACTAGTCCTTTTAGTCACCGGACCGTTGAACAAAAGAGGCTCAAGGTGAAGCGTTTTACGTTTTCGGTCTCCCTTTTCGTAGGTGATATCATTACATTATCCCTATTGGTTCTAGTGTCAAGGTTTCCATGCGTTTCTTGGCTTTGGTAAGGTGCTAGAGCGTGCATAACTCGGAGCGAGCAAGAAGACCTGGAAAGCATCAGGTGTCAGGTTTCTTCAACACATGGCTTTCTAAAGGTTACCCGGCCTCGGCTACACATGGCAACCCCCGCAATCTCAAATTTTTGACATTCGACTTGTTCCTGAAATTAGTGTAATGATAACAATGGAACCCATCACTCTGGCCAGGTTCCTAGAACAGGCCCAGCAGATCCCAATTTCGGAGGCCCTGTTGAAGGAGATTCGTACTATATTAATTCGGAAGACGAAGGCTAATGCTCCGAGGGAGGCCGAAGATGTGAGGTACCGTTTCTTGTCCGCTACTTACTTTTACATAATAGCTAAGTTTGCGTAGTGAGGATTTAGGCCCGCTCTTTAATCTCATCCTTCAGACCACGGGAATTCCTAGCCTGCGTCAACAACACCGTGCGCTTGCATCCGATACCATCTCCACATGGCTGATTCGATCGGCCAGTTCAACTCCGCTACGGGAAGCTGTGGAGGCGAGTCCTGAGGTCTGGAATTCACTTGCTAATGTTGTGTTCGCTTACTTTGATGAGGCTTCCAGCGCATTATCTAAAGCTCTTAAAGACCTTCTCGGGAATATTTTCTCATCTCATCCGGATCTGGAATTCAAGCGGCAACTGGTGGAAAGCGCACTTGCAGCGCGGGGCAAAAAAGTTGGGTATTATGTATTCGATGTACTCATCAGAAGGGGGGTAGGGGCAGAGTGGGTTTTCACCAAGCATGGTACGATTGTGGGGGAAATGTTCATGGCGTTGAAAGATCGGACTCTTTCCCCGGTCATCGGGAAAGCTGTGGTTGGATTTCTGGCTGCAAGAAAGACCGAATTAAATGACTTACACCGCTGGATAGAATGCTGGGAACTACCACTGAATATTGCCCTAAGATCTGAGGAAGTGCGAGGGAATGTACAAATCTATGCCCTACCAGGACTCTTCCGGCTATCACCGGAGTGCTTTGTGCGGTTCACCCAGGGGGTAAGATTAGGGAGATATAGCCGAGGAAACCTTGGAGGCGGGGATGAGCGGGATTTGATGAGTCTTCTTTGTTGTCTCAAAGTTGGGCGAGATCTGGGATTTGTGGATGAAATAAGTACGGCGAATCTAGTGCCACCTTACTTTCAATTAATCGACTAATTGTGACTCTGTAGATGATGCGGCCAATGCCGATAATAACGATCCGTTAGGCTCCACTCCTGTACAGCTTCATTCCTCTTTTGTTTCGCCACTCCTCTCAAATGCACACGGGCACACCCGTCTCGCTGCACTCACTTTAACGACATACTCTCCCACTCTCACAAAGCCCCTCCCAACTTCCGCCTTCCGTGTATTGAAGTCAGCACTCCCACCATTACACGCAGAAACTGACGCAGAGGTGAGGGACCTGATAATTGGGAGTATAAGGCAACTTGTAGAACGTTTGGGTAGCAGTTCCTATGCCCTCGATAAGGACCTGCAAGGACTTCAGAAAAACGCCCTTCGCCTACCCGGAGATCAAACCATCCTCTCGAGAATTCTGGGACTCGAAGAAAGCATTGCAGAGGCAGCTTCTTTTATAAGCTGGTATTTGAACTTTCTGAAGTCTCAATTAGCCCCAGGGGCGAGTTATCAGCGTGTTGTGACAGCGCTGAGAGTTCTAATAATGGTTGTCCGTTCGGGAGTTGACCCGTCACTGGTGGATCCTGACGACAAAGCAGGCAAGAAGAAAGGGTTACTACACTGGTCTCCAAGTGTCCGAGTAGATTTTTTTGACGGAGCGATGAAGAGGGTATTGGTCGATTGCTTATTCAACCCCTTTGAAGATGTAAGAGTTATGGCAGCAGAAGTGTTGAAGCTCGCTCCTGACTGTGGCGGGTCACTTCGGGTAATTCTGGAAAGGGGACTCAGGGAGATGAATACCTCTGGAAGAGCTAGAGATGCGGATGGCGTTGCTAGATCTATCGACCTGTGGTTCCATTTTGCGACGAAACGTTCTCCGGAATCAAAACTCGAGGAACTTTGGGGTTTGGCGGTTACCGCTCAAAGTGGCGAACTTTGTGTGGTAGATTGGGTGCTAAATGTTTTGGAACTGGACTACCTCAAGGTTGCCCGAGAAGACTTCCAAAGGGCTGTTCGAGAGAGACCCATTTATGGCCTTTTCTCTGCGCTCAGACTCATATTCGAAGGGGGGGGGATTTGTCAGGGTGCTCTCAAAGGCTGTGTAGAGAAATTCCCCGTTTCTCGGATCCTCGAATACTGCGTGGAGATCTGGCAGATGTCTAAGGACATTTTGTGTTTTGTTAGCCCAGAGGGATATGTGCCGCAGGGGATGATAGATGAGGACACAGGAGATGATGGAATGGACACACAAACTGTTATGAGTTATTGTTGGAGAGCAGTCAAAGAATCCAGGTATGCAATAATTTGCTAGTTCATGTGGAGTCACTCGTCTTCCAAATTTTTAACACTATTTAAAGTGCACTCTTAGGCGCAATTATTGGTACGGCCGATTTCGGCTCGGGTTTTCAATCACTGTCCAGGCAGAATTTCTCCGACATTGGAAATGTCTTATTAGAGCAACTATTAGATATCCGTCATCGTGGCGCTTTCTCCGCAGTGTCTCCTAGTTTCATTGAACTTTGTTCCCGGTGCTTAGCTACCCAAACCCTTTCCGATTTACCTGAACAATGGCTATCTAAGAGCATTCTTCAAATAATCGATAAATCCGACTCGATCACTCGGCGTTCCGCCGGTCTTCCTTACCTAATAGTTGGCATTGTAATCGCGGACCCACACCCAGACCGTCCACTACTCAGATCAACTTTTGAGAAACTGGAGGAATTCGCGCGTTTGCCTGCTGCCCTCTCAGTAGACGGGACCAAGGTCAACCTTCCTCAAGTTCACGCCCTTAACTGCTTGAAAGTCATGTTTGCGGACTCCCGCCTATCATCCTCTTCGCAGGAATTCCTAGGGAGAGGGTTAGAGTTATCTGTAAGCTGCTTCGCAAGTGAGGTCTGGGCTATCCGAAATTGTGGTATCATGTTATTCACTGCGCTTGCGAATAAGCTTTTCGGCAAAAGAATGACAGGGACTATAGAAATCAAAGACTTCCTCGAGCGTTACCCAGAGGTGACTTCAGTTCTGCTACAAAGTTTAAACGGAGAATCGGATATTAAAAGCGTTGAACAACTTTATCCAGCACTATCACTCATTGCTAGGCTAGAACCAAGCGAAGGGTTTGATGCAAACGCTATTGAACCGGCAGTGATGAGATGTTTGAGTAGCCGCTTTTGGAAAATTAGGGAGATGGCTGCGAGGAGTTATTCCACCCTTGTTAGCGCTCAGCATCTCATTGAGGTTATTGATCAACTACTCCGGGACGCAGGGGAAAGCCGGAGACAGAACTTTGTCCATGGCCGGCTTTGTGCCGTTAAGGCTTTGCTGGATAGAAGAGGCGCAGGCAGCTGGGAAAAGATTTTCGAAGTCCTTGGAAGGTATTGGAGAATTTTGGTGCAGTCAAATAACTGTGCGGTAACAAAAGCCTCGTTTTTGTCTCTCCTTAACAGTGATAATATTCAACGACTGTTAAAGACACCGCTCAATAACCGTATGTAAACGTTTCCTCGACTTGTTACGGAGCTGCACTAAAATAAATTTAATAGCAGCCCGGAGTCTTCTCAACAACCTACTGGAATATTGCAAGACTTCGCAGGAGGTTCTACAAGAGGTTGGCCGAGCGTCTACAGTTGGGCGCTCAATGTTAAAAGAGGAGTTAACCAGATATATCTATAACCTTGCAGCTTACTCAAACGATCGCATACCTACCCTTATCACCACCATAGCCAGCGAGGATGAAGAGCTTGCCTTATATACTAGCTCTCACCTTTTCTCCTCCCCTCTAAATTTCGATCAGGATACTCTCACCTCACTTGATGCCACCCTGTGGACAATAATTACAATTCATCCATGGGATCAATTACGTACCATGGCTGTAAACCTCCTATCAGAATATCCTCCACCCCAGGGAGCCCCAGAAGAGTTTCTCCAAGAACGATGCAAGATTCTCCTGAAGCTCTGTACTAGTGCATCCACCGAGCCATGCCGTATCGCAGCTCTCCCGGCTCTAGCAAAACTAACCACCCACTTGTCTCATCCAACCGCATCTCTCCTCAAGGAGATAACAAAACAAGTAGAGCTATTGGGCTACGAGGACAATCCTTTCCCAACTCGCCAGGCCGCTGTCTCCGCTGTGAAAGCCCTATGTCCAATTCTAACATTTGAGACCTTCAACCACGCCTACTTCTGTCTCTACGACTTCCTCCATGACGATGACGAAGACATCCGCGAGGAAGCCGCAAGAATCGTCAAGTCTGTCACGAAAGGAGAACACACCCTTCTCCCCCTCGCATCCGCTGATACCCTCATTGATAAAATGGCTAAATCATTCAGTAAGGATGAAGAATTTGCTGGAGAGGTCGTTTCGAGAGTTGTTGTCAATGGCGATGTCAAGAATCTACTGAAACAAGTCTCCACCGAGGATAAAATTCTCTTTGCTAGAGAAAAGCAGAATCTGTTTTTAGATGTTCACGGCGAGGTAGTGCGCTGGGCCACGGTGCTGGGAGGGTTACCAGAAAATAGCCGGTTTGTCGAGGATACCCTAAATGCCGTTGCCAGGGCTCGAGAGTTCGCCAAGGAGATGGGAGAGGAAGGGCCTGTTGGGTGGATGCGTGAGGAAGAGGTGTGGGTAGTGTTTGGGCGGGTCGTAGAGGGATTGAGTGTCATTAAAAGGTGGAGGGGTGATTGCGGGGATGAGGCCAAGGAGTTCCTGATGGAGATGAAAGACCTCCAAGCCCACGAGCTGTTTTTGGAAAGATTGGAGAAGGTTTTGGCTGTTTAGGTAGCTAGATGTAGAGCACCTGGAAGGAATATAGAACATGTTTTGATGTGTGCCATAAACACTGGGTATCACGTACAATCGATTCTCGAATATTCCCATATACCCCTCTACGAGTGATTCTGTTCCCGGTTCTTATTAATGCCAAAGGCTATAAGTACTTGTCACTTTTAGGCCAAATACCCATGCAAAACCACTCACACATCCAGCGCTTATGACTTCGCAGGCATTAACAAAAAAAAAACCACCATCATACAAGCATCATCGAGAAACAAAACCCTAGCTTCTCCCACCTTTAGGTCTAAAGCAAGCAACATCATACAAAAGCTAGAATATTTCGCAAACGAAGCGCAGGTGCGATTACTACCCGTACCAAACAAAGCACTCCACACGAGAACAGAAAAAAAGGTAGCAATGGAAGCAGTGGAATCGATTAGTTAGGCTAACGAAGAATTGTGAACGGGCATGCCTGCTCACTCTCGGGTAATATATGCCAACGAATTTCATGAAACAATTTATAATAATGGCAAGATGGCCGAGTTGGTTATGGCGCCAGGTTAAGGTTATCTTAACACGTATCCTGGTTCGGGAAACTGAGCGTGGGTTCAAGTCCCACTCTTGTCACTTCTTTTTCCTTTTCATTTTTTTTTTTCCCATTCTAATCCCTCCTCTCACCTCCGCGAACCCTGCTCCCCACCCGCTCGCTCCCCTCCTAGCCCGTTTCCTTCAATACTTGTAGGGGATTGGTTATTCTGGTTCTACTGGTGGGAAAGGAGGAAGCAGCTGGAGCTCTTCCATGCTCACCATTCCGCTGAGTTTTTGGTTGACGCCGGCTTCGCGCCGAATTCAACGAAACCGTCTAATGAAATGGCTCATAAACCTCTATCATACAATCCGTAAAAACCGCCACACGCCCTAGCAGATAAACACACAAGTGATACGAGAAAGGGGGTAAAGGTGAAAGGAAAAAGAAAGACAGCCATCAAAAAGCACAATTGTACAAAGCACCGTTCAAAAGAGTATATTCTGGTACCTACACCTCCGCCCCCGCTCACTCCTTCTGTTCTCCCCCCCCTCCCCCCCTCCCTCTCGGGCCTCGTCGTCCTGCAAAACGCATGTCAAGGCACTCCCCCGCCTTCCCCAAAGCAATGCATTGTAGAAGAGAGGATAATGAAAAGAAAAAACTCCTATGCTAGGACGTACAATGCGAGACGACAAGGCAAGAATCCTTCATGAACTCTTCAAGTTCCCTCGTCTCCTCCACTCCTAGCGCCCCTTGTCCCCTCCTACCATCCACCCAAAATCCAAGCTAAGCTCTATCCGCCAAACAAAAGAAAATCCAATTTGAAGAGAAAGCAATCCTACACTAGAGCAGCATAATGAGTTCGAGTGAGAGCGCACGCAAAAAAGAAAGTGCTAGAACGCAAGTTCCAACTGCGGGCTGAAGGAAAAGGAAAAATAAAAGTCAGGAGAATAGTAAAAAGGAAAGATAACTGGGCTGTTCAAGTAACGTATGTTAAATGAAGTGAAGTGAAGAGTTTCGGACGTATTGCAGTCCTTTGGTTTGTGAAGAGCTCAAATAGAGAACTAAAAACTAAACTGTAATAAAAAAATAGTAATAAAATAAGATAATTCGTGAATGGACAACTTTGTGGGGAAGAGTAGGCAGGTAGGTAGCTATTTGGATGGGTAGGTAATTAAGGTGGGTAAGGTATCGTAGGTAAGGAGGAAGCCGTGGGAGAATTTATGCTTCGCCCACACCACTCAGCTTCTTGCCCAATCGTCGGCGAGCTTCTCCCTCGACACTGGTACTACTGATTCTTCGTCCTCCAAAACTTCGCCTAGGTAAGCCACTAGCAGGCAGTGGAATTCCACTTTCTCCCTTGGCAACAGTGTTTCTGCGGATAGCGGGAGCTGGAAACGTGTCATCCGTGCTAGATGCCACACTACCAATGCTTGTTCGATCACGCACGTTGATAGTAGTCATTCCAAACTCAGAATGTGTTTCCATGGGTGTTACCCTTCCTGAGAGACTAGCACGACTGCTCGGTCTATGTGATTGAGGAAGTTGAGATCCTAGTGATGAGCGTGAGGTAGCGCCCGAGGCACGGCTTGAAGGGCGAGATGTCGCTCGCGAGCTTGGTCGCTCGCCAAAGGATAGTCGGGTGCCGTGCGGGTACACGGTGTCCCTATCGCTACCACCAGAAGTAACAGAGGAAATGGAGGATGGCCGGTGTTTCTTTTGTGACCTCATAGTAACCGTTGGTGGGATAAAAGCTCCCTGGTTGCGAGGGGATATCCGAGGAGGTGTGCTGACAGGTCCTGGTAATTTACTGCGGGCATGCTGAACTCGTTGCTCCAGCCTTTGCATCTGTCCTATCAGCCCACGGATGTGGTGAAGTGACTTCGAAGATGGGATAGGCGGCCTCATGCCGGGTCCATGAGATCCGAATGACGGAGCTCGTGAGTGGGCAGGTCTCTGATGGTGCTTGGGTCGGGGGGTCAGAGCTGGGTCCTCCCTTGCACGAGAGGGTTGGGAAGGAGTTGTCGACACCTCGGACATTGGAGGGGATGGGGGTGTCGGGGAGTGATCTGATTGTGGAGTAGATGTGGATGCTGCGGAAGGTGTTGTAGGAGTACTTGGCGGTCGAGAAGCGACCGATGATGTTTCCGATAGCGTTGACTGGAACTTCGCGGGTGGCGGAACGTGATGCAGGCTTCCATTACCATACTTCGCTGCCATAGCCATAGCATTATTTAACTTATCCACCGTAATATCCTGTTCCACCTTCAGATCCGATAGCTCGTCTCTCAATCGCTGGCATTCGATCCTTAATCCCTCCCGCTCCTGCTCTCCAATCTTAATCTCCTCCTCAAGTAGGACACCTCTCTCAATAGCCTGGTTATATTTCGACTCCATATCCTCTAAGGATGATTTGACTATGCGCTCCTGTCGTTCAAAGTCATCGTTAGAGACCTCGATGTCCCGTAACCGGAGCGAGATTTGTCGGTTAGTTTCGCGAAGATTGGTAACTTCCTTCTGGAGGGTATTTTGGGCGCTATTGGCCTCGGTTTTGGACTGTTTGTATTTATTCTAATAAGCGTTAGCCGATACGTTCATAGATAACCATTTCCTTCAAGTCAGGAGCCAGGGCTCGGGGATGCGACGGAGGTTCCAAACATACTTTCCATTCCTCAACCTCATATCGTAGCCCCTCGTTCTTGTTCCTTAGATCCCGGTGTTGCTTCTCGCTTGCTTCGAGTTCCTTTTCAAGTTCCTGCTCGAGCTCCTTGGAAGACGCCTGAAAGTCTGCAAGTTCCGACTCTAGTTGCTGGATCTGAGACTTGTAGTAAGCTAGGGCTTCTTTAGCCTCGCTTCCGGGCGAGTCGCAATCCTTTGATGGCATAGCTATTAGTTGGTTATTTTTCTTTTTTGTCGATGTCAATAGTTGGAGAGAGTGTGCTAATATTCGTTACGTCGTTTCGTCGGATACAGTAAATCGCCGGAAGGCGATGGGCCTCTTTCTCGGTTGGTGGATGACTGCTCTGGCTGGCTAGTGGTTGACTATTCCGTGTGTCGTAAGGATAGGGGGCGGGGAGCTCGTTCCAGCGGCGACGATGGGGAAAGCGAGAGAGGAAAGGAGAGAAGGGGCGATGACCAAATCTACCGTACCGAATATCCGTTATCGGACTCCTGAGACGGTTTCCCCTTCTTTTCCTGCACGTTTTTTGCCTATCCAATCTTCTTTATCAGGCTCCCTCCTCCTTTCTTTACCTTTGTCGCCGTTACCCGATGCCGTCCCCGCTGGTTCACCCGTTCGTCAAATAGGACCGGTTTGCTGACTACCGGTATGGGCGGGCAATATCCGTGAGTCGTTGTCGTCGTCGGTGTTTGTCTTCGTCCAGCCGGGGGGAAGGAGAAGAGGACCAAATGAAGGTGAGTTGGCGGGGTTTTGTTTTGTTGTCTCCGGTTGTCAGGGGTGAACAAATTAAACCCTGTTGTGTTGTCCAAGCAGCGAAGCACCGGTAGAAAAAAAGCCGTTCTCAGCATTCGTTTGCAATGGCCTAGCTCGCCAGGACGAATCATCAGCAGAATACACAGATGTTGTTTATTTTTAACATTTCTATGGGAAATGGCGGAGAGATTATCATATCACTCTACCGTTAATATTTATTCATTCCAGCTTATCGCGGAATAGGATCGGTGCTGTATGCCACTGCGCCTGTACCACATAATAATATTATTATTATATAATATTATCCCCCGTCGGATAATGATGATAATGGCTTCTTTTGGCTCTGGACCTTTGTACCCGAGTACTGGTACTAGTACTCGAGTACAGTAGAACACACCCACTTGCATTTCGGTTAGACGGTCAGGCAGATCTCGAGTCCACAGGGTAATAATGGCTTTCATTGATTCTGTATTATGAATCACGTGAACTGCAAACCGAATCTTCCCGAATGGTTGAAACTGTTGGGATCGGGAAGGATGAGAACATCGATGCAGCTCGTAGAATGCAGTCTGGGTCCCCTTGGTTGCATACCTTGTTTGCAATGCAGGTCGCCTGCTGTAACTTTCACCCGTATCGCAACGGTGCTTTGACAAAAGTCGTTCAGGGTCCTATTTCAAGCCGCGTGATGACAACTTTGTCTATTTCACAAGTTACCAGCATGTAGGAAAAATGCGCTGCGAATATCCCATCAAAGTGCTGGCAGACATCATACCGACTCAAAAGGTGCCGTAAGTTAACTCCTTCCTCTCGAATTCACCACTGCACCAGTGTTTCACCGTACTAGTACAGCTCCCCGTGAATCCAGGGTACAGTACTGTACTAGTGCTGCAGACTACAGTACAACATTCTACCACCCCGAATATTACAATGGAATTAACGTTTGGGCCCTGACGAGCCATGTGACTAGAATTCGCTCCCTATTCACGCATCAAGTTACGAAGAAACACAGCTCCCCCACACGGTATCCAAATTATTATCTAAACTATATACAGAATGATCCTCTCGACCCTTTTTACTACTAAACTAAACGGAGATGGTAAGATAGCCATTCAGATAAATGAGGGAATAAACTAAATTAAAGATAAATGTATCATGGTTCCACCCTTCAAGGCCATAAAAGGGGGTGAGGTATCTTTTAAAAAGACAACAGCACGGTAATATAAAATATTAAATATTACCCGCGCCGCATTCTCTCGGTGAAGTAAAGCCACTTTCTCCGATATACTCGTACAATACATACCACCAGGGGTCTCTATTTGAAACAAGGGTTCGTGTGGTTCAATCTACGAGTATAAATTTCCGAGGCCGAATATAAGACGAAATACCAACAGCGCACTCCACCTTCATTTTGACCTCAAGCACTACTGTACCGGTTCCGTAATGGGACCCATTGTTGGAGGTCCTCAGACTTTCTCGACTTAACGATCGAAAGGCTCTGACAGTGATCTTGTTCTCTCTCACCTTGCAGGCTATTAGGGAGGTTTTGTTAAGACGGTCGTAACTAGAACCTTCCTTATCACCACAGCAACAGCACTAACCTTTCCACATGTGCAATAGTGCTCGGTGTCTCAACTTTGCACAGTCTCAAGAACAGTTCTCAACAAGACGGTCATAAAGTGGCTGTGTTTACCAAAAATGGGTATAGTTTGCACCAACGCTAAGAGAAAAGTTTTCAACCCACACCAAGTTTTGTACTATGCTTACGAGCAGCAAAACGCCATAATTCGCCACAAAAATAAGCACAGTTCTTGTTACGACGGTCGTAACAAAACCTCCCCATTGAATTGACACACCCCCACCCTAAAACTCACCCTATTACTTGCCGTTTCCAAAAGTATCAGGAAATATTGGCACAGTCTAGGCCTAGGAAACGCCAAGATTTCCTGATACTTTTGAAAACGGCAAGCATGATAATTATTATCATAATAATATTATAAATGTACAAGTACAGCTCTATCATTACCCTAAAAAATTCCCCAGGAGCAACGATAGAGAAAATGTTATCTCCTTTGTCTAGTTGTGTCGCTAGATATTCCTCGGAAAAATCCTAGAGAAAGAACTTACCACCCCCATATCATAGTACCGGTACTGGCATCTCCAGTCCAGTATTGCGGGAACCTTGGTTGCAAAATAATTTTTGAGGTGAGGACTTATATAATAAGGCCACCAATGGTTGGTCTTAACATCTTCAAGGTGTTCTGTATCCTCGTCAACTTGTGTGTATACTTGAATAACAATTCCGAGACATTCCTGTTTTTATACCGATTGGCTTTTTGTGTATTAATGGTTTTGTGTTCGTGCCACACAACTGTGCACCAGGACAACACCAATGGTTTTCAAAAGCGTTTCCGATGATGTACTGATAGTGACACTAAAAAGATGGCAGCCAATCCAGAAAGCATGAGGATGATAAACACCTATAATTTCCCACAGGAGTTTCACTCAACTTACATATTCTCCTTAATGCTAGCTCCCCCGAGATTCATCGTTGGTATCCTTGTTCTGTGCAGGGATGCTGCTGCAGGGGACGTTCCGATTCTAAAAAATACGGTCACGGTAGTTGGCTGCGCTGAGAGAGCGAAGAAAACAGAATCAGACATGACGATCCTAGAAACAGTGCAGACTTCATAATACAATTAACTTGGTCGCCAGAATTCCTTCCTCCTGTCTAAGTTCAGTTACCAGCCACTCCCTTTAGTTAGTTCTTATTCACGCAAATTTCGACCAACAAAGTTTCTTCAAATACTTATGGTCTATCTCTCTTCACCAATATTGTCACTTAATCAATAGTGGCTCATTTTTCCCTCTTCATAATGAATTGGGCGCTCGGTGATATGAAATAGTTTCATCAACTACTGGCGAGTAAATCCACCTACTAGCAGGATAAGTATTGGTTCCCATGGTATTGTGTAAAATACCTAGCTGGCGCAGTGGTTAATATGTCAAGAACCAATTAACCTCCTGTGCACTTAGCAGGAGCCCAGGAGTTCGATCCCAGCTCTTTACTGAGTTATTGAATTCTCCATCATGTAGGGCAGGCCAATTCAAAAACTCAGCCCTATTGGAACTGGGAGATTGTGGCGGTAGAATCCGACTCTGGACCTGGACCCTGTGGGAAGTGGTCTGCGATCGGCGGCATACGGTATTCCTTTCCTTCCACCCCCCGGCCCACGACAGCAGTTGTAATTCCTGAATGCTATTCAGAGTCTCTAGTGCAAGCTCAACTAAACTGGCCCTCCGAGTGTGATCAATTCCCATCAAACCACACTGTCATCATCGATCGCCTCGCAAACTGACGGTCTTTCACCATGCCTCCATTTGAATACAAGATTCCTTTCAGTTTTGCGAGCGTTTCCGCTGTAAAAATGATCGTCAAGTAGAAAGAAACGGTCACTTTATATGGGGCAACGGAACGGAGCCGTTGCATCCAAATGGAACCTAAGGAATGTCCGGTGTGAATTGCCCATAGTGACAGTGACCCATATTTATAGATTCGTGTCCCGGGTGTATATTTGCTTTTGATACTCTTTGCGAGGATCTCCTATGCATACCTCGTACAAGGATAGCGAGTGCCTATCACACTTACCGGAGCCCTAGTATCTGACAATGTAGTCGCCTATACCGCTGGTGACAAAACAAATCCTTCGAACTCCTTTCCCGTGGGCGGCCTAATATACATTCCCCCTTACTTCACTAATATCCTTTCTCCCTCCACTTCCCTAAACACAAGAACATAGCGCAGGCGGCAAGCACTTACATATTTCTTTTCTAAGGTTGTTGAGGTTTTACGTTCTTATGGCGGGACTTGATGAGATGAAAACGATGATATTCTTGTTATCAAGAAGAAGAAGGAGAGATGAAGAGGACAAGATCAAAGGAGAAGGGAATTAAGTGTAGGGAAGAGGTGAAGGGGAATCCTCATTCTTCAGACAACCCATGCCAGTGCTTCAATGAGGATGTAATCCTCAACGCACATATCTCACCCAAGTATTCGAGTAACACCAGATAGTCCATAGTAGAGCTCCAAGCCGCACACTTCCGATCCCAATTCCCTATGCCTATCAACTCCTCCAGCAAAGGTTATATTTCTTCTCACATTAGCGTGGTCTCCCAGCCACTGTGAGGCTATCGTTTCTCCTATCATACACCACCGAAGAATAGATATGTTCAGGGTTTCTGGAGCACAAAGCCTCCTGAGCTCAGTGATCAGTGCTATTTTTTTTTGGGAATCCGAGCATCATAGTGGGAGGAGAAGCACCCAGGGCAAGCACAGAGAACAATCTTACCAAAATTGGTGTTTGCCACTAAACTTTCGGTCTATTTTTCGCCACTCCTCTCCATTGGCTGTCCTCCATACTGTGCTCTTGTATTCTCCGCGGTATCTATCGGAACTCCTCCTAGGATAGGAAAATATGGAGATTCCAATGGCGCTATAGTAGTGTTAGGACGCACAGAACGGCAGAGTGCGGCGGTCTGGTGCTGAGTGATAATTTGCCCACTACTTGGGGAGCCAGGATTACATGAAATAATCGCGAAACGAAAAATTCCTTATCGGACAGTGCAACTTAGGCACTTCTTCCTGGGAAGGACAAAAACTCCCCACTTCGTTACACTACCCCGAGGGCAGTGGTTTGTCGGTTGTTTTTTTTTCCCGTGCTCAAAGAGAAACTTCGGATGGCAGTGTATCTCAGATGCGCTGTCTAATACCGACACCACACCCATATACTGAGTAATGCGAGTGCAAAAATTCCTCCCATCTAACTCAACGCCACCCGGGGGATTGTGCCCGGCATTCAGGTCGGTCTTCGCGAGTACCGATATGGCATCATATAACAAGGCGATTAACTATGGGTAATGACACGAGTGATGTCTGGTGATCGCAGCTTGCTGGTCATATGCTGTGGCTTGGGTCTGGTCGATGCTTGCTAACATGATAATATATGAGTTCCCACGGGTCGTGCGCTGCATGAAGGGGTCCAGAGGATCAAAAGTGGGAAGAAATTATGTCCGCATAGCCATGCGGTATTATTTCGAATAACAAAATCCTCATACAATCCCTGGCAGGAGGCTGGGCTTCGCTGCAGCTATCGAACGGATCACATATATTTTACTAGCAGTCGCTATTCATACCGAACCAAACTTTGTTGAGAAAGTATAGTAAGTCTGCAAGGCGAGCAATAGTGGCCGATGTCCATGCTTACTAACCAATCCAGTCATCTGAATGCTAGATAACACGTATAGTATTCACCATGGGCAGTTGTTTTTTTCAAATCAAAGGAGCGAAAAGGAAAAAAAATTTAAGGACCTTTTATGCGCACCACAAAAGCAGGATTTTTCCCGCCTTTACAGCATTTTTGTTCCAAATGAAATATTTTAACATCGTACTTCTTACATTTTCCATTATAAATCAACACCCCCCCAAAGGATCCCGCTTTCATCGAAATGGTCAATAAGGCGGCTATTGTCTGAATGTGGGTTGTCTTCTTCCCTCTCGTTGAGGGCCTTAATATGTTAAAAAAACACAATTTTCAAGAAAAACAGCATTTTTTGTGAGTTGCTGGCGTATGACACTAAACAGAGCCATAATCCTTGCTTTATTTTTCCTTCCGTCTTCTAGTATTATACTCTGCAGGTCACCGACCCCTCCTGCGACGGGTATGGTCCAGGGTCTGATTTCAAATTACCACCTGGTATGATATGATATGATATGATAGCAGGTCTGATGAGCGCTAAAGCCCTATTGAGGAAGGCGAAGATCTTCACCCCCCCCCCCGGCCCCCATATGCAGGACTTCTTAACCGTCCTACAATCTAATATGTACCGGGTAGTTTATACACCATAAATTTCTCAGTGATGGCTCGCCGTAAGAGGAATTAAGCTCCTGGGCTCTTACTAACCGCGCAGGTGTTAATTTGTTTCTGACATCTTAACCACTACCTCTCTTAGGCGTTTCACATAATATTACTATGGAAAAGAAACTCCTCATCCTTCTAACAGGGTTTTTTTGCTATTTCCCTTTTGGCTCAAGGGGGAAGAGCTGTGTTTCCCTCCTTAAACGGTCGGGTAGCTAATGTATGATAGGTCTTCTTGACTTCCCAAGGTTTCCTCCGGAGGAAACTAAAAAACCCCACTATGCAACTTGAAGATATCTATTAACAACCCACCCTTTTGCCCATTCTCTACTTTCTTCAGATGGTTGGGGGATATTATTTAAAGAGCGGGACTGATGGGCCCCCAAAGCTAAATGGGACATTTCTCCAAAGTTTTTTTTTTGAGGGACGAGCAAGATCAACTATGAATGTCCAAGAAGCTAAAAAAATCAAAGAGAAAAAAAAATAAAGCTAAAATGAAACTCAATGCCCCCTGGATATAGAATCAGGAGGCTCGCCTCGTAGCTGATAGAATATTCTCCTACCGCTCGAGTAACTGGTACCGTATTGGTAGCCATGGCTACCGAATTTTTAATTTTTTTGATCAATAGTGTATACGTAAACAGCAATATTTCTCCCTCTCACTCCCCCTTTCTGTCTTCCTTCCTCACCTCTGGCCCTCTTCTCTTTACCTCCCACAAGCCTCCCTCTCATACATATTCTTCACCACCGTACTTGATCTCTTAGTCCCCATCCAAAATCAAACAACCAACTAGGTAATCACCTCCAACCGCCCCTGGCCATGAGTGTCTGGGCCCTCATTGGTGAACGCATTAGGTATCACTTGCACCTTCGCACCGCAGCTGCCGCTTTTCGGAACTTCCCAGGTTCCGGACAACACTTTGAAACCACCGATTAGCAGCACCAAACCACTACCAGACTCCTTTCTGCGGCTACCTGGCACCGTGGGGGTGTTAACCCAACAGATTTTGACAGCATGTCACTAGAAGTTCCCACCCTGTATTCAGTGTCCCTTATCTTGCTATAATAAGAAAGTTCAACTTTAGACAGGGCTCTACCTGGATCCAACCCTGAACACGATTTCCTCTTGTTCTCCCACGAATCACCAACCTTATTGGGATCTCGGCATTTATTGATCCAAAATGCAGAACTACCCCGCTTTCTTGTAAACGAGGCGAACAGATTGTTTAGCATTCCGATCCAGAGTGTCACACACGAGCGTGTTGGCGGTTCTTGTCGATCAGGTACTCGGAACAGGCCGGACAGCGATCAGCAACAGGGTTTCTTTGGCAATTTTCCATTCTCGGAACTCGCATGCCGGCAGCATAACAAGAAGGCTCCACCAAGAAAAACAAACAAAATACCGGGGCTAGTATATAACCCAGATTGACCGCCGTACCGACACTCTTTATTCCTGATCTCCTGCTGCGCAGCTTCGCCCCCAAGTGCGAATTTTCTCGAAACCACTTTCAATAATACCGGTATGTCAATAGTTGCCCTCGACCTTGTATGTCACCACAGTTGAATAACCGGTCAATCAAGCGTAAGCCAACTAAGCTAATTCTTTAGCAACCACTCTCAGATGAACTACTCGAGCACGAAACCATTGTCATACCGAATATGCCCACTCATACGGAACTCCCCGAGTAGACAACAATAATCTTTGGACAAGTATCAGGCATGAAGTACCAGACCATTTGAATCTAAATTTAGTATGGGCGCTCGGATGCGCACTGATAATTTGCATAAAACTTTTCGATCCTTGTCCTCCGGTACTTCATACCAGATGCTTGGACCAGACCGCACCAAACACAACTGATCTCCGCCCTAGACAGTTTCCGGTCTCAGCGCCTAGCCACGAGTCGGTGAATATGTCCGTCAACTCAGCTTAACATTTTCAAGAGCTTTTTGTTACCTTGAAAGCGTAATAACCCACGACTCCAAATTTCTCTTTTCTCATCAGCTACCGGATTTTCTACCCGTTGTCCACGATCTTGCAATGGCTTCTTCATTGGTAGTAGATTGAGGAGCTACCAATTGCGATACCCATCCAGGATTCCCTCCGAAAACTATCAGTCTATAGCATTCAACCTTAGTGGGCGCTTTTCAACCAGCGTGCCACCAATGCCACCGTCGTGTTACCCCAGGTCATATCTCTCGGGACAGTCTTAAAAGCGCCTGGTATCTGCTTGCACGAGCTACGGTTTGATGGGCTTAGTTCAGCTATGGCACCTATTCCTGCCTGCATCTCACCGGAAAGGGTCCATTTCCTCTGTCGCAACATGCAGAACCTGCATTTACCCTCATCTTGTATCTCAGCCAGTGGAGATGTCTAGGCAATAGGGACCATATAAAATCAGCAACAAGATCGATTCGTCCGCCTCAGGATACAGAGTGGGGTAACATCTCTTCCACACCAAATACCATTCAACTTCTAGGTTGAAACCTGGGATAGTGTCGGGGAGGGAGGTTACTTAAGAGAAAAAGTTATCAATGGAATGCTCCAAAAAGGAGATCCACAAAATAAGAAATAAAAGAACTAAAATATCAAATAAAACAACAAGAAGTGAGCACCAAGCTTCCCCCAAGTCATCCCTTTTCCTCTTTAATCTAAAGTCTTTTAATCATAGGCACCCCATCGAATAACAATAAAACTCAACCCTTCCTCTAGCCCCAGGATCTATAGCCATCCATCAGACTCGGCTCACCGGGCATTCTGCCGAGTAATCTATCAAAAAAAACGGCAAAAAACAAACTTAAAAGGGGAAATCAAGAGACAGGAACAGGCAAAACATATAAACACAAAAAGAAAGCAAAGCAAGAAGAAGAGACACCGATTCTCTTACAGACCCTCAGGAATCTCCGCAATCCACCATACCAGACGTATCGAACCACCCCAGTCCAATCATAGACAGCCATACTTATGTGGACTCATTTTCCACTCCCAAGCGGAGGCCTCAAATTCCGATCATCTACCCCCCAGATACCGGAATTATTTTTGGACAAGGACTATTCAGAGGATGGTGGGGAAGGCACACTGGCCCCCCTATTTCGGATATGCTCCAAGAATTGTTGTGCACCGGCACCTAGTAATTGGACAAGTCAGCCACTTGAAACTCGAAGAAACAACCGACCTTAGGGCTAGTTACCAATCTCAATCGGCGCTGAAGATCTCTGCACCACAATCACATTGCTCTTAACTTCTTCCAAAGACGTGCCACCCCCATGCATTTCTCCGGACCCTGTTGGAATAGATCGCACCCTTATCCGGTCACCAATCTTGAACAGACTAACACCCAATCTATATCTGCCGGTACGATTTATCATAAGATCTGGGAAAATAACAAAGCTCCCTTGTTGCTGGCTCAGTGGAGCCGCATCTTCGGGTCCCTCATCATCGCTTAGAAGATCCAATGACATTGAGAGTCGTCCGGAGAGAAGATGGGGGTCGGGAGGAGCCAATGGGGGGCCATCACCACTCTCACCGTACAGAGTCGCCTGTGCAAAAAGACTGTTGAGTTCATCCTCGCCACTAAGCTCTTCTCCGGTGTTCGCATCGCTGATGTGCACACGTATTGCCAATGGTGGATACAAACGTGCACCGGATTTTGCAACTCTCGGAGGTTGAACGGCAACCTCAAGGGTATAAAGTCTCTCAGGAGCATCAAAAGAGCCGCTCGAATGATTTGGGCGTGATGTAGAACCCATGTCTAACCCTTCGTCGGTAGTGATGGTAGGGGCGATGATATTCTCTTCGTTGTGTGGAAGTAGTTCCGCCGCTCTACGGGCTTCACGGAGATTGCGGGACTGGCGGCGAGTTGTTGATCTGCTTCCTTCGGTCTCAGAAGATCGTTCGGCAATTTGTGGTTGTGCAGAGTTTAGGTTTAGGCGCGCTGAACGACGTAACTGGGCTAAGGGTTGTCTAGTGGATGGACCGGACTCGGCTGATTCGTCTACTCTCGCTGCTAACTGTTGATTAGACCTTCGGCGGCGGCCTGGGCGTGTTTGCTGACTTTGCTGTTGACCTCGGAGAGATCCTGACTGATTTCTTATACGTCGCAGTCTTGGCCCTCTTCGCATCAGAAAATAAGCTTTGTTCGGCCTGCAACTAGCGTCACTTTCGTCAGCGTACTATTCCTTGACGTCTCAAGGCTGGATAATTGATGGAAGAGAAATGACAAAGGATGCTCAGGACAATGGTTGATAAGAAAAGAGAGGCGATCACAGGCAAGCAAAAGTGACCTTCCAGAAGAGAAGGGGGGAGATGGAATAACAAAGGTTATTGCGAAAAAGCTCTTGGAGAGCGACAAGCCCGAGCTTATTTTTCCGATAACAATAAGAGATCCACAGTAGCATATCCAAGGATCATTCCTGTCCTTATTATATGTAAAGACAGGAGTGGAGGAGAGAGGCGCCGTAAAGGGAGCTTGAGGAGAGCTACCGCACACCAGTGAGAAACATAACTATCGATATTGGCACTAAGGTGAAAAAAAGGCCATTGACGATACGGTGTGCTCCGTCGCTGACTTGTGTCTTTCTTTCTGTTGGAAACACAATCTATATATCTGCCAAAACGCACTTTAAATATGCGTATAACTGGAATCGATATCTTGCAAACGTAGCAACAGATTGCTGTCGGGGTTCCTTGTTCCTGCCGTCGTTTGAAGTCGGCGGAACAACGAAAGCTAGTTTGCAGATATAAATGAGATACGGTACTCTGTTCGGAGAGCCCGCGCGGGGGCACCTGAAGAGCACAGTACCACACCGGGCCGCCATACACAATTTAAGAGAAGCCCTTGGAAAGACCGGGCCCCTGAATTTAAAATGGTGGTACCGAAGGTTCGGGTGGCCCTTGGAATTTTCGTCAATTGTGTGCTGCAGAACCGAGATGGAAAGAGCGGAAAATGTGATATGTGCCACGCTTTTGGAATGCTGAGCAGGGTTACAACCTTGAAATGGATGAACTGCCAAGGATATCTGTCCCAGTTGCTCGGGCAACTAGACCTCAGATGATGCTCCATGACGCGGTACGCTCGTTATCCGTTAATTGCGACGGTTGATTTATGGTGAGCGAAAGGGTTGTTGGTTGTTCACGGACACAACCAATTTTCCCTCCCGTCAATCCAAAATAATTGAACGAAACGAGCTCCCCAATAATAGCTACTTGGGAGACCACGAATCTCGCTTCCCCGGCAAGAACCACCCATGCACTGGGCAGAAAAAAGTGGAAAAAAAAGAAGCAAGACCCACAATAGAGGGAAACCCTTGCCGGGTTCGAAACCAACCAACGAACCATGACTTACCACGGGTAATTCAAAGAGCGAAACATTGAATAGCAAAGAGTACGAAAACGATTAATGAAATAAACGAAAAGAAGGAAAAATCAAAAATAGTAAATATGAAAATTTGGCGAGACCTTTTTTGGCAAGACCTTTTTTGGCAAGACCCTTTCTAGCAACACCCCAGTTCTCAGACCGCGGACAAAGTCGTCGTATCAGGTTGGGATGATGAGTAGATTAAAAGATTCGATATAGGCGTTTACTGGCGGAGATCCGAGTCTGGCAGGTATGGCCCTAGCAAAAATCTCCTAACAAACGAAAGAAACAAAAGAAGTACTTGCAGATCCGTTCGAGCAAATAAACTGTTGCAGCCAGTCAGCAACGGCAAGTGTGAGGTATGCACTTCATCGAACACACTTCGTTTTTTCCCCCTTCTCTCCCCTCGGAGGTGGGCCGTTCCAGCTATGAGGGTTTACAAACCGGCAAATCAACTCCAATCAAGCGAAATACGGAGAATGGGAAGGATAGCGACAAGAGTGGGGAGAAGAATAACGCTCTAGAAGTCCCGCCAAGTTGATGATCATACACCCCTCGGCTGTGGGTCCTTTATGTTGTGCGAGGGTGTCTGGTCTAGGGAGCTCGGTTCAATATCGACGATGTCTTTAGTAGTACTGCCGATAGTGCACCGTACCTGTATTGGTATGAGCAATATGGGAGGTATTCCGAGAGGAGGTCCGGATATGTATGTCTTGGGGCTGCGAGTTTATCACTTCTCAGATATCGGCTCTTTATCAAGCCTCGGTTTGATATCCAGGCGGGAAAGAAGGGAGACAGAAAAAGATGGGGGTGGGGAGAAGATGGGGTAAGGCGAGGGAAAGAACAAGGTTTTTTTTTGGTTCGAGTCATATGAGATCCCGGATGATTCAACCAACCCCCTTCGGCTTCTTCCCACCTTCTCGCAGGTACTTTTTATATTGACGGATGTCGGACGACTACTACAACGACTCAGTGAGAAAGCAACCCTCCCACCAGACAAAGACCTTAGATCGGGGCATTTGCTGTAAACCTAAATAAACATCTAAATTTACAGGCTACTAATAGGGTCGCTCCAGCGCCATACGGTTGGGCTCATCCCGAGAACCTGGGGATCCAATTGCCCCATTGCATATGCAAGGTCCCACCAACTACAACCTACATGATAAAAAAAATAGTCATACCTAGAGGTTTATAGGTCTTTGGGTGGATACGGTAGACACATTGGGGTTGGATCCAAAAATGAAACCTGATTTGCAGCGGTAAATCACTATCATAATAAGTTAGAACACAGTACTCTGTGGTACAGAGAAGGCTCTCTCGCATTAACAATGCATGGGAAAAAAGCGGTATGTTCCATCGTCGCTTGTTGTAACGTCTTTTAAAATGCGGACAGGAAGAGGTGTCCCCGAATAAACAACTATAGGATGTTTCAGTTTCCTTCGGTAATACCGGCGCATGGGCTTCAAAAGACGGACCGATATGTCACGATAAATTACTTTTTTTGTCTCTTCCAGTACTGTGGGAGGGAGCTCGAAGTATGCTCTGATTACATGGCCATGGTACAGTACCCCGAACACCCGATTATTCTGCCGACTGTGGGCGACAGGCAAACCGGAAGTATTATTGCCTCTGTGGCGCACACACCAGGCTCCAGTAGTCTGGGCATCTCACAAATTGCTTTCTTGATCAGCGAATCAACCAAACCTTGGACTCAGCTAGATCTTACCTGGCACTAGCATCAGACAATGACAATGGTCTGAAGATTGCATGTGAAGCGGCACCAGAAAAGAAAAGAAGCAAAAATGGGCCAAACCCATGTCCTGGATTCTCGATCACTGGCATTATAATATCACTTTTCACGCTCTGGCTGACAGCCATTCAACAAGTCACGGTCTAGAGTTGGGAGGCTTCAGTCGGTGACAAGTGCGGGAGCTACCTAGTAGTGATTTGATGGGTCCGATATGCGCCAATAAAGATATTCCGGAACACCAACGTTCCACATGCGTAGTTTATCTGGGAGGCCTCAGCTCTAAACCAAGGATGGCGATGCACGGCCACCATAATTGCCACCAACAATATCACTGCGATGCTTTCTAACCCTTTTGCAGTTTTTTTATTTTTTTTGTGATATCAGCACTTCAAGGAGATGTCACGTACGATACGTTACATCCACTTGGGCCCCGATGCCTCTTCGATTTCTTCAGAATCCACTCACTCTATGGAGCATTGAGACATTCCCAATCAGTGCAGCTCATGGCAATCAAGGTGGATTATACCGCTTTTCTGCAAATCCTTGCCCCATATATCCACAAATTAAGGCCAATACATCATAAGGAATTTTAATGGGCGGTATATTAAGTCAGGCGTTATAATACACGAATCGGGGCAGTGAGTTCCCTGTGGCAAGCTTGAAGCTGTTGCGGGGTGTGTGATGCGTTGTGGCTTGGGCTGCGCTGAGGAATACTCCGACTTATAATAGACCAGAATCTTTCCGTACCATACCGGTAATTTATTTCCGCACCCGAATACCCATGGCAAGCTGGGTGAGTAAGCCGTGTGAGGGGCTGTTGGAGCAGAGCACTGGTATCTACAAGCCTAAAGAGGAGGTATACAGCCCAGAAAAAGCATGGTGGTTTGGACCAAAAAAGGAAGAGAAACGAGGATACCAACCAAAACATGCCTTTCCAAACTCACACAGGGTCTATCACACATTTTGGCCATGCCCCACTAATCCCCTCGCACTCCCCCCTGGTCTCTGAATATTCCGGGATATTTGTCGCACTGGGAGAAGAGAACGGGGGGTATAATCCTGCATTCGACTATCCGGTCCACCATAACTCTGCAATCAATTAACCGTGCTCAAACAAGGAGTTTCTGCACATGTAGCTGCCTTCTGAATTCTAAAGCAAGGCAACCAAAGGAAAAAAAGAAAAAGAAAAGAAAACAACCGCATAAGAAAAACCGGCCATCCGTTTGTGACCTTGGTATTCAGAATTGGATTGGAACCAGAGTAAAATACTCCTAGGGACTACAGTACCCAGAGCACCTCCGGTACCGTACGAGTGGGTGCGGAAGGCCCAATACAATATGGTAGAGCACCGCCTTAAGGACCCGGCCCTCGGGAATCCCGAGCCCGTTGCGGGTAAGGACAAGGTGAGGGAAGAAGAGAGCCCCCCCGTCCATTCCAAGCCCAGATTGAGGTTTGATATATTGATATTGTGCACCCCAGAGTAATGATAACATCCGGCCCATGCGTATCAAACATACCCTTACTAAAACGGCTAACTACAGAGCCTAAACAGTCTAACATAGCTACAAGCTCCTCATATCATGAGCCTAACTGTTTGCTGGAAAGACGCCAGGAGAGTGATACATGACATCGTCATGATAATATTGGCAACGGGCACGATACTGTTGATGCTAAATGCAAGTATCACCTATACTAGAAATAGTCAAAAGTCCTTTTTTTTTTGTCCCTCTCCTTGGTTAGTTCCTTCAGTTCATTTTTCATTTTCTTTTCTTTCTCCCTTCCTTCCTTCCTTCGCTCATTCTACTCTTTCTAACCTTCTCTAGCTCTACCCACCCACCATGTCTGGATAGAATCAATGGGATTTCTCTTTTTTTCCCCCTTCATCAACTTCCCCCCCTCCTCCCCGAGCAAACCAATACGGGACAAAAAAAAACAATTACTCTACTGTACCAACACTGTATCCCGACATCCGACAAAAACAAGAAAGGTCAATCTGAACCGGCCGGTAGGCTGCGCTGATACACGTACCAATAGCATGCCGACACCCCCCTTTCCCTGTTAAGCCCGTGATGTCAATGCTCAACCCTGGGAACAAAAAAAAAAAACCTAAAACTAACAGAAACATCCATAATAAGTCTGTTAGCTACCGCTGTTCAAACTTTTAGCTTGATGTTAGCTAAGCCTTGGCCCGCCCGCACGCTCGCATATGTTCCATCCGTCAATTCGGTCACGTCCGATCGGGACCCATCAGCGGTTATTCCAAGGGTTAATGTGCAGCGCGGTTGTACAGTACTCGGGTACGGTAGGGTAGTGGGTGGTGTGCAGGGGTTGAAGGTACTTCCTGTACGAGTACTCGTAGCGAGTACTTGTACTTGTACTTGTACACGAAAATGGTTGGGTTTGTTGACATGGACATGGACATGGGATGACACCGTACCGGTACTCTATCATAGAAGTGGGATAGACGGATGGACCGACGGGTGAGATGAGGGGGGGGATAGATTTTGTCTCGTTTCGTTTGGTTTGATGAGTGGTTAAGTAAGACATTAAAAGGGTTGTGTTACTACCAGTACTCGAGTATATACATACCGGCAGTGGGTAGAGGGAACTACTTCTGGCTACGATTGTGGGGGGGGTTTTAGCCTCCATGTTCCCGAAGGATAGATGGGCCTGGAGACGAGCTATGATATCAACTCTGTGTGGATTGGAGTGTGGGTAGGCACGGTACAGTAGTACGAGTACTCGTACAAGCACGGCACCCCAGGGTGCAGCCACGCACACCGCACCCACGGAGCAGGTACCGGTACTATCATATGAACCATATCATATCATACTCGGGTAGCATACCAGCCAACATCATAATTTACCGCTCGCTTCCTCCCTCCCTCCCTCCCTCCCCTCCTCCACAAGCAGAATTAACGATGGCCACTCATTCATAACATTACATTACATTCATTTACTCTTACCCGAGCACCCTCCGAACCGAATTTCCCGTTTCCGCGGCGTGGAACGTGTTCCTTTCTTTTTCCTTTTTCTTTTTCCCATTTTTCTTTCTTTCCTTTTTTCCCGCGAGTGCTTTGGCTCCCTCGCTCCAACCCGCCCGCTCACTCCCTCGCAGGAAGGCGACGAAGGGCAATGCGAGTGAGGTGCTATGACTTTATTTTGAGCCCCACATGTGGACAATACCGGCGCAGGCATAGTCTACCGGTATCATAAGTCACTGTTGTGTGCCACCTCGATCAGTCGCCGTGACGGGTCACTACCGTACTAGCTACAATAGTACGGTACTCGTACTGTTACCGATAGCCGCCCGCCCATTCAAAGAAGTGTGGCGGGAACCTGACATTTTTTTTTAGTCCCGCGGTTCAAAGAAAAATAGTTTCCCTCCTGACCTCTTTTACCAATGCGCAGACTGCTTTTGCACACACACAAACACACTCACATTCACACTACCCTCCTCTTACCTTATTGGAGGCACTGGTTTTTCTAGGGATGTCTGGTCAATGAAAATATCAACGTGATTCACCTTACCTCGGAGCACAAGGCGTTTCATTTGGTAAAACCATGGATAAACTCAAAACTTGATTGGTCGAGCCGCGATATAAAAAAACGGCGCGCGCGAAAAGGTGGCAAGCAAGCGCAGTTACCGTATACTGCATGCCGTAATGTAATATAATACATACGGCGTAGGTACAGCACAGTACAGTACAGTACCAGTAAGGGAGATTGATGATGAGATGAGATGAACTCTTTAGCCAGAGGAAAAAAAAAAATAACCTCAACTTTAGAAATAATTGACGGGATTAGTGGTTGTAGGCATTGAGTCATTGACTGAAAGAAGAAAGCTCGGTCAAAAGGATGGTTCTAGACTTTTCCCAAAGAAAAGATACAAACCAACAAAACAATACACAATCCCTACTCACTACTGTACTTGTACCGGTAAAGTCCAAGACTGGAGGATTTTAAAAACCTCTCCTCAGATTGTCAAAAAGGTGGCAATAAAAAAAAGTCAGTGCTTTTCTCAATAACACAGTACAAGTACTAGGTTACAATGCATTCCAAAGAAGTGTGTTGGGACGCGCACCATAAATTTGTCGCATATTTAGAAACGATTTCGGCAAATATATAGTAGGCACGGTACTGTATTGGGGAATTTGTATAATAACCTACCGTACTACCGGTTTGTGGTTATATGCTCCTTGTACTCGTATGGTTGGTCACGGTACTTGGGCCTTATCCACCATCGCAACAATCAACTTTGGACCCCATCCATCTTTCCTTCCTTCCTTCACTTCACTTCAACCTAGTCAGCCAGTTTCCAGTCGGTTAGTCAGTTTAGATCCAGTCAATCGATCGATCAATCGGCCGATCAATGCGGACTACGCTCCGGAGGATACCGTAAGTGCTCCAACTAACGAATAGTCTCCAAACTTTAGCTATGATACTACTCGAGTAGAGTAGAACTTTGTACTGTAGTTCTATTGTGTAGCGTCGAGTGGTGGTGGTGGTGGTGGTAGGCGGTAGGTTGTGTTTTCGATACCTTGGTCTAAAAAGGTAAAACCTCAATTGATCGGTTAGGGTACGGTAGTTGTGTGAACTTACACAGCTCGGGAATGCAAAAAATCACGGAAACACCACCCGAATATAATAACGTCCTATCCATCATATCATACATACAAGTGCTTTGGTTGGCTTTGCACGATACGATAAATTTTCCATGCCCCCCCAACATCCGACCAATCAGCGACCGGCAAAAAGCGTTCCGACCGAACTTGTTTTGTGCTTTTTAAGCGTTCCCACGATTTCGTTACGATACGATACAAGTTATGATACGGTACTTTGTATTAGTCAACCTGTTGCATCTATTACATCTATTACATCCTCACCCACACACCATCATCACGAGACCGACCGACCGACCGACCGACTGGAATACGGTAATATGGGCACCTTCCCGCCAAAACTCGACCAAATCTGCACATTCGTGGACGTGCTGCGTGTTCGTCCAAAGCACGGTTACGAGTAGGCGGAATCGGTGTGGGTCGCCTCTTGCCGTGATATGATTCGCTGCGATGAATGGGATTCCATGTGGTACTGGAATTTATTATCAACTCGGCTAGAACTCATCTTAAATATTGCTGATAAATTTACCGTAATTAAGGTAGGCTTACGCGATGGACCGGTCGTCGGGGGGATTCTTCTTCTCGGACTCTGTATGGTGGATTTCTTTATTTATTTATTTATTTCTTGAATACAGGAGGGTCAATGGCTATGCAGTCCAAGGTATGATACTGGTAATTTATTGCCCGGGAAACGGTTTACAACGTGGAGATTCCATCGGAACTCGAAATTGATGGGAATGAAGGATAGAGTGTCGAAAAAGAAGAAAAAATAAAATAAATAAAAATCTGCGACGAGATCGTCGGTGTGTATTCTAGACATTTTAATAGTTCTAGGCGGTCCGTTAGTACAGATACCTTGGCAACATCCTGCGCTGTAGCTACTCGTATCATAACTACCGCAGAATTTTTCATTTTTTCTTTGCTTCAAAAAAAAAATTGCACACCATTTTTGCTCAAATCTACCGTAATTTACCTGCCATAGACGTCCTGAATACCGTACTTTACGCTTCGACACGATGAGAAAATCGCAGTCCGTTACTCCCCGGAGCGCATTTCGCGCCATGCTACAAGTACCGTCCGTATACGGGTAGCTGAGCTCGTGTGGTACAGTACAAGTACTCGTACACGTACTCGAGTAAATAACCAGGGTATGTGGTAGGCGATGCAGAGCGCAGGGCTTTTATCCTTGCCACCGATGGACTGCCGGTATGTTTACTTGTATAGTACCGCTATCGTACCGATAATAACGTATCATATCGTCGTGAGCAGGGGTAACTTGTCGGCCCGCGGCCGCCATCCATCCATAACATGGTGAGGGTATTGCGATGGCTATACCATGGGAAGTCGGGGCGTTGAACATCATACCTTTTGTCATACGCGGGTACGTATCTGGGTGAGTACATTGTATGAGTGCTTTTACTGCGCAGTTTGGGACCAGCGCTTGTACGAGTACCGTAGACCAACTTGCTGGGCGTCTGTGGTGTTTACCGAATATACTTTCTGGTATGATAAATCCTTGGTTTGGCCGCCGTGCTTTGACCGGGGTTTCTCGAACAGGGTGTCTTTACCAGCAACGCAAAAGTATTGGCTGTATCTTGTTTTGGGATTGCCAGTATTACATAAGACGGGCAAGGCATACCGTACTCGAGTAGAGGGCACACGCATCCGTACCTGTAGTTAACGATTCTCACATGCTATAAAAAGAAAAGAAACCAACTTGGTACTGTATCTGTGTGGCCATTCCTTGATGCAACAATATATAGAAACGGTGGATTTTTATGTCCTCCCTTTGGTCCGATCTGATGCTTTCTCCTTTTTCCTCGCCCCTCCATTCCCTCTTCCTTCGCATGGGGGTCGTGTGGGGCGGGTACAGTACCATGGAACATCAAGAGCACTTACCGGCACACTGTACCGTACGGCACAGTGCGAGTCTAGTGCTGCATAGATAGCAGGGTGGTGCATATATACCCCGACCCTTCTCCATTTCTCTGGCCGCTAGCGAGCCGAAACTATCGCTTTGCACGATGGCATGAAACTAGAGCCTTGGAATGCAGTGTAACGGAAGGATTTCCGCATTAACCCTTTCCGACGGAATAAGGTTTTTACCCCGTCCAATCCGTTCGTCCGCCTAAACACCCCACACCCCCGCCCCAAGCAAAAAAAATTCCGCGAGTTTTCATTGCGCGCAACGGTGTTGCACGCTCAACATTTGCTTTTTTTTTTTCCCCGTGCTGCTTGCGGGCACTTGTTTTTTATTAGTTACGCCTACAGAAAAGAACGGGGAAAGAACCGGCGTAAAAAGGGATGACAAAACGTAAGCGCCGAGCTGCGTTCGTTTTTTCCAGGATTTGTCACTGTGGCCAAGGGGTTCTGGAGATCGAGTGATCATTGATGACATGAAGTGAACGCAGGTGTGGATTTTTTTTTTACCTGGGTAGAAGATGGTGGCTCGCCAAAGAGGATCTGTCCGATGCGATACACTAGCAAGAAGCTACTGTGCGCATGGAGGGCTCGAGCAGTCGCATGTGCCAGGCAAGGGCGGATCCTTGGGCTTTTGGGGGGCGCGTGCCTTGTGGGATGGGGGGTGCCAGGTGGATGGGACATCACGGAAGGTATGTTTGGACAAGGAGATGCCAGTAGCTTGATTCGATTGGTCGATTGGGGGCACTGGGGGGTAATTTACTCGAGTATGACTAAATGTTTTTGTTAAGGGTGTCAGTGGGTGGCAACGTCAGAAGAAATCTTCAGAGGAGGTTTGAGAGGGAAATTTCTTACTTTAAGCTGGGCCATGATCCTCCGGAAGCGGTTAGTCTATGTTAGGGATGGTGCGGTAGAATTTCGAATGGAAGGTAAACGTGCTAGGATCAACCTGATTTTCACTCCACCCATAATCCACCTACAGTACAGTACAGTAACTAAAGGACGTTGCCTCTCCTAGTAAGGCGCTATATACTCGAGTATTCCTTTTGTTTTGTCTCGACTGAGGGGACGGAGTTTGCGATGTTCCTCCCCTAGCCGAGAACGGGAATTCCAACGTCCTAGCACATCGGTACTCGTACCATTAGTTGGGTGGATTGTTTGAAGAATGAAAATTCGGTTTCTCCTAGCAAGCTTACCTTCTATTCGGGTGTTTGCAGTACTCTAGGAGCATCACTACTGGCGCTAGTGGTTAGCCAACCACAATACGCTGTATCATGCTTTGTATGTAGCTTCAAGGTATCGTAGCGTCTGGGAGTGGTTTTCCTGCCGTTTCGCGGAAAAAAGACATGGGAAACCCTGCCACAGGAATCTGGGTTCGGCTTATCCCGGCTGGGATTATCCACGGTACCAGCGGTAATCTCGAGAGTCAGCGGCGGGGATCGCGGAGTTCTAGCATGTGTTTTGAACCATTCAACGAGTGATTTCGTATGGATGGATGGCGGGCAGTAGCTTGTCAATACAAAATCCTGGCCTGCGAGTCCTAGCATCTTCCATTGCCTCTCGGGCCTACCGTAGGACATTGCCCTATAGGTGCAGATCAATATGAATGTATGATACCGGGAGCCCATAAGTGGCTAAGATACCCGGGTCCTACTTCGTGTTCTCGAACGGCATGTGATTAGGTAGATTTCATGGTTGTTCTCTGTCCACTGCAAGGTCCCGCTGGCCTGCGGGAAGGTTCTTGTTGAAACTCGTCAGGTGGCGTAGCGCATAGCAGTGCCATGACTATACGTGTTTTGATTGGTTCGCAAACTAGGATATTGTAATTCTGGCTTGTGGAGCCAGCTCGGCTCTCAGCACTTGGAGCACTAATTCCGCTCCCTCCTCCACAAGTAGCACGAGGCTGCCTGGGGTAAAATTATAGCTGGCGGGTTACCTTGCTTGGACATGACACAGGAATTGTATGGATCTTGCCTCGATCTCCCTACTCGTACTGGAAAAACTTCTGATCTCCGATCCAGAGACAAAAGCACTCCAGTTTACCTGGTGCGGCACAGCCTGTGCGAGCTGGATTCCTGGATTTTATCAATTGGTGTTTGGAATTTTGTTTGTCTGCTCAGCTAAGCCTATTGCAGTTTAGCTCTGTTGCTTATCCTATATCTGGTATGAAGAAGTGCCCGAAGACTTGGGTCTGAATTAGTATGGGGTCTTACTTTGATCCCCGTGCTCGGGTACCGTACTAGTACCGTACCGGTACTTCATGTCGCTACCGATATGGGTACACAGAAGGTAATGCTGGTTATTGGGGCTGCCCCGACCATGGGTTATCCCGGTTAGGTAGGGATGGTGTTATCGTACAAGTACTCGAGTGCCGGTAGTGCAATTGGATCCAAGTTGGTGATTGGACAGGGAGGTTTCTGGGAAATTTGTAGCTCTCGCTACCCAAGGGTCACAGGACTCGAGAGTGCTCTACTCGAGTAACCTTGCCGTTCAGTCGACTTGTGGGTAGCCATGAAAAGAGCCTGGCTAATATCACGCCCCAAGCTAGGGCCAAATATAGTGGTGCTAGTATTTATCCGGTGTTCCGAGGAGCTTCGTCCTATGCGGATATTCCGCATGGCGTCAGTTGGGGGTGTAAATTGATGCGGTACTTTAGCCGGTAATTGGTAGCGAGAAAATTTCTGAAATAGGGCTGCCTCGGGTTTGGCTCTGCGAAAATGCCTTCCCTATGGAGATGCTGGAATGGTTTGCCGTTCAATATCACTTTAGCCACCGGCCAAAGATCCGGCCACTTGGGGCAATTGGTGATGGCTTCGAGGCTGCTTTAGGCTCTCGATATTCTAAATAAACCTCATACCCGTGCTGTAGTTTTCCAGGGTGTGCGGTATTGAAGAGTGCGGTTGTTGCACATGAACTCCGATGATTGTTGCGGTGGCCGGACTGCCTTTGAGAAAATATTAATCTGGGTGTGATACCGAGCATTATGCCGACTTTGAATTGTTTAATCCAGTACCTGTAGGATGATGGCGTCGGGGATGTTCTAGTTTGGGGTCTGTTCCAGACGAGGTTAATTGACCTTGTACTGTTCAATAATCTCAGCCTTAGAGGGAGCGGATCTCGAGTTGGAACCGAAGGCGGGAATCCGTGGGATCGCTAGGCCTCACAGACTCTGACTGTGAAGCCAAGCACGCTACTGCGGATAGCCTTATCGGAGGCATCGCCGGGGCAAGAGGTACTAGAGTACTCGAGTACTCCGCACCGCGCACCATGCTTCTGAGGATTCGTCATCAAAGACATCCTTGGATACTTTATGTAACTGGGGATGATGGGGTCTTATGAACATTATTGCCGTTGGGTCATCTATAACCCGAGCAAACGGAGCTTCTAAACCTTGTGCCTTCAAACGTATCAAGTGATTTCTAGTGGATAATCAGTAAAGCACAGCATATATTAAGCCGAGACATAGGTGTAGAAGCTCGGCAAGGGTGCTACAGTGACTGGAATGACACACGCTCTTACCCTGGATATTGTAAGACTTTTTCTAATAAGAGACTCCCTTTGTTGCAGGAATGGTGGAGGCGATGTAACCATATCTGGAGTTGCTTGCATCAATTCCAACGGATATCATGTTTGGGAAGTGTCCCGCCCCCCGGAGGCTCAGGCCCTCGACTGTTTGTTTTAGCCTCGACCGCGTTTTCGGAATTCTCCCAAAAATCTAGTTGGTTGCGATTCACATCGAAGTACGAGCACTGTGTGTTCTCATAACGGTTTCGGATGACCTGTTTTGTTAGCATTAGGCGGTATATTCTCTTTGGTTGACCCTCAACGCGTCAAGGATCTGCGCTTGTGCACGCAGTAAGCTTTGCTTACCCAGGGTACCAGTTGTCCGGTCCCTCTTGATTTCATTATGGAATCCGGATATTCGGAACTCTCGCAATGATATAATCTATTTGACTAACGGGACATTAATCAATCTTGCAGACTCCGGACGAAACGGCGATCATAAAAACACCCAATAGGATTGCGCCAAGAGTTCATCCTGCCTTGATGGGATTTCCGAGAGTTAGAGTCTCGGCATAGCCGGCATCTCGAGCTGAAACCCTAAAAGGAGGATCCGGGGTTTGCCGGTGTTTTGTAGCAGGAAGCGAAGCGTGGGCGCTTGCCTATACAGTACTGTACCCGTATGTAAAGAGATTAGTAGAAGTCAGGTTTCTGCAAGGCGTGTTGTAATTCCAACAACACAGAGAGAGTGGGAGATACGGTGTTTAGGGGGAAGGAGGGAAGGAGGGCCACGAAACGAGCAGGGAGGGCTAGATAAACACCGGCGGCCGAACCGGGTGGATGAGATACTACTCGTATACATGATCTCATTGACCTGATCAACACTAGTTTTACGCAAACTAGCCTCTTTCTAGTAGGTTATTCGGACGAACTAACTGCTGCTTTCGTGGAACTAGTTCCAATAGCTCGTCTTGTATTTTACCATCTAAACCTAACAGGCAACAATGCCCCAGAGGGGCAATAGTGATAAGTTATGATGTTCTTGGTATCATACCGCTGCTTTATGGTGCGGTAACTAGCTTTCTCACAAATCAAATCCCGTTCCGATCATTACCATGTGTTTACATTTCCAAATTGTGGTCTACCGACAACAGATTATCCGTTGTGGTGTAATGGTTAGCATCTGTCGCTCTCACCGACAAGATCGGGGTTCAATTCCCCGCAACGGAAGTTTATTTTTCTCCCAATCCCGTGAGAGTTTTTGCTAGCTAGATATGGTCTCGCGGCCTCCTGTAGTATCATACCTTTTTCTCTCAACTTCCCTTTCTGTGGGTCGGTGGCCTGGCGATTTGGGAACCTCAACGGATTACGAGCAACAACGCAAGCTTGGGTATGATTTTTAGGGCGCAGCGTGCTCGCACAGCCCTTGAGGATACACCTGGTACAATACGGGTTCGACACAGTGGGGAATGAGTTAGATATCGGTGGGAGGGCATGGATGACGTGTACCTTCCTTTATTTTTGGCCCTTTCCATTGTTCTCCAGTCTATTCTGGAGCGTATTACATCTCAGCTTGTCTTGGTAATACTTAGTAGAATCGGTGCTTATGCAATGGACGGACTTATGGAGGATGTACATGCTCATACTGGATGGTGAGAGCATATCTCCGGGCCGGCCATAAGAAGCGAACTTGGTGCTGGACCCGAACTGGTTTGTCAAGTTGGGTGGCTGTGGGGAATCGGAGCCTGGGTGGCGTAGGTCACGTTGCGTACACTCACACACGATCACTCGCGTCGCCTTAAGTAAGATTTGTTTTGGCCGGCGATGACTTTCGAAACGGCCAACCGGCCGAGCGGGGGCGGTTAGCAGGGCAGCAGAAAATACCACTCGGATCACCAGCGCATGACTTTTGGGGTGGGTGGGAAAGTTCGCTCGTTCTCATTCAATTCTCTTTCTCCACTGTCGCTCATCTCGACTGGGGGTTAGGGGTGGGGGTATATGTGGATCGCGGCAGTAGGCAATCCTCCTATCTGTCCATCGATCACCGCGCATTTCCACTCCCATCCATGCAAGTCTTCCTTTCCTCTGCGTACTACTATGCTAACGAAAGGAAGATAGGTTTCGTAGTGAAGACCCCCACTGTTTGTCAACTCCTCTCCGTCTCTTTGACTCTCCCGGACTGCTTCCGACGGTCACATCTTTTCCTTCCGCGCATGCGTTAATCCAAAGGGCATCTCACCAAACAGGCGGGACGATAACCTAGGCATGCGAGCAGTATCCGTAATTTCCGACAGTTTGGAAGGGGAAGCCAATCTTAAATAGCATAGAATAATTATATTATCATTCAATCATTCCGTGCCACAATCGAAACGATGATAGAAATGCCGGGGGATATATATACCGGCATCCAAACGTAGCATACCTATCTAGTTATGATATCCGTCCCTGTACCACTCCTGATTTTCCCGGCCCGGCCATCCGATTTGCGATGCGAACCGCCATTCCCCGAATACCAGTCGTTCTAGCGGCGTCGTCGTAACGCATTCCGGACAGCGAGGTTGGAAATTGTGATTTTTGGAGTTCTTGTCCGACATCTTTGTTGAATCGTGTAGGTGGGTGTTCGGCGTTGGGCTTGCCTGCTTATTTAGTACTCGCATTGGGGTGGCCGGTGCTTTGATTTGGTCCTTTAGCTCCAACATATTCTGGATTTATGATCTCTTGACTTGCCCTGCGTCGGCTGTGGTAGATAGCGCTACCTGGTGCTGTATCATGGCAACCCGCACCGTTTTGCTTGGGATACTTTGTGGAAAACACAGCGCGGATTGTTGCTCCAATGTCTGATTCAGCACGCGCCTCCTAGTTAGGTGTTCTCTCGGGATTTACCGAAGTCACGATCGCGTTTCTGGCGCCTTGGATATTTCTGGACTGAGCGTGGGCCACCGTTGAAACCTGTCGGACCCCATGTGATGCCCTTAGAACTGTGGATAAGATAATTTATTCACCGGGGGAGTAGGTTGGCTAGTTAGCACAGAACTGGTTCAGACCCAGGATATAAAGCTGGTGGTAACTATCATAAGCGACTCTATCTATTTTTGTTTTTGGTATGGCATGGTTGAGCATTAAAGTATAGACAAGTTAGCAAAATGTTTTGCAAAAGTAAAACGAAGGGACGAGAACCATATATTGAGCAAGTAGAGGGGGAGGATGATAGACCACCGAGCCGGGGTGACATGAAAGGCAAGAGGGGGGAAAGGTGGGCAATTGTCATTACCAAATGAAGAAATTAGTCTCTACTATTAATCGCACAAGAAATCTCGCTATTGAGATCCTCGTGCGTTCGTTCCTGAATCTTCATTCGTCATTCTCACAAATCATTGGTAGAAGTCGAGTCCTAGCTCGCTCCGGGGGTGGTGGTAGAGTAAATAGTTGCGTATCCGGTATCATTCAACCCAGGAGCGAGAAATGGTAGACGGAAATCCTTTCGGGGGGAAATGATTGAGAATTGACCAGAGATGTCTAGCTAATATTCCATATAAGGTCTAAATGAGAGGTAGAGTAGACAATAAAGGACTCCGGGAAAGGATTGAAAATTTCGATAAACACTCAGATGCTACTCATTATGCGCTTTTACCCTCTTATTACTAAGTCCTCCTCAAATCTAAAATTTTCGCTAGCAGTAATCAACCGGAATCTGGAGTCGGTATGTGTTGTAGCGATGGGTGATTGAGAGGAGGGCGAGCAGGGGGAAGAACATTTGACTAGTGTTCCTGTAGGATAGATCACGTGTGATATTGTTGGAAATAGTGGATGCTGCTCGGCATGCTCACTGTTCTCTTGCCCGCTGGCATATCCGTTGGCCGGCATATCCGGCCGTCTACACCACTACCCGGCCGTCTACTCCACTACCCGTCCGCCGACACCACTACCCGCCTGTCCACCCACCAGTCCATCCGCCATCGGTACTTTTGTCGCTTCTTTGTCTGCCTGTCCGCTTATTCGATGTATGTTCCCGGAGCCGGCCATTTGCCAGTTTCCGCCTGTTCGTTCCCCTCCAGCCACTTGCTTTGTTGTGGCGGACGTTCTTGCTATGCGCTTTGGAAAAGCGCTTTCGGCGGAAAAGGATAGGAACTTCAAGGGAGTTCTAGACTGTCGGAAGTCTTTGTTCCTGTATTTCTTTTGTTAGCACGGGAATGCGGAAGGAAATTGGAGCTCGGAAGGCAATGGGAGCCTGAGTGCAGAAGGAAGGATATTGGGGGATCTTTGGGGGGTCTGTTGTTTGTCTTTCTTTCGTTAGCATCAGGAGCGCATGGAGGAGACGGGGGATAGGTGTGGGAGATGTTGGAGACTTTGGTGTCAAAGTGATAGCAGGAAGGATAGGATTGGTGATCGTTGTCATTTATTTATACTCCTGTCTTTTCCTGTTAGTTTAAAGTTGTGGATTAGCAGAGTTGTGGGTTGGCAAAGTTGTGGAGCGATAGTTAGAGAGTCGGCGAATAGAGAGAGTTTTGGGGCGATTTGGTGACCTTTCCTGCCCTCAGTTGAGCAGAGTATTTACAGCGCATCTAGTCGTCACTGCTTCGCTTCGTTATCGTGGTGCGGTATAGCTCTAGCTCCGGCGAGCCCCTGGATTTCCAATAGATTTCAGCCACGCTTTTAGCCATGATGAGTTTGTGGGTGCAATAAGGTGAAAATCCGGGACACCAGGTATGTTTTATATGCGGATAGGGATTAGGGATTTTTGGTTTTCCGTCCGGTCTGAAAAATTCACTTTCATCTCGGCCGTCAAGTGGCCTACTTGATCAACAGGATGTCATATCTACTAGGTGAGCTGCTTTGCACCTGGGATGCCCTAACGATAAGGTAAGTCCCGGGCTGTCCCAGCCATCGGGGGGGTTGAATTTAATTCCGAGTGATAGGAGATGAAGAAGAGTATATATTCAAAGAATACTTTTGGGGGGTCTAGGGGAATTGGGCTTTTGTATGGAAAAAGCTAGATAGATGTAGAAGTATTATTGGTAGAGCAAAAGCCCTGGGATGTGGTGTTACTAGTTTTGTAGACAGAATTTTCCTTTATCAGTCGTCTCTGTGCTCCTCTGTGCTGTTCCCCTAACTTCCAGCTTAACATTATGTAAACTCAATAGAACTCGCTGCTTTTTAACTAGTCTTCTTCACCGATGTGGGTCGGGCGATAAGTCCACAATCCATACTTTACCGGTTCCCTCGGTCGGACATTCATACGGAAATAACCATATAAAGTTACCACTAATCGCCACTTTCACTCATTCTAACATCCTTACTGATGCCTGGTTAGCTATTATGCTTCCGATCCTGGTGCACGGTTTATGTGGATGGCCGAGGTTGGATATATTGCGAGTGCTACCGGTTTTAGACGGCTAGCTGACCCATGGTTGTAGATCTCCGTTATCCTCGGACTCATGCTGGGAACTCATTCAAGCTGCTCCCTCTGGGAGGACTGCCCATAAGCAAGATCCTCGCTGCCGGACTGCCAAGGTGCTTGCGCGGCGATTGCACTTTCCGTCTCTATGTTCGGGAGAGTGAAACAAAATATATTATAGTGGATTTCTGGTATATCTCCAAAGTAGGTTGGACATGCAGTCACAGCCAGGCACTATAGAAAAGGGAGGGGGTCAATAAAGGGGGAAATTTCTCAGGTGGTGGGAAAGGTTGTGTATTGGCTAGAAAACGCATTGAAGTAGCTCGAGGGAGAGATCCACTTATTAGAACTTGGAAAGCATACCGTAAACTCTTTGAGAACAAAATGGAAAAATTACCTTGTGACTAGGATAGGTGAGCGTTCTAGTGATATCCTACTCACGGGCGACCTGCTTAGCCAATGGAATATCCTCTCGAGTAAGCGAATTTCCTGATCACTGGGATGGAATATTTTCAACAACAAGGCTTACGGCAGCGATTTGGACACTGTTGACTCGAATTGAATGTCTAGGCAAATATGCGAAAATCGTATTGAATGTCCTAACCAGAGAAATATTCTCACGAAGAAAATAGGTAATGAAAAGAAAAGGAAAGACCGATTTGACCCAAATACAGGTAACGGAGGAAAGAGAGATAGATTGGATAATAACGAAACAACTAACAAAGGGAAAACAAGCTGCCTTTTGTCCTTCTCTGGGTCGTCTTGATCCACTTCCACATATTTCCAGCATATGCCGTGTTCTTCATCATGCTCAATCCCACTGCCGCCCATTGTGCTACTTCAGTCGAGAATGAGCAGATTCGACCGAGTGTAACGTTCTGACCGAGGATAAGATTTGGAGTATGGCCGAGGATATTCGGTATTTCCACATGATAGGAGTAAGGCCTTCAAATGGAGTTGTCGCAGTTGCCGCGGGTGTTGTTTGATGTGTAGGACTAACCCGTAGTCAAACATAGAGGCGTCGGAGTAGTTAATATAGGTCAGAAGGGTTAGGGTTGTTGAGTCTTTGCCGTAAGGAAAATATGGTATGCGGTGAGCAGCTAAGAAAGATTTTCGTCCAACAGATACCCAAAATTTGAGACCGTGGGGTGTACTTGTATTTATATCAATCTAGACAAATCCTGAAAAACTGTCGGGGATAGCTAGCGATCTCGTAGAGTGAGGTCTGGGGCAACAGGATGCGACTGTGCTCAATACTCGTCCAACGATCTGATCTCGGATATGAGGGCCCCCGGTAAGGAACAACCCAGGACTGGGGGACTTCGGTAGAATCTTACTTAATGAGCTCAACGTTTGAGCCGGTACTCTGCCGTACGCTCATCCATAGTGCCAAAGGAAACAATTTGTAGCACACGGTGTAAACGAAATGGTCTGCAGTGCCTCGATGATCTCGGGAAGTCGCAATCCTCAACTACCGATCACATTTCCTGCCCTCGGGAAGCATTGGATATTTCTCGGGGAAGTACCTCCAATCCTCCAGCGCGGCGAGGTCGGAATAGAAGTAGGCCGCGGCAGCCCCTCACCCTCTGGCCCGATGCCTAAAGTGCCAAATACTAAAGAGCTAGCATCATCGCTCAACAGCACTATTTCCTTTCTTCCTCCGTCTCCGGGATATGCCGGGATTGTCTCTCTTGCTTGATATGGCCGCCTCCGGGTGCTGTAACAAAACCAGGCTACACAACTTGTTCCACCCCCTCCGCCGCCCACGTACTAGCCCTTAATTCTTTGGTATCCGGGCAATTTCCTACGTTATCGACCTGCCAATATCGTAGGTCCGGCTGGGTATCAAGGGTTCTAAGGGGGGATAACCGCGCCGGGGTCTCTTCTCATCTATCGCCAACCGTAATGTGGTTTGACACATGGCGGGTTGAGTTGCGCAGAGTAACTTTAACTTTATTGGAAGAGAGTGGCTATAATTAAACAAATCAGTGCTATTATAAAGAATGCCGGAATTTTCTGTTTTTTTGTCGGCAAGAAAGCTTTTTGGAAAGTTGGGGGTGGATTGGTTGGCTGGTTGAACATGACGAGGCTCTTCGATGCTGAGGACAAGCGAGAATGGGACAGCGATACTGTAGCTGTGATCTCCAAGAACAATGCAATTGACTCATTTTAAGCAGCGACAGCAGCGATTAGTAATGCAACAAAATAAGGCTCCATCGCCTGCGCTCGACTTTTGTGGAAGTCAATTGGGAAAGGTCGCTCGTTCTCATTCAACCCTCTCTCTTCGCTACTTTCTAGCTTAATCGGTAAAGACAGGAGTGTATATAAATCGCGGCAAGGCCATCATCCCATCTTTCAATTGACTCCACATATCGACTCTCGTTCACGCAAGTCTCCCTTTTCTCTGCCTACTCCCTTGTCGGGAGCCTTATGCCCGCCTACTGGTGGATGCCTGTTCGGTATAACTAGTATACCGGTAATATATTATATCAACCATGCTAATAAAGGAAAGGCAGGCTTCACAAGGGCTCCCACTGTTCGTAGCCTCCACCCCGTCTCTCCTGTACCCGCTTTCGACGGGTACATGATTTGCCTCCGGCAGATACATCATTTCCTCCCACGGATGCGTTAATCCAAAGCGCATCTCCGAATCCTTTATCCGAACGACGAAAAATTATCCTGACTATGCGGACAGCATCCGCAATTTCCAACAGTGGAACTAAAATTCATAGCCTCCATGATAATTGTGTTCATACCACGGAGTCACCGACGAAACGGGTCAGGTATGGGACCATAGGGAAACCAAGAGGGCTAATGACGGAAACACATTCTCTTTCTGGGGGCCAACAAGGCGAGGAATATATATATAAAGTATGATACCAGCTCGGAAGTTTTGGTTCGACACTGGTTTTTGCACCAAATTTGGCGAAAAATGGACATTTTCAAATTGGCGGCCCCCGACATAACCTTGCCGAAAACAAATCAATCACTTCTAACTCAACTCTGCGGAAGCGCAAATAAAAGGGATTGAAATTGAGTTTATGAATTACTTTTAGAATGTGTCTTTCTCTTGTCCTTCAGTATTGGAAATCCACGGGCTCGCCGGAGCTAGAGCTATACCGCACCACGATAACGGAGCGAAGCAGTGAGGACTAGATGCGCTGTAAATACACTGCTCAACTGAGGGTGGGAAAGGTCACCAAATCGCCTCGAAACTCTCTCTATTCGTCGACTCTCTAACTATCGCTCCACAACTTTGCTAACCCACAACTCTGCTAATCCACGACACTTCTAAACTAACAGGAAAAGACAGGAGTATAAATAAACGACAAAAGATCACTAATCTTATCCTTCCTGCTATCACTTTCGCACCAAAGTCTCTAACATCTTCCACATCTATCCCCCATCTCCTCCGTGCGCTCCTGATGCTAACGAAAGAAAGACAAACAACAGACCCCCCAAAGGTCCCCCAATATCCTTCCTTCCGCAATCAGGCTCCCATTGCCTTCCGAGCTCCAATTTCCTTCCGCTTTCCCGTGCTAACAAAAGAAATACAGGAACAAAGACTTCCGACAGTCTAGAACTCCCTTGAAGTTCCTATCCTTTTCCCCCGGAAGCGCTTTTCCAAAGCGCATAGCAAGAACGTCCGCCACAATAAAGCAAGTGGCTGGAGGAGAACGAACAGGCGGGAACGGGCATATGGCCGGCTCCAGGAACATACATTGAATAAGCGGACAGGCAGACAAAGGGGCGACAAAAGTACCGATAGCGGGTGGACGGGCGGGTAGTGGTGCCAATGGACAGGTAGTGGAGTAGACAGGCGGGTAGTGGAGTAGACGGCCGGATATGCCGGCCAACGGATATGCCGGCGGGCAAGAGAACAGTGAGCATGCCGAGCAGCATCCACTATTTCCAACATTCAGTTCTACTCTTCTTTACCAAGACAACAAATACAACTTCATTTCATTATTCTTTCTTAACACTTACGATTGTAAGCTTGGGGTTCCATGTATGGAGTTTATAGCTAAAAGAAAGTTAACCGGTAGCAGGACTGAAACGAAACGGCGAATCGAAATGGCGATGACTAAAGCCGCTGTGAAAACGCTTCCCAACTAAAGAGCGGGGAAGCTCACATTCTCGCTCCGCAACTCGCTCGGCACTTGCTTTATTCCACGACTCTCTCTGCTCAACTCAACAGCTAACTAACATATCCGGAAAATAAAGGAGTATAATAAAAAATCACATCCGGTCCTTCCTCTAATCACCGCATATCTCTAGCACCTTCTACACTCGTCCGGCTAGGTCTCCTTTCCTCCGCATGTTCCTTTACTAACAAAAGAGATATAGGAAACACAAAGGCTCCCGTACCGTTCCCGTAGCCGTCACTGCTCCCATGCTGACAAACGAGATACAGTCTTCACCAAGACTCCCAGCACAGTACTTTTGACTGCCGCTTTCCTCCCGCTTTCCTCCCGCAGGCACATGCGGATGCGCATTGCCATGGCACACCAGTGGCGGCCTTTGCGCCGCAAACAAAGGAACGGACAAACAAACGGCTCCGGGAACGGACGGCGGATAGGTAGGCGGGCAAAGGGACAAAGTTATAAGCATGCCGAGCGGCATCCATGATTTCCAACAAATTTCTCCGAGGCTATATAATTTATCGGGGTTCTGTAAATTTTTATATTTTAACTACCGGTTTAGTAGTCTAGCATGGTTATGTCTTGGTAGATTCTCATAGGGGTTGATGTTCTCTGGGGGGGGGGTATAAAAAGAATCATCTACAATTAGCACCGAAGTTCCCCATGGAGTCCACCCTTCGGAGTCCATCAATTTAAATTCACAATGCATCAGAAAACAATTTTAGACTTAACGAACATCTTTGGAACGCAGAATGCCATGCCTTAATTTTACTTCCCACAATATCTGGTCCACCTGCTCCCGGCCGGTTTTCACAACATTCGTGCGAGTGAATGCCGAACCGGTTAACCCTCCAATCAATTGGGTAGCATTCTTTGAAGAATTGGGGAACAGGAGGGCGACTCGAGACCCCTTCTGTTTCTTTATATGTTGAGACTAGAAGTCCTTTGCCTCGGACAGTGCCCCCCCAAGCCAAACTCAAGCATTGTAATGTAATTTATCAGAATTAGAATTCCAGCCGTTAAGTTGTCTCTTCTATTCATTATTGATTGGAATAGAGGAGGAAATCACCACAATCCCTTCCCCACTGCATCCACCTCCACCAGCACAAACTACTTAACATGCCATGCCGATGCCCTAAAAATAAACAAAATATTGGCTCTTAGTGTTGAAAGAAAGGAATCTTCTCGGGTTTAAACTGCTGAGTTGTGCGGGAGTCATTCCTAAAAGCGATTCACAGAATACCACATTTGAGTTCTTGAAGTTCCCGTACTATTCTTGCTTTCTAGTGCTATGTGGAATTGTGTCTTAAACATCCTTGCATTGCTTGGAGTGTATGAAAATACCCCCCATGTGCCTTGTAAGTTGAGACAGACCTTTATGAGATCATCTGGTCAGGATAACCGGTGGTGGAACCAATCCCCGTTCCGGTAAAATGTGCTTCGCGGAATTCAAAAAGCAACTGTGGGAGAGCCAATAGACACAAGCCTTCGTGGGACATGTCACACCTATTGGTCATGTCTCACGGAAAGGAGCGAGTCGTGAGGCCTATGTTGACTGATTTTTATTTTCGAACAAGTGATTTCATGCCTGCCAAAACAGCAACACAACCTAGAAGCGCCCGCATCGATGGGGGCCCAGCGGTGGTGGCTTTTGACTGGCTAGCCCATGGGTGTGTATCTCCCTAACAGTCCACGAGGATGGGAAAGTGGGTTTGTTTTACCTTATACCTTTACAAAGGTATCCATGATATTTCGCCTTAGGGAGATAACGCTTTTCAACTCGAGTTATCATACTTTCAACATTCCCTCCCCGTTCTATCTGACCGATCGAAATGATATAATTGGATTGTTATAATACCGGAGGTACTAGGGAAATCCTGTTATGACGATTGCAACGTCGACTGTCCTTACCCGGGAAACAATACATTCTAAATACGCTGAGGAGCTCTGAGGTTCAACTCCGTATACACGGGTAGTCTTAAGAATAGTCACGAAATAAGGCGGGCGTAGTAGGTATCTGCTTACACCTTTGTTGATCAAACATCAGTTCGCAAATTTCATAACTTATCATACTGGGCTCAAACCTTACCGGTGCTCGTGCGTCTCGGCCAAGAATTGGTTTCCCAATTTGTGGTAGTGAGCGCGGGCTGGTACTTTTCCGCCAAAGAATTATAGTGGAGCACTTGAAAATCTGTCTTGCCGTTTCTTTATTCACCACCGCAAGCAGACGGACGGCTGTTCAAGGGTCATTCCTGAGCACACACATGGAGGGCAACAATAGCGGCTTCGGTTGATGTAGAGAGACCTTTTCCGCTGGGCATTATGGAATAGGTGGGGTGGTGTTGAACTTTCTTATTGCACGTTTTAGAAAATATCATGTTTTGGGATCACATACTGGTTGCGTAATATCCATAAATTTACACCACGACCACACCCACACTGCCACAAATGGGGAAACCAATTCTTGGCTGAGGCTCACGAATACTCGTACCGTACTTGTACAGTACGGGTAGTGTTCTTGCCTTGTTGAGGCACATACCGGTAGTCCACATCGGGGTAAGCGTTGTTTAGGCTGTGCGACCGTTTTAGGAACACTTCGCTACGGTACTGCCGGGTTCCTATCCCTTACCTCGTAATCATGGCCAGTGCTAGAAACTTATCCTAGCCGAACAAAGCTACCCGGACCAGACTAAGTAGACCACCACTACAATACCTGTCAACGGCAACCCCATCATGATCACCTCGCTAAAGTATCAAAGACAATTCTACTTCTGGAAGATTGTGAGTTGTTTCCCAAACCTTTTGATGTCTGTATTCTGTTGACCGAGTTAGAGTCTTCTGAAACTGCTCCGGTACCTTCCAACTAAAGGGCTTCTATGCCCTAAGCCTCGTATTGAACGATTTCTGCACCTCCATGTCAAGCTCCTCCGGTGCGTTCCATTGAACTTGTCCTATACTCTCTTGTCGAATAGGCACTGTACCGGTCCATTAAATAAATTCTACATATTCTTACCAAACTACTTCAGCAGTTTCATACTAGTATACTTCTTCTGTCCATATCGAATACCAATTTGGTGACTGATAATTGATATCTGGAAACAGAATTGTGTGTAAGGAGCTTTCACTACCTCGTTTCTCAGTTCTTCTCTCTTCTCTATTTAGTTGAGTTAACTTAAGTTTAGATTTGTGGAAATAGTCACATTTCGAGCCCATCCTACGATTCTGCACTCCTTCTAAAATGCCACAACCACTAAGTGTCGGACCAACTGGACCTTCCATAGAACAGCTCGGAAACCAAGCAGAACACGAAGAAGCTGAGTACTCAGAAGATGAACATGAGTATGAGGGAGGCTGCAGGGAGAGAATAGATCTCTTTAGTGATGATGAAAGTATGAATGAGGTGGAGGAATCGGAGGACCGTGACTTGGAGGACTTGGAGAGTAACCAGGAGTCAGAGGAGGAACAACCGAATATACCACCAGTACTGGAGTTTGAGTATTTTGAACATGAGCAGCCACGCCATAACAGGATACTTCACCTGCCATTGTCTTTTAACTTTTTATCTAATGATCCCTCCACATATCCAACTCCCTTGGCATTTTTTACGCTATTCTTTACCGAATACGTTTTCGAAATTCTTGCAAGGAATACCAATTCGTATGCGAGTGTAACGTTCCTTGCTTGTGGTTAACTAGCAGCGACGGGCAACGATACTTCTCTCCTTAATTCCTATCTTGTTGATATAACAGTTCTTAGATCCGTTGATCTACGTTATCACCGTTCGTCGGATAACGACTGTTAAATCCTAACTAAGATATCTTTGCCTTATATAGGCTCGTGAGAAATGTGTCGGATGTGCAAACGTGATAAAGAGCGTAAAGATGTTTTATTCGTAAAGTAATAGGTAAGGAAATTACTTAGAACAAAGCGTGAAGAGCTGTCACGGATGTGACAGGTAGCTCAGGATTTCGCACATGACTCGATTATGAGTCATGGGTCTTGCGCATATGACTCGCTTGAGTCATATGACTTGTTTATGTTATGATTTGTTACGTTTCGCACATGACTCGATTATGAGTCATGGGTTTTGCGCATATGACTCATTTGAGTCATATGACTTGTTTATGTTATGATTTGTTATGTTTCGCACATGACTCGATTATGAGTCATGGGATCTCGCGCGTATGACTCATTTGAGTCATATGACCTATGTAAGGTTTTTCATGAGGCTCACACTTGTGAGTCATCAGGGTTAGGGTTTGCAGAAGAGCACTATATAAGGAGGTCGGTACGACCGAGGAAGATAGGCTCTTCACGCTTTGTTCTAAGTAATTTCCTTACCTATTACTTTACGAATAAAACATCTTTACGCTGTTTATCACGATTGCACATCCGACACATTTCTCGCGAGCCTATATAAGGCAAAGATATCTTAGTTAGGAATTAACAGGCGTTATCCAACGAATGGTGATAACGTAGATCAACGGATCTAAGAACTGTTATATCAACGCGATAGGAATTAAGGAGAGAAGTATCGTTGCCCGTCGCTGTTAGTTAACCACAAGCAAGGAACGTTACATTACAAAGCGTCACCGAAGCGACGCCCAACGAATTCCAACACGACGAATATAAACCCTCAACCTGAGGGACAAGACCACGAAGGAGATATCGATCTCACAGAAAACGAAGGAGGACTAGGAAACTTTGAAGAATTCAACGACGCACTTGAGAACGCCTCTCAAGAACCATCAAGAGCAACAAGTCCTATTATGCCTGAAAGAAGATCGTCACCCGACGATTCACCAACAGGAACACCAAGGCCACGAAGGATGTCAGGAGCACCACCAGCGGTGCCACCGGCACAAGGGGATATTGGGATATCCCCAGCCCAAATGCAAGCTATCGTAGCTGCGGTAACAGCATCCATGCCACCGGCAATTCCGGCAGCAACAGTGGCTCCGACTCGAACGATGCAGCAACCAAAGGTCAAGGCACCACCCAGATATGGGGGGGAACGAAACAAACTACGCAACTTTATGGTCCAAGTCGACAACTATTTCGAAGCAGTAGGATGGACTATCGGATACGATCAAGAGAAAATCCTCTACATCTGCACGTTGTTTGAAGGAACAGCACTTGCTTGGATACGACCTTACACGGAAGGAACTATTGAAAAACCATGGAGAAACTGGGATGAATTTCGTACCGAGTTCACCCTACAGTTCGACGACCTCGACAGAGAACAAGAAGCAAGAAATGAGCTCGAAGTGGCTGAACAGGGAAATCGCGGTGTAACCGAATACTGGTACGAGTTCAGACTTCTCATGCAAGACGCCAACGTCGACGACACGACAGCCGGAAGATGGTTCACTCGAGGATTGAAGAAGATCTATCGCGATGCTATGATCCACATGCCGAAAAAGTTGACGTCGGCAACGGAATTAGCAGTCTGGGCTATAGACAAGGAGAACTGGATAAACCAGTGCAAGGCAGCAGAACGAAATTATCACCCACCAGTCACGACCAACAAGACATACACATCACCAAGGAACCAGGATGGAACCTGGAAAAGACAAGAACGAGACGACAGAGGGGAACCCATGGAGTTGGACGGCACAAGGAAGAAAGGACGGCTCGACATCCCTCAAGGCGTATACGACCAAAGAAAAAGGGACAACCTTTGTTTCAATTGTGGAATCAAAGGACACGGAATCAAGGATTGCAGAAGGCCAAGATCGAGTGGAAATGGAACACAGACGAAGAAACCTTTCACCACGCAAAGGTTCCAACAATTTCCAAAAAGAACGAACCTGAGGGAGATATCCATGGACGAAGGAGATGACCAATCAGAAAAAGACGACGGTCCCCAGCAATAGATGGTCTGAGGGACAAGGAACAAACGAAACCCATCAAGTTATCGAACACATACGCGGCACTGCAAACGGAATCAAGGGAAACACACGGAGACCAGTTAATGGTCAAAACGAAGCTACAAGTCAACCAACACGAAACGATTGAGATATACGCAATGATAGACTCAGGAGCAACTGAGGATTTCATTGATAAAGGAATCTGTAACAAGCACAGAATCAAGACCAAGAATACGAACAAGAAAAGGACGATTTACCTGGCCGATGGGAATCCGAGTGCAATGGGAGCTATCACCCATATCGCACAAGTACCTATGGAAATTGGAAACCATAGGGAAATGGCAACCTTCCAAGTGGCAAATCTCAAAAATCACGAGATCGTGCTAGGAATGCCCTGGCTCAAGAAGCACAACCCGGACATGGATTGGACGCAGAATAAGGTAACCTTCGCAAGCGGATTATGCGAGAAGGAATGCCTACAAGACCCGCTAACCGTGTACGGAACCCCTGAAGTCGAAGTCGAATACGAAAGCCTCAAAGCAAGATACGAAGAGGCCAAGATATCTGTCAAAGGACAGAAAAAGAAGAAGAACAAAAATCAAGGAATCCTTGTCAAGAAGATGGACCCGGAGGCTCGGATACCTCTTAGAGGGTCAACAAAGGCTGCAGGACACGACCTGTATGCACACGAAGACACCACGATACCAGCAAAAGAACAAGCCACGATATGAACAGGAATAGCCATTGGACTACCGGACGGCACCTATGGACGGATCGCACCACGGAGTGGACTATCGGTGAAACACAAACTAATAGTCAACGCCGGGGTAATTGATGCCGACTATACTGGTGAGATAAAGGTGGTCTTGGCCAACCTGAATCATAAAGAGTATAAGATCTCGAAAGGAGATCGAATTGCTCAATTGATCATCGAAAAGATCAACGACGAAGAGCTACAAGAAGTTAACGACCTCGATAACACAACAAGAGGAAATCAAGGTTTTGGGTCAACGGACCAATACGAGGCTACCGAGAACCAACAAGACAAGATTCAGATATGCGAAATAACAGCTGAAGAATTCCGCGAAGAATATAAGGAAGGAGCGTACACTGGCATGCTCCGATGGAACTTCACCACGAAAGACCTAGAATGGGCCAAGATCAACATCAGCACGGAACTGGCCATACGAGACAAACAACAACGAAAGCAACAAGACTGGAGAAATACTATACTCAAACAGTATCACAAGTTCCACGATCTATTCACAGAAGACAACGTAACAGAACTACCCCCGCATCGACACGGGGTAGACCTGGCGATTGATCTCGAATTAGACAAAGACGGAAAACGAACACAACATATACCATGGAAAAAGGTATATGCACTCAGCGAACACGAGTTAGAAGAGTTAAGACAATACATCGAAACCAATCTGGACTGAGGATGGATCCGGCAAATAAAAGGAGCATGGGGATCACCCATAATGTTTATCAAAAAGAAGGACGGAAAACTAAGGCTGTGTGTGGACTACCGAGCACTCAATTCGCTCACGAAGAAGGACCGATACCCGCTACCCCTGATAGGAGAAGCCCTGGATCGGTTAAGAACAGCACAATATTTCACCAAACTCGACATCAAGGATGCGTACCACAACGTCCGAATCAAAAAGGGAGACGAATGGAAAACCACTTTTGCATCCAAATACGGAATGTACGAATACCTGGTTATGCCTTTCGGGCTAACCAACGCACCTGCGGCTTTTCAACGATGGATCAACCAAATATTGAGTAGGTTCCTCGACAGATGCTGCATCGTCTATCTAGACGATGTACTCATCTATTCCGATAACCTGGAGCAACACATCAGAGACGTTAGAGAAGTGATGGAATGCATCCAGGAATCTGGAATGAAGATCAAGCCAACAAAATGTGAATTCCATAAGGAGGAAACAGAATACTTGGGATTCATCATCAACAGACAAGGAGTCAAAGTGGACCCAGTCAAAACGAACGCCATATGGAAATGGAAACCACCAGGAACGAGAAAGGATGTTCAATGCTTCATTGGATTCTGCAACTTCTATCGGAGGTTCATAGAAGGGTTCAGCAGGATTGCTAAACCTCTCTATAACCTAACAAAGAAAGAAGCCAAATGGAGATGGAACGAACATGAACAGAAAGCATTCGACGGCATCAGGAAACGACTCACGAGTGCCCCATTACTAGTTCACTACGACCCCGATAAAGAACTAGTAATCGAAACCGACGCCTCGAAATACGTCTGTTCCGGGATACTCTCACAGAAATGCGAAGACGGAAGGTGGAGACCGGTCGCCTACCGGTCAAAGAAAATGACACCCGCCGAATGCAAGTACGACGTTCACGACAAAGAACTATTAGCAATAGTTCAAGCAATGAAAGAATGGAGACGATACGTTTGCGACACGAAAGGTGTCGTGAAAGTACTATCAGACCACAAAAACCTAGTACCGTTCATGAAGGACAAGGTGCTAAACGATCGACAACTACGATGGATGGAACAACTAAGTCAGTTCAAGTTCCAAATCGAATACCGACCAGGCAAGGAAGGGGGCAAACCAGATGCTCTCATAAGAATATCGAGCGACAGACCACAAGACGATAACGACGAACGAATTACCAGAAAAATCCAAACGTTGCTACCAGCCGACCGATATTTCAAGAAAGACAGGATCGAAGCAATGGAGATGGTTGAAATTACGACGGAAAACGAAGAAAGAATACAGGAAGCAAGCAAAGAAGATGGAACTATCAAAACGATAAGGGAAGCACTGGAAGAAGGAAAAAAGGAAATGAAGGGGATAGCACTGGGTTTATGCCAGTGGAAAGAAATCAACTATGGTACGATGGAAAGCAATGGATTCCGGAAAAAGAAGAGATAAGGACGGGAATCATACGACAACATCACGATTCACGGATATCGGGGCACGGAGGAACGGCTAAAACAAATGAACTCATCACGAGATCATTCTATTGGCCAGGACTGCGCGAAGACGTCAAGAGATACGTCAAGAATTGCGATATATGTCAAAGAACGAAAACAGCCAAACATGCGCCATATGGATTGCTCAAATCGAACGAAGTTCCGGAAAAACTATGGGAAACGATAACAAGGGACTTTATTACCGACCTTCCGAATTCGGAAGGATGGAACGCCATTTTGGTTGTGGTGGATCGCCTGACCAAAATGAGTCACTTTGTTCCGGTAAAAAAGGATATGACAACAGCAACATTCATCCGAACGATATTCCACGAAATCTTTAGATTACATGGACTACCAAAAAATATCATCACGGATCGAGGGTCACTATTCACATCCGGCGCATGGAAAAAGGCAACAGGAGAAATGGGAATCTGGAACAGGCTAAGCACTGCCTTTCACCCACAAACAGACGGACAGACCGAAAGGGTAAACGGAATATTGGAACAATATCTCCGCGCATACGTCAATTATCAACAAGATAATTGGCGGGAACTACTTCCGATGGCGGAGTTTGTATACAACAACAGCAAACAAGAAACCATTGGTACAACACCCTTCTTCACCAATTATGGTCAACATCCGAGAAGTCAGGCCACAAATCAGACGAGTGGGGGAATGATAACAGATAAGACAGAGATGAGTCAATTGCACGACACATTACGATACGAAATGGATTACGTACAACAACGACAGAAAGAACAATACGATAAGCACCGAAGACCCGATCCGAACCTACAAACAGGAGCTATGGTGTGGCTGTTACCACGCAACATCAAGACCACGAGACCATCCAAGAAATTGGATTACAAGAAAATCGGGCCATTTCGGATATTGGAAAGGATTGGAAATCGAGCATATAAGCTCGATCTCCCTCCCTCGATGAAGATACAAAACACATTCCACATCTCACTCCTCGAAATATACAACGATAATAAGTTTCCCTCACAAATAACAACTCCTCCTCCTCCGCTAGAAATAGACGGAGAATCCGAATACGAACTCGACGAGATAGTCGATTCTCTCTTGCGCTACGGAAAACTCCAATACCGTGCCAAGTGGACCGGTTATTCTCCCGAACACGATAAAACCTGGTATCCAGCGAGCAATTTTACCAACGCTCAAGATGCCATCGAACTCTTCTACCGAAGCTATCCCGACAAGCCCCACCGGGATAACGATTACCATCAACCCCAAGACCGAAGAAGGCGCTAAGTCGCCTATGAAGCCCCACGAGGGCTGGGATGATTGCCCTCGTGCAATCACCCCAACGAGCCCCGAATACTCATGGATGGGGCCAATAGACGAAGAACTTGCCAAGCGCGAGAAGGAAGCAAGACAGAATGCACACAACCTGATGAGTTGGACGGTGTGCTACGACGACGGATGTCCCATACACTATGGGGACAAGGAGGGATCCGGATGGTTCCCGAGGGAATATAGGAAGGGAGGTCCTTGTCCAGACCATGCCCTTAAGGACTGGACACTGTGCTTCAGCAAGCACTGTGCGATGCACAAGGCGGCGAAAGTACAGGCAGGGTACTACCCGCAAAAGGACGGGAGCAGGGCACCGCTCCAAAGAAAGGATGCCTACCGACACAAAAAGACTTCGAGGACGAAGCCTGTGGAAGGGGGGGCCGAAAACTACTCAGCGGAAACCGAGCCCAATTTCGAAAGCCTGCAAAGGCAAATCTCGGGACTACGAAGCCAACTTGGTACGGCTGAAGCCACAATTTCGGCACACATGCAAACGATCGCCCAACAGCAAAGGACGATCGAAACGGCCAACCTCACACTAGAGGTAGTGAGGACAAGGGCCAGAGATTGGGAGTCGAAGTTTCATAGACTTCAAAGGTCCGTCCGCACATGCGGACGGGACCTGGTTAAGTTGGGAGAGAATAGAGCCTGATGGGACTCAGGCTTAAGGAGGGGGGAGCTAATGTCACGGATGTGACAGGTAGCTCAGGATTTCGCACATGACTCGATTATGAGTCATGGGTCTTGCGCATATGACTCGCTTGAGTCATATGACTTGTTTATGTTATGATTTGTTATGTTTCGCACATGACTCGATTATGAGTCATGGGTCTTGCGCATATGACTCATTTGAGTCATATGACTTGTTTATGTTATGATTTGTTATGTTTCGCACATGACTCGATTATGAGTCATGGGTTTTGCGCATATGACTCATTTGAGTCATATGACTTGTTTATGTTACGATTTGTTATGTTTCGCACATGACTCGATTATGAGTCATGGGTCTCGCGCGTATGACTCATTTGAGTCATATGACCTATGTAAGGTTTTTCGCGAGGCTCACACTTGTGAGTCATCAGGGTTAGGGTTGAGTGAAGAGCACTATATAAGGAGGCCGAGGCGGCCGAGGAAGATAGGCTCTTCACGCTTTGTTCTAAGTAATTTCCGTACTTCTATCTTCGCTCCGCCTCGGTAGCGTTCCTTTCGCACCACGATGGTCCTTCGATGCCTTTGATTCTGGGGGAGATATCTGAGTTCGCTCAGTAGTTCCTGGGGTCTTTGGTGTTGAGGTTCTGTTGTTTGGCGGTTTCGCGTTGTGGTTACTTGTTTTCGCCTCCTCGTTGTTCGTTGATTCTCACGATGATTTCGCTTCGAGCCTTCTCACCTTTGGCGTCTACGAGCCCTCCTTCGGTAAAAAGACTTCGGCTTCTCTGTCTATCGTTTACTCGCAGAGTTTCGCGTTCGGAGGATGGGGGATTTGAACATCGCTGTGGGGGGAAACACCCGTGTCGTTCTTTGGGCCAGCTCATGTTTCTTGTTGGGTTTTAACAGAGTCCTTAGTGATCACGATACAAAACGCCCTTGGGTTAGATTGTTGACCTTCCCAAGTATCAACACGTCGTACCGGTCGCATCATTCCTTAAGGGACGGGGGCCTCGCCGGCCCCGCCCTTCGTCTTCTATCTCTACGGTCGGAATCCTACGATGTCGTTTATCGCCGTTCCCTCGATTTCGGTTCGGGCGGCATTTACGGTGGTTCAGTCAGGTGTCTCCTCCTCTCTTCTACGTGGGGATGGCCTTGACCCTGAAATTCTTTGCCTCCTGGTGCGGGTGAACTTCTGCCCGGGATGGTGTGGGGCGATTGGTTGCCGGGCCGCGCTTGGTCCAGTGCAGGGGTCGGTGTGGTTACGGATGGTGGTTGGTGGTCACACCCATTGCAAGTGGGGCCTACCTTCTGTTTGTCTCGTTTCCTATCCTGGTACCCGCCCTCTCTGAAGCGTCAGATTGGGCACCTTTCGTCAGTCTACAGTGTGGCCCTTCGGGGCCCACCTTGGGGGGCCTACGGGTTCTCTGGATTCCTTCTCGACCTGACTGGGCTTCGGTTCGGGCGGGTTGGGGCTGTGGCCGTTGCCTTCGGGTGGTGGCCCTTTATGCTGTGGCCCCGGGTTCGTCCTGGTGGCCCCCCTCGGCTAGATGGTGCTGGGGGTTGGGACTCTGTTGGTGCGACCTAGATCGTGGTTGCCCGGTGGGGTCAGGTATCGGCTGTCCTGTGGCTGTCGGGCGGTTGAGCTGCCTGAGGGGCTGAGGGGGCTGGATGGGAACCGCGATGCCTGGTGTGTGGGGCTTGGGGGGGGCTGACCTGGCGGGGAGAGGCACCTGCGAGCACCGGTCGGGCCTGCGTCAGGCTGGGGGAGGTCTAATTAAGCGTTTCCGGCTGGACTGGGCTGCTAAGGTTAAGTTGCTGAGTGCTGTAAAGCTTCCTGGCGGACCGGCTGGCTGATGGCCACCTGTGCGGATAGTGGGTTGCGACCTCTGGGTTGGACTTGCTTGGGTCTTGTGTGCTGGGTTTTGTGGGGCTTGTTTGGTTTCTTTGGTTTGGCTGTGGGTACGGCGGGCGGGGGCATGGCACCACGGGTAGGAGATAGGCCATACTGACCTTTCCGGTCTGTCACCACCTCTATGTATTTCTTTTGTTTATTTGTGTTTTGTTTGGGGTTACGGGCAGCGGGTACAGGTCCTCCTCACCGTTACGCTCTTCGGAGGCACTCGGCAAAGTGGGTTCATAGGGTCGACGGCCTGGCATGCGGATGCGAGTTGTGGACATGTTGGTCACGACCTCTCTGCCTTGGTGCCGCCTGTATTGATAAATTGTTGTTGGTTTTCTACTGTGGAGGAGGGTTTGCGGGACGGTATTCAGACCGGGTGGTAGTGATTTTTGTTTTTTGTACGGGGAACTTGCCTTTGTCGGACACCCTTTCGGCCTTTGGCTTCGGCCTGGGTCCTGCCTGTCGCCTGTGTATCTTGGTATTCGTGGGTTCGCCCCTCGTACTCCTTGTTCAGGAATGATGCGGACTTGCTACAAGGGCTGCGGTTGGTCACCATACCAGAGGGACTTCGGATGCGGGGGCTTGGAGGACTTTCTTTACCGTTGTTGGTTTTGTATTTAGTGTTCGTGTTGTGGGCATGGCGCGGGCATGTTTGAGGTACGGGGCTGGAGGTTTGGATTGTTCGTAGTTAGTGGTAGTTCCGGTTTGCGCTAACCCTGTGCCGGCGGGGACTTGTCGTATGCCGGGGTCAGCGGTACAAGTATAAATAAATTAGATTGAATGTTCTAAGTAATTTCCTTACCTATTACTTTACGAATAAAACATCTTTACGCTCTTTATCACGTTTGCACATCCAACACATTTCTCACGAGCCTCTATAAGGCAAAGATATCTTAGTTAGGATTTAACAGGCGTTATCCGACGAACGGTGATAACGTAGATCAACGGATCTAAGAACTGTTATATCAACAAGATAGGAATTAAGGAGAGAAGTATCGTTGCCCGTCGCTGTTAGTTAACCACAAGCAAGGAACGTTACATGTTATTTCGCATATCTGAATCTTGTCTTGTTGGTTCTCGGTAGCCTCGTATTGGTCTGTTGACCCAAAACCTTGATTTCCTCTTGTTGTGTTATCGAGGTCGTTAACTTCTTGAAGCTCTTCGTCGTTGATCTTTTCGATTATCAATTGAGCAATTCGATCTCCTTTCGAGATCTTATACTCTTTATGATTCAGGTTGGCCAAGACCACCTTTATCTCACCAGTATAGTCGGCATCAATTACCCCGGCGTTGACTATTAATTTGTGTTTCACCGATAGTCCACTCCGTGGTGCGATCCGTCCATAAGTGCCATCCGGTAGTCCAATGGCTATTCCTGTTCGTATCGTGGCTTGTTCTTTTGCTGGTATCGTGGTGTCTTCGTGTGCATACAGGTCATGTCCTGCAGGCTTTGTTGACCCTCTAAGAGGTATCCGAGCCTTCGGGTCCATCTTCTTGACAAGGATTCCTTGATTCTTGTTCTTCTTCTTTTACTGTCCTTTGACAGATATCTTGGCCTCTTCGTATCTTGCCTTGAGGCTTTCGTATTCGACTTCGACTTCAGGGGTTCCGTACACGGTTGGCGGGTCTTGTAGGCATTCCTTCTCACATAATCCGCCTGTGAAGGTTACCTTATTCTGCGTCCAATCCATGTCCGGGTTGTGCTTCTTGAGCCAGGGCATTCCTAGCACGATCTCGTGATTTTTGAGATTTGCCACTTGGAAGGTTGCCATTTCCCTATGGTTTCCAATTTCCATAGGTACTTGTGCGATATGGGTGATAGCTCCCATTGCACTCGGATTCCCATCGGCCAGGTAAATCGTCCTTTTCTTGTTCGTGTTCTTCGTTTTGATTCTGTGTTTGTTACAGATTCCTTTGTCGATGAAGTCCTCAGTTACTCCTGAGTCTATCATTGCGTATATCTCAATCGTATCTTGCTGGTTGACTTGTAGCTTCGTTTTGACCATCAACTGGTCTCCGTGTGTTTCCATTGATTCCGTTTGCAGTGCCGCGTATGTATTCGATAACTTGATAGGTTTCAGCTGATCCTTGTCCCTCAGAACATCTATTGCTGGGGACCGTCGTCTTTTTCTGATTGGTCATCTCCTTCGTCCATGGATATCTCCCTCAGGTTCGTTCTTTTTGGAAATTGTTGGAACCTTTGCGTGGTGAAAGGTTTCTTCGTCTGTGTTCCATTTCCACTCGATCTTGGCCTTCTGCAATCCTTGATTCCGTGTCCTTTGATTCCGCAATTGAAACAAAGGTTGTCCCTTTTTCTTTGGTCGTATATGCCTTGAGGGATGTCGAGCCGTCCTTTCTTCCTTGTACCGTCCAACTCCATGGGCTCCCCTCTGTCGTCTTGTTCTTGTCTTTTCCAGGTTCCATCCTGGTTCCTTGATGATGTTTATGTCTTGTTGGTCGTGACTGGTGGGTGATAATTTCGTTCTGCTGCCTTGCACTGGTTTATCCAGTTCTCCTTGTCTATCGCCCAGACTGCTAATTCCGTTGCCGAAGTCAACTTTTTTGGCATGTGGATCATAGCATCGCGATAGATCTTCTTCAATCCTCGAGTGAACCATCTTCCGGCTGTCGTGTTGTCGACGTTGGCGTCTTGCATGAGAAGTCTGAACTCATACCAGTATTCGGTTACGCCGCGATTTCCCTGTTCAGCCACTTCGAGCTTATTTCTTGCTTCTTGTTCTCTGTCGAGGTCGTCGAACTGTAGGGTGAACTCGGTACGAAATTCATCCCGGTTTCTCCATGGTTTTTCAATAGTTCCTTCCGTGTAAGGTCGTATCCAAGCAAGTGCTGTTCCTTCAAACAACGTGCAGATGTAGAGGATTTTCTCTTGATCGTATCCGATAGTCCATCCTACTGCTTCGAAATAGTTGTCGACTTGGACCATAAAGTTGCGTAGTTTGTTTCGTTCCCCCCCATATCTGGGTGGTGCCTTGACCTTCGGTTGCTGCATCGTTCGAGGTGGAGCCACTGTTGTTGCCGGCATTGCTGGTGGCATGGATGCTGTTACCGCAGCTACGATAGCTTGCATTTGGGCTGGGGATATTCCAATATCCCCTTGTGCCGGCGGCACCGCTGGTGGTGCTCCTGACATCCTTCGTGGCCTGGGTGTTCCTGTTGGTGAATCGTCTGGTGACGATCTTCTTTCAGGCGTAATAGGACTTGTTGCTCTTGATGGTGCTTGAGAGGCGTTCTCAAGTGCGTCGTTGAATTCTTCAAAGTTTCCTAGTCCTCCTTCGTTTTCTGTGCGATCAATATCTCCTTCGTGGTCTTGTCCCTCAGGTTGAGGGTTTATATTCGCCGTGTTGGAATCATTGGGCGTCGCTTGGGTGACGCTTTGTAATGTAACGTTCCTTGCTTGTGGTTAACTAGCAGCGACGGGCAACGATACTTCTCTCCTTAATTCCTATCTCGTTGATATAACAGTTCTTAGATCCGTTGATCTACATTATCACCGTTCGTCGGATAACGCCTGTTAAATCCTAACTAAGATATCTTCGCCTTATATAGGCTCGTGAGAAATGTGTCGGCTGTGCAAACGTGATAAAGAGCGTAAAGATGTTTTATTCGTAAAGTAATAGGTAAGGAAATTACTTAGAACAAAGCGTGAAGAGCCTATCTTCCTCGGTCGTATCGACCTCCTTATATAGTGCTCTTCCGCCAACCCTAACCCTGATGACTCACAAGTGTGAGCCTCATGAAAAACCTTACCAAAGTCATATGACTCAAATGAGTCATACGCGCGAGATCCCATGACTCATAATCGAGTCATGTGCGAAACATAACAAATCATAACATAAACAAGTCATATGACTCAAATGAGTCATATGCGCAAAACCCATGACTCATAATCGAGTCATGTGCGAAACATAATAAATCATAACATAAACAAGTCATATGACTCAAATGAGTCATATGCACAAGACCCATGACTCATAATCGAGTCATGTGCAAAACATAACAAATCATAACATAAACAAGTCATATGACTCAAGCGAGTCATATGCGTAAGACCCATGACTCATAATCGAGTCATGTGCGAAATCCTGAGCTACCTGTCACATCCGTGACAGCGACATATAAGCAGGGTGGTAGAAAGACTGGTCGAGCACAGTTTTGGAAAGACACCTCAGCTCCCGAGCTGAATATTTTTTTTGCAATAATTATTTACATGGGCTTATTCAAATCAGCTTGTGTTCAAGATTATTGGCGAAAAGATGGACGAGCCCCGATTCATACAATAACTAAGCATATGGGAAAGGCTCGGTTTGAGGATTTGAAGAGATGGTTTCATGTTTCTGCTCCTATACCACTGGTACCCTCGCATTTCAACTCTCCTACATTCCGTGAGCAATGGTTTTGTAGTAAACTTGATCCTCTTACCTCTATGCTACAAGAAACCTGGCAAAGATATTGTACAATTGCTACAGCATTTTCTGTAGATGAGATGATGATCCAATTTACAGGAAGGCATATTTCACCATTCACTCCTTATATATATATATTTCTAATAAATTTAATTTAGATCCGTCGATACTGTGATAATGCCAAATAAGCCAATTCCAGAAGGATACAAGATCCTAGCTCTTGCAGACCATGACTACACCTATGCCTTTTTTTATACCTCATGAGTTGGAGGATTTCCGGGTATGGATATACCGGTTCCTACTCAGTTTAACCTGAATTCAACTTCCTTAGTTGAATTTGGTTTATGTGCTCAACTGCAACCACTTACTCGACGCTTTGTTTTATTTTGTGATAACTACTTCTCAAATATTCCGTTATTTGAAGAATTACGAGAGTTCAAAATTGCTGCCTGTAGAACCGTGAAACCCCCAATTCAGCCTTGTATCTGAGGTGTCTCAAGATCAAGAAAAAGAGAGCTGTATTACCATGGGGTACCCTGGCAGGCATAACTGTTGGAAAGGTTCTGGCTGTAGTTTGGCAAGATGAAACTCTTGTCCGGTTTCTCACAACCACTTACGATATGAGATCACATAATGTAATTAATCGATCCCGTAAGCGGCCACATATCGGAAAGAATGCTGAAGGACCATTTCGTACAATGATTGAGAGTGTTTGGGGTCATTAATCTACCAAATTGCTTCGTTTAACTGTTGCCTTAGTTGATTACAATTTATTTATGGGTGGTGTGGATATTTCAGACCAGAGAAGGAGCTACTTCAGTACTCAACTACGCTGTGTTCATACCTGGATGCCCTTATTTTTTTGGCTCTTAGATACCACTATCATTAATTCATTCCTACTTGCTTGGAAATGAATTGGTGGAAAGAAAAATACACTTTACACTGACCAACGGAAATTCATGGAAGCCTTATGCTGGGAACTTGTCGAAGATGCTGAGAAGGTTTTACATCCTGACTTTCATGTTAATATTCTTTCTCCAAGAATATCTCCTATAACTAGGCGCCAACGGCGGAACCAGGGGTCACAAATTCGTGCTACAGATGGTGCTTTTACCAAAGGTACCAAGCCGATCGGTAATTCCAGTATTTCTCGCTCCAAAGGATATGTTGGCAGAAATTTCACACTTCCAGAATGCCGTAAAGATTTGTGCCCACACAACTTTATACGTTCTCATCGTCAATACTGCATGTTTTGTCGCTTTCTTAAACAGTAAGTTAAAATCAAACCTATGGGTACCTATGCCTACCTTTTCCTTCATCATTCAAATGGGCCCCAGGGAAGAGTACGACAGACATCTTTTACATGTTCACATTGTATCTATAGTGGTGCCCATGTTCCTCTTTGCAAAGAATTTTGTCATAAGTACTGGCATGAAATGTAATTTGGTTCCGTGATAATTAGACTTCCTGCGTGGTTATTGATCTGTCTTTTCTTACTTGGACTCCAATGTTTTCTTACCGACGATACTTTTTATCTTTTGTGTTTCCTTTTTCACTAGTCCCAAGGTATCGGAAAAAGATACCATGTTGGCCATAGGCCTACCACACTACTGACTACACTACCGATCACGCTACGCAGCCATGAATTTCGGCAACAGGGTAAGGGATAAACCGGGGCTCCATCGGCAGAACACAACCACTGTGGAAGCTTATCGTAAACCTTTCCATAATGGGGTACGCAGCAGCTAAAGTCTAGATATTACCACAGTCTACGCAAATTGATGTAGAGTGAGTGCCCAACGGTTTATATAAGTAGTGTGCGAAAAAGGTAGAAAAAAAAGGTGGCTGAAATAAAGGGCTGAAGTGTTCTACTGGGGACTTCCGAGGTCATGTGAGGTCACTCCATATCACTTGCCATCCGTCCCCGACTTTTCCTCTAATGGGTTTTCTATCAAACGGGGTATTTTGTCCTCACATCCTTATTTTAACTGGCATCCTGTGAGGTTGCCATTTCCTTGTCCCCATGGTTGTTATATTACTTATCCGGGGGGGTCTCAAGTGCAGTATGTATAGGAGAAAGAAAGACCCAAAGGTCACCCAAAGAGAAATAGAAAATAGAGTGATATCGCGCCAGCCTCTTCCTTTACCCTCATTGAAGTACTCGAATAGTTGATCGCCTTCCTTGTGGATGGGCACTCTATGGTCTACCGAGAGTTGTTAAAGTCAATGCTAGATGGGGTGGCTACTGTTTCAGAATCGGAGGGAGGCCAAGTGTTTGGCTTCATTTTTCATTTCCTTATGATATCGCTACTCTCACAATGTGTGGTGTAAATTTACTTCAATACTGGTATTGTTTGTGCATGATACAGTACGAGGGTGTGCTCCAGTAAGGGCAAGTGACCGTAAGGCACGTGATGTACGAGTACTTTCCGATCACTATTTTCCTTGCATTATAGTGGAAACCTGATTGACTGCTCCCAGGTAGCCCATGGCAACGATTGGTCAAATTGGCGGTTTTCCGATCACATTTTTCCACACCCTCGATCATCCACTGTTCGAACGATCTTTCTCAACACTTACGGAGGTACAGCCCATAAGTTTTGCACTTTCCGCTAGCAGGGGTTGTTGCACTAGCTGTAGTAGCGCAGTGGATTTGGTATTATTTTACGAGTAGTACGCTTAGAAAAAATAGGATGGCCGTCGCTGAACATTTCCTATATGTGCAGAGACAGGGTTAGGGACTGGCCTTTATTCAAAGCAGTGGTGCAATCGCAGTTCGGCGTGGAATATTACGAGATCCACCATTTCACCTTTGCCGAATTCACCAAGCTACTACTGCTAGTGCAACAATCCCTGCTAGCGGAAAGTGCAAAACTTATGGGCTGTACGATCTTTCTCAACGCTTATCTGCTGCGTTCAAGGGATCGGTATGTAGGACAAGTATCACTGCCATTATGTGATAGGTGTCATACGGCGGAGTTGGTGGCTTGAGAGCATGAGGCATTACACCTTGGAAAGCGGGTAAATATTCACTCTAAACTACCGGCGTTATGTCCTAGGGGGAATTGGGGTGATACTTTTCCCTTATCACTGTAGAAAGTTTTCGCGATGGCCCAGCCCTTGGTGTGGACTATTTTTTTCCTCTGTTATCCGGTGAATCGTGCCGGCACCCCCCTCACTGTGGGGAGGCATTGAACGAATTCCCTCCCCAGCTGGATGGTCGATAACACTTCCTGTACTCGGGTAACAGAATAAGAAAGATTGGGGAATAAATTAATTTATATTTTTAAACAACCCTGCATTCGTTAGCTCTCGTGGCGAGCCCGAAAAACCCCCTGTCGCCTCGAATTCGGGTAGGAAAATGTGAGGAAACTGCAAATTTGGGTTTCTGGAGAGAGACTCGATATTGGATAATCTTTCAGCACAAATATATCACGTTGTGGGAATAAATCTTCAACTAGTTCAGAAGGGAGCAAGTAGGGAAACTCGGGAGAGCTGTAAATTTTGAGTTCAGTAAAGATTTTAAGCTCCAAGCTCCAAGAGTAAAGCGAAGGGCTGGTGGCCTTACTGATTATCCTGCACTCTGAGTGTGGTAACTGGTGAAGGTTTTCCCGAAAAAGTCATAGACGAAGCCACGCCTCTTAACTCACCATGGTGGTGCACCACCCTGTACCGGAGATAAGTTGTCTCCCGTCGTACCGAGGAATACGAACGAGTGCAGTATTCAGGTGGTGCCGTAAAAACTCAAATAAACGAACCGTGTGCTAAGAAGTGAAATTAAGGTGAGTCATGACAAAGCGGGGATCTACCAATCACGCAATATCATTTTCTAAGTTCTTGGCACTAATAAAAAAAAACCCCGTATCATCCTCCACATCTTCATCTGGATCCACTGCAAGATCCTCCAAAACTTCACCAACCGTTCCAAACATCTCATCTCCATCCTGCAAGGTATTCCTCCCCTCTAGTTGGCAATTTATCAACCCTTGGAGTAGGAAATCAGTCTCTATCCCCTTGATAGCGATTTCTATATCGGCACTTCCATCAATTTGAAGTGCCAATCCAACAATACAAAAGGAGCAGCGAACAACATCTTCCTTCTCTTGTGAGAACCTCGACCAGGCCTCCCCAATGGCCCAGGTAGCAGCAATTCACCGGCGCCCCACCATACTTCCGGTAAGTTTCCCTCCTGCATATAAGATATTCTCCTCCTCTTTATCTATACTATCAAGTCTAGCATCTAACTCTTCCTATATTACTATTAGTGATCAGATTTTGATTGTAAGCTTGTAAGTTCTCACCTCATACCTTCAATATGTCCTTAAATGGACGATTGATTGATACATCAAGAGGTTGTACCAATCCAGTACAATCTTCTGGTATTACACTAACAGTAATGTCATTGGTACGAAATGTGTCCAAGACTTCTTCTGTTTTGTGAGCTGCAAACAGATTCATGGCTAACAAGGTAGGCTGATTTTCAAGAATAGGCACCACCTACTCATCAAGCCACTCGACCATATTGGCTGAGTTGGCGTATGCAGTTGGGTTAAATTTAACTACAACTCGCGGATCGTACTTCCTTCTCTCCTCCACGATGGTAGGACCTACTCCTTTTCCATGAAAGAATACTAATGGTTGAACTCTAGGAATCCCATCGGCAAATACGGTAAGTTGTATCGTTCCCTGTCGTTTATCCCATCCTGAAGTACTGCTTGACTGAATCCAGATTGTTTTCTCCCCGATAGGATTATATGTTTGCCCTTCGAGATACTCGAAGGGCAATGGAGTTTGATCCATGTTGCAGATATTCTGCAACCGGTATCTTCCAACCTCCGCTGGTAAGTCTCCCAAACCAAACTCATTATCACTACACAGTACTGAGTTTCTTCTGTTGTATCTCATCCATCCTAATATTGCTTCTGCAAAGTCTGTTGGAAGCTTACTCGATTTATTAGTTACCAGACGTAAGCTAATTCGATGTGCTTGCAGAAAACTCCGAAACCAGCCATTAGAATACCTGGCAGATTTTCTGGACTCTCCGGATAGGTTTTAGGGAATAGCTCGATGCTAATCTGTCGAAACCAGCCCCTTCTTACTGGCCTTCCAAGCACTCTTCGCTAACGAAATTCTTCGTATAGGGTACGCTCCAGCTTTTCCCACCTCCATGGCCTTCCTCCATCCGCTCTCTGCCAATCCTCTTGCCCCATCTCAGCATACCTTCCCTCCATCTCATTCTTTCTCTACCGGGAGAGGTTGCCAGCGGGGATTTTGAAGTAGTCTGCTACTTCAATACGTGTGGGCTCCCTGGTCTTGCTTAGGCCACAAGGTATTCGCATTCCATACCACCAAGACAAGACACGAAGCTTGTAACTAATAGTGTAGGATCGATGTGTGTTTATAGAACTCTTGGCTCCTTTCTGGAGAATCTCAGTAAGTGGTTTCCTTTTTGGCCCTCTTTTTTTTTTTACTCCTGCGTAAAACTTATCTACCGAGAGTGGTGGTAGTATTGGCTGAACCTTTATTTAGCCGCATATCTTTTTGTCTTGTTTTGGGGGCATGTCAGGCTATATGTATATAAAATGGGACTTGTTAAAGTAATAAAGTGTATTATAGAGTAATAGAATAGAATAGTGAAAGTTTCAACAGGTCTTTATTCACTGATAGAATTACCATGGGACTGACTACCATTTACTATTTATTTTCATTGCGGTTTGTTGTTGACTTTGCCGTTGAGTCAAACAAGATCACGTAATTTGAAATTGCTATATTTACATCTGAGACTTTTCTCTGTGCCGTTTTTATTGACTCACCCTAATCTAACCTCATAGCACACGGTTCGTTTATTTGAGTTTTTACGGTGTTTGTGAATACAACTTCTCTTGCATATCATAATTTATCTCTCAGATTGGAGAGAGAGGCGGTATGCAATTACGAAGGTGCCCACAATCGTGAGGAAGACTACGGGGAACCCTCGCGGCGGGGGAGCAGCTGCCGCTGCATTTAGCATGGTACAGATTTGAAAAGTATCTCTTGCATGGGCGTCTGGATGTGGTTGGGTAGTCGGGCGGGTGTGTGGGTAAACAATATGGGGTAGTCTACTCGAGCACGGTATCTACCAATCAGGTGAGGAGTTACAAGTAGAAGATGCAGATGTGACAAGAATGCCCGCAGTGAGTGGTGAGGGGTTAGCCATGTCGCCTGGCCTCACGCCCACCATTTTGTGCTCTCTCCAGAGGTGTAGTTCCCAGGCTTTCTAACCTCTTTGACTCTTCTGTTTTTTTCTCACCAGGTCGAAATTTATCTTTACAAGTCTCTAGGTACTCAACCAATTCCACAGTGGTCAAACGGCAACTTCTCCTAATCCCCGTATAAATCGATAAAGATGGGAATTTGGCAATCGAGAACTGGCGAGGACTATTCTTCACCGCAAGGGTATGCTACGGGAATGTCTCATATACATCTACGCATCTAACCATTAATTCCAGCAGCGGCGGTTCTAGTACCGGGGCCAATATCGATGTTAGAGGTGACAATAGCGGCAACTCCGGCTCTCATAATAGGTTTTCCTCCCATAACATCACCACCATCTTCAATGTCTGGGGCACAAACTCCTCTCAGGAACATAACGAAATTTTACAATGCCTATACACGTCCAGCTACGAGTCGCACCGAGGCCGGGTTCGTGAGCCGACCGAGGGAACGTGCACTTGGGTTACGGAACATCCAAAGTACAAGGACTGGTCGGAGAAGAAGAAATCAGGTCTCCTCTGGCTATCGGCGGACCCGGGTTGCGGGAAATCGGTCACCGCTTCGTTCCTCATCACGCACCTAAAGACCCGAACAGATGCCATCGTTTGCTATTTCTTCTTCAAGGACGACAGTGATGAACAGAGGAGCCCAACATTTGCTCTTTGCGCCCTGCTCCACCAGCTCTTTGCGCAGAGAACTTCCCTCTCTATATATGCCGAGCAAGCGTTTAAGGAGAAAGGAAAGAGGTTCACGGAGGAGGTGGACACATTGTGGAATATTTTGGTTACGGCGGTAGCTGAGGGAGGGTGCGGGGATGTGATCTGTGTGGTGGACGCCCTAGACGAGTGCGAGGAAAGGACTCTAACCCCGCTTATCCGTCACATCACCCGTCTCCCAGGATCACAGACTTTCAATGTGCCTTTGAAATTTCTTGTTACGAGTCGTCCGTACCACAGAATCGAGGTAGAACTTAGCTCACCCGAAACGACGATCCGCCTGAAAGGTGAGGACGAGCTCGACGCCATTACTTCTGACGTTACTCGTGTCATAGACGAGGGCATTAGGAGCCTAGAATCATACTGGGGACGGCCTCAGGGGCTGGGATATTTGCGAAATCTCTTAGAATCTTCGGCCGATCGGACATTCCTATGGGTTTCTCTGATTCTCGAGATTTTGAGGAATAGTGTGGACGACTCACCGGAAGTGCTTTCAACAATTGTCTCCACTGCTCCGCGCGATATAGCAGAGTTGTACACTAAGATCCTCGACAAAAGCCCGCACCCCGAGAGCGCCCGACGAATCTTGAATATAGTTGTAGCCGCTGCGAGGCCACTTACACTTCGAGAAATTAACATCGCATTCAGAATCAGGCGGGAGCACAGCTCGGTTAAGGACCTCGGTGATCTTGGTAGTGGAATGGAAAGGACAGTGAAAAATTTGTGTGGGCTTTTCGTGCGAGTTATCGATTCGAAGATCTACCTGGTTCACCAAACTGCAAGGGAGTTCTTGATTGGCGAATCATGGGCTGGCCAGGGGAACTGGAAACCCACATTGTGTCTCGCGGACTCAAATTTCATTATGGCCAACATTTGTCTCTCCTATCTTTCTCTAACGGAGTTTGAAAACGACCCTTTATCCAAAGATACTTACGGCATGGACTGGACACGTAGGCAGAGCGAGGTTGATGACTATCTGGAGAAATATCCTTTTCTCGACTACGCAGCGAGTCACTGGGCGGACCACTTTCGCGATTCGCAGGATCGGAAGGTGGAGTTATTCGAGTGTACAAGGCAGATTTGTGAAGTTGGGTCTAAACGATCCCAAACATGGCTTAAGGTTTACTGGGTTAACTCCGGGCCGGGGTATGTATGCCCCACAGATTTAACACATTTGATGACAGCATCGTGGCTGGGGCAAGGGATGGTAGTGGAGCGACTACTAGAGGAAGGGGGAGATATCAATGCTCGATCAGAGGTATATGGCACCGCATTGAATATAGCCGCTATCCGGAGAAACAAGGATATTACCAAAATGCTGCTGCAAAGGAATGTCAAAGCATACCTCGGTGAGAGGGAGTATAACATTTTGCAAGTAAAGAGACCTTTGTTTGAAGTAACCAAGACATGACTAACAATGAATTAACATTGTTTTGTAGACGGTATGTTACTTTGAAGTCATCGGGGAACTTGAGCTAACCCGCAACGGTATTTTTGCTTTTCAGAAGGTAAGTAGAAGCTCTGGGTCATGTCTACTCCGTCTTGTCATCTTTCTGATGCAGGGGGGCGGGAAACTACAGTGGGTAAGTGAACAGCAAAAGGGATGTTGGGCAATCGTCATGACTAACCCAGGGATGACCCATGAATGTAGAGTGTAAGTTAGGGTTTGAATTCTAGTGGGTAGTGGAGTAAGGTTTGCTGATTAATGGGGAGATACAGGAGGTATGTAGACAGGGAGATAGCTCAGACGAAACGGTGAAGCTAATTGCAGGGGTGCGGGGTGGAGCAGCTTGTATGTAACTGATTAAGAGCCTTGGAGGGATGAGGAGATTGCTGACTTGGGGCTCGTTGAGTGTAGAGGGTAAGCAAATAGGATCACCAACGGTTCCGTGACCAGGCAATTGCTGACCTCTAGCTCGCTGAGTGTTGTAGGAGGTAAGCACACAGGATAAACCACAGTTGCGCAGCGAGGAAATTGTTGACCACTCGCTCACGGAGTGTTATAGTTGGCAAGTGCACAGGATCAACGATGGTTGTGGGATGAGGCGATTGCTGACCACTGGCTCACTGAGTGTTGTAGGATGTAAGTGCACAGGATCAACCACTGCTGTGGGATGCTGGGATTGCTGACCACTGGCTCACTGAGTGTTGTAGCGAGTAAGTGCACAGGACCAACCACGGTTGTGGTATGAGGTGATTGCTGACCATTGGCTGACTGAGCGTTGTAGTTGGTAAGTGCACAGGATCAACGACGGTTGTGGGATGAGGTGGTTGCTGACTGTTGGCTCACTGAGTGTTGTAGTCAGTAAGTGCACAGGATCATGGACGGTTGTGGGATGCTGTGATTGCTGACCACTGGCTCACTGAGTGTTGTAGCGAGTAAGTGCGCAGGATCAACCACGGTTGTGGGATGAGCTGATTGCTGACCATTGGCTCACTGAGCGTTGTAGTTGGTAAGTGCACAGGATCATCGATGGTTGTGGGATGAGGTAATTGCTGACCTCTGGCTCACTGAGTGTTGCAGCGAGTAAGTGCACAGGACCAACCACGGTTGTGGTATGAGGTGATTGCTGACCATTGGCTCACTGAGCGTTGTAGTTGGTAAGTGCACAGGATCAACGACGGTTGTGGGATGAGGTGGTTGCTGACTGTTGGCTCACTGAGTGTTGTAGTCAGTAAGTGCACAGGATCATCGACGGTTGTGGGATGCTGTGATTGCTGACCACTGGCTCACTGAGTGTTGTAGCGAGTAAGTGCGCAGGATCAACCACGGTTGTGGGATGAGCTGATTGCTGACCACTGGCTCACTGAGTGTTGTAGACGGTAAGTGCACGGGATCAACGACGGTTGTGGGATGAGGTGGTTGCTGACTGTTGGCTCACTGAGTGTTGTAGTCAGTAAGTGCACAGGATCATCGACGGTTGTGGGATGAGGTGATTGCTGACCATTGGCTCACTGAGTGTTGTAGTCAGTAAGTGCACAGGACCAACCACGGTTGTGGGATAAGGTGATTGCTGACCACTGGCTCACTGAGTGTTGTAGACGGTAAGTGCACGGGATCAACCACAGTTGTGGGATGAGGTGATTGCTGACCACTGGTTCACTGAGTGTTGTAGATGGTAAGTGCACAGGATCATCGATCGTTGTGGGATGAGGTAATTGCTGACCACTGGCTCAATGAGTTTTGTAGACGGTAAGTGCAGAGGATCAACCACGGTTGTGGGATCAGGTGATTGCTGACGACTGACTCACTGAGTCTTGTAGTTGGTAAGTGCACAGGATCAACGGCGGTTGTGGGATGCTGTGATTACTGACCACTGGCTCACTGAGTGTTGTAGTATGTAGGTGGATCAACGACGGTTGTGGGATGAGGTGATTGCTGACCACTGGCTCACTGAGTGTTGTAGATGGTAAGTGACAGGATCAACTACGGTTGTGGGATGAGGTGATTGCTGACCACTGGTTCACTGAGTGTTGTAGTTGGTAAGTGCACAGGATCAATCACGGTTGTGGGATGAGATGATTACTCACCACTGGCTCACTGAGTGTTGTAGTCAGTAAGTGCACAGGATCAACGACGGTTGTGGGGTGAGGCGATTGCTGACCACTGGCTCACTGAGTGTTGTAGCGAGTAAGTGCACAGGATCAACCACGGTTGTGGGATGAGGTGATTTCTGACCACTGGCTCACTGAATGTTGTAGATGGTAAGTGCACAGGATCAACCATAGTTGTGAGATGAGATGATTGCTGACCGCTGGCTCGCTGGGTGTTGTAGGAGGTAAGTGCACAGAACCAACCGCCGTTATGGGATAAGGTATTGCTGACCACTGGCTCACGGAGTGTTGTAGCGAGTAAGTGCACTGGATCAACCACGGTTGTGGGATGAGGTGATTGCTGACCATTGGCTCACTGAGTGTTGTAGTCAGTAAGTGCACAGGATCAACGACGGTTGTGGGATGCTGTGATTGCTGACTACTGACTCACTGAGTGTTGTAGTCTGTAAGTGCACAGGATCAACCACGGTTGTGGGATGCTGGGATTGCTGACCACTGGCTCACTGAGTGTTGTAGCGGGTAAGTGCACAGGATCAACGACGGTTGTGGGATGGGGGGATTGCTGACCACTGGCTCACTGAGTGTTGTAGCCGGTAAGTGCACAGGATCAACGACGGTTGTTGGATGAGGTGATTTCTGACCACTGGCTCACGGAGTGTTGTAGGATGTAAGTGCACGGGATCAACCACAGTTCTGGGATGAGGTGGTTGCTGACCACTGGCTCACTGAGTGTTGTAGGAGGTATGTGCACGTGATCAATCACCGTTATTGGACGTGGTACTTGCTAAAAATTGGTTTCACGAACGTCGTAGTTGGTATGTGCACAGGATCAACCACTGTTTTAACTTTAGATGACTGCTGACCCCTCACCCGGTGCTTTTCATAGCGCGTGAGTCACCGAGATCTGCCACCGTTGTTTAATTAGGAAATTGCTGATAACGAGGCTCTCCCTTCATTCAGGCTGTAAGCTGACTTTCGCGCTCTCTATCACTTGTTGTTCCAACTTTACTGATCTATCTCTCCCTTTTTCGTAGATTGTATGTAACCTCTAATACCGGGGTTGTCGTTTATGCCGCTGATTCCTGATTAACTTCGCCGCCACTTTCCTCTACAGGAAGTAAGCATCCCAAGTATCTGCATTCCACCTTTTTATCACGCTAACTAAATCTCACTCTCTTGCATTAGTTTGTATGCAAGCCTCTCTCCTGCTAGTCTTCGCTGATACTCACACAGCACGTTGCGACAGCTCGTTAGCAAATCCCCCCTCTCGGTTCCTATCTCTTTGGCTAACCCACCGCACGCCTCACAATCACTTGGGAAACACAGCTAGTGAGTAATATGGCTAAATTACTACTAACGCTCTTCCTCCACACAGGATATTGAGTAACCTTCTTATAGCAAGTAAGTCGCTCATGTTTACCACCAGCACCCCTATAGCAGATTCTTATCGAACCCACCGCAGTTTTGCATTCAAGATACGCCCGATCCCCATGAAACTCCCTCCTCATTTCCACCACCAGTTCAGCCACCGGTGAGTAGCATATCCTATCTCTGTCTTTAGCCATTTCTTGAATGCCTTCCTAACATGTAATACATTAAGCGTCGACAATAGGTTATCAGTTGGGGGTCGGTCGTTCCTTTGTGATCTTCACCAAGCTAGTTCGCAGTCATGATGTTTTTTTTTGCTGTTTTATGCCCTCAAGATATTTTTCATTGCGTGGTTTGATACTTGGATTAGGATGCAGGAGGAATCTGTGAGACTCGGCTGAAGGCTGTTTGTGTTATGTCTGCCTCATTACAATAATTATTATCATAAGAGCCTGTGGCAATTAAAACCTGACTCTCGGGCCTCAACCACAAAAAAAAAAACCACAAAACAAAATTTCTTTTGCTTCACCACCTAGCTAGAGGGGTAGAGTGTATATCTAATAGCTTGGACAATATTTCTGGAAGTCTGATGACCTCTCTAGCATCCTCTATAATATTATTCAAAATAGGCAAAATTTCCAAAATTAACTTTTTAGAATGTAAAAAAACTTCAGCCCCCCGCATATAATTACAAGCAAAAATAATTGCTGATTCTTAAGTAGTTGTGGAGTTATTTGACATTATAGTTGGTTGATCTATTGATTTTTGCTGGTTGCATCAAACCAAGAATGACCATAATATCTCAAAACAGCTTTCTCGAGTCTCTTTGGTTGCAACGCATTTCCCGCCCTCAGTACAAATGTCCGAGAGTCAGGTTTTAATTGCTACAGGCTCATAATATATTCTATTCTCTAGTGAAACCGTGTATCACACTCTCATAAGACCTCTGCGATATACCTACTACCTAATATTTCACATTATTTCTTGCTTGCGCGCAGTAGATCCCCGCGGCCTACTAGAAACATGGTATCCTTGGGAAGGCGGGTGGAACGCAGGAAATAAGCGGGAGGAGTTTTGCAAGCAAAGCGCTGGACCAATTAGGGCACCCGCGAGAAAACACTAGAATAAGCCAACAGCTACGGGAGAGGTTACCCACCTTTGAAGTCTCGGGCGGTGGCCCTGCTACTAAATTTCGGGTCCACATAAGCCACCATAGTACGAACGAAAAAAGGAGAATGTCACATGGACTATCACTGACCTGGTTATAGTAGTCCCCGGCCCGCACGGGCCATCGCCGTGGTTCCCTAGTAACCTCCCACTTCCGTATCCGCGACTATTTGAAAGAGGTGCAAAGGATTATCAGCAACTTGGAAAAAACACCCTCGGGATGATTGCGATCGATTATCCAACCCCATATTTGGGAAGAGTGATTGCGCCAAATCCATAACAATAACTACAGTAGATGTTGGGGGGGGGGGGTAAGAATATAGCTGTGGGTCCACCACCCAGCCTTTAACCAACACATGTGTGCGGCAGGTAAAGCCCCCTGGGATAAATAACCTAGGGCCGAGTGGGAGCGGATGGGGCCAGTGGGGTTTACACATTCCAGCAAGCCAGCGATACCGCATCTCACAGCAACCTTTCTATCAATGACAGGCAATAGGGAGCGCCGAGTGTGAATACCGGGTAGGCAAACCCCGGGGCGGTCATCCATAAATTAACCGGAACAAAACACCATCGCTCCGTTCCATTCTGTGCATGCTGCAGTACCTGGCCCACCTCCCCGCCTTCGTTTCCTGTTCCTGAACAAATCTTCCCACATGCTACCCAGCGCCCGTAAATGTCAACTCCGGATACACCCCCAGACCAGAACACCTATTCCATCATTGGGAGAATAGACCAAGGATTAAAACGCTAGAGGCGTGCCACAGCTGTGGAGTGTGGGGACTGCCGTATGGGCACGGATCTGCGGGGTTCGCCCTGCCATAGCCCCTCTATTCCGGCTTGCCGAGCGTGGTCGCCGCAGAGCATAAAAAAAAAATGAGGGATTCTGGTACACTGTCTAGCCTGTCCTACCTTTGGACGAATGGACAAGTGTTGGGACTATACTTCTAGCGGGTTTTCGGATAAGCTAATTTGAACGCTCTTAGGCCGGTGTTAAAGCTTTTGTTTGTTTTTCGTTGCTGATGGTGCTTTACGGCATTCGATAGCGCTATCGATTTCGAGCACTAACAAAAGTGTCTGCAGACTGTCTGCCCTGCCCATTTTCCGCTATTCGCGCGTGTCCTAGGCGAGTGATGCCCGGTGAATGAATAGCCCGGTTTATTGCCTCGCCGATCAAAGACTATGATAGTTTACGGTTCTTGCGTAATTAGTCAATAGCGACTACGATATCCTGGATAACGCCTGCATGAGTAAAGATATCACAATACTGGTGGTATCATTATCGTGATAAAAGTATTGATAACCCAGGGCGCCCCACTCAACCAACCCTAACCCCCGCTCCCCCTCCCAAAACCAAACTTGTGCCTTCACCCAAACGATCCCAACGCAAACGCAAACACAAACAGAGATCAGCAAGGAGAAAAAAAATAAAAGTATAACTTTTCGCAGTATATCTAATTTGGCAAACTGTCCTGGTGGAAGAAATGAACCGAATAGAGTAGATGTGGAGACAGGGTGAAAAATGTATATGGTGGAATAAGGAACCCTGAGACTAGTGCGATAGTCAAAGGAGAAAATATCATAATTATTACGGAAGAAGGGGCTAGAAGGGAGGGAGGGATGGGCTGATGAATAAGTGAATGATATAGTGGCCAGTGATACCAACGCAAGGCAACGCGGACGCAAAAGAGCAGGTGAGGAATGAACAGAAGAATGACCACCTGCGCTAATCTACGATACAAGCCCCTAACTACCGAGAGAAAGAAAGAACAGGGGGAAAATAAAAATAAAAACCAAACGAGCGATCGGAGATTCCAAGAAAACAAGCCATACTCGTAGACGATATTGTGCTTTTCCTAAAGGTTGCGAAAATCGTTCAGAGCTGTGCCATTTTTTTTTTCCTGTAAACTCTGTGTGGCTTGGATGAAACACAAGATTCTGCTTGGCAGGGTCCGTGCATTGTATGGGGTCTTTGCCATCCCCACCAATAATTAAAATTCTGTAAATAGTGAAAAATTAGAATCCACGTATCTTATACACTGGCAACAAATATGGACAACATGCCAGAATCCCAATACCCAAATCAATCACAATACCCAGAATCAAATCCTCTATTTCAAACTCAAGAAGAGTGGGAGTTCCAGATGCTCCAGTTTAACCCTCCTCAACCCATTCCAGATCATAGTCCACAGCAATCATCGTTCAACCAGATTGTGGTATGTTATAATCAGTATATTTAAGAGATAATGAGGTTGAAAAGATTAACTTACATATAAGAATTAGTCTACACCAATCCCCAGTACTCAGCCAAAACCACAGGTTACGAATACCAATAAATCAACAATGGAACAATGTCGATTTAGTCTAGATATTAGCATAGGAAAGGATATACTCGCTCGATCAATTGGACATCTCAAACGGAGTAACCTACCGACATGGAACAATTTCGAGCAACTTTTATCCAGTAAAATTGCCAATGATGCTCCCCAAGTTACCGATATACTTCAATATCGATTGAAGTCGTATGCAGTTACGATAACTGCCACTACACCAAAAGAAGTTGTTGGCCCGATAACAATTCGTGGTATCAATAATTGGGATACCATCGTGGAGGAGGTGCAGCGTATGATAGCTGCCTCCAAAACCTTTCGTGATATTTCATTTGGAGTGCAGGCGGAGTACCTTTGCCTCTCTCAAGGAATATCAACTTCGGGGAATGCAATAGGAGGATTAGGAGCTCTTACTCAGCTTGCTACAACAAAACGAAAGGTATTTCATTCTTGATTCTAATTATACTAAACTTGCATTTCTTTTACGGAATTTTCCCTAAAAGAAATGCAAGTTCAAAATAATTAAGAAAAATCTGTATTGTAAGTTATAATATGTTAGTTATTAATTATAAATTAGAATGCAACATTGGAACAGTTAGAAAAGGCTCGAAATACTCCAAAGACCGATTTTTCAGTAGTTTTCAAGGAACTTCGAGATCGCCACCGCTGTATAGAACCTCTCTCATCAGGAGAACGATGTCAGTATGAGCAAGAAACCTTTATAACAACACCAAAATCAAAATTCCACCTACATTTATCATATAATGATGTAGCTGAATGGGCTCGGATGGTTATCAAAGAAGAAGCTGTTATCAGCAATCCTCCTTATCAACTTCCTCGATTTCAAACACCCCCACCTGCTGCTCCCAAATCATCTCGAAAGCGAAAATCTACGCAAGCAATTAGCCATCTGTACAATAAGCAACACCTTCAACCACTCGACTCAGCTTCTGTTAGTAACTTTTCTGAACCATCATGAAAGCGCCCTAACGATTCCCACTCAAACCTTACCGTTCATCAAATTTCATCATCACCACTACCACAAGTAAACTCACCAAGCTGTTAGGCATAAAGAAAATGCACAGACCTCTTGGTAGGGTAACTGCGTACAGACCCTCATTTATCGAAGCCTAACACCCCCCTCTGGCCCCGCTCTGGGGCCCGCACGTCCTTAGCGAGATTTCGAAGAGTTGCGTCCCATGACTATAACATCATCTCAATGAAGCCCTCTTCATAACACCATATATATCGCTGCTGTCCGTCCGACCGGAAGCTGTTCGCAGGATATATAAGAGGGCACCTCTGGGTACCTCTGAGACATGCTCCGCGCCCCCTATTTTCCTGACCACAACTTTCTTACGCACTTTCAACACCATTGCATCTGTTGTGACTCCTCACTTTTGCACGCTTTTCCCCCCTTGCTTAGGCATCAAGTCTCTGCTTCGCGATCCAATGTCCGACATTGGTTCAGCCAACCACTCTAGGGCTAGCTCTGCTCAGCCCATCCATCCCGCGGTCTTCGTGATCCCGGCCCTCCTACAGTCCTTGCAGCCAGTCCTTGGTGATGCTTTCTCCTCTGTCCCCCCTCTCATCGCTTCGGACCTTCGCGAACTCAGTGAAGGTGAGGCCATCCTCATCCCCCTCCTAGTTGCTACCCTCAACGGGCTCGCCACCACCAACGAACGAATCGACCTCCTCGCTGCCAGAGTTCAGGGGCTGGCTGACGGTGTTTCCGCCGCTTAAGCCCCCTCGCTCTCGTCCCTGACCCCTATCGAATCAGCCCTGCGTGACCTGTCACAATGGCTTTCCCAACCCCCGCCCCCACGTTAGCAAGCCCCGGCGCCTCTGGCTCCGCCCCCTACTCGGAAAGGGAAAGAACTCTCTCCCTCGGCTCAGCCCCCCCCAGACCGACACGGCACAACTTCCTGCCGTCCCACACCCCCAACAGGCCCCCTCCCGCACCCCCCTCTACCAGGTTGGAGCGATTGTGAATGGGTTCGACCTCGAAACCCCCAGATTTGACACCGCTACGGGCAAGAACTACGGCAACCCCGAGGCCTACGCGGTCAAGTACCCCAACTCGTGGTAGGCCCGGACCTTCTGCGACGGCAAATACCCCCCCCTCTCTGAATGGACCCCTGGCAACATGGATCCTACCTACCTGCGCCTTCCTCGCTCGTTCGCCCTGGCTGCCACCGCCGGGGGCAAGAAGAAGTCCAAGGGGCCTAAGTCGAAACCACCCTCTGCTGCGCAAGTCGCATCCGGCACCACGGCATCTCCTGTTAAGGAGGCTCCTGTCCTCCCAGCAGCACAATGTCGTTTCTTCGCTCCTCGCTCCTCGCTCCTCTCCTGCTCCCCACCCCGAAGCCGATAGGATTTCCGCGACCCTCCCTGACATCGCTGCCTCGGTTCTCCGTGAGGCCAACTGCTCCCTGCCACTTTCCCTTTCTGCCCGAGTCAACGACAGAGGCTCTGTCACTCTCACCGTCCTCGACCCCTACACTCCCGCCACCTCCTACGCCCCATACTATCAAGCCCTCACCAACCGCCTCAACCAAGTCTCCCCGGTAGGCGACAATGCCTACCAGCCCTTCAAACCTGCCCCCAACGAAGTCCAACTCGCCATCCACTCCCTCCCCCTCGCCTACCTCCCAGAAGAACAAGAAGACCTCCTCTCCCTCCTCCAGGAGTCCGTCCGCAACGCCGCGGGCGTCACCATCTTCTCAGCCCGCTACCTCAATCGAGACCTGGACTCCAGGATGTCCAAGTCCGCTACCTCTGTCGTTGTCACCATCGCTCCCGTGGACATCAATGCCATGGGAACCTCTATCCATCTCTTCTCTAGGAGACGCCGAGTTGAACGCGCCTTCTCTTCCAACCGCTTCACCCAGTGCCGCAACTGCTGGAAGTTCGGCCATCAGTCCCCTCGATGTAAGCTGGATCACCCGATATGTCCAATCTGCTCCCTCCTGCACACACGTTCGGCGCACCGCTGCCAGAATCCCACCTGCCCTAAGGCGGGTAACACCAAGGCGGTCCTCAACTGCTGCCCCTCCTCAATTGCTTCCTGCCCCAACTGTAAGGAGCCGCACGCGGCCACTGACAGAGACTGCCCGGAACGACCAGCCCCAACCCCCAAGGACCCCTCCGCCCCACAACCACTAGACCAAAGTGATGAGGATGGCATGGATGTCGGCCCTGATGGTGCCGACGCCGTTGCCGGACCCACCACCACGAGACAGACTCTTGCCCCGCCTTTTGCAACCCCCCGCCGCCCCCGTCCTCGTGTCCCGCCTGAGACCCGACAGACAGCAACTCGTTCCTCCTCCAGGGCCAACGTCCCCGCCACCCACGGGGACCATGACCCAGCCCGCACCGCAGAAAATCCCTCCGGCTTGTCCGGGTAGATGTCTTTTCCCAACTCTCCTCTCTCCAGGCCCTCTGGGAGGGATCCTGGCCCTTTGAACCTTTCCTTCGTTCAACATAACAGCTTGGGTAGCTGGGATGTTTTTCTTTCTTTATTTCAGAGTTTTTCTGCTTTGTCTTCCTTTCCGGCGATTGTGGCCATACAGGATCCCCCTGTGTGGAGGGCACGCCTACCGTCCTTCCCTGGCTATAAATGTTTTTCCCCACCCTCCACTTTTAGCAAGCCCCGCGTGGCTTGCTACGCCCTTTTGTCTTTTCTTGAAGTTGTTTCTCTCCTGCCCGTATGGGTAGACCAGTCTGCCAACGTGATGGCGGTTGACTTGTTCTCCAATTTGGGCTTTTACTCCTCCTCACAGACTCGCCTTAGGGTGTACAATGTGTACAACACCAAGGGCTCCTCAACCCACACCCGCATCGTTCCTCCTGAGTTGTGTTTTCCTAACTTAAGTTTTCCTGTTTTTGTTTTGGGGGACTTTAACCTGCACCACCCTCTTTCCGACCGACTAAGGGCCATTTCATCCACCGAACTTAGGACGTCAGTTCCTTACTTTCAATTGGCTTCTTTGCATGGTTTTTCCCTTCTTAACACCCCTGGTGTGTTTACTTATTTTTCCTTTACCCCCCAGGACAGGCCCTCTGTCCTTGATCTCTCCTTTGCCAATAGCAAGGCGGCCCAACTCTTTGCTGAGTGGGCCACCCTGCTCCCGTCCACTGGCTCTGACCACATCGCAATTTACATCTTGCTTTCCACGCCTTTATTGCGCCCCCCTGCCCCCACACCAGCCTGGGCCAAGACAGACTGGTCCGCCCTTGGTGACGCCCTCAAATTGTTTGTTGTTTCTCCACCTCCCGCCCTCCCGACCTTGTCCTCTGCCACAGCGTGGTTTGACAGCAATGTTAACCGCCTCCGCACTACCCTCCTCCTGCACACCCCCCTCAACCGGATGTCGGCCCATTCCAAGCCTTGGTGGTCGCCCCTCCTCTCCTCCCTCAGAATCTCGTTTCACGCCGCTGCTCGTCGTGCCCGCAGGTCCCCTTGTGTGGACTCCCTGGCTGAGGCCCAGGGGTCCCGCAACGCCTACTTCAAGGCCATCAAACAAGTCAAGCGAAGGCACTGGGACGATTTCCCCTCCTCTGCAACCCCCAAGACTGTATGGACAGCCAAACGCTTCGCGATAGGTCGCACCCCAGACCGGTTCCCGTCATTCCCAGAAGCCGACACCCCGCTTGCTGTCAACACCGCCCTCCTGACCCACTTTTTTCCCCCTAGGGAGTCCTCCTCCCCCGCTACTATCCTACGCCCATTCCGAGACCTCGACGTCCTCACAAAAGAGGAGATCTCTAAGGCCCTGGCGTCCAGCTCAAGCTCGTCCGCCCCCGGCCCCGACCATATCCCATACTCTGTCTGGAAGAGAGTCGACGGCACCAACCTAAAAATTCTCACGTCCCTTCTGGGCCCCCTCCTGCTTCACGGTTTTCACCCTTCCTCCCTCAAACAGGCCAATGGTATTGTCCTCGACAAGCCTGGCAAGGCCTCCTACGACACCCCGGCCTACTTCCGCATCATCGTCCTCCTCCAAACCCTGTCCAAGATCCTGGAGCGTGTGGTAGCTGTAAGGCTAGCCGCGTTGCTCGAGCCCTTAGCCTAGTCCACACCAACCAATGTGGTTCACTTTCGGGCATGGGTACTTTTGACGCCCTTGCCACTCTCTCACATGAGGTCCGCCTTTCGCACTGCATGGGCCTCTGCTCCTCCACGCTCTTCCTTGACATCAAGGGAGGTTTTGATAATGTCGACTCCGCTGCGATGTACGGCAAACTTCGGGAAAGGGGCGTTCAGCCCTACCTTGTCTCGTGGGTCCGATCCTTCCTGCACGGCAGACATTGCCGTCTCCTATACCAGGGTTCCCCTAAAGTCCTTTCGCCGGTCCAGGTCGGCACCCCCCAAGGTTCACCTGTCTCCCCCCTTCTTTCCTGATCTACGTTTCCTCCCTCCACTTTCCCGTCCCCAATGGCATAGTCCTCTCTTATGTCGACGACTTCGCTATAACTGTCTCCTCCCCCTCCTATAGGCGCAACGTCGAAAAGTTGCAGGCAGTCGCTTCCTCACTCACATCGAAGGGTAGACGCATAGGTGTTGCCTTCTCCCTTCCCAAAACAGAACTGATGCACTGGAGGACGCCCCAACAGAGAGGGCCCCCATGCCTCCTCCCCGTCTCAGTGGACTCCGTCCCCTACAAGCCAGCCCAAGTACTACAGTGGTTGGGCTACTGGCTAGAACCCGCGACTCCTTCGTTGGACCGTGCCGCCACCACCCCTCATTTCACCAGGCGCCTCGCCCTGGCTGAAGCTGCCCTCGCTACAATAGACCGCAGTCCCGGCCTGGCAAAGGTCTCGCACCACACCTGTGTCATCGTCTAGCCTCCTCCTTGGTCCGCCCCATCCTTCTCTACGGCAGTGACCTCCTCTCTCCCAACTCCAGGATGCTCGACAAGATGAGGGCGTTCTGGCACCGGGTACAGAGGTGGGTCAAGAACTACTTCGCCTCCACCAACACGGCCATCCTTCCCTGTGAAGCATCACTCCCCCTCACCATTGACCTGCTGATCAAGCACGTTCAGCGCCGGCTGCGTCCGCCTGGTCTGCCTGCCACCCGAGATCAACCCGGCAACTGCCCGCTTAGACCACTCGGTCCTGACTACGTCCCCCTTTAGGGCCCTGACTCCCTCCGCCTCCCTGGTTCTGTCAAAGGCCGGCACCTATGGGCTGGCCCCAACTACCGCCCCCTCAGATGGTTCACCAAACCACCCTCCCCACCCAACCGGCGTCACCTCCCGGTCGATGCGGTCGCCCACCGCATTCATTCCATCATCGGCGGCCGCTGCGACCCCCTCCCTCCGGCGAACCCCCTCCTCTTGCCTCCACTGCAGGTGGCCCCGCTGGGGGCTCGCCGCCTCTACGCTTCACTCAAGGCCCGGTGCTGTGAAGAACTCCTCAACTCGTGGCACCTCCTTTCGCCTCCCCCCGCCTTACTACCTCTTTGGCCCCACCCTGCGCCCGCACCCCTTTATGGGCCTAGGGCGTTTCCTCTCAGGCCGGCTCCACCAGATGCGTACTGGCAAAAGCTACCTAGCCGCCCATCCCTCATGGCACGACACCGACCCCTCTCCCCTCTGCCCCTGGTGTGAGGAGGGAGACGAGACATTCGAACATGCTCCTCCTTTTCTGTCCTGCCAAGTCTGCAGCCCGCGGTCGCCACCTCCGGGGATCGTGGATATTGGACCTGACTCTTCTCTGTGGACCTCGATTCCGTTGCTTTTGGGCCTCGGTCGTTATCTCACCGCTACCAAGACTGGTTTCCCCCCGTACATGTATGCACAATATGCCCCCCCGCCAGCCCTCTCTCTCCCCCTCCCCTTCCCTTCCTGCCTCGCCTCGGTTGTCGTTGGCTGGGTCGCCAAGTGGTCTAAGTGGTGGAAGGTCTCCTGTTTGATTTCGTTACTTGTTGTTGTTATGAGTTTTGATTTGTTTCCTTACGATGCTAGTTGTAGTTAGTAGTTTTCCTTCATAAGTCCTGTGTAGGCATTGCGTCGGTTATTGGACGCCACAGGAGGATCTGGTTTTGGTTTTTCGTTTGTTTGTTGATTGATTTTGGGTTTTTTTTCTGCCATAGCTAGCGCTGCATGCACGTTCTTGTACCTTAACCAAACAATGAATATATGATATAAAAAAAAAAAAAAAAAAAAAATGGGTACCTCACCTCTGAGAACACGCCCGTACCCTCTATTTTCCTGACCATAACTTTCTTACGCATTCTCAACACCATCGTTCTGGTGTGACTCCTTACTTTTGCACGCCTGCCCCCTCTTGCTTAGGCTTCAAGTCTCTGTTCGCGCTCTGATGTCCGACATTGGTTCCGCCCCCCCTCTAGGGCGAGCTTTGCTCAGCCCCTCCACCTGCGGTCTTTGCGATCCCGGCCCTCCTACAGTCCTTACAGCCTGTCTTTGGAGAAGCTTTCTCCTCCATCCCCCCTCTCATCTCGTCAGACCTTCGCGACCTCAGTGAAGGGGAGGCCGTCCTCATCTCCCTCCTAGTTGCTACCATCAATGGACTTGCCACCCACCACGACGAATCGACCTCCTCGCTGCTAAAGTCAGGGGCTGTCTGACGGTGTTTCTGCCGCTCAGGCCCCTCGCTTTTATCCCTAGCCCCTATTGAGTCAGCCCTACATGACCTGTCACAGGCTTTCCCAACCACCACCCCCACGTCAGCAAGGTCCAAGCGCCTCCGGCTCAGCCCCCTGCGCGTAAAGGGAAAGAAGTCCCTCCCTCAGCCCCAGCCCCACCCCCCCAGGCCAGCACGGCACAACTTCTTGCCGTCCCCACCCCCAACAAGCCCCCTCCCGCCACCCCTTTATCAGGTTGAGCGATTGTGGACAGGTATGACCTTAACACCCCCCGCTTGACACCGTGACGGGCAGACTAACTACGGCAACCCCAAAGCCTACGCGGTCAAATACCCCAACTCGTGGAGGCCCGGACCTTCGGATGGCAAATACCCCCCCCCCCTCTGTTGGACCCCTGGCAACATGGATCCACCTACCCTACGCCCTCCTCGCTCATTCGCCCACTGCTGCCGCCGCGGGGGCCGGAAGAAGCCCAAGGGACCCAAGTCGAAACCACCTTCTGCTGCACAAGTCACATCAGGCACCACCTCCTCCTGTTAAAGAGGCTCCCGTCCTGCCGGCAGCACAACGTCGTTTCTTCGCCCCTCGCTCCTCTCCTGCCCTCCATCCCAAAGCCGAAGAATTTCCGCGACCCTCCCCGACATAGCTGCTTCAGTTCTCCGAGAAGCCAACTGCCCCCTACCTCTCGCCCTATCTGCCCAGGTCAACGACAGAGGCTCTGTCACCCTCACCGTCCTTGACCCCTACACTCCAGCCACCTCCTACTCCCCATACTATCAAGCTCTCACCAATCGCTCAACCAAATCTCTCCGTAGGTGACAATGCCTACCTGCCCCTTCCGACCCGCCTCCCACGAGACCCAACCTCCATCCCCCTCCCTCCCCCTCGCCTACCTCCCAGAAGACCAAGACGACCTCCTCTCCCTCCTCCCTGAGGGTCCGTTCGCATGCCACAGGTGTTACCATCTTCTCAGCCCCGCTACCCCGACGGCAACCTGGAGTCCAGGATATCCAAGTCCGCTACCTCTACGTCGTCACCCATCGCTCCCTGAGGACATCAATGCACGGGAACCTCAATCCACCACTTCTCTAGAAGACACCGAGTTGAACGCGCCTTCTCATCCACTGCTTCACCCATGCCGCACTGCTGGAAGTTCGGTTCAGGCCCCTCGATGTAAGCTGGATCACCTGATATGTCCAATCTGCTCCCTCTCGTACACATGTTCGGTGCACCGCTGCCCTAACCCCACCTGCCCTAAAGCGGGTAACCCCAGGCGGTCCTCAACTGCTGCCGCTCCTCAACTGCTTCCTGCCCCCCCTGTAAGGACTACCCTTTTCCCCTGGCTCCCTCTCCTGCCTCCTTAACAACCCGCCCCGTCCAACCAAAGACCCCCCCACCTCACAACCATTAGATCAAGGGACGAGGACGGCCTGGATGTCGGCCCTGAGGTGCCGACTCTGGTGCCGGCCCCTCCCCCCGAGACAAACTCTTGGCCCGCTTGCGCAACTTCCGCCGCCCCCCGTCCTCACGTCCTGCCTTAGACCCCCAGACATCAACTCGTTCCTCTCTCGAGGCAGTATCTGTTAGGAGTACCCGATTCCGATAGCCCAGGAGTATCCCTAGGTAGGGTAACTTTACCCGAGTTCGAGAATCTTAGTCTCCAACACCCCCCTCCGGCCCCCTTACGGGGCGCCGCGCGTCATCATACACACATAACCTTAGTTGCGTCCTGTGACTATATGGTCACAGAATTGAAGGTGTCAGAATAACACCGTATACATCGCTGCCGTCCGTCCAACCAAAAGCTGTCGGCGGGATCTTAGGAGGGGACCTCTGGCTAGACCTGGGAAGTGGAACGAAGTCAATCCGTCAACTACTCAGGGAGTTACAAGGCTTCAAAGATATGACATCTTTGGCATGGGCCTGTAAGTAACAGGACCTTTTCGCACAAGGTCGAATGAATGTTAGGAGGTTCAAATAACGAACCAATGCATTCACATCCACCCTTTCGACGATTAGAAAGAGTCTAGAGCTCCTGGAAACACTACCAAAGAAGCCAATGAGCTTCGAGGAGTGTTGGAACTTTGATAAGAGGTGTACCGCAGTTGCGGGATTTACAACCACATAACACGAAGGTCCACCCCCTCTACATAAGACAACCAGGAGTTGCCGACCAAGGAATTATGAGACTATTCAATAGAATGGCCTCTCTTCTACGAGAAGAGAGTCATCGGAATGAATTCTATCGGTTAGTTGTTGAGTTATCACAACTAGAAATCATCGACTCCGGCATATCTACATATGCAGTCTCGTATCAAGACTGATCCTCTTGGTAACGAAAAGAACTATTGGAGCCAACAAAGTTCGTCTTAAGAACTTGTCTACAGGTCTACAGACTCTGAGGATTGGATAATTACTACTGGTGACAAGTATGTCCCAGGCAGGAAATAGTAATTACCGAAGATGGGTGATGGTTTTCAGGGTCTCCCGGTGTTCGCACCGTCATGGAGAACTTGATGTTGCGCATTAAACTTGAAGAGGTACATATTTTGTTGCTAGATAGATGTAGCCCGTGAACACTCACATGTGGAATATAAATATCGAAGTGCCTCCCCAACTTTAGACATCATCAAGCAACGGAGAAGAGACCTTAACAATATAATATTGTTCTTAACGATTCTATCCTACTTTCTTGTCTCTTAGTAGTCATAAACGAAACGAGTTGCTTCCGAGCCTTCCTAGACAAATCTCCGTCTACACGAAAGAATCCCGATTGGCCTAGACAACCATAAGTCTATACCGGTTGTCTCCGCCTAACAGTATCCCTCCCACCCGCAGGGTGCTGACCCAGCTCGTTCCTTTCGATCACCCCTCCGGCTTTGCCGTGTAAATACCTTCTCCCCCTCCTCTCCTCTCCCCTTGCTTAACCCTGCATCAGGGTCCTGGCCTTTTAAAACCTCTCCTTCATTCAACATAACAGCTTGGGTAGCTGGGATTTTTTCTTTCTTTGTTTCAGAGTTTTCTGCTTTGTCTTCCTTAACCTACCCCCGATTGTGGCCATACAGGATCCCCCTGTGTGGTGAGCACGCTTGCCTTCTTCCCTGGTTATAAGTGTTTTTCTCCCGCCTTCCTCTTTCGGCAAGCCACGTGTGGCTTGCTATGCTCTTTTGTCTTTCCTTGAAGTTGTTTCCCTTTTGCCAGTATGGGTGGGCCAGTCTGCCAACGTGATGGCGGTCGACTTGTTCCCGATGCGGGCTTTTGCTCCTCCTCACAACTACTCGCTTCGGGTGTACAATGTGTACAACACCCAAGGTGTCTCAACCTACACACCATTGTTCTCCCGAGTTGTGTTTTCCTGATTTAAGTTTTCCTGTTTTTTGTTATGGGAGACTTTTAACCTCCACCAACCTCTTTCCGACCCATTGCAGGCCATCTCATCTACCGAACTTAGAACATTAGTTCCTTATTTTCAATTGGCTTCTTTACATGGTTTTTCCCTCCTTAATACCCCCCCTGTGTTTACTTATTTTCCCTTTGCCTCCGTGGGCAGGCCTCCTGTTCTTGATCTCTCCTTTGTCAATAGTACGGCAGCCTAACTCTTTGCGGAATGGCTACCCCCGCTCCTGTCCACTGGCTCTGATCATGTTCAATTTACATTTTTACTTTCACTCCTTTTATTGCGCCCCCCCTACCCCCCCACACCAGCCTGACTAAGACCGATTGGCTTGCCCTTGGTGATGCCCTTAAGTTTTTTTGTTGTTTCTCACCTCCCCCCCTCCCAACCTTGCGCTCTGCCACGGCCTGGTTCGACAGAAATATTGACCGCCTCCAACCACCCCCTCCTGCACGCCCCCTTCAATCGCATGACGACCCGCTCTAACCTTGATGGTTACCACTCCTCTCCTCTCTCAGAATCTCCTTTCACGCCCTACACGACGTGCCCGCAAGGCCCCTAATGTGGCTCCCAGACCGAGCCCAGACGTCCCGCAAACACTTATTTTACGGCCATCAAGCAGGCTAGTGAAAGTACTCTGGGACGACTTTCCTCTCCTCTGCAACCCCGAAACTGTGTGGACAGCCAAACGTTTCGCAATGGGACGCCCCCCCGGACCAGTTTCCATCTTTCCCGGATGCTGATACTCCCTTGCTGTCAACACCTCCCTCCTGGCCCTTTTTTCCCCCCTAGAGAGTCCTCCTCCCCTCCTACTATCCTACGCCCCTTAGGGACCTTGACGTCCTCACTAAGGAAGAGGTCTCTAAGGCCCTTGGCATCAGCTCAAACTCTTCCGCCCTGGCCCCGACCACATCCATACGGTTTGGAAAAGAGTCCACAGCACACAACCCAAAGATCCTCACCCCTCCCTCCTGAGCTCCCTCCTACTATATGGGTTTTCACCCCCTCATCCCTCTCAGGCCAACGGCGTTGTACTTGACAAGCGGCAAGGCCTCCTACGATACACGAGCCTCCTCCGCATCATAGTCCCGCCTCCAAACCCTTTCCAAGATCCTGGAGCGTGTGGGTAGCTTTGAGGCTAGCCGCGGTTGCTTGGGCCCTGCCTCATTGTTAGGCATAAAGAAATGCACAGACCTCTCGGTAGGGTAACTGCCGCACAGATCCTCATTTATCGAAAGCCTAACACCACCCTCCGGCCCCTTTCTGGGGCCGTACGTCCTTAGCGAGATTTCGAAGAGTTGCGTCCCATGACTATAATGTCATCTCAATGAAGCCCACTTCATAACACCATATACATCGCTGCCGTCTGGCCGACAGGAGGCTGTTCGCCGGATATATAGGAGGGCAACCTCTGGGTACCTCTCTGAGAAGTAGAACGGAGGAAGTCCGTCGGAGGCGCATTGAGTTATTAGGCTTCAAAGTTAGGCATCCTACCTACGAGCCAAAAGTGACGGGACGTTTTCGGTTCGAAAATCTGTAACTACTCCTACAGTGCCCCAGAGGCCATAGGGGATAGATATGACACCAATACCTATATGAAGGCCGCTGTAGGTTGGTTGGTCCTGGAAACAGGATCCCTTGAGAGGTGATTCTCTTTGAGGCGAGGCGGACCGAGGGGAAGCTGCTCAGACTCAGAAGACCTAATAGGTGGTAGACTTATGAGTGTTTGCGCACCGTCTATATAGCCTGTATTATGCATAGGTACCCGACACATACGCTGGCCACTATGTGAAAATTGGAAGAGACTACTGGAACGATAGTCAAGACGACTGCAGTTTCAGACAGGAGTCTACTCGTCTCTATAAATCGAAGACGGATCATTCGAGGATAATCACGCATCCTACGATTAGACGGAAAAGAATTTATGAGAACGAAGATAGTGTGTGAGAGTTTAGGGTCAAACAGTGTTCGCACTTGTTAAGACTATGAGACGTTAGCGTACAATCTTGAATAAGTTCTTAGTTATAGGAGGATTAGATGTAGTCCGCGAACACTCAGACGCGGGATATAAATTTGAAGTGCCTCCCAAGCTTTTAGACATCATCAAGCAACGGAGAAGAGACCTTAACAATATAGCATTGTTTTACCCACGAATCTTTATAAAATTATTTCCTCCATCGATTAAGCGAGTTCTTAGTAGTCATAAACGAAAAGAATGACCCTGAGCCTTCCTAGACAAATCTCCGTCTATTACGAAAGATTCAGGCCTAAGTCTTCTTACCAGATATTTAGAGTCGGCTTCCGCCTAACAGTCGTCCACCCCAACCAATGTGGTTCACTATCAGGCATGGGCACTTTTGACGCCCTTGCTACCCTCTCACACAAGGTCCGACTTTTGCACAGCATGGGCCTCTGTTCCTCCAAACTCTTCCTTGACGTCAAAGGAGGCTTTGATAACGTCGACTCAGCTGCCCTGTGCGGCAAGCTTCCGGAAAAAGGCGTTCAGCTCTACCTTGTTTCGTGGGTCTGATCCTTCCTACATGGCAGGCATTGCCGCCTCCTATACCAAGGTTCTCCTAATATCCTCTTGCCGGTCCAGGTCCGCACCCCCCAGGGATCACCTGTCTCCCCTCTCCTTTTCCTGATCTACATTTCCTCCCTCCACTTTCCAGTCCCCAACGGTATAATCCTCTCTTACGTCGACGACTTCGCTATAACAGTGGCCTCACCCTCCTACAGGCGTAACGTCCAGAAGCTACAGGCAGTTGCGTCCTCACTCACGTCAAAGGGAAGGCGCATTGGTGTTGCCTTCTCCCTCCCCAAAACAGAACTGATGCACTGGAGGACGCCCCAACAGAGAGGGCCCCCATCCCCCCCCCCATCTCAGTAGACTCCATCCCCTACAAACCGGCCCAAGTACTTCGGTGGTTGGGCTACTGGCTGGAACCCGCGACTCCTGCATTGGACCGGGCTACCTCCTCCCATTTCACCAGACGCCTCACCCTGGCTGAAGCTGCTCTCACTACGATAGACCGCCTGTCGCGGCCAGGCAAGGGTCTTGTACCACATCTTTGCCATCGTCTTGCCTCCTCCCTAGTCCGCCCCATCCTCCTCTATGGCAGCGACCTGCTCTCCCCCAACTCCAAGATACTCGACAGGATGAGAGCGTTCTGGCACCGGGTACAGAGATGGGTTACAAACTGTTTCGCTTCTACCAACACGGCCATTCTCCCCTGTGAGGCCTCGCTCCCTCCAATCGACCTTCTGATCAAGCATCTACAACGCCTGGCAGCAGTCCGTCTCGTATACCTGCTATCAGAAATCAACCCGGCATCTGCCCGCCTGGACCACTCTGTCCCAACTACATCCCCCTTCCGAGCACCTGACTCCCTCCGTCTCCCTGGTTCTGTCCGAGGCCGCCACCCTTGGGCTGGCCCCAACTACACCCCCCTCAGATGGTTCACCAAACCACCCTCCCCACCCAACCGACATTACCTTCCTGTCGATGCAGTCGCCCATCGCATTCACTTCATCATTGGCAACCATAGTGACCCCCTCCCTCCGGCAAACCGTCTCCTCCTGCCTCCCCTACAGGTAGCCCCGCTTCGGGCCCCTGCCCTCTATGGTTCGCTCAAGGCCCGATGCCGCGAGGAACTCCTCACCTCATGGCACTTCCTCTCGCCTCCCCCGCCCTACTACCTCTTCAGCTCCACCCTGTGCCCGCACCCCTTTATGGGCTTAGGGTGTTTCCTTTCAGGCCGGCTCCATCAGATGCGCGTCGATAAGAGCTACTTAGCTGCCCAACCCTCATGGCACAACACCGACCTCTCTCCTCTCTGCCTCTGGTGCGAGGTAGGGGATGAGACGTTCGAGCATGCCCTCCTGTTCTGTTCTGCCAAGTCTGCCGCCCGCCATCGCCACCTCCAGGGGGGGATAACGGATATTGGACCTGACTCTTCTCTATGGACCTTGATCCCGATGCTTTTGGGCCTCGGTCGCTACCTCACTGCTACCAGAACTGGTTTCCCCCCCGACATGTATGCACAATATGCCCCCCGCCAGCCCTCCCTTTCCCCCTCCCCTTCCCTTCCTGCCTCGCCCCAGTTGTGGTTGGCTGGGTCGCCAAATGGTCTAAGTGGTGGAAGGTCTCCTGTTTGATTTCATTATTTGTTATTATGAGTTTTTGATTTGTTTCCGTTACGATGCTAGTTAGTTAGTAGTTTTCCTTTATAAGTCCTGTGAAGACAATGTGTCGGTTATTGGACGCCATCGGAGGAACTGGTTTTGATTTTTCTTTTGTTAGTTGTTTGATTTTGGTTTTGTTTCTGCCATAGCTTGTGCTGCACGCACATTCTTGTACCTTAATGTTAGGCATAAAGAAAATGCACAGACCTCTCGGTAGGGTAACTGCGCACAGACCCTCATTTATCGAAAGCCTAACACCCCCCTCCGGCCCTGTTGTGGGGCCCACACGTCCTTAGCGAGATTTCGAAGAGTTGCGTCCCATGACTATAATGTCATCTAAATGAAGACCACTTCATAACACCATATACGTCACTGCCGTCCGTCCGACCGGAAGCTGTTCACAGGATATATAAGACGGGACCTCTGGGTACCTCTGAGAAGTAGGACGGAAGAAATCCGTCGGAGGCGCAGTGAGTTACTAGGCTTCGAAGTTAGGAGTCCTAACTACAGGCCAAAAGTAACGGGACGTTTTCGGTTCGAAATCCGCGACTACTCCTACAATGCCCCAGAGGCCATAGGGGATAGATATGACACCAATACCTATCTGAAGGCCGCTGTATGTTGGTTGGTCCTGGAAACGGGATCCCTCGAGAGGTGATTCTCTTTGAGGCGGGGCGGACCGAGGGGAAGCTGCTCAGACTCAGAAGACCTAATAGGTGGTAGACTTAAGAGTGTTGTCACGCCGTCTACGCAGCCTGCATTATGCATAGGTACCCAAAGCATACGCTGGCCACTATGTGAAATTGGAAGAGACTACTGGGACGATAGTCAAGACGACTGAAGTTTCAGACAAGAGTCTACTCTTCTCTAGAAATCGAAGGCCGGTCATTCGAGGATAATCACGCATCCTACGATTAGACGGAAAAGAATTTATAAGGACGAAGATGGTGTGTGAGAGTTCAGAGTCAAACAGTGTTCGCACTTGTTAAGACTACGAGACGTTGGCGTACAGTTTTGGATAGGTATCTAGTTATCGGAGGATTAGATGTAGTCCGCGAACACTCAGACGCGGGATATAAATATCGAAGTGCCTCCAAAGCTTTTAGACATCATCAAGCAACGGAGAAGAGACCTTAACAATATAAACATTGTTTTACCTACAAATCTTTATAAAAATATTTCCCCTATCGATTAAGCGAGTTCTTAGTAGTCATAAACGAAAAGAACGACAGCGAGCCTTCCTAGACAAATCTCCGTCTATTACGAAAGATTCAGGCCTAAGTCTTCTCGACAATTATTTAGAGTTGGCTTCCGCCTAACACTCAACCAAACAATGAATACAGGATATAAAAAAAAAAAAAAAATGGGTCCCTCTGAGAAGTGGAACGGAGGAAATCCGTCGCAGGCGCATTGAGTTATTAGGCTTCAAAGTTAGGCATCCTAACTACGGGCTGAAAGTAACAGGACGTTTTCAGTTCGAAAATCTGCAACTACTCCTACAGCGCCCCAGAGGCCATAGGGGATAGATATGACAACAATACCTATCTGAAGGCCGCTGTATATTGGTTTGTCCTGGAAACAGGATCCCTCGAGAGGTGATTCTCTTTGAGGCGAGTCGGACCGAGGGGAAGCTGCTCAGACTCAGAAGACCTAATAGGCGGTAGACCTAAGTGTGTTAGTGCACCGTCTACGAAGCCTGCATCATGCATAGGTGCCCGACACATACGCTGGCCACTATATAAAATCGGAAGAGACTACTGGAACGATAGTCAAGATGACTGCAGTTTCAGACAGAAGTCTATTCGGCTCTATAAATCGTGGACTGGTCGTTCGAGAATAATAACGCATCCTACGATTAGACGAAAAATAATTTATGAGGACGAAGGTGGTGTGCAAGAATTCAGGGTCAAACGGTGTTCGCACTTGTTAAGACTATGAGAGGTAGCGTACAATTTTGGGGAAGGTACTTTGTTATAGGAGGATTAGAAGTAGTCCGTAAACACTCAGACGTGGGATATAAATATCGAAGTGCCTCCAAAGCTTTTAGACAAAACAAGCAACGGAGAAGCGACTTTAACAATATATCATTGTTTTACCTACGAATCTTTATAGGAATATTTCCTCTATCAACTTAAGCGAGTTCTCAGTAGTCATAAACGAAAAGAACAACACCGAGCCTTCCTAGACAAATCTTCGTCTATTACATAAGATTCAGGCCTAAGTTTGCTCGACAAATATTTAGAGTCGGCTTCCGCCTAACACAAGCCCACCTCCAATTGTTCCTAAATCCCGAGATCGATTAGCTTCTAGCCAATATCTCTCTCCTTACACCAATCCCATTAGGTCCGGAGTTACTCGTAACTCACATTCAGAATCAGCTTCGGTATCAATTCCTACCTCCGTTCAAGCCCCAACAACAACCCACGGCAGAATCCCTGGTGTTCTTGATGGTGCATCCGGAGACCTCCGGGAAGTACTTCACTTACAAGCACAAGCACTCGCTGATTTGAGAGCAAGTACATACGTGCAGGCAGAGCTTCCTGAGATATTGAAGTTTAAAAAAAAAAAAAGTCTCGCCCACTTGGTATGTACGGATAATCAGTTAGTAGAGCAGACAGATTGGAAGGGAAAGGAGAAATTTGAAGAGGAGAGTTTGGCTTCTTCACCACCACCTCAAACTTACATAGAAAAAAAAACATTCAAAAATGACCTCGAACGTTATATTTTTTGGTTAAAAGGTAAGTATTCCCAAAGGGCTACCCAATTCGATCAAATTGCTCAAATTTTCGAGGAGGGAGGATTTTTGTACAACTCAGTTATTAAAGAAAAAAATCATGTAAGAATTGAAAATATACTTGAATTTCGGGGGGTGGAGGGAGCGGAAGGACTTACCTGTTTGCTTTAGGATGAGGTAAAAAGCTTTTGGCGAAGTATTGATGTTGGAAAGGTTGTTGGTGAGAATAAGCTACATGAGGTAGCTGGCGAAACGCAAGATGACGAGAGCAACAAGAAAAAGAATTCTGACAGTGAAGGAGATGATGTAATTGGTTCGGATTCGTTTGATGATATTTCAAGTTCTGAGTTTCTTTTTTAGCAAATAAAAATGTATTTAATCTGAAAGATTAAATGTATATACAGTTGTATTCGCAAAATTCATATAATAACAGAAGTATTCCATCAATCACCAATTTAAGATATCACGATACCTGTATATCTATTTTAACAATAATTTAAATAAAATACTTATATACTTTCAACTCATATAATCAAATAAAATAATAATTAATATACATTGATGAACAAGAAAAACACAATTTATATTTTAACTATATCCACATCTTTCAAAGAATTTCTTTGCATGCTTTGGCCGTACTGCTTGCATTGTGAATAAAAAAAACATATCCATTTCATCTCTGACAATTGCCTCCACAAATTCTAAGTGATGTCTTGTAATCGATTTTTTTAGTACCCCAAATGCAATCTCGATACGGTTGTAATCGGGAGAGTATGGCGAAAGCATAACTTATCAACATCCAGCTTCTTCAATAATATCTTGTACATATTGATGCTGATGTATCTGGCAATTATCCATCACGATGACTGAATTTCGACCTGGAAAGGGATTGCAGTGAGGCAGGAGTGTATCTCGTAAAAAAAAAAAAACATTTCTGTTGTAAAGCTTCCTTGTATTATATCCTGGCATAGAAACCCATCGTTATTGAATGCAGGAAGAATCGAGTACTTTTCTCCCTTCGAAAATGGTAAAGGATTTACTGTTCCTACTCCTTTTGGTCCCCAAACACGTCTTCGATCACCAACCCTCTCATTCGCTGCACTTTCATCGACAAAGACCAACTGAGATGACCGAAACTCAGAAATTGTGCACGCATATTCATCTCGAAGAGTAGCATTTCTCTCTAATGCTGCTTTTATTGCCTAAATTATGTACAAAAACTTAGTTTTATAATATTATTTTCCTAATACTTCCAAATCACTTTTCTCGTTCCAAACTTTTTTTTATTACTTACAAGAGTTTTTGTCCACTTTTCCCTCTTCAAAGCTTTCCAAATTCCACTAACCGAAAACCATACATTTAGTTCCTCCCATAAATGCTTTTGTATTTCATCAAGATACAGGTAGGGCTGATCACGCAGCAGTTCCAAAACCCACTATGTAAAACCACACGTTTAGTAGTTAGTGATCTTTTCTTCCAACTCAAGAAAGTCTACTTACCTTTATTATTTCTTGATCAAGTTCCCTTGGTCTTCCTCCCTTTGCCCGGGGCTTTACTACATTCCCATATCTCTGATTGTTTTGAACTGCACGATACACTGTACTAACATGTAACTTCGCATCATTTGCAATCCTCAGAATAGGCTCTCCTTGTAGCACCCTCCGAACACAAAGGCGTAGTACCTCAGCTGAAGTCTGGGCTGGCATCTAACCTTCAACATTAGCTGTCTTTTCTATTGTGATATTATGAAGATATGGGGATTTTTTTTAATACTTACCTTTTCTTATTCCCGGAACTTACTGGACTTCGTTCCTTTCTTCCTCCCAAACCCCTATACCCCCTTGTGTCTTTTATTTCTTGGCAATCTTGTCTTACCAACGCCACATGTTGCTCTCGCTCAAAAAAGCACGTTTGACCCCGAATGATTTTCGCAACCTTTAGGAAAAGCACAATATGCCGGCGGAGCCCCAAAATCGCCAATGCCCATCCCCATCCCCACAGGCACACCGCCAATTCGCTCTCCACTTCGTACCACGTCTTCCCGCTAGCCCTGCCCATGGCTTCTCTTCCTTCTCTCCTCTTCTATCAATTTTTGCATTTCATGCGCTAGTTTCTTCATGAACAGTCGCTCAAGGATTCCCGGAGAGTATGCTGATCCAGCACGTAGGTGTTGCCAGCGGTTCTTGGAGAGAGAGGTTGAAGGGTAGGCGATGGTCTCTGCCTCGAAGAATAAATTTGTGGATATGATACTCATGCAGTTCCCGATGCTATCATATAATACCAGCCCCCAATATTGAGGGTCGCTATGGGTAACCCGGGCTCTAAGCGGTGTGGGTAACTAGGGCAGGGTTTCTCGCTTGTTGCCAACCACAACACTGTTTGGTATGATACATGCTGGACAGAGTTGTGCTATAATTAAACGAGCCAATACTATTATGAAAAATACCGAAATTTTCAGTTTTTCGCCGGAAACAAAGCTCTTGGGAATTTTGGGGGCGGATTGGAAGTAGGGTTGACTGAGTAAACTTGACGAACCTGTTCGATGCTGAGGAGGAATGTGACAACAGCACGTAAACCATGTGAGGGCTCAGCGAGGCGACACCCTCAGCGAGGCGCGGCAAAACTTGGCATTAGACTAGTGTGAATAGTTAGTAAAGTCAACATCATCACCGAAGTCCCACTTAAACTGATCACTTTTGTCTCTCCTGTGCCATTTACTTTAATCATGCCTTCAACGCAACGGTCCAATTCCTGTACGAGTCCAAGAGCAAATGGCCATCGAGATGGCTGCTGCTGGAACCGCACCAAGCTTAACCATTGCTGCAGCAATGGTGGGAGAAGCCCCAAGTACAGTTATGCATCGCCGGCAAGGATGTAAAAACCGTGATGAGGAGGGTCAACGAAGGCAAAAGCTGACCCCAGAGGAGGAGCGAACAGTAGTAGAACGATGTTACTTTCGCTGCCGCCTTGGATTTCCACCAACAATTTGGCAATTAAGAGAAATTGCTACCTGTGTTGTGCAAAAAAGAAATCCAGCCGAGATTCTGGGAAAGAGGTGGGAACAGGGGTTTAAAAAGTGACATCCAGAAGTGAAGTCAAAATTTAGTAAACAGTTGGACTTTATTCGCAACATTCGGGGAAATGATATACATTTAATGAATAGTTTCTTCAATGAGGTACTTTTCACCCAATTACTTTATTTATTTCTATTTATTTATTTTTTCTTAAAAATATCTTTAATTCTTTAACTTTAATATTAATATTTACTTTTTGTATTTAATAATTGTAATTATAATATATGCTAATTATATATATAGTTGGAAACAATCATTGATGAGTATCATATTCAACCTCACAATATATATAATATTGATGAGGTTGGATTCCTACTTGGTCTGGGTCAGTCAGAACGGGTTTTAGAAGTGATAAGAGACCCTCGGGAAAATGGTGAATTAAAGTATCGTGTACAAAGTTTGTTTCCCAATTATAATTAATTTTTAAAGTAAACAATTTAGGAAGATAATTACTTACAATAAGATAGATGGTACACGAGAGTTTGTTACGATACTGGAAGGAATTTGTGCTGATGGAACAGCATTAAATCCAACGATAATTCTCAAGGCCAAACAGTTTATTGCTGAATGGTTTAAGAACTTTAAGGGTGTTCCAGAAGATATTTCGTTTGGACGTTCACCAAATGGTTGGACCGATCAGGCTATGGCTAAAGAGTATCTCGAACGGAACTTTGGACCTACGAGTATATCGGCACAAAAGGCAGATGGTCATTTTCGACTTCTTCTTTTTGATGGACACAGCAGTCACGTTAATGTAGAATTTCTAGAATTCTGCATATCGCCTAAGATTATCTCTTACTGCCTTCCACCGCATACAACCCACCGACTACAACCTCTTGATGTTTGTATTTTCAGCCCTTACAAACATCAGTATCAACAGGAGCTTACAAGGCGATTTGAACGACATGAGTATGGAGTTTCAAAAGAGAATTTCTACGAAATTCTGATGATTGCTCGACGTGCCTCCTTCACTTCCGACAATATCCAAAGTGGATTCTACCATTCAGGACTTATCCCTACTAACCGAGACGTTATAATATCAAAGATCCAAGGCTCCAGAGTGAAAACACCAACCCAAGATCATCAAGCAAATCCGATTTTCTCTGACAATGATCCTGTAGCATCCAATATTCAGTCATTAAATTGCCTTACAGCACAAGAGATTAGCACCCTTGACATACCACAAAAGATATCTGAAATTGACCGACAAGAGTTAATTGTACTTGCATCATTGCCGCGAAACGATCCGGTCTATTGGGGGCTTAAGAAAATTGTCAGTAACTTAGCAATTAGTGCTAAACGAGGACATACAGAAGCGGAGGAGAAAGATCGTCAGATTAGGAATCTGCGAAATCAGTTAGCAGATATCCAACGCAAGCGGACAGCAAATCGAACTCGAATACCCACCGCAGGAAAGGCGTGGATCGATAGAGAAGATATTGCACGATTTTTTGAATCACAGTCCACTGAGGAACGTGAAAGTACTCAACGAAAGTACCATACTGCATGAAATCTTGTAACTTTAAGAAAAGAAAAGTTAGCAGAGTGCATAAGAAAGAGGAAAGATGCAGAAAGACTTGAAGAGGAGGGAAAGTTACCGAAGCGTCGAAAGACAGGAGCGACTCTTCTTCAAGAGGAAATCCATCTCGTTGGACAAATCAACAAAGCTGAACGGAGGGTTCAAAAACTTGAGAAACACCTTGAAGATTTGGCACAAAACATGGCCGGAACCTCAATGATTGTAAGCAATCAAGAGGAAGAAGTGCAGAGCCCATCCAATCAAGAACTTGATGACAGTTCCGATGAAGTTGAGCCAGGCAAAGAAAGCACAGGAATGGATATGGCCGCCGGTGACGAAAACGAGCTGTATTAGTTGGATGGGAGGGAGGGAGAAAGTGGGGGTTCTCCTAACCCCTACTCCCTCACAAGACTCCATTGACTTATTGCTTGGTTTTTACCTCCAAAGGCAGTTCAATTCTCCGGGGGTAATGGTGCTGTAGGTTGTTTGTAGGTAGAAACAGAGAAAAAGAACCGTTGTCTGGAGAGAAGAAAAATAAAAATTAAAAAATCTATGGTTCCGTTGATGCCAAGCCATGCCGCGCCTCGCTGAGGGTGTCGCCTCGCTGAGCCCTCACATGGTTTATCTGTACAGTACAAGTATGTATGATTGTGGTTTTAACTAAGAACAATCCAATTGTCGCCTCAGAAACTTGTGCAACTATTAGTAATCCCACAAAATAAACCCGATCGCCTTCACTCGTTCTCCTTCAACTCTCCGCTCTTTTATTCTAACTAAACGATAAAGCCCAGAGTATATACAAAACACAGGGAAGGCAGATATCACCACCTATTTCCCTTGATTATCACATATCCACTCTCCTCAATGCAAGTCTCCCTCTCCTCTGGCTACTCCCACACTAATAAGAAGAAATATGGGCTTCAGAAAGACTCTCACAGTTCGTAACCCCCGCTCCGTTCTTTTGACTCTCCCAAAATACTTCGGACGGGTACATGATTTGCCTCCAATCGATACATCACTTCCTTTCACGGACGCGTTAATCTAAAGCGCATCTCGGAATCGTTTATCCGAACGACAAAAAAACATCCTGGAAATGCGGCCAGCACCCACAATTTGCGGCAGTGGGACCAAAATTCGTGGGCTCCGTGGGTGATTGTGCTCCTACCAGGAAGTTACTGAAACATCGGGTCAGATATGGATCATAGGGAAACCGAGTGGGCTAGTGACGGAAAAACATTCTGTTTCTAGAGTCAACAGTTTTTAAGAACAAGGTTTACGGCAGCGATTTGGACACTGTTGACTCAAATTGAATGGCTGGACAAAGATTCAAAGATGGAATTTGAATATCTTAACCGGAGAAATATTCTCACGAAGAAAATAGAGAATGGAAAGAAATGGAAAGACTGATTTGACCCAAATACAGGCAACGAAGAAAAGAGACGGATTGAATAATAAACGAAAACAACTAACAAAGGGAAAACAGTCTGCGTTTTATCCTTCTCTGGATCATCCTGATCCACTTCCACATACTTCCAGCGTATGCCGTGTTCTCCATCATGTTCAATTTCACTGCCGCCCATTTTACTACTTCAGCTGAGGACAGGAGGATCGACCGAGGGTATGTTCTGACCGAGGATAAGATTTGGAGTAGGATCGAGGATATTCGGTATTTCCATATGATAGGAGTAACCCCTTCGAATGGAGTTGTCGCAGGTGTTATCGCAGGTGTTGTTTGATGTGTAGGACTAACCGGTAGTCAAACATAGAGGCGTCAGAGTGGTTGATATTGTACGTTGACAAAATTAACCGCGATTCAACCATCTGCGACAACGCACCCCTCTTCATCACCCCGCATTTTCAACACTACCTAAAAACATTACTCTAAGTCAACCACAAAGAAAGCATTCTACTTAATTCTTTTTTTCAATAAACTATGCCTCCTATTCTTCGCAGTCATGCCAAAAAGCCTATTCCCTCCACACACCTCTCTGAGTTCACCAGGGGGAGAATCCTTGGGTTACACAAGCCTCAAATGAGATATCAGCAAATTTCCCACTACCTTAATATCCCCTACACCACTGTCAGAAACACAATTGCAAAGGGATATCAAGAGGGCAAGGAGAATGAGGGTAGAGGAAGACATCCTAAGACTACTAAGTTACAGGATGATGCTATGGTGGAGGAAGCTCTAAAAAATTGCCATACTGCCTATTCTGAGATTGCTGAGCAAGTTGCTCCCAATATTTCTGGCAGGACAGTGAGGAGAAGACTTGAAAAAAAGCATCTTAAAAAGTGGATGGCACAAGAGAGGGTCCATTTGGATGAGAATCTAGCTCAAGAGAGATTGGAATGGGCATTAGCCTATAGGCATTGGACAAAGGAGATGTGGTGAAGGAAGACAATGTGGGGGGATGAGGTGGTAGTAGAGAGAGGAGGAGGGAAGAGGAGAAAATGGGTATTTAGATACCCAAATGAGAAGTGCAATAAAGATTGTGTTGAACCTGCTGCTAGGAGAGGAGAGAGAGGGATTAGCCAGATGATGACTGGTTTTTTTTATGGTCAAACTCATGGTCTTTTTTTGCCTGTTTTTCCTGATCCTTATTCTGCTAGAGGTGGAGTGACTGGAAAGTCAATTATTGATGTTTATAATCATTATGACTTTCTAGGGATATGGGAGGATATCAGAGAAAAGGTTGAGGAGGAAGAGGTATTTTTTATCATTGACAATGCTAAGACTCACTTGCCCTTCAGAAGATGGCTCAGAGGGCAGAGAATTACACTACTGGAAATTCCTGCCTATTCACCAGATCTCAATCCAATTGACAATATTTGGTCTCTGGTAAAAGGTAAGCTTTACAAGCACTACCCTGAGCTGTATCTTATGAAGGGTGATGTCAATATGGTCAAGAAGGCAATAGTGGAGGCTATTACTCATTGTTGGGAACTTCTTGACCCAAAGGTTTTTGATACTTTGGCTGGATCAATGGTGGATAGAATAGAGGCAATTATTAAGGCTGATGGATGGTATACTAAATATTAATTTCTACTATGTATTTACATTTTCTTATTTTTATTTTTTGGTTTTGATGATGGTGGGTTGGTGGGGGAGGGTGGTTGTCATCGCCGAAGATTTTCTCTGTTGAATCGCAGTTAATTTTGTCAACGCACAATATTATAGGTCGAGATGGTTAGGGTTGCGAAGTCCTTGCCGTAAGGGAAAATATGCGGTGAGCAGCCAAGAAAGGTTTCCGTCCAACAAACAGGCAGAAGAAATATATATTATATAATACTTATAAGGTATAATACCAGCTCAGAAGTTTTGGTCCGACACCGGTCTTTGCACTGTGGAGGTGGAAACGAGGCTCAAGGTTTAGTCATGTTTTAGTTAGGTTTTTTTGATATGTTGGAAAGGGCTTGCTGAGCTGGACTTGGCTGGAAAGTTTGTGCTAAGAGGAGAAAAGAAATTTTTCTACTTCCTCATTCCTGTAACTAAGCAAGCGAATCAACAATACGAGAACCACGAATACGAACTTGCGAACCACGAACCAAGTAAAATTGACTTGTCTACAACATAGTGAAAGATAGCTGAAGGACTGTGCTACTTTCTTCCCTGCCATACAAACTGCTTGATTTTCATTCCTTTCCTTTTTCTTCCTATTGTTTTCAATACAAACTTTACTGATCATCTACGTCAGATTCTGTTTTCTGGGAACGAAAAATACTCTTTCGGCACCAAATTTGGTGAAAAATAATCATTTTAAAACTGACAGCGTCCAACACAACCTTGTCGAAAACAAATGGAATTTTCACACCGTCTAGAGAATTACCTTTAACTCAACTCTGCCCAAGCACGAATGGAAAGTATTGAAACTGAGTTCATGACTTGCGATTGTATGTTTGGAGCACCATGTATGGGGTCTTTAGCTGTCATATCACCGGGCTTCGACTTAACCCACATTTCTTTTAAACAACAAGGTATACGACAGCGATTCCGGACTTGAATGTGGTTGACTTTTTGGGATTCAAATAGAATAACTAGGCAAAGATAGAGAGATAGAATTCAAGTATCCTAAACAGAGAAATATTCTCGCGATAACAATAGGGAATAAAAATACGGGAAAGACTGTAAAGACCCAAATACTCGTAACGGAGGAAAGAGAGACAATTGATTCGGATAGTGAACGAAAACAACTTAACAAAGGGAAAACAAGCTGCCTTTTATCCTTCCCTGGATCATGCTGATCCACTTCCACACACTTCCAGCGTGTGCCGTGTTTTCCATCACGTTCACCTTTATTTCCACCTATCTTGCTACTTCGGCCGAGGATAACACAATTCGGCCGAGGGTATTCGGTTATCCCATATGATAGGGGTAGGACCTGCATAAGGAGTCGTTGCGGGTATCGTCGCAGATATCGTCGCATATATCGTCGCATGTGGTGTTTGATGTGTAGAGCTAACCGGTAGTCAAACATAGAGGCGTTGGATATGTTTGATATGCCAAGAGGGTTAGGGTTGTGGGTCGTTGCCACAAGAAAAATATGCGGTGAGCAGCCAAGAAACATTTCCGTCCAACAATTTCCTCCACCGCTTTATAATATATCAGAGCTCTGTAAACTTTTATATATTAACTACCGGTTTAGTAGTCTAGCGTGAATATATCTTGGTAGCTTCTCATAGGAGTTGATGTTCTCTGAGGTGGGGGGGGGGGTGCGATTGGATGTCTTTGGCGCAAAAACTCCCATTGAACCAAAATTTTTGATCTGAGGTAGTAACATACTGAGGTATAAAAAAAAATCATCAATAATTTGTGCCGAAGTTCCGTATGGGGCCATCCTACTGGGTCTATCAGTTTTAATCCACCCGGCATCGGAAAACAATTCTGGACTTGATGAACATCCTCGGAGCGCAAAATGCTATACATTAATTTTACTTCCCTCAATATCGTACCTGGTCCACTCACTCGCGGCCGGTTTTTACAACTTCCATAACATCAATAACAGTGCCCGCTATCTCCGAGCGAATTTCGTGGGCCAGTTAACCCGTCAATTAGTTGAATAGCATTCTTTGAAGAATTGAGGAATGGGAGGGTGACTTGAGGCCACTCCTCTTTCATTAAATATTTAGACTAGAAGTCCTTTGCCTTGGGTAGTGCCCCTGCGAGTCAAATTCCAGCATTTTAACATACCGTAATATATCGGAGTAGAATTCCCGCCTTTAAGTAGTCTCTTCTATCCAACATCGATTGGAATAAAGGAGGAAATCGCGACAATCTCCCCCGCTTCATCCCCCTCCACTAGCACAAACTACTTGATACACCATTCCTGTCGCCTAAAAATAAAGGAAATAGGCACTTAGTATTGGGGGGAAAAAATATCCTTGCACTTTAAACTACCCGGTTGTGTGGGAGTCATCCACGAAAGCTACAAAACACCACATTTGAGTTCTCGGAATTCTAGTACCGTATTTTCTTTCTTTGTAGTGAAATGGAATGAGGAGAACTATACAATGAGCAAGCAAGGGTGACGGGTGATATATTGCTGAGGTGGAGTGACAGACAAGGGGGGGAATAATTCAGTCCCTAATTGCCAATATCAAGCGAAGGAAATTGGTCTATATTTTTTTAACTGCCCAGGAAACCCCCTCAGTGAGGTCCTCATTGATTTATTTCCCAATCTTTATTCATTGCCGAGCGCTCATTCACCATTCCCACATGTCGCCAACAAAAGCCAAGCGCTAACTCACTCATAGCCTAGAGTAGGGTAGTTGCATATGCTGTCGGAATTGAGCTCAAGTGCGAGAAGTGGTGCAAGTAAATCCTCCCGGAGATAAATTGAAGACTGGGAGAAAATTGAGCAATTATATCTAGCCGTTATTCCATATAAGGTCCGAATGTGGGGTAGAGTGGCCAAGAAGTGACCGGCGGGGAAGGAGTCAAAGGTTTCGATACATGGTTACCGGCACTAAATACTCGACCCTACTTTCCCATTACAAAGCCCTCCGCAAGTCTGAAACTTCCGCTACCGGTAACCTAGCCGGAATCAACTGGAATCTTGACCCGGCATGCGCAGGAGGTTCGAGCATTGGGGGGTGGTTTAGATGAGGGCAAAGGAGAGTACTGTAAGAACTTGAATAACTGAAACTCGCTCTAGGACGTTGGAGTTGCCTTCGCCGGTAAGGTGCCATACTTTTTTACTTTTTTATGTCTTGAGCTCGGGCCGAGGGGGATAGTTTTCTGCGGTGCTTTCATCACCCTATCCAAGAGATGGAATTTTGGACGTCTTAGCGCGAGCTTCAATTATTCAAGTTCTTACGGTAGAAACATTTGGGCAGTATTCCTGCCTTGCAGACCACGCGTGACAACAAGCCTGCTTTTAAATACCTATCATACGATAAATTACGGGGCAAAATAAGGTGAATATCTAGGACACCAGGCATGCTTTCTATGCGGATTGGGAGATGTTTATGTTTCCAACTGATAAGAAAATACTCCTGCCACCTTAGTCGTCAAGTGGCCTGCTTGGTCAGTAGGATGTCGCTTTGACCAAGTAGGATACTTTACGGCTCGGATGTCTTAATGGGAAAGTATTATCGATTCCAACCTATCCTAGCCATGTCGAAGTAGGAATATAAATTCACGAGTGACAGTAAATGAAGGAGAATAAATATTCAGGGGTTAATTTGCGAGGATCCCGAGGAATTAGGGGCTTGTACGGGGAAAGATTAGACAGATGTAGAAGCATTATCGATGGAGTGCTTTATCTCAAGTCCTGGGACATGGTATTACTAGTTACGATAATATTATGTAGACAGAATTCTCCTTCCTTCAGTCACCTCTGCGCCCCTCCCTCCCTCCACGTTGTTGCCCTATCTTCAGGCATAACATTCTCTAAACTCGATCTGACCTGCTGTTGTTTTAACTATCGCAGGGTAGACGGGGCACAATCTACTCTTTACCGATTTTCAAAACAACCATAACTTAAAATAATTACCACGGGTCCCCACTTTCACTCAATCTAGCATTCTTACTGGCCCGGTTAGCTGTCATACCGGACTTGAAGTTTACTTTCCCGGAGTTCATATATACCCTCTTTATGCAAAGTGAGTGAAGCGATAAGATATTATCATGAATTTCTGGTATGTAGTTAAAGTAGGTTGGACATATAGGTCGTTGGGGAGCACCATAGGGAGGAGGTGTTGATAATGCTGGACATTGTGGAGGGGGGGGATGTTGTTGGCTAGAAAACCAATTAAAGTAGCTCGAGGGGCGGGGATAAACTTATGAGGGCTTGTAAAAAAATACCCAGAGCCTTTAAAGACAAAATCAGAAAATTAATTTGTGGCTAAGATAGGTGAATATTCGAGATATATCCTAGTCGTAGGGTGACATGCTTGGTCAACGAGATATCCCCGTGACCAATTAGATTTATTAACGGCTAGGATAGAGCATCCCCAAAATCCACGACCACGAGGTGTAATTCTATCTATCGTAATAAATTCTGAAAGTTGTCGGGGATAGCCAGCCATCCGATATCGTAATGTCCAGGACAACCGGGTGAGACTATATTATATTTACTAGATATTTGTCCAACGATTTCATCCTGGATATGAGGTCTCCCGGTAAGGAACAACTCAGTGTCTGGGAGCTTTTATAGAATCTGACTTACTAAGTCCAAAATTTGAGTTGACACTATCGTATCATACGCTCGTCGATGGAGTCACTGCAGCCAAATGTCGATGAGAAAAACGAAAGGGTATGTGGCATCCCGACGATCCTTGAACGTTGGGACCCTCGGCTACCGATCCCATTTTGTGGTCCCGGAAAGCATTGGATAATTCTCTAGGAAATTTCTCCATTCCGTTGGTGACTTGTAGGAGCAAGGTACTATACCTAAAATACTGGCGGCAGACTGCACCCCCCGCACAGTAAGGTCGGAGTAGAAGCAGGTCCGTGCGACCCCTCGCTATCCCGCCTGATGCGTAAGATGCCGAATACTGAAGACCTACAATAGCATCATAACCTATTAGCGCTAATTCATTTCTTCCCCCGTCCCCGGGGTATGACGGGATTATCTCCCTTGATATACGATATGCCTTAGCCACCTCTGGAGTGCCATAACAAAACCGTGCAGCACAACTTAACCCAGTCCGTCCGCCACCCTCGTGCCGGGTTTAAAATTCTTTGGTACTATACCCAGGCAGTTCCGTAGGTTATCAGCCCTCACTATTGAGGGTCAGAGAGGGAAAGATAACTAAGACATGGTTTCTGCTCGCTTGTTGTCAACCGCAACATGGTTTGGCACATGATGGATTGAGTTGTACGGAAGAGATTGGCCACAATTAAATGAGTCAACAGTATTATGAAAAATAAAGGAATTTTCTGTTTTTTGTGAGCAAGAAAGTTCTTGGGATTTTTGGGGGCAGATTGGAAGTACGGTTGGCAGATGAAAAAACTTAATGAGGCTCTTAGATGCTGAAGACGAGAAGCAGGCATGTCGCAACGGTAAGTACCGGTAACTTGTATGTGTGATAGCAGTTTTAACCAAAAACAATCCAATTGTCCTGTCAGAAACTTTGTGCGACAATTAGTAATGCCACAAAATCAACCCAATCGCTTTTATTTGTTCACATTCAACTCTATTCAACTCTCCATTCGATTATTCTAACTACGCGGTAAAGACAGGAGTATATATGAATCACAGGCAAGGCCGATATCACCCCATATTTCCCTTTATTACCACATATATCCACTCTAATCCACGCAAGTCTCCAGTTCCTCTAGGCACTCCCAAGCTAATAAAAAGAAAGATAGGCTGATAAAGACTCTCACGCTTCGTAACCTCCGCTCCGTTCCTTTGACTCTCCCGTACTACTTCCGGCAGGTACATGATTTGCCTCTGGTGGATACATCATTTCCTCCCACGGATGCATTAACCCAAAGCGCACCTCCGAATCCTTTATCCGAATGACGACATGTTATCCTGACCATCCGAGCAGCATCCACAATTTCCAACGGTGGAACCAAAATTGGTAGACTCTGTGATGATTGTGTTCATACCAGGAAGTCACCATCGAAACGGGTCAAGTATGGGACCATAGGGAAACCAAGAGAGCTAATGACGGAAAAACATTCTCTGTCTGGAGGCCAACAAGACGAGGGATATGTATATAAAGTATGATACCAGCTCAGAAGCTTTGGTTCGACACTCGTTTTTGCACCAAATTTTGCGAAACTTGGACATTATCAGATTGACAGCCCCCAACACAACCTTGTCGAAAACAAATGAATCACTTCTAACTTAACCTGCGGAAGCGCAAATAAAAAGGATTGAAATTGAGTTTATGAATTACTATTAGAATGTGTATCGTTTCGTGATGCGTTATCTATATGTGCGTTTTAACGATCACCTTATGTTTGCTTTTTTTCTTATGAAGTGACCGAACCTTCTTTCCCTGTCTTTCATTTGTCCTTTAATTCTAATCTTCTTTACCGAGACAACGAATACAACTTCATCTTACCATTCTTTCGTAACAATTGCGATTGTATGTTTGGGGTTCTATGTATGGGGTTTATAGCTAAAAGCAAGTTAACCGGTACGAGTAGAGGGCTGAAACGAAACGGCGAAACGAAATGGTGATGACTAAAGCCGCTGTGAAAACGCTTCACAACCAAAAAGCGGGGATGCTCATATTCTCGCTCCGCAACTCGCTCGACACTTGTTTTATTCCACGACTCTCTCTGCTCAACTTAATAGCTAACTAACATATCCGGAAAAGACACGAGTATAATAAAAAATCACCCCCGGTACTTCCGCTAATCACCGCATATCTCTAACACCTTCTCCACTCGTCCGGCTAGGTCTCCTTTCCTCCCTATGTTCCTTTGCTAACAAAAGAGATATACGAAACAAAGGCTCCTGTACTGTTCTCGTGGCCGTCAATGCTCCTATGCTGGCAAAAGAGATGCAGGCTTCACGAAGACTCCCAGTACGGCCCCTGTTACTCTGCCGCTTTCCTCCCGCTTTCCTCCCGCCGACACTACTCTCGTTATCATGTGGATGCGCATTGCCATGGCACACCAGTGGCAACCCTTGCGCGGAAAAGGAACGGACAAACAAACGGCTCTGCGAAAGGACGGCGGATAGGTGGACGGGTGAGGGGACAAAGTTATAAGCATGCCGAGCAGCATCCATGATTTCCAACAATTTTCTCCATGGCTTTATAATTTATCGAGGTTCTGTAAAGTTTTATATATTAACTACCGGTTTAGTAGTCTAGCATGATTATGTCTCGGTATATTCTCATAGGGGTTGATGTTCTCTGTGGGGGGGTATAAAAAGAATCATCTACAATTAGCACCAAAGTTTCCCATGGAGTCCACCCTACGGAGTTCATCAATTTAAATTCGCAAGGCATCAGAAAACAATTTTAGACTTAACGAATATCTTTGGAGCGCAGAATGCCATGCCTTAGTTTCACTTCCCACAATGTCTGGTCCACCCTCTCCCGGCCGAGTTTCACACCATTCATGCGAGTGAATGCCCCGAACCAGTTAACCCTCCAATCACTTGGGCAGCATTCTTTGAAGAATTGGGGAACAGGAGGGCGACTCGAGACCTCTTCTCTTTCTTTAAATGTTGAGGCTGGAAGTCCTTTTCCTCGGACAGTGCCCCTCCGAGCCAAACTCTAGCATTGTAACGTAATGTATCAGAATTAGAATTCCAGCCTTTAAGTTGTCTCTTCTATCCAACATTGATTGGAATAGAGGAGAAAATCACCACAATCCCTTTCCCACTTCACCCCCCTCCACCAGCACTATCCACTTAACATCCCATGCTGACGCCCCAAAAATAAAGCAAATATAGGCTCTTAGCATTGAAAGAAAGGAATCTTCTTGGGGTTAAACTGCTGAGTTGTGCGGGAGTCATTCCCAAAAGCTATTCATCAAACACCACATTTGAGTTCTCGAAGTTCCAGTACTATTCTTTCTTTCTAGTGCCATGTAGAATTGTGTCTTGAACATCCTTGCATTGCTTGGAGTGTATGAAAACATCCTCCATGTGCCTTGTACGAGTAAGTTGAGACAGACCTTTGTGAGACCACTCAACTTGTCAGGATAACCGGTGGTGGAACCAAACCCCGTTAAGGTACAAGTAAAATGTGCGTCGCGGAATTCATAAAGCAACTGTGGGAGAGCCAATAGACACAAGCCTTCGTAGGACATGTCGCCTATTGGTCATGTCTCACGGAAAGGAACAAGTCGTGAGGCTTATGTTGACCAATCTTTTCTTCTTCGAAGAATTGATTCCATGCCTGCTGGAACAGTAACACAGCCTAGGAGCGCCCGCATTGATGGGGGCCCACCAATAGTGGTTTTTGGCTGGCTAGCGCATAGGTTTGTATCCCCCAAACAGTCTACGACGATGGGAAAGTGGGTTTGTTTTACCTTATACCCCCACAAAGGTATTCATGATATTTCGCCTTAGGGAGATAACGCTTTTCAACTCGAGTTATCATACTTTCAACATTCCCTCCCCGTTCTATCTGACCGATCGAAATGATATAATTGGATTGTTATAATACCGGAGGTACTAGGGAAATCCTGTTATGACGATTGCAACGTCGACTGTTCTTACCCGGGAAACAATACATATTTTCTAAAAGAGCTCAGGAGCTCTGTGGCTCAACTCTGTATACACGGGTAGTCTTAAGAAAAGTCCTGAAATAAGGAAGCCGGAATGGGTCTCGGCTTACACTTTTGTTGACCAAGCATTGGTTGGCAAATTTCATAACTCATCATACTGGGCTCAAACCTTTACCGGCGGTACTCGTGCGTCTCAGCCAAGAATTGGTTTCCCAATTTGTGGAAGTGCGTGTGGGCTGGGAGTTTCCCACCAAAGAATTATGGTGGAGAACTTGAAAATCTGTCTTGCTGTTTCTTTATTCATTCGCAGGCAGACAGACAGCTGTTCAAAGGTCATCCCTGAGCAAACATGGAGGGCAACAATAGCGGCTTCGGTTGACGTAGAGAGACATTTTCCGCTGGGCATTATGGAATAGGTGGGGTGGGGTTGATCTTTCTTATTGCACGTTTTACAAAATATTATGTTTTGGGATCACATACCGGTTGCGCAATCCACACACCACGACCAAACCAATTCTTGGCTGAGACTCACGAGTACTGTACGGAATAGTGTTCTGGTCTTGTTGCGGCAAATACCGGTAGCCACATCGGGGTAAGCGAAGTTTGGGCTGTGCGACCGCTGTGGGAATACTTCGCTACTGATGAGTTCCTATCTTAAACTGATGCTTCGTCGGGCTGCACACAAGTTCCAGCGCTTCCAGTCGTCCAGTCCATCCTAGACGGGGTCAGGACGACGGAAGACGACAATGTCTCGTCTTTGGACGGACTGGACGGGGCGATGGCAGTCGGACAGCACTAGTCCTGGGTTTCCTTTTATGGATACAATATCACCCCATTAAAACTTTTAAATTTTGTTTGTTTGTTTCATGATACGTTATTTTTGTTTTAACTTATTGTAGCACTAGTGTGTGTCTTACTGGGGCGGCATTAGGTGCATTGACCAATTTTAGCTGACTGTTGTCAACAGTCGGACGGGACGGCTGGGAGCACTGCCAGTGACACAACCACCGTGGAAGCTTATTGTAAACACTTCCATAATGGAGTACACGGCAGCTAAAGTCTGGATATTACGATAGTCTATACAAATTGATGTAGAGTACCCAACGGTTTATATAAGTAGTGTGGAAAAAAGGTGAAAAAAGGTGGCTGAAAGGGTGAGGGGTTCAAGTTTTCTACTGAAGACGTCTGAGGTCAAGTGAGGTCACTTTACATCACTTGCGATACTTCCTCGACTTTCTCTCTGATGAGCTTTCTATCAAACGGGGAATTTTGTCCTCATGTCTTTATTTTAACTGGAGTGCTGTGAGGTTTCCATTTCCTTCTCCCCACGGTCGTTACATTAGCCATCCGGGCGTCTCAAGTGCAGTGCATAATATTATGGGAGAAAGAAGGACCCAAAGGTCACCCAAAGAAAAATAGAAAATAGAGAGATATCGCCAGCCGCTCCCTTTACCCTCATTGAAATACTCGAATAGTTGATCGCCTTCCTAGTGGATGGGCACTCTGTGGTCTACCAAGAGTGTTAAAATCAATGCCAAATGGGGTGGCTATTGTTTCAGAATCGGAGGGAGGCAGCTCCAAGTGTTTGGCTTCATTTTTCATTTCCTTATGATATAGCTAATTTACTCTCACAATATGTGGTGTAAATTGTTTGAGCATGGCACAGGATGAGGCTGTACCCGAGTAAGGGTAAGTGTCCAGAAGGCACGTGATCTGCTTTCCGGTCACTAGTTCCTTTGCATTATAGTGGAAACCTGATTCGCTGCTCCCAGATAGTCCATGGCAACGATCGGTCATATTGGCGGTTTTCCGATCACTTTTTACGACGCCCTCGATCATCCACTGTTCGAACGATCTTTCTGAACAATTATCTGCTGCGTTCAAGGGATTGGTAGGCAGGACTTGAAGTATCACTGCCACAATGTGATGGGTGTCATACGGCGGAGTTGGTGGTTTGAGAGCATGAGGCATCGCACCCGGGAAAGCGGTTAAATATTTACTCTCAACTATCGGCGTTTTGTTCTTGGGAGAAATGGGGCGACACTTTTCTCTTATCACCGTAGAAACCTATCGTTATGCCCCGGCCTTTGGTGTGGACTATTGTTTTCCTCTGTTATCCGGTGAATCGTGCCGGCACCGCCCTCTGTGTGGGGAGGCATCGAACGAATTCCCTCCCAGATGGATGGTTACTTCCTGTACTCAGGTAACAGAATAAGAAAGATTGGGGAATAACTTAACTTATATATTTTTAAAAAAACCCTGCATTCGTTAGCTCTCGTGGCGAGCCCGAAAAACCCCCTGTCGCCTCGAATTCGGGTAGGAAAATGTGAGGAAACGGCAAATTTGGGTTTCTGGAGGGAGGGAGACTTGATAGTGAAAAGCTAAATTGGATAATCTTTCAGCACAAATCTATCAACGTTGTGGGAATAAATTTTCAACGAGTTCAGAAGGGAGCAAGTAGGGAAACTCGGGAGAGCTGTAAATTTTGAGTTCAATCAAGATTTTAAAGCTCCAAGAGTAAAGCGATGGGCTGGTGGGTGGCCTATCTGATTATTCAGCACTCTGAGTGTGGTAACTGGTAAAGGTTTTACCTGTAAAGTCATAGACGAAGCCACGCCTCTTAACTCACCGTGGTGGTGCACCACCCTGTACTGGAGATAAGTTGTCTCCCCGTCGCACCGAGGAATACGAACGAGTGGAGTACTCAGGTGGTGATTGTGAATGCAGCTGCTCTTGCATATCATAATTTATCTCCCAGATTGGAGAGAGAGGCGGTATGCAATTACGCAGGTGCCCAGAATCATGAGGAAGACTACGGGGAACCCTCGCGGCGGGGGAGCAGCTGCCGCTGCATTTAGCATCGTACAGATTTGAAAGTATCTCTTGCATGGGCGTCTGGATGTGGTTGTGTAGTCGGGTGGGTGTGTAGGTAAACAATATGGGGTAGTCTACTCGAGCACGGTATCTACCAATCAGGTGAGGAGTTAGACTACAAGTAGAAGATGCAGATGTGACAAGAATGCCCGTAGTGGGTGGTGAGGGGTTAGCCGAGTCGCCTGGCCTCACGCCCACCATTTTGTGCTCTCTCAAGACGTGTGGTCCACAGGCTTTCTAACCTCTTTGACTCTTCTGTTTTTCTCTCCCCCGGTCGAAAATTATCTTTACAAGTCTTAAGGTACTCAACCAATTCCACAGTGGTCAAACGGCAACTTCTCCTAATCCCCGTATAAATCGATAAAGATGGGAATTTGGCAATCAAGAACTGGCGAAGATTATTCTTCACCGCAAGGGTATGCTACGGGAATGTCTCATATACATCTACGCATCTAACCATTAATTCCAGCAGCGACGGTTCTAGTATCGGGGCCAATATCGATGTTAGAGGTGACAATAGCGGCAACTCCGGCTCTCATAATAGGTTCTCCTCCCATAACATCACCACCATCTTCAATGTCTGGGGCACAAACTCCTCTCAGAAACATGACGAAATTTTACAATGCCTATTCACGTCCAGCTACGAGTCGCACAGAGGCCGGGTTCGTGATCCGGCCGAGGGAACGTGCACTTGGGTTACGGAACATCCAAAGTACAAGGATTGGTCGGAGAAGAAGAAATCAGGTCTCCTCTGGCTATCGGCGGACCCGGGTTGTGGGAAATCGGTCACCGCTTCGTTCCTCATCACGCACCTAAAGACCCGAACAGATGCCATCGTTTGCTATTTCTTTTTCAAGGACGACAGTGATGAACAGAGGAGCCCAACATTTGCTCTATGCGCCCTGCTGCATCAACTCTTCGCACAGAGAAATCCCCTCTCTAGATATGCCGAGCAAGCGTTTAAGGAGAAAGGAAAGAGGTTCACGGAGGAGGTGGACACATTGTGGAATATTTTGGTTACGGCGGTAGCTGAGGGAGGGTGCGGGGATGTAATCTGTGTGGTGGACGCCCTAGACGAGTGCGAGGAAAAGACTTTAACGCCGCTTATCCGTCACATCAACCATCTCCCGGGATCACAGACTTACAGTGTGCCTTTGAAATTTCTTGTTACGAGTCGCCCGTATCATAGAATCGAGGTAGAACTTAGCTCGCCCGAAACGACCATCCGCTTGAAAGGGGAGGACGAACTCGACTCCATTACTTCTGATGTTACTCGTGTCATAGACGAGGGAATTAAGAGTCTAGAGTCATACTGGGGACGGCCTGGGGGGCTGGAATATTTGCGAAATCTCTTAGAATGTTCGGCCGATCGGACATTCCTATGGGTTTCTCTGATTCTCGAGATTTTGAGGAATAGTGTGGACGACTCACCGGAAGTGCTTTCAACAATTGTCTCCACTGCTCCGCGCGATATAGCAGAGTTGTACACTAAGATCCTCGACAAAAGCCCGCACCCCGAGAGCGCCCGACGAATCTTGAATATAGTTGTAGCCGCTGCGAGGCCACTTACACTTCGAGAAATTAACATCGCATTCAGAATCAGGCGGGAGCACAGCTCGGTTAAGGACCTCGGTGATCTTGGTAGTGGAATGGAAAGGACAGTGAAAAATTTGTGTGGGCTTTTCGTGCGAGTTATCGATTCGAAGATCTACCTGGTTCACCAAACTGCAAGGGAGTTCTTGATTGGCGAATCATCGGCTGGCCAGGGGTACTGGCAGCACACACTATGTCTCGAGGACTCTAATCTCATCATGGCTAACATTTGTTTCTCCTATCTTTCTCTAGAGGAGTTTGAAAACGACCCTTTATCCAAAGATACTTACGGTAGGGGTTGGATGAGTAGGCAGATCGAGGTTGATAATTATCTGGAGAAATATGCTTTTCTCGACTACGCAGGGACTCACTGGGGAGACCACTTCCGCGATTCTCAGGATCGGCAGTTGGAGTTATTTGAGTTTACAAGACGGATTTGTGAAGCTGGGTCTAAACGCTTTCTAACATGGTTTAAGGTTTATTGGGTTAACTCTAGCGACAGGTATGTATGCCCCACAGATTTAACACATTTGATGACAGCATCGTGGCTGGGGCAAGGGATGGTAGTGGAGCGACTACTAGAGGAAGGGGGAGATATCAATGCTCGATCAGAGGTATATGGCACCGCATTGAATATAGCCGCTATCCGGAGAAACAAGGATATTACCAAAATGCTGCTGCAAAGGAATGTCAAAGCATACCTCGGTGAGAGGGAGTATAACATTTTGCAAGTAAAGAGACCTTTGTTTGAAGTAACCAAGACATGACTAACAATAAATTAACATTGTTTTGTAGACGGTATGTTACTTTGAAGTCATCGGGGAACTTGAGCTAACCCGCAACGGTATTTTTGCTTTTCAGAAGGTAAGTAGAAGCTCTGGGTCATGTCTACTCCGTCTTGTCATCTTTCTGATGCAGGGGGGCGGGAAACTACAGTGGGTAAGTGAACAGCAAAAGGGATGTTGGGCAATCGTCATGACTAACCCTGTCATCACCCATGAATGAAGAGTGTAAGTTAAGGTTTGAATTCTATTGAGTAGGGGAGTAAGGTTCGCTGATTAATGGGGAGATACAGGAGGTATGCGGACAGGGGGGTAGCACGGACAAAAAGGTGAAAGCTAATTGCAGAGGTGCGGGGTGGAGCAGCTTGTATGTAACTGATTAAGAGCCTTGGAGGGATGAGGAGATTGCTGACTTGGGGCTCGTTGAGTGTAGAGGGTAAGCAAATAGGATCACCAACGGTTCCGTGACCAGGCAATTGCTGACCTCTAGCTCGCTGAGTGTTGTAGGAGGTAAGCACACAGGATAAACCACAGTTGCGCAGCGAGGAAATTGTTGACCACTCGCTCACGGAGTGTTATAGTTGGCAAGTGCACAGGATCAACGATGGTTGTGGGATGAGGCGATTGCTGACCACTGGCTCACTGAGTGTTGTAGGATGTAAGTGCACAGGATCAACCACGGCTGTGGGATGCTGGGATTGCTGACCACTGGCTCACTGAGTGTTGTAGCGAGTAAGTGCACAGGACCAACCACGGTTGTGGTATGAGGTGATTGCTGACCATTGGCTGACTGAGCGTTGTAGTTGGTAAGTGCACAGGATCAACGACGGTTGTGGGATGAGGTGGTTGCTGACTGTTGGCTCACTGATTGTTGTAGGAGGTAAGTGCACAGGATCAACGACGGCTGTGGGATGAGGTGATTGCTGACCACTGGCTCACTGAGTGTTGTAGGATGTAAGTGCACAGGATCAGCGACGGTTGTGGGATGAGGTGATTGCTGACTACTAGCTCACTGAGTGTTGTAGTCGGTAAGTGCACAGGATCAACGACGGTTGTGGGATGAGGTGATTGCTGACCACTGGCTCACTGAGTGTTGTAGGATGTAAGTGCACAGGATCAGCGACGGTTGTGGGATGAGGTGATTGCTGACTACTAGCTCACTGAGTGTTGTAGGAGGTAAGAGCACAGGATCAACGACGGTTGTGGGGTGAGGTGATTGCTGACCACTGGCTCACTGGGTGTTGTAGTTGGTAAGTGCACAGGATCAACGACGGTTGTGGGGTGAGGTGATTGCTGACTACTAGCTCACCGAGTGGTGTAGGAGGTAAGTGCACAGGATCATTGACGGTTGTGGGATGAGGTGATTTCTGACCACTGGCCCACGGAGTATTGTAGCGAGTAAGTGAACAGGATGAACGACGGTTGTGGGATGAGGTGATTGCTGACCACTGGCTCACTGATCGTTGTAGTTGGTAAGTGCACAGGATCAACGACGGCTGTGGGATGAGGTGATTGCTGACCACGGGCTCACTGAGTGTTGTAGGAGGTAAGTGCACATGATCAATCACTGTTATAGGACGTGTTACTTGCTAAGAATTGGCTTCCCGAGCGTCGTAGTTCGTATGTGCACAGGATCGACCACTGTTTTAACCTTAGATGATTGCTGACCCCTCGCCCGCTGCTTTCCAAAGCACGTGAGTCAAGAGGATCAGCCACCGTTGTTCAATTAGGAAATTGCTGATAACGAGGCTCTCCCTTCATTCAGGCTGTAAGCCGACTTTCGCGCTCTCTATCACTTGTTGTTCTAGCTTTACTGATCTATCTCTCCCTTTCTCATAGATTGTATGTAACCGCTAATACCCGGGTTGTCATTTATGCCGCTGATTCCTGACTAACTTTACCGCCGCTTTCCTCCACAGAATGTAAGCATCTCAAGTATCCGCATCACACCTCTTTATCACGCTAAATAAATCTCACTCTCCTACATTAGTTTGTATGCAAACCTCTCTCCTCTCTTCTGTTAGTCTTCACTGATACTCACACAGCATGTTGCGACAGCTCGTTAGGAAATCCCCCCCTCTTGGTTCCCACTTCTTTGGCTAACCCACAGCACGCCTCACAATCACTTGGGCAGCACAGCTAGTGAGTAATATGGCTCAATTACTACTAACACTCCTCCGCACAGGATATTGAGTAACCTTCCTATAGCAAGTAAGTCGCTCCTGTTTACCACCAGCACCCTTATTGCAGATTCTTATCGCAGCCGCCGCAGTTTTGTATTCCAGATACGCCCGATCCCCATGGAGATGCCTCCTCACCTTCCACCTCCAGTTCAGCTACCGGTGAGTATTATACCCTACCTCTCTGTCCTTAACTAATTCTTAAATGCCTTCCTAATGGTTAACTGATTAACCGTCGACAATCGATTATTAGTTGGGGATCCGTCGTTCCTTCGAGACCTTTAATAGTTGGAAGGCATGTTGGCTTTTTTGCTATTTTCTGCCCTCCAGATATTTTTCATTGAGAGGTTTGATACTTGGATTAGGATGTAGGAGGAATCTGTGGGACCCGGCTGAAGGTTGTTTGTGTTGTGTCTGTTTCATTCCAATATTATCGTAATATCATATATTCTGTTCTCCGATGAAACCGTGTATCACAGTGTCATAAGACCAGTGCGCTTTGCCCACCGCCCAATATTTCACATTCTTTCTTGCTTGCGCGGAGCAGATCCCCGCGGCCCGCCAGAAACATGGTATCCCTGGGAAAGCGAGCGAAACGCGAGAAATAAGCGGGAGGAGTTTTGCAAGAAAAGCACTAGACCAATTAGGGCACCCGCGAGGAAACTCTGGAATGAGCCAACTGCTACGGGAGAAATTACCAACCTTTGAAGTCTCGGGCGGTGGCCCTACTACTAAATTTCACGTCCACATTAACGATCATAATAGGAAAGAAAAAGAACAAAACGTCACGCCGATCATAGCCGACCTCATTACCGAGTAGTAGTCCCCTGCCCGCACGGATCATCGCCAGGGTTCCCTTGTAAGTTAACCTTTGACACCCATATTCGCGAATCTTTGAAACAGGCGCAAAGTATTATCAGCAACTTGTAACAAAACACGGAATGATTGCGGTCTTTTATCCAACCCCATATTTAAGAATAGTGCGCCCAATCCCTAACAATAACTACAATAGATGGTCGGAGGGGGGGGGGGGTAAGAATATAGCTGTAGGTCCACCGCTCACCCTTTGACCAACCGATGTGTGCGGGACAGTGGAGCCCCCTGGGGTAGATAGCCTACCACCCAGTGGGAGAGGATGAGACCAGCGGGGATTACACTGTCCAGGAAGCAAGCGATACCGCATCTCACAGAAATCTGTGTATGAATGGCAGGCACTAAAGACCACCAAGTATGAATACCGGGCAGACAAACCCCGGGTCGGTAATCCGTACACTAACTGGAACAAAACACCACCGTTCCATTCTATACTGTGCATACTACAGTACCTGCCGCACCTCCCGCCTTCGTTTCCTGCTCATGAACAAGTCTTCCGAAACGATCCGAAGCACCCGTAAATGTCAACATCGGATACACCCCCGGGCCGGAACACCTATCCCATCATTAGGAAAACAGGCCAATGATTAAAACGCGTGAGATGTGCGCCAGCCGTGGAGTGTGGGGCCCGTCATGGGGGCACAGACCAACGGGCTTCTTTCCCCCAAGGTCCGTCTATCCCGGCTTGTGGAGCGTTAGCGCCAGGGTGCATGAAGGAACGAGCGATTCTGGCCCGTGGCCTAGCCTGCCCTGCCCGTAGACTGATGAGCAAGTGTTGGGGCTATAGTTCTAGCGGAGTTTCGGATAGGCTAGTTTGATCGCTCTCAGGCCGGTATGGGAGCTTTTGTTTGTTTTTCATTGCTGATGCTAATTTACGGCATTCGTCAGAACTATCGCTTTCGAGCACTGACAAAAAGTGCTTGTGGACTGTGGGGTCTACCTATTTTCCATTGTTCGGATCGCGTGTTCGGATCGAGTGATGCCCCATGAACCTGTAGCCCTGTCTATTCACTCGCTGATCAGGGACTATGGCAGTCTACGGTTTTTTCGTAATGTCTTTAGACCCAACTAAACTACGATAGATAAAGCCTGGGTGGGCAAAGATAGCACAATACTGGTGATATCATTATCATGAGAAAAGTATTCACAACCCCGAGCATACCACACAACTCTAACTCCCGTTCCCCATCCCCTACCCAAACCTGTGCCATCGCCCAAGCAATCCCAACGCAAAGGCAAACACGTAACAGAGGTCACGAGAAAGGAAAATAGTAAGAGTCCAACTTTTCGCATTATATGTAATTACGCAAACTGTCAAACACTGATATAAGAAATGAACGGAATGGAGTAGATGTGGAAAAAGAGTGAAAACTGTATATGATAGAAAAAAGAGCCTTGAGACCAGTGCGACAGTCGAGTGAGAAAGTATTGTGTGGGCTAAAGGGCGGGAAGGAAAGGAGGCATAGGCTGATGAATAAGTGAATGAGAATGACCGGTGATACGAACGCAAAGCAACGCGGATGCAAAAGAGTAGGCGAGGAATGAAAGAAATAACTCCCCCCTGCGCTAATCTATGATACAAGCCCCTAGCTACTGATAAAAGGAAAGAATAGGGGCCAAAGAAAGAAAGAAACGAGTGAGCGCAGATTCCAAGAAAACAAGCCATAGTCGATACGCCGGTGGAGCCCAAAACCGCCAATCCCCACCCCCACCCCATCCCCATGCTGCCAATTCCCTCTCCACTTCGTACCACATATTCGCGCTAGACCCACCCATGGCTCATCTCTTCTTTCTTTCCTCTTCTACCCACTTTGCATTTCATGCGCTAGTTTCTTCATGAACGACGGCTCAAGGATTCCCGCAGAGTATGCCGATCCAGTGAGTAGGTGTGGCCGGCCGCTTCTGGAGGGGAGAATGGGGGGTAGGCGATGGTCTCCACCGCGAAGAATGAAACTGTGGATATTATTTATTTGAAGACAACCCTTTCTTCCTAGGAGAATGGGAGGTGGTGGGGGTGGCGGAGGTGGTGGTTGGTGTGCTCAGGGTGAGGTGGGGTCAGGGAGGTGGAGGGAAACTCGCCGTTCGCGGAGCTGGCAGTTCTCCGCTTCTTGATCCGCAGAGGAGGAGGAGGAGGTCTTCGTGGATAACGTGCTGGATCTACCAGGCGCCGGATGTGTATGCAATGATTTCTTGGTAGGGCGGGGGTTAACAACCCAGTGCTCCTTCTTTGCGCGGGTTAGGGTACTCGGTGTTGATGCCCCTCTTCTGATACACACTGAGGGCAATGTAGCGAGGCTAGGTCTTGAGGAGGAGGTATCCGGGGCGGAACTTATCGCCTCGCCAGTGTCCGTGAATGTGTATGTTCATAGGCTATTAAGGGTACTTGGCATATCAACGCTCCTTTCTCTTCCCATAGAGCTGCAACCACTGACGGAGGCCCACACTCGGAATACAGCGTCAAAGGTATCTAAAGTGCGCATTAACCAGCTCTTCAGAGCCTCCATAAGCTCTCTCAATGCAATTAGGTTCTTTTGCAAGAATTAGGTGGATGGAGTGCCGAAGCAGTCGCTAGGTGATAGATTTTTGAGTGCCGTATTCACCCTATGGCCGCTCCTGTCCTCCTCCCGTCAATCGCAGAAGGTGCGCCCACATCATGAGCATTAAGACCCAAGGAAGCAGCATACTTGGGGTTCCATAACCAAGGTGATAACCGATGAGCCGCAACTGTATTGCGCGACTGCGAGTTAACATGTTTCGGATCACGAAAATTTCTGTTCGGCGGTTGTGTTACCCTACTTTTTTTAATCCTTGGTCGCATTGGGAGAGAGGTACGGCGGCCTGTAAGGACCCAAACCGCCACTGAACTAAGACAATGACTTTCAGTTTTCGGATAACCGCAATGACAACAAAAATTTAATAAATTATAATTAAATCACTCCATCTTCGAAAGTGCCATATTTTACATCATTCATTGGAGATGTTATGAAGAAAACAGAACAAAGTAAAACAGGTTTGGGGGAAGGAAATTTTTTTTCAAAAATCTCTGAATTACAAAAGTTGTTTATAGATAGCTCTAATAGTTTATTAGTTTTATAAAGGGTTTAGAAATCAAGAGGGCTAAGCAGAGCCAGGATGATATCAAATAAACAATCAAATGAAATATTGATCACTAAATCTGCTGTGAAAACTCCGTATACTAACAAAAGTGGAGAGGTCCATCAAAATTGTCCCGCAATGCTCGCCATTTAACAACTTTCTGTCTCTCGTACCACAACTCCACTGCTTTATAGTTTCAACTAAACCAATTGACTGGGAAAGACAGTAGTATATGTAAGCAATAAAGATTACCTATCCTATCCTTCCTGTAATTAATAGAAATCCACAAGCTAATCGGAGTCAGAACTATATTGAACAAGCGATGGTAAAGGGGAACCGCGGTCGCTAAGTTCACTGTAGAGGCTCTGTGTACTAAAGGCGGGGAAGTTCAAAATCACTCTACAACTTGCTCTATGCAATGACTCTGTTTCTTGCTCTACAACTCTGCTGATCCACGACACTTCAACTCTCACTAAACTAACAGGAAAAGATATGAGTATAAATAAACAACAAAGATCACCTTTCCTATCCTTCCTACGATCACTTTCATACCAAGATCTCTAACATCTCCCATACCCATCTCCTATCTCCTCTGTGTGCTCTTCATGCTAACAAAAGAGAGAACAAACAACAGACTCCCCAAAGACTCTCCAATTTGCCTCCCATGCTCCAATTTGCTTTCCGTACTCTCAATTGCCTTCCGCACTCCCACTGTCTTCCGCACTCCAGTGCAAACAAAAGAAATACAGGAACAAAGACTCCAAACAGTCTAAAACTCCCTTGATGTTTATATCCTTCTCTGCCGGAAGCACATAATAAGAATACCGCCACAATCACGCAAGTGGCAGGAGGAGAGCAAGCAGGTGGAACGGACAAACGGCTGGCCCCGGCAATGTACATCAAAATATGCGGACAGGCAGACTAACTGGCAGCAAAAAAAAACTGCTGGCTGGTGGATGGGTAGGTAATGGTGCTAACAGACGGATATTCTGGCGGACAGATATGCCAGAGGGCGAATATGCCGGTGGATGAGAAAACAAAGCCTTGAGCATGTCGAGCAGCATCCATGATTTCCAACATTAGTTTAGTTAGCTGTGGAGTCCTGTAGTCATGGTGCAAGAGAGAGTCATGAAATAGAGCAAGTTGGAGGACGACCTTGGTGAACTTCACTTCTTTTGGTTGTGCAGAGTTTTCAGAGCACATTTAGTGATCGCCATTTTGTTTCATTGTCTTTCAGTATCACCAAGGCTCTTGTTAGTCCGTTGAATTCTAAAAGCTATTTTGTCTCTCCTATGATACCTATGATTATTAAAAAACATCTTGGTTATCGGATAATGAAGGATTAACACTTTCAATTATCTTTTTTTTTTTTTTTTTTTTTTTTTTGTTTTGAGTTTCGCTTATCCGAAATACCAAAACTGATGTCTTAGTTCAATGGCGGTTTGGGTCCTTACAGGCCGCCGTAGAGAGGCATACTGGTATGCAAAGCGAAAATCACTTCCATAATAATACCGGTATTATGGTGGAATGTAAACGGATAAACAGTGACAATTAGTAAGGCAACAACACGACTCCGACCACCAGCACACGACTTTGGGGCATGTGGGGAAGTTCGCTCCCTCTCATCCAACCCTCTCGCTCTCTCTGCCCAATTGCTCAACTAAACTAACTAAGTGGTATGGACAGGAGTATACTCAAGCAGCCGTATTGTAACCAAAAGTTCCTTTCCCATTTTTTGCCAGGCCACCTTCTGATTTCAATCCCGCCACCCAAGCATATGAATCGCAACGAGAGCAGCCTCCCATCTTTCCATTGACCACCACCACCATACCTACTCTCATCCACCCAAGTCCCTCTCTCCTCCGCGCACTCTCAAACAAACAAATCAAGACGGGCTTCATAAAGACCCCCACTATTCGTAGCCCCTGCTTCGTCCCTTCGACTCTCCTGTAGTGCTTCCAACGGGTACATGATTTAATTCGGGCCGATACATCGTTTCTTCCCAGATATGCATTAACGAGGTTCAAGTGTGGAGTAGGTGGAGCAGCCAGTAAGGGATGCAGGGAAGGAACTGAAAATCCCGATAAATAATCTGATGGAAATTGATATACAATTTTATTTGCCAATTTCTGAGTCCTCTTCAAGTCTAAAACTTTCACTCGCGGTAGTCTAGGAGGAATCAACAGGAATCATACTCGTACAGCTGACAGTATGTTGGAGGCTCCACTCGTGCCGAGGTTGTGGCTTAGTCACTACGACCCGCATAGCGCCTCTCCTGATCAACTTCCCAGGGACTCGGCAGCTCAATGTAACCGGTTAGCATGACCTCATGTTGTGGCTCACCACCTTACGGCTCAAACAGGACTTGTGCACAAGCGATTCTGCAACCAAAAATGGCCAATGTCTCACATTTGTTCCAACTCCAATACTTGAATTAACAATAGGATAACTTCATAGAGGATTCAAAAAATTTAAATTCTCTAAAGAGTAGGGTCGGAAGCTAGCAAAACCGGGCAAAACTTGCATCAAAACCTTGCCATAGAGTTGTTGGCGGGAGAACAAGTCACTTTGCAGAAGTAGAGGGTCCGACAGCATACGATAACCATTCTTGAGAAGTTGCGAATTGAGTGAGGGTTTGTACGCAGCAAGTGACGTCCTTACCGTCAGCAGAGGTTCTATGCATAGTTTGTGTTGTAAATTTTCTCTACCATCATATCCTAAGATGAAATCAGCCGTTTTCCCTGTAAAATTACACGCACCAAGTCAATTTTTCGATCCCACTTGTTCATGTTGAGCCGTAGTCTACTCGTAAAGACCGTACTGGTAATGTTGAGCCGCCCAGTGGTATTGAGCCACAATGTCAGCTTGAGGTGCAAGCTGATTTTGAGCCAACAAGCTCAGGTACCGGTATGTTGTGCGGTCAAGTTACCGATAACGTGTTAGCTTAAAAACACAATTGCTCCATTAGCACGAGCACACCGAACATTGCACTCAAAGCTCAGAAAACTACTCGTACTGTAATTCGCGATTTTCTTTTCTTTTCTTCCTTTTTTTTTCTACCCAAGGCTTGTGCCGGAGTCGCGCAGTGGGTTGGTGTGCCCAGAGTTGCGAGCCACGGCGCGTTCTTGGGTTGCAGCAACTAGCCACATTTTCGGTATTTTAGGGTAAACATAATTAACCGAACATTTCGTGCCGCAACTTTCCACCCTGCGCAACATCGCCTCGCTTCCGAACACCACTATCTTTTCATAGCAATCTGCACATCTCGGTTGCCAGGCGTTGGATTGTGGGTAAGGCGATATCCATACTAACTCTTGTTCCGACGTCTAATTTGATATTCCTTTTTGGGTTAGGAGGTCTCCAGAGATTTACTCAGCGGGTTCCTCTTTCTGGGATCTAGAACATTTCTGGACGTAGCGTACCCGCCCTGAAAGTTTACCAAGCCCGCAATGCGATTCCGGGATCTGTTGGGAAACCCCTGTTTTCGCGAGGGCTGAACTGGCATTATGAATTACTGAATATTTTTGTAAATACTTTCAATCAAGGTGACACGGGATGGGGAGAACTATCGATTGAGAAAAAAAAAAAAAAAGGGGGAATGGGTGATAGATTACTGAGGTGGGGTGACAGACAAAGGGGGAAAAAAACGTGAACAATTATCAATATCAAGGGAATGAAATTGGTCTCCACTTTATTAGCTACCAAAAGAAACCCAGCTAGTCAGGTCTCTATTTATTTGTTCCTTGATGTTAATTCATTACCGAGCGCTCATTCGCCATTCTCACATCTCATTGATAGAGGTCGAGTGCTGACTCATTCTGGGACAGTAGTAGAGTAGTTGCATATGTGGCGGGAATTGTGATGGAGGTTCTAGTATTAGGGGGTGCTTTGGAGGAGGGAAAAGGAGTACAAACATTGGATTAGCGTTCCTGCCGGGCAGACAACGCGTCATACCACCCCCGCTTTGAAATGGCCGTCATACGATAAATGGTGGGGAAAAATATGCTGAGAGGTTGAGACACCAGGCATGTTTTCTACGCTGATTGGGATTAGAGATGTTTCTGTTTCCATTGGATAAGACAATACTGGTGCCACCTTAGTCGTCAAGTGGCCTGCTCGGCCAGTAGGACGTCCCATTGAACGAGTAGGCTACTTTGCAGCTCGTAGTTCCCAACGGGAAAGTATCGTATTACCATAAATTCCAACCTATCTTAGCCATGCCGAAAGGGGAATATAAATTCCCGAGTGATATGAGATAAAGGTGAACAAATCTTCAGGAAATGATTGCGGAGAATCTGGGGGAATTGCGGGCTTTCACGGGGAAAAATTAGGCATATGTAGAAGTATTATTGGTAGAGTGCTTTATCACAAGTCCTGGGACATGGCATTACTAGTTATGCAGACAGAATTCTCCTTCCTTAAGTCGCCTCCGTGCCTATCCACGTTATTCCCCTATCTTCCATCGTAACATTGTCATATGTAAACTCGATCCGACACGCCATTGTTTTAGCTATGCAGCTGCACCAGGATGGATTCGACGCCATCCACTCTTTACCTATTTCCTTCATTAGACTCTTATCCGAAAAAATAACCGTAGCTTATAATAATTACCTCTGGTCCCCACTTTCACTCACTCTAGCATCCTAGCTGGCCTGATTAGTTGCCATACCGGACTGGAAAATTACTTTCCCGGGGTTTATATATGCCCTCTCTACACCAAGTGATCGAAGCAATAAGATATTATAATGGATTCCTGGTATGTATTCAAGGTAGCTTGGGGATACAGGTCGTTGGGGAACACCATAGCCGAGGGGTGTTGGTAAAGCTGGACATTGTTACGGGAAGTTGTCGGCTGGAAAACTCATTGAAGTAGCTCGAGGGGCAGGGATCAACTTATGAGGGCTTGCAAAACATACCCAGGGCCATTAAAAACAAGATCAAAAAATTGCTTCGTGACTAGAGCTGGTGAATATTCTAGATATATCCCAGCCGCAGGGTGGCATGCTCGGCCAATGGGATATCCCCTTGACGAAGTGAATTTCTTAGCCACTGGGATGGAACATACCCAAAATCCATGACCTGAGAGTGTACAGTATTTCTATCTATCACGATAAATCCGGAGAGTTGTGCTGAATAGCCAGCAACCCGATAAAGTAAGTTGCGGGAAAAATAGGGGTCTGACTGCGCTTGATACACGTCCAACCATTTCACATTGGATATGAGGTCTCCCGGTAAGGAACAAGACAGTGTCGGGGGACTTTTGTAGAATCTGACTTACCAAGTCCAGCATTAGAGTTGGAACAGTCGTACGCGCGTCCATGGAGTCACCGCAGGTAAATGTAGATGGGAATAACGAAAGGGTCTGTGGCATCCCGACAATCCCGGAAAGTTGCGACCCTCGGCCACCGATCCCATTTCCTTTAGTGACTTGTATGAGCAGGGTACCCAATATGCTGCTAGCAGACTGCTCCCCCTAAAGATCCAGTGCAGGTATCATGACCAATTAGCGCTAATTCATTTCTCCCCCCCCCCCCTCAATATATGAAGGGATTACCACCCTTGATATATATCTTGGCCATCTCCAGAGTGCCATAACAAAACTATGCAGCACAACTTGATTCAGCCCTCCGTCACCCTCGTACCAGGTTTTAAATTATTTGGTACCCATGCAGTTCCCTATGCTACCAGCCCCCCCAATATTGAGGGTCAGGATGCGTATTTCGGGCTCTAAGCGATGTGGGTAACTAGGGCAGGTTTCTTCTCGCTTGTTGCCAACCAGAACACTGCTTGGTACATGGTGGACAGAGTTGTGCTATAATTAAACGAGCCAATACTATTATGAAAAATGCCAGAATTTTCAGTTTTTTGTCGGCAACAAAGCTCTTGGGAATTATGGGGGCGGATTGGAAGTGTCGTAGGGTTGGCAGAGTAAACTTGACGAACCTGTTCGATGACGAGGAGGAAGGTAATAAGAGTATGTATCTGTGTGTATGATAGTGGTTAGCGAAGAACAATCCAATTGTCGCGTCAGAAACTTGTGCAACTATTAGTAATCCCACAAAATAAACCCGATCGCCTTCACATGTTCTCCTGCAACTCTCCGCTCGATTATTCTAACCAAACGGTAAAGACAAGCGTATATACAAAACACAGGGAAGGCCGATATCACCACATATTTCCCTTGATTGCCACATATCCACTCTCCTCCATGCAAGTCTCGCTTTCCTCTGGCTACTCCCACGCTAATAAGAAGAAATATGGGCTTCATAAAGGTTCTCGCCGTTCGTAACCTAGGCTCCGCTCCTTTGACTTTCCCGTACTGCTTACGACGGGTACACGATTTGCCTCCGGTCGATACACCGCTTCCTCCCACCGATGCGTTAATCTACAGCGCATCTCGGAACCGTTTATCCGTACGACGAAAGGGTATCCTGGACATGCGACCAGCACCCACAATTTACGGCAGTTGGACCGGAACTCATAGCCTCCGTGGATGATTGTACTCATACCAGGCGGTCACCGGAAAATCGGGTCAGGTGTGGGATCATGGGGAAACCGAGTGGGCTAGTGACAGAAAAACATCCTGTTCCTTGAGTCAACAAGAAGGAATATAAGTATAATAATATAACGTATGATACCAGCTCAGAGGTTTTGGTTCGACACTGGTTTTTGCACCAAATTTGGCGAAAAATAGATAGTGGGTTGGTAAAACCCGAGGCCAATTGGGCAAAGCACATTGGAGTAGTGCGGTTAGGTGGCGTCGCGGGCCACGCGGAAGAAGGTATATCCGGTTGCCGGGGCAGTGCGGGGTCATAGCTCCACGACAGAGGACTCACCAACTTCCGCTCCACCGATCACACCTTCTAGCTTCTCCCAACCCAACGATCACCATTCGTCCTACAGACTGCGTTCTTTATTGCCCACCCAGCTCCCCACCTTGACCACATGCGCCCTCATTGCAGTACCGGGAATTATCAGCGCTAACGATCTTCTCGGGCAAGGGCAACGGCGCCTCCACCAAGTTCTCCGACAATTCAACACCCGGTACCGCACTTGGGGGACATGGTTTCACGGCTTTTCCTTTGGCGTTACTTGTTTTAGCTTTGTTCTTAGTTTTCGCTTGAAATTTTTTCCACCTTTTCAATTCAGAATCTTACCTTTGCAAAATTGGGCATTTTAAAATTGACAGCCTCCAACACAACCTTGCCAAAAACAAATGGAATTTTCACACCGTCGGGAGGATTACCTCTAACTCAACTCTACCGCAGAACAAATAAAAACGATTGAAATTGAGTTCATGGCTCACGATTGTATGTTTGTGGCAGCATGTATAGGGGTTTATAGCTACCACGGAGTTTCGACTTAACCCACATTTCCTCTACGGCTTTATAATTTATGGGAGTTCTGTAAACTTTTATATATTAACTACCAGTTTGGTGGTCTAGCGTGACTTTATCTTGGTAACTTCTCATGGGGGGTTGGTGTTCTCTTGGGGGGGTGCGATTGGAGGCCTTCGGCGTAAAAACTGCCACCGAACCAAAGGTTTTGACCTGAGTATGTATCATACTGAGTCATGAAAAAAATAATTAATAATTTGCGCCGAAATTCCCTATGGGGCCCATCCTACCGAGTCCATCAGTTTAAATTCACGCGACATCAGAAAACAATTTTAGATTTAATGAACATCCTGGACGCCCAAAATGCCATTCCCTAATTTACTTCCCACAATACCTGGTCCACTCGCTCGCACTCGGTTTTCACAACTCCCACGAGATCAATAATAGTACCCGGTATCTATGGGCGAATTATCGGGGCCGGTTAACCCGTCAATCGCGCGAATAGCATTCTTTGAAGAATTGAGGAACGGGAGGATGACTTGAGGCCTCTCCTGTTTCAATAAATATTTAGACTAGAAGTCCTTTGCCTTGGGAAGTGCCCCTGCGGGTCAAATTCCAGTATTTTAATACACTGTAATGTAACAGAACTAGAATTCCTACTTTTTATTGAAGGTTCTACATCGATGTTAGTTAATTGAGGTAGATTGTGGAGGTATCGGGAGTCTGGCGGAGGGTTTAGAGGTTCAATGGATTGGTGTGGAGGTTCAGGGATTGACAGGAGATTCTCCGGACATGTCTTTCCTTTGTTATCATGGGAGTGTGTGGAGCAAAGGGTAGTATGCTTGGAGAGTTACGGATAGGTGTGGTGATTCATGGAATGATGAGGATACGTTGTTTATGTTTTGCCTTTACACTGTCTTTACCATTAGTTTAGAGAAGAACGAACGAAGCTGCTTTTTCCATACCTTATGCTCTTGTGCACGTCCTACCACAGCTCCCACATAGTTCTTTGATTTCTCTCTATCGCTGCGCGAGTCAATTGTTGACTGATATACAGATTCACAAGACTTTTAAGCTGTCGCTTCTATCCAGCATCGATTGGAATAAAGGAGGAATCACCCCTCACTTCATCACCTTCCATCAGTACAAACTACTTAACGTGCCATGCATGTCGCCTAAAAATAAAGGAAACAAGCACTTGGTATTGGAGTGGAAAAAATATTCTTGAGCTTTAAACTACCCGGTTGTGTGGGAGTCATCCACAAAAGCTACAAAACACCACATTTGAGTTCTCGGAATTCCAGTACCGTATTTTCTTTCTTTGTAGTGAAATGGAATGAGGAGAACTATGCAATGAGCAAGCAAGGGCGACGGGTGATATATTGCTGAGGTGGAATGACAGACAAGGGGGGAATAATCCAGTCCCTATATGCCAATATCAAGCGAAGGAAATTGGTCTATATTTTTTTATCTGCCCAAGAAACCCCCTCAGTGAGGTCCTCATTGATTTATTCCCCGATCTTTATTCATTGCCGAGCGCTCATTCGTCATTCCCACATGTCACCGACAAAGGTCAAGCGCTAACTCACTCATAGCCTAGAGTAGGGTAGTTGCATATGCTGTCGGAATTGAGCTCAAGTGTGAGAAGTGGTGCAAATAAATCCTCCCGGAGATAAATTGAAGACTGGGAGAAAATTGAGTAATTATATCTAGCCGTTATTCCATATACGGTCCGAATGAGGGGTAGAGTGGCCAAGAAGTGACAGGCGGGGAAGGGGCCAAAACTTTCAATACATTGTTAACGGCACTCAATATCCGACCCTACTTCGCACTACTAAGGCCTCCGCGAGTCTGAATTTTCCGCTACCGGTAACCTAGCCGGAATCATCAGGAATCTTGACCCGGCATCTGGTGGAGGTTCTAGTATTGGGGGGGTGGTTGGGACGAGGGCAGAGGAGAATACTGTGAGAACATGAATAATCAAACCTCGCGCTAGGACGTGCGAGCTGTGTTTGCCGGTAAGGTGCCATACTTTTTTACATTTTTTTTTACATTAAACTCGGCCTGAAGGGGTAGGTTTTTTTGCGATGTTTTCGCCCCCCCTATCCAAGATGGAATTATGTACGTCTTAGCGCGCGCATCAATTATTCAAGTTCTTAAGGTAGAAAAATTTGGTCAGTATTCCTGCCGTGCAGACCACGAATGACACAACCCCCGCTTTTAAATAGCTATCGTACGATGGATTATGGGGCAAAATGGGGTTGGAATGTGGGACGCCGGTCATTTTTTCTATGTGGATTGGGACTAGAGATGTTTATGTTTCCATCTGGTAAGAAAATACTCCTGCCACCTTAGCCGTCAAGTGGCCTGCTTGGTCAGTAGGATGTCGCATTTACCAAGCAGGATACTTTACGGCTCGGATGTCTTAACGGGAGAGTATTATAGATTCTAACCATCCTAGCCATGTCGAAGTAGGAATATAAATTCACGAGTGATAGGAAATGAAGGAGAGACAATATTCAGGAAATAATTTGCGAGAATCCGGAGGAATTAGGGGCTTGTACGGGGAAAGATTAGACAGATGTAGAAGCATTATCGGTGGAGTGCTTTATCTCGAGTGCTCGGACATGGTATTACTAGTTATGGTAATATTATGTAGACAGAATTCTCCTTCCTTCAGGCACCTCTGCGCCCCGCCACGTTGTTGCCCTATCTTCAGGCATGACGTTCTGTGAACTCGATCTGACCCGCCGTTGTTTTAATTATGGCAGGCTAGATGGGGCACAGTCCACTCGTTGCCGATTTTCAAAATAACCATAACTTATAATAATTACCACGGGTCCCCACTTTCACTCAATCTAGCAGCATCCTTGCTGGCCGGGTGAGTTGTAATACCGGACTGGAAGATTACTTGCCCGGAGTTCATATATGCCATCTCTACACCAAGTGAGCGAAGCAATAAGATGTTATAATGAATTTCTGGTATGTATTCAAAGTAGGTTGGGCATACAGGTGATTGGGGAGCACCATAGTGGAGAAGGTGTTGATAATGCTGGACATTGTGGAGGCGGGGAAGGTTGTTGGCTGGTAAACGCATTGAAGTTGCTCGCGGGGCGGGGATCAACTTATGAGGACTTGTAAATAATGTCCGGGGCCTGTAAAGACAAAATCAGAAAATTACTTCGTGGCTGAGATATGTGAATATTCTAGATATATCCTAGTCGTAGGGTGACATGCTTGGTCAACGGGATATCCCCGTGACCAATTGAATTTATTAACGACTGGGATAGAGCATACCCAAAATCCACGACCGCGGGGTGTAATTCTATCCACCATTATAAATTCTGAAGGTTGTCGGGAATAGCCAGCGATCCGATATCGTAATGTCCGGGACAACCGGGTGAGACTATGCTCGATACTTGTCCAACGATTTCGTCTTGGATATGAGGTCTCCTGGTAAGGAACAACTCTGTGTCGGGGAGCTTTTGTAGAATCTGGCTTACTAAGTCCAACATTCGAGTTGACATTATCGTATCATACTCTCGTCCATGGAGTCACCACAGCCAAATGTAGATGAGAAAAACGAAAGGGTCTGTGTCATCCCGACAATCCCGGAAAGTTGCGACCCTCGGCTACCGATCCCATTTCCTGGTCCCGGAAAGCATTGGCTAATTCTCTAGGAAATTTCTCTATTCCGTTAGTGACTTGTGGGAGCAAGGTACCTAAAGTACTGGTGGGAGAGTGCACCCCCCGCGCAGCGAGGTCGGAGTAGAAGCAGGTCGGTGCGACCCCTCACCACCCCGCTTGATTTGTAAGGTGCCGAATATCATACTAAAGACCTAGCATCATAACCTATTAGCGCTAATTCGTCTCTTCTCCCGTCCCCGGGGTGTGACGAGATTATCTCCCTTGATATATGATACGATATATCTTAGCCACCTCTGGAGTACCATAACAAAACAGTGCGGCACGACTTAACCCAGCCCCTCCGCCACCCTCGTGCCGGTTTTTAAATTATTTTGGTACCCAGGCAGTTCCGTACGTTATCAGCTCTCCATATTGAGGGTCAGGAAGGGTATCCCGTGCTCTGAGAGGGACAGATAACTAAGGCAGGGTTTCTGCTCGCTTGTTGTCAACCGCAACATGGTTTGGCACATGATGGATCGAGTTGTACGGAAGAGATTGGCCACAATTAAATGAGTCAACAGTATTATGAAAGATACAGGAATTTTCTGTTTTTTGTCAGCAAGAAAGTTCTTGGGATTTTGGGGGGCAGATTGGATTACGGTTAGCTGATGAAACTTGATGAGGCTCTTAGATGCTGAAGAGGAGAAGCAGGCATGCGGCAACGGTAAGTAAATTTACCGGTAACTTGTATGCGCGATATCAGTTTTAAACAAAAACAATCCAATTGTCCTGTCAGAAACTTTGTGCGACAATTAGTAATGCCACAAAATCAACCCAATCACTTTCATTGGTTCTCATTCAACCCTATTCAACCCTACGTTCGATTATTCTAACAAAACGGTAAAGGCAGGAGTATAATATTATATGAATTACAGGGATGGCCGATATCACCCCATATTTCCCTGTATTACCACGTATATCCACTCTCATCCACGCAAGTCTCCATTTCCTCTGGGCACTCCCACGCTAGTAAAGAGAAAGATAGGCTTGATAAGCACTCTCACGGTTCATAACTGCTATCAATGGCAACCTAAATGGGCCCCATCGCTAGAGCGTAGTTAGGCTCGGGGGAGGGAATTATTCCACCTTCGTTACCCTAACGAATCATGCCCCGACCTGCTAAATCACCCTATTCTATAGCATCTAGCAGGAATCAAATGGAATCGGGATCAAGTATGTGTAGAGGCTCCACTCGTGCCAAGGCTGTGGCTAAGTGAGTCGCGACAACCCGCCGAGCGCCTCTTTTGCTTGTGGCTGGCTCAAACGTATTAGTACTGCCGGAGACTTGGCACCTCAACGTCAGCTTGCTGCTCGGGAACATTTTATGGCTTACCGGGTTGCGGCTTAGTCTAAAGTGCATATCAGCCTACGATTACCGGTACTCGGGTACAGCCTTGGTGTCATACCACGTGAAAAAAGGACATGGGCAGAAGCAATTTTGCAACCAAAAATGGCCCCCTTATTAGGGAGGTTTTGTTACGACCGTTGTAACAAGAACTGTGCTTATTTTGTGGCGAATTATGATGTTGCAACAAGGTCAGAACACTGGCGTTTTGCTAAGCACAGTACAAAACTTGGTGTGGGTTGAAAACTTTCCTCCTAGCGTTGGTGCAAACTATACCCATTTTTGGTAAACAAAAGTGTAAACACAACCACTTTACGACTGTCTTATTTAAGAACTGTTCTTAAGACTGTGCAAAGTTAAGCCACCGAGCACTATCGCACATGTGGAAAGGTTAGTGCCGTTGCTGTGGTGATAAGGAAAGTTCAAGTTACGACCGTCTTAGCAAAACCTCCCTATTCCAACACCAATACTGAATTAGAGCAGGATAACTTCATAGTGTAATCAGAAAATTTGTAGGCCACACGACTTCTGTTGTAACGTCTGATGAATTTAAATTCTCTGAAGAGCGCTGTAGTAAGTTAGCAAAACAGGGCAAAACTGGCCTCGAAGCCATGCCAAGACTATGGTTTTTGGTGGGAAAAAAAAGTAAACGGTCCAGCGGCATGTGATAACCACTCTTGAGAAGTTGCGAATTGAGTGAACATTTATATAATATCCAGGAAGTGATGTCATTACTACTCGCAGTGGTTCTATGAATGGTTTATTAGTAACACTGTTGCTAAATTACGAGTAAAAGAATTAGACTGGAAAAAAGCCGGAAAAACTATTAATCCATTTTCTGTTTATTTTTTTTATTTTTACCGCAGGTTTGTGCTGGGGTTCTCGGTGGTGGTGTCCCCAGATGCCATCTAGGGCGCGGTCCCCGGTCGTAGCGACAAGCCACAATATTGACACAAGTATGATAAGATGTAATATTTCGGATAACAGGGTTTGAATTAGATTGTCACTTTTGGTGCTCTCGTGCGACATATTTATTGAGTTGTGTGCACGTGTTCGGTGTTGAGTTTGCCTACTTATTTAGTACAGCACTTTGGGTAGAGATGACCGGTAGTTTTATTTGGTCTTATATAGCTCTAGATTATGATGCCCGGACCCGTCCTGCATCAATAGTGGTAAATTTCGCCATCCTGTGCTATATATCATAGTAATCCGCACACCCCCGATGCCTGGCGTTTCATTGTGGATAAAACAGTACGAATTCTTGTTCCGACGGCTAGTTTGACGTCAAATTCTGAGTTAGGCGCTCTTGCAAGATATACTGAGAAAGCCGAATCTTGTTTCTGGAATCCGCCGGAGCGTACGTCCCCTCAGGAACTTGGTCAAGTCCGCAATATGACACTCCCAGAACCATTGGAAAAAAGAAAAAATATTTATTCCAACTTCACGATGTCCTCGCAGTTGAGCGCAGAGCTGTCTTCAAACCCAGAAACTGGAACCCGGAGCCACTGAACAAACACCGTCTATGTTTATTTTTCTCGTACGATAGGAGCTGATCAAGTATTATAAAATATTGAGAGATTTGTAAAATCTTTTTACAAAGGTAGAGCGGAACAGGGAGAACGGTGAATTGAGAAAGCAAGGCGGGTGGGTGATAAATATTAGGAACTGAGGTGGGGTGACAGACAAGGGAGAAAAGAAAAAGTGGACAATTGTCAATATCAAGCGAAGAAAATTGGTCTCGCTTTTTATTAACTAACAAGAAATCTTTCTAGAGAGGTCCCTATTGGTTTGTTCCCCAATGTTCGTTTATTGCCGGGTGTTCATTCACCAATATTACATACCATTGACAGAAGTCGAGCGCTAAGTCACTCCCGTCGTAGTGGTAGAGTAGTTGCATATATTAAAGACTGAGTGAGAATTGAGTAATGATATCTAGCCAGTATTTCATCTAGGGTCTAACTGAGCGGCAGAGCAGCCATGAAGTGTGAGGGGGGAAGGAGCTGAAAATTTCAATAAATAGTCCAAGGTACTCAGTATTCGACCCTACCTTCCCACTGTTATACCCTTAGCGAGTGTGAAACTTCCTCTACCGGGATTTTGGAGGAGTCAACCGGAATCTTGGCCCCGGCATGTGCTAGAAGTTCGAGTATGCGGGGGGGGGGGGTTGGAGGAGGACGGAGAAGAAATTATGACCAATGTTCCGGCTGCACAGATTACGCATAATACCACCACGGATTTCAAATCGCTATCATACGGCGTATGCTGGGGGAAAATGGGGTGGAAATTTGGGACACCAGGAATGGTTTCTACACGGATTGAGGTTAGGGATGTTTAGGTTGATAAGAAAATACCAATGCCACCTTAGCCATTAGGCAGTCTGCTTGGTCAGTAGGATGTCCCATTGACCAAGCTACTTTGCAGCTCGGATGTCTTAACAGGAAGGTATCATAAATTCCAACCTATCCCAGTCATGGCGAAAGTCAGAATATAAATTCACGAGTGATAGGGGATGAAGAGGAATAAATATTCGGGAAATTAGTAGGGACAATCCGGTGGAATTGGGGGCTCGTTCAGGGAATAATTGCACAAGTGTAGAGGTATTATTGATAGCCTGCTTTATCACAAGTCCTGGGACATGGTATTACAAGCTTTGCCCTTCAGTGTCTTGGTGCTACTCAACCTTGTTCCCCCAACTTCAAGCCTAACATTCGGTGAACTCGATCCAACCTGCTTTTTTTTTTTTTAGCCATCCTCGTTTACCGGAGTGGATTGGGTGCAATCCTCTCTTTACTATTATCCTTTACTAGACATTTAAATGAAAATAACCATAGCTTAGAATTGTTACCACCGGTCCGCACTTTCACTCTGTCTGGCATGCCTGCTTGCCCTTTTATCTGTCACGCTTCAAATCCCAAAGTGCCGCTTACTGGGATGGTGGAGGCTGGAGTATTATGAGTCCTATTAGTTTTTGGGGGTTGACGAATCCATGGTTGTAGATCTTGTTGGAGTGCCTATAGGGCATGCGGTTAGGTTGTTATGGATATGTGGTGTTCGAGTGGAGTTAGGTTTTTGGGTTGATGTTCGTTGCCGTTGTGCATCGGGTATTTGGTTTCTTGGTGTTTCTTTCACACCATATGTCATTCGGCATATGGTAGCTGGCATAGGGCATGCGGCATAGGCCTTAGGGTGTGTGGAGGATCATGGATTGTGATGATGGTTCCAGATTGCTGAGGATGGCCGGAGATGTTTGTCTAGAGTGTTCGTTGAGTTTCTTTGAGGTTGCGGTGTTTGGGAGATATATGTATCCCGGTATGTTCTTAGCTAGTGGGAGAGAGAGCGTTTTCAGTCATCATTCTTCCTCCCATATTCTTTAGTTTTTCTGCTGCGTTTTTGAGTTGCGCTTTCAGATCTCTTGTTTCGTTGAACTCATGCCGAGAGCTTGTCCAGGCGGCTCCCTCCGGGAGAACCGCCCACAGATGAGATCATCGCTACCGGATTGGAAAATCACTTGCCTGGAGATTACATATGCCGTCTCTACACCCAAACAAGTAAAGCCATAAGATATTATAAGGGATTCTGAATATGTATTCAAAGTATGTTGGGCATACAGGTCATTGCGGAGCACTATAATGAAGAGGGGGTTGAAAAAGCAGGACATTTTTGAGGGGGGGGAGGTTGTTGGCTAGATAACGCATTGAAGTAGCTCGAAGGTGGGATCAACGTATGAGGACTTGTAAAACATACCCAAAGTCTTTAAAAACACAAACAAAGAATTACTTCGTGATTAGGATCAGTGTTCGCAAGCGGTCAGTCCGGCCAGGCTTTGCTCTGGGGCGGCCGACCTGGGCTTTTTATGTGGCAGGCCGGGCCGGACTGCGGGCTACAGTCCGGCTTTCAAGGCCTATCTGGCCGGGCCTGGCCGGACTGCAGATATCTGCAGGCTTTCGAGTGATAAGATGTGATAAAGATAAGATAAGCAGATGAAACGCCTAGAGTTATGGATCACCAATGGGCAACCAAGGAGAAAACTTCGGCCACAATAGCACCCCCCCACCACCCTCACTATTATAAAAACCAAAAAAGTAAATAAAAAATGTAAATACACGGTAGAACACCAAGCAGAAATTAATATTCGATCTAAAGCTATTTCTTGGTGTCATGGGAACAGGGCGAGGTGGTTTGGATGGTTCTATTGCCGTTGATCGTAGGTGCATGGCTAATTTTGTAAGAGAGAAATAAATCGAGTGACCGGAGAAAACAGGAACCTAACCGATTACTGGTTATGAAAATTCTGTGGCTCAAGCGGTAATAGGTAGTTGATATCTTCAGTCATCTTCGGATATCTGTAGGCATCTTCGGATATCCGTAGACGTGAGCCACCCATTAACAAAATAATGACCAGTCATATGGGAAATACCGAAAGCCTGGCCTATAAAGCTCAGGTCAGTCTCAGTCTGGCCTGGTCTGGCCGGACTGAAAGCCTGCCGGCTATCTGCAGGCCGACCTGGCCGCTTGCGAACACTGACTAGGATCGATGGGTGTTCTAGTAATATCCCAACCACAGGGTGACCAAGCGAATTTCTTTACGACTAGGATGGAGCATAGCCAAACTCCAGTACTGTCGGTTGTATTTCTATCTATTAGCACAAATTCTGAAAATTGTCAGGAACAGCCAGCGCTTCAATAGAGTAGGGTCTTGGACAACAACGTGCGACTATGCACGATACTCTCCCAACGATCCCATCTCAGATATCTCCCAGTAAGGAACAACCTAGTCTCGGTGGACTGCTATAGAATCTGACTTCCTAAATCCAACATTAGAGCTTATACTCTGTCGTACTCTCGTCAGTAGAGCCACTGAAGGCAAATGTAGATTGGAAAGCGAAAGGGTTTGCAGCATCCCGTTGACCTTGGGAAGTCGTGATCCGCAGCCACCGATCCCATCTCCTAGTCCCGGAGAGCATTAGATATTTCTCCAGGAAATTGCTCCAATCCTTTAGTCACTAGTATGACCAGGGTAACCAAAATACTGGTTGGAGACTGCTCCTTCCATGAGGTGAGGCCGGAGTAGAAGCAGGCCGTTTCAATCCCTGCTCTCGCCCTCCGTCCTTTTATCATAAACAGCTATGATTTTCAAGTGCTGGTATGATACAACCATGACCGCCACATTCACAAACTATCACTCGGTCGCAACGAAACACCAAGGCGTTCAGGCAGCAATCAAAAAGAGGGGTATCATAACTTAAGAAAAGTGTTCTCCGCCGCTTCTCTTTCCCAAAGCCACACACTCTCTAATTCAACTTGCTTTCTCAACTCAACTAACTAACACATGTGGAAAAGACAGGAGTTTAAATGAACAATCATCAAGCCTTCTCCCTTCGCGCCACTGAACTCCACACATATCCATCGCGATCTCTGCTCATCCGTGCAAGCTTCCATTTCCTCAGCTTATCCCCATCGCTAACAGAAGGGTGAACAAAAGAACGGAGGGATAAGCACCACAAAGAACTCTCCCACTGCCTTGCTACCTCAACCCGCGTTATCACTCCCCCTACTGCCGTAATACAACCGTTACCGATATCCCATCTTCTTGAAAGCAACGGGCTAGCCGGAGGCAGGACGATACCGAATTGCAAGGAAATGGCGATGACTAAATGCGCTGTGAAAAGCTCTGCACAATCAAAAGCGGGGAAGTTCACCAAGCTCGCTCTGAAACTCTCTCTATCAACGACTCTCTCTCTACTCAACTCCATGACTAACTAAACTAACTGACAGGAAAGACAGGAGTATAAATAAACGACAAAGATCACCTATCCTATCCTTCTTGTCATCACCACATAAAAGTCTCTCTAACGCCTCCCACACCCATCTCCATTTCCTTTTGTGCGCTCCCATGCTCTAAATCATGCTAATAAAAGAAAAAGAAATAGATAGATTCTTCAAAGACTCACCATTGCCTTACGTGCTCCCAGTGACTTCCGCACTGCGGTGCTAACAAAAGAAATAGTGGAACAAAGACTACCGATGGTCTATAACTCCCCCTCCGTCCATATTCTTCTCCATCGGAAGTGCTTTTCCTAAGCGCAGAACCAAAACCTCCGCCTCAACAAAGCGAATGTGCCAAAACAAATGAGTGGCGAACAGGCGGGAACGGACAAGTGGACGGGCGGGAATGAACAAACGGCTAGCTCCGGGGACGTATGACGAATATGTAGGGCGGGGGTAATGTACAGTACATTACCCGTTCAATCGATATGTCATATGCGTCTATCCAGGTAAGGTGCTTTAGCGAGGAAACGGTTGAAATGCCACGGATGATAGGTGTCAACTGCAGAATGCCTGGAACGAAGAAGCGAGTTTAGGCGTAAGAGGGGAGATATATCTCGCTCATGAATTAGTTTGAGGGAACCATTCCAATTGGTCTGGATTTGGTCAACTACAGGACAATAGACTCCAGGGTTAGAGGAGGCGGCCAGTTACGGGATCCCATGGTCCGGCATGGCGGACTGGTCCGGGCGAATTGAAGGACTAGAATGCTGGCTTGTCGGGGGTCGTGGATGCTGCTCGACATCCCCAGAACCTGTTTGACATTCACGGAACCTTCTCAATATGTTCTGAACATTCTTTGTATGCCCAACACGCTCGGGACCTGCTCCGGTTATTTGTTTCCCTTGTTCGCATAGAGGTTTCGGAGGCGCGCTTTGGATTAGCGCATCTGTTGAAGGAAAGCATGTATCCGCTGGCAGCAGTACGGAAGCGTCAAAGGGACGGAACAGTGGCTGTCCGGAGGCGACGGACAGTGGGAGTCTTCATAAAATCTTTGTTTGTTAGCATGGGAGTGCGTGCAAGGGGGGGAGATTTGTGCGGATGTGAACGGATAGGTGTGGTGATCAGTTGGAGGGTTGAATGAGAACGAGCGAACTTCCCTACCCCCAAAGTCGTGTGTTGGTGATTAGAGATTCTGTTGAGATCCTAATGGTCGTTTCGTATCATTATCGTTTCGTTGTTTAACCGGTTCACTACAACGCCGTTTTACTGCTTTGTCCTGGCCGTTTGGGTGGCTGAGGCCCGTTGGACGGCAGGTACCCATAGACCAACCTACTCGAGTAGAGGCGTGAATCCATAATTAGCGGAGGGGTATCGTAAAACCGCCCTAGAAGAAAAGTAAAAGTATCTACCGGTATTGATAGTGATTTATTCCACCCAGAAACTTGTATGTTACTACGGAGTATTCAGGGTAAGTGTGTGTCTAGCTTCCACTGGTTGGCGGAGGGCCTTTTCGACAGCTCACAGAACGGCGTTTGCTCTAGCCACTGTGACAATAGTTCGACAGACTTGTTTCCTCCATCAAACTGTTGGTATATGTTTCGCCGGGTGGCTGTAGGAAAAAGAGGGAGAAATAGTTGCACGGGTAGTGGCCTCCATCAACGGTCTAAGTTCATCAAACTTATGCTCACATCCCAAGTGCATTGAAATAAAGTAGAAACGGATGTAAAGCTTCTAATCCGGTCTAAAATAATCCTTGTCCTGACCAGGGAGGGCTAAGCGAAGGTGTTTGCTGAGAACCGAAAACAGATCTTAGAGACAGCACTCCTTTCAATTTATCATACCTGCGATAGAGGAATTTCACAAATCCTAATCCACGATACTAGGTTGTGATGCCTTTAAGGATATGACCACCTAAGGAACCAACTAAAGATTCAAATGCAATAACCCATATACTTTGAAGTCAAACTCCCCCCGACCCACTAAGCTGGACCTGCCTTATTCCATTCAGACAAAGGTATAGTGCTCGTATTTCATGATCTCGCGGGTCCTATGCGCAGTGCCTTCGCAGCATAAGTTATACGGCAGAGCAGATAGTGTTCGCAAACATCAAAGAATTGAGAGCAGTCGGTGAACTGTGATCGTGACCCACCCCCCTACCAAGAGGGTCTTCCTAGTTGCCGCGAGATATAATAAATGCGCCTGACTTGTAAGAGAATTCCGCGCTAACAAATAATATGATTATCCCTTCGTCTGTGTTTGTCACTTCCCAGTTCCCCAGAATATTCGGGGATTAGAATAGTTCAAGTGTGGCAATTGTGTAGATCTTTTCTACTGGTCAGGTCACAGCAAGAGCTCCCCGGCAATGCCACCTTTGGTATGATAACGTTCTCAGATTTACCTAGGTCTTTGACCACTCTAAAAACCTCTAAGCCTGCGCACAGATCAGGGGATACAATGGATAGCACGTGAGCGTGCGCTTATTCACTTTGTGGCGCAGAGATAACGGTAAAACAAAAGGCATAGTATGGCCCTGCCTTGGTCACTTTTTGTGTATAAGTAGGGGGATGTCTCCTACACCGACCTGGAAAGAAACAAATCCGTCCAATCCCACAACACCGCCTGGATATCAGCACTCGGACATAGTGGAACCAAGGAATACGAACAACAAGGTATGTCTGTCCCGTGTTATGCTATCTCACTTACTAGATAGAGGATTGTGGGCTAACTTAGGTGAAACGGCTGTGAGTTTACAGGAAGCTGTTTTCCAGGAGTGGCTTAGCATCATTAACGATGATTTCCCCATGTACCCTACTAGATCTCCTTGCACTTATGTGGGTGAATGTATGCTAATGAATTGTCTGTTTGTAACAGCGCTTATTTCCTCTCCGGCTTATGCAAACCCCTTGTACGTCATTGCTACTGTCGGCATTTTCTCTGCTATAGTCATCTGGCAGACGGACAAAGTCAAGTCGGATATTAAAGTTGGTGTCCGAGATCCAGAATTTTGAGTTGAAGCTTACAGATTATATTTAGGATGTCGAGGAGAAGCTTGAGGGTGTCAAGTCGGAGCTTAAAGGGGATATTCAAGTTGGTGTCCGAGATCCAGAATTTTGAGTTGAAGCTTACAGATTATATTTAGGATGTCGAGCAGAGGCTTGCAAATCGTATTCAGGGTGTCGAGGAGGTGCTTGCAAATCGTATTCAGGGTGTTGAGGGGGGGCTTACAAATCGTATTCAGGGTGTCGCGGGGGGGCTTGAAAATCGTATTCACGGTGTCGAGGAAAGGCTTGAGGGTGTCGCGCGGGAGCTTGCAAATCGTATTCAGGGTGTCAACGAGGTGCTCGCAGGTCATATTCAGGGTGTCGGGTCGGAGCTTGATGGTGTCAAAGGGGATATTAGAGTAGTTTTGTCCGAGATCCAGAATTTTGAGTTGAAGCTTACAGATTATATTCAGCTTGTCAGGGCCAATATCGTGCGTGTTGACTCGAAGCTTACAAACGGTGTCCAGCGCGCCCAAGCGGTCTTAGATGCTGTGGCAATGGAGGGTGTCGGAGGAGAAGGGCAAATGGCAAACTAGGGGAGGGGATATTTCGGGGTCTGTTACATCTGAGAGCGGGGATTCCGCTGGTGTTGAGGCTTTCCCGAATCCCCGGAATGACTAAGGAGGTCTTTGGTGTTGGTTGGTCATAGACCCACTTTTTTATCAAACTGTTAGCATCGTGTTTGGTTAATGTTATGACGAAGCTTTTTATATTTTTAGTGGGATGGTTTGCAGGGGCATACGGTAGCGACTATCGATAGAGGCTTCTTTTTTTTCGAGCATGTATTCTTGAGAAAATCATTTCTAAAATACAATTTTGTGCCAATTCTGGGCTATTTCTTATTCCCAAATTTTTGGCAGAAACACCACTCTTCTGGGCAGCTATGTGTGGGCGTGACGGAGTTGCAGGCGTCCTATTGGAGCGGAAAAGGTCAATCCCAACAGGGTGGATGTGAGTAGCCGAACACCGTTCTCATAGGCCGCTATGTATGCGCACGAGAGAATTGTGGGGAGGCTGTTGGAGCGAAAATGTGTCAATCCCGAAAGGGAAGATGAAAGTGACCTAACGCCCGTGGGCTGCCGGGAGTGAGTAGCAGAGAATTGTGAAGTTAGAGTACTATTACAGAGCAATAGTGTCAACCGCGGCAGAGCAAACAAGAGTGGCAGAACACCATTTTCGTGGGTTTTCTAAAACGGGGATGTGGGGTTTTCGGAGATGCTATTAGAGAAGAACGGTGTATACCCAGACACAGCAGATATGGGTGGGCATAGGCATTTCTCATGGGCTGCCGAGAATGGGTGTGAGAGGGTTGTGATGAGGCTGTTAGAGCGGAGCGATGCGGATCGCGACACGGCAGATAGCCGGCGCCGAACACCATTGTCACGAGCTGCGGGGAATGGGCACGAGCTACAGTAATTGCCAAGATGCTATTGGAAAGGATCGATGTCCATCCCGACGCGGAGGATGAGGGTGGCCGAAGACCATTTTGGTGGGCTACCGTTTATGGGTGTGAGCGAGTTTTGGGCATGTTGCAGAAGCGGCATGGCCTCACTGCTAAACCAACGTTTGGATGGGAATCATCCGAGCCATTACGGGATGAGCCATCCAAGATGCTCGAGTCCTCCCAAAAGAAGAATCTGCCGGTTTTGGTACGCTCTCCGCTGTCTATTAGTAGTCCTCAATCCCACTTTCTGGGCCCACCTTATCCAGAGCCGGGTAGTTTGTTGATGCTACTGTAACTAAGGATATTTGTCAAAGTGGGTGACTGATTCATTTCTCATCATCTCCGAACCATTGCTTACAATTTTCTATTTTCTTTTCGCATCCTCTTGTTTCCCTCTCCCACAATTCCGTTCCAATACATTTATCTCTCCTTCCAATTAATAGGCGTTTTTGCTCTTATAAAATATTAGCTCTACATGCAAGTCTTGACGTGCTCACCAGCTATAACTCATAAGCGCGAACACGTTTTGGCCACCACTCTATAAGCCTGTTGGCGGAAAGGAAAAGGGGAGGAAATCTGAGAAGTGTTGATATTGGGAGAAAGAAATTACGTATTGGTTGTGATGGTGGAAGTTTCCTCATGTTTCGGGAGTTCTCTCGGTGGTCTCATTTGTTCCGGAGCTGTTGTCGTTCACGGGCAAAGTCCTCCGCCTATATTTTCCCTTGCTCGTGACCGGAGTGTGTGGGGGGTAGAGCTTTTGTGGTTCGCCTGCTGTAGGTTTTATACATAATTCTGTCTTTGCTATTGCAACCAAAGCCGCTATTTTTACCCTTCTTGTGTGCTCAGGAATGACCTTTGAACTGCTGTCTGTCTACCTTCAGGTGAATAAGGAAACAGCAAGATAGATTTTCTAGCATAATATCTTGGTGTGAAATCCACTATTTTTGTAGTAAAAGAGCCTGTGCCCAGTGACTGTTGCGACCGCACTTGCACAGTATCCGGGCAAGTTGTGAAGTGGTGTTGAGCCTCAAGGTGATGATGAGCCGCCAATGTCGGTTGTGCTGCCCAGACATGCATGCCAAGCTCTCCAAGTTCTCCAGTGTTTGGAGATTGTGGTGACCAGCCACGAGATATGCATTCTAGAAAATAAGGTTAATGTGATCTAAGAGCTCTTGTTGGATATCTCGGTTGGGTTGTGAGGTACTGTGCCGGACCGGCAGGCTCACCGGCCCGTTTGGCATTCGTGTCAGGGACATTCAAGTTGGTGGGATGATTTGAGATCTCAATTCTAACGTAATAGCGATTTATGATATCTTGACTTGTCCTTGTCCCAGTGATCCCAAGCGGCCAGTCCGTCCGGCTTTAGCTTCGGCCGGACTGGCCCAGGCTTTTTTACCGATGGCCTGGCCGGACTGCGGGAAACCGGCTTTTCAAAACCAAAGCCTGGCCCGGCCTGGGCATCTGGCGGCTTTGACTAGGGTTGCGCCAAGCAATTTGTGGAACCGAACCTCCTGGACTTACTCGGTCATTTTCGTTTATTTTCGTTTAAAAAGTCACTCCCAAGTACTAGGTTATGATCTAAATTACCCATCTCTAAACCATCACGGTCGGATAAATCAATAGTAATTGGATGTATGGTCTTGCGGAAGGCAATCAAACATGCAATAGTTGAAGAGATATGATGGGTGTCGTGGTGATTGACCAGCTGGTTCCATTTAATAAGGAGTTTTAGCGAGATTCACGGCACTGGTATCGTGATATTATTACCCATATTAGCGACAAAAAAACATCAAGCAGACTGGCTGTTTGCAGATAACTTCTGGTTTTCAAGGGATCTGGCGGCTTTACCTGAGAATCTGGCGGCTTTTCCTGGGCATCTGACCGCTTTGGCCATGGTTGCGCCAAGACTCGACCCGGCGGTTGCCTGGGCGCCGCCAGGCTTTGGCGGCCACCCAGAATTTCGACCGGACTGGCCCAGGCTTTTTAAAACCACGGCCGGACTGGCCGGACTGCCGGCCCACAGTCCGGACCATGGTCTGGACTGGCCGCTTGGGATCACTGCCTTGTCCTGGGTCGGTTGTAGTAAATGACCCCATCGGGTTCTCATCATCTTGAGTACCAGTTTCTTGGATAATGCAGCACGATTCTTGTTCCAATACCCGATTTAACATCCCTCTCCAATAAGTGCTCTGATGAGATTTACTAAACAAATATAGTGGAGTTGCTGGCATCCGAGTGTTTCTAGATAGACAGTAAACCACCATTGAAACATATTACCAAGTTCACAAGAAGACGTACCTACAACCATGGACAAGCTAATTTATTCTCCGAGAGAATGCGCCGGACTGTTAATACAAAACTGGGTTTGGGCCCGAGATCTTGGGTGGGCGGTCACTAGAGAACCTTTTCGTATTTTTGCTTTTAGTTGTACCCCGGACTGATCAGGTATTCAAAATTATAGGAGGATTAGCGTGGTGTTTTACCAAAGTGAGGCAAAAGGGAGATAACCTTATATTGAGGAGATGGGTGATAGACTTCCCAGTCGGGGTGACTGACAAGGCAAGAGGGAACAAAGTGGGCAATTGTAAATATCAAAAAAGGAAATTGACTTAGTCTCTACTATTAATTCCCCTAAGCACCTCACACACATACCATCAGTGGGAGTTGAGCACTAGCTTGCTGCAGGTGTGGTAGTAATAAAGTAATCACATATGCGGTGTGCATTGGTCCCCGGGATCGGAACTTGTGGGTGAAAATCCTCCCTGAAAAATTGAGAATTGAGCGAGGTCCGACCAGTGATATCTACTCAGAATTCCATATAAGCTTTAAGTGAAGGGTAGGGTAGCAAATGAAGGACAGGGAAAGAGCTGAAAATTTAAACGAACAGTTTTGCGGTACCCAATATACCACAAGTAGTTTACATGCAGGGTTGAAAGAACCCGTTGCCAATTGGGCAAAGCACGAGCAGTACTGCGAGTACGCGTGAGTCCAAGCAGGGTCTCGGAGGTTCATCGGGAAAAGGTATAGTATTCGTATGGATAGCCGCGTACTTGCTTAGCGCGGGTCCTAGCGCCACAACGATAGGTCCGCTGAACAACCACACCAACATCACCCCCGAACTCCCGAGATGCGTGTTCCGCAGGTTTCCCAAATCCACGATCCTCAAGCTCCCAACAGATCGCGTTCTTTGTTTACCGCCACCACCCCTCGCAGAACAGGTAGCGCCCCCATTATCACTGCAGGATATATCGGTGCCAACAATTCCATGCGACAGGGGCAGCAGCGACATCGGCACTACATCCGACAGTGGAGTGCTCACGGTGGCAGGGGACATAGGGTTGGAGTCGGATCTTTGGTACCTTCAGATTGTGGTAGCTTTCTTTCTTTCTATTCCCTTCAGAATCGTTAGTTCCTGTACGTTCGCGCTATGCAGATTTGCGAACACTTCTGCCTAGGACTGTAGTTATGCTGGTAAGTCTAGGGTAGAACGAGATGAAAACCCGAAGCGCCGGGCAAGTTTTGTATGTGGATATCGATTAGAGATTTTTAGATTTCCACCCAATTAGAAAATACAGATTCCACCTTAGTCGCCAGGTGGGCTACATTGCAGCTGGGATATCCCAACAACACTCAAGTACCGTACCATAAGTTCTAACCCCTCCTAGCCATGAAGAAAGAAAGTATATAAGTTCGCAAGCGATAAGAGATGAAGGGAGATTGATGTTCAGAAAATGATTTCGGAGAATCTAGGGGAATTGGGCGCCCGTGCCGGAAATAACTAGACAATATATAGAAGCATCATGGGCGGCATGCTTTATCCAAAGTCCTGGGAGATAGTGTTACTTGTTTTGTAAACCGAATGTTTCTTCCTTGTGAATATCTGGGGAACTGTGAAAGTGTGTGGACAAGAGTGAGAGGTATGACAAACAACTTTGTTTGTCAACGCTTTATCTAAACTATCGGTAAAGACAGACGTATATGTGAAATATAATCAATGCAACTTGACCTTTCGATAGGTCACCACGCCTATCTTTATGTCTCCACACTGATCTATCAAACTTCTGAGCTCTACGCCAGACACATATACCGTACATTATAATTTTTTACGTAAATTTGATCGCCCTACACGTAAGTCGCCCTTATGCTTGGGGAAGGGAAGCTATGTAATGTGGGCTTCTGGCATGTCTTGGGATAGGTTGGGCATGCAAGTCATCGCCGAGCACCATAGGGAAAGAAGAATTAATAAAGGGGGAGACTCTTGAGGGGGGGAAGATTGTCGGCTAGAAAAGCTATTTAAGTGACTTGAGGAGGTGATCCAATGATGGGAACTCGCAAAACATGTCGTAAACAAAACCAAAAAATCATTCCACGACCAGGGCAGGTGGGTGCCCTAGTTGGTCAATAGAACATTCCAGCCGCAAAGTTGCCTGCTTGGTTAGTGGGGTGCCCTGTTGGGTAAGCCAATTTCTAGACCGCTGGGACGGAAATATGCCCAGAATTCGAGACCGCAGGTGTATTTCCATCTATCTTGACCAATCTTGGAAGATGGTACGGAATAGCGAGCGACGTTATTGGGTGATGCCCGGGACGGCAGGGTACGACTGTGCCCGATACTTGCCCACCAGGGCTTTTTCAATCTCATCTCGGATGTGAGGCCTCCAGGTAAGGAACAACAGAGTGTGGGGGACTTCTGTAAGATATGGCTTAATGGACCCAGTGTCTGAGCCGGTATTCCGCTATACACTTGTTCATAGCGTCGGTCCTGACAGTCTGCAGTAAGGTAGGCATTGAAATAAAACGGTTTGTAGCACCGCAACGGTCCCGGAAAGTCGCAACCCTTAGCTACCGTTCACACTTTTTGGCCCCCGGAAGCTTTGGATATTTCTTGGGAAAATACCTCCAATACTCCGACAACTTGTACGAGCAGGGTACCCAACATTCTGGTTGGAGACTACTCCGGTACAGCATGCTTGAGGTGGGGGTGGGCGGCAGCAACCTCCCCACCCTCTGGCCTGATATGGAATATACCAAATACGAAAGAGCCCGTGTGATGGCTCATCAGCACAACTTCTTTTCTTCCTTTGTCTCACGGGTATACCGGGTTTATCGTTCTTACTTGATAGACAAGTACTCGAGTATGCCTTCACCACCTCCGGGTTACGATTACAAAACAAATATTAACGACATAATCCACCAGCCCCCAAACACCCTGGTACCAGCTTTTTCAAATTCTTTGCTATCCAAGCAATTCCCTAAGTTGTCGGGCCGCTAACATTGAAGGTCGGATGGGTATCCTGGGCTCTCAGGCGGGATGACCACGCCGGTGTCTCTCCTCATTTATTGCTATAATTAAACAGGTCAAGACTGTCGTGAAAAAAATCCCGGCATTTTCTGTTTCTTTTCGGCAAGAACGCTTTGGGCAATATTGGGGGTGGGTTGGTCAAGCTGATTGAACTTGACGAGGTTCTCCAATGCTCCGGGGAAGCAGGGATGGGATAGCGGTATCGTGGTGATACCAAAAAACAATGCAATTGACCCATCAGGATCTTTGGGATTTTAAACGGGGACAGCGACGATAAGTAATGCAACAAACTACGACTCCAACTGCCAACGCACGACTATGTATGCCTGTGAAAGTTCATCTGTTCTCATTCACACACTCTCCGCTCAATCGCTCAACTCAACTAACTAGACGGTAAAGACAAGAGTACATATGAATCGCAACAAAGGCATCTTTCTATCTTTCCAATGATCGCCATACATATCCACTCTCGCCCACACAAGTCCCCCTTTCTTCTGCCTACTCCCATGCTAATAAAGGAAAGATAGGCTTCACAAAGAATCTCACTCTTCGTAGCCTCTGCTCCACCCCATTGTCTCTCCCGTACTTCTTCCGATGGGTGCATGTTTTGCTTCCAGCCGATAAATTTAACATCTAATAACCTGTATTCGCCAATCGTTGAAAACAGTACAAAGTGTTAATCTACAACCTACAACAAAAAAAACCGGACTGTTGCGATCGTTTATCCAACCCCATATTCAAAAATAGTGACCGTGCCCAACCCCCAATAATAGCTACAGTAGGGGTTGGCCTGAAGTGGGCGTAAATATATAGCTGCAAGTCCACCGCCCACCCTTTAACAAACGAAGTTGTGCAGCTGGCAGATACACCCAGTCAGCTGGAATAAACGGCTCTTCCCCGGTACCCCAAAGGCCCGGGACCCATCGGGGTAGGCGAATGGTTCGTAGAGACTTCCCAACCGCTTACACTGTCCGCCGGGCGATATCGCATCCTACAGCAACCTTTGTATGGACTGCAGGAAGGCAATGAGGAACGTCGACTATGAATACGCGGCGGAAAAAGTACCAAAGTAGGAAGAGTCCATAAACTAATCAGGACAAATCTTCGTCTCCACGTTCCTCATCTCGCATACAATGGCCCCTCCCCATACACCCCTCCACTCTCCGCTCATGAACAAATCTCCCTAAACAATTTATAAAACCCATAATTGTCTACTCCAGATAAATCCCAAGATCAAAATACCCATTTCAGCAGTGGGGAAATGCAAACTGAATATGCAAAACGCCTTTGAAATGCACAACCCAGTTCACAAATATCAAGGGCAGCCTCTGTGGCGGCATGTCTTCGAGGCTCAAGTGGTTCTTCATACAAAGAAACCCCAGGGTAGGTCTCGTGGCGGTTCAAGACGGGGGAGTTTGGCCCGTAGTCTGGCTAGTCTTGCCTCAAACGGGCAGACGGAATTGGATAAAATATTTCTCGGGGGAGAGTTGCGGGGTTCGGAAAAGTCTGGCTGAACTCTGTGACCAATTTATCAGATATCGTCTCTCCCTCCACTGCGGAAAGCACTTTACGGTATTCAGCAGCTCTATGGCATTTCAGAGTTGGTGAAGGTGTATGGAGACTCTCGTATTGTTCATTTTCCATTCTCTCCCTACTGAGTAGGTTAGGCGAGTGACTCCCGGTGAACCTATCGCCTACTCCCATGTAGTCTCTCACTACCCAGAGATGGTAGTATGCTCTTTCGTAACTAGTCCACAGTCATGTATGGATTATGCTTGAATAAACGAGCATATCATAATAATGTCATTATGGCGATAAAAATATTAATGGCTCCTAAGTACACCACAGCGCACCCCCCGCCTCTCCAAACCCAAACCAGTGCCAATACCCAAGCAATCCCAATCCCAATGCAAACGCACAACAGAGATCACAAGATAAAATCAAAAAGAAAGTCTGATATAAAAGAAAACCATCTAACCATGACACAAGAAATGAACGAAATGGAGTTGATGCAAGTGAAAAGTATACCACACAGGAAAAAGAGCCAGGGGACAAAGGAGAAGTAAGGAAGAAGGGTCGAGAAGGAAGGTGGGCGATAGGCCGGTGAAGGAGCGAATGGATAAGGTACTGTTTAGCTGTGCTGTGACTATTCTACTCGGTGAAAATCCCCCATACGAGGTGACCGTTTCAAAACAGAAGAATAAGCGTTTTTGTATGGGGAGTGGTCGCAGCGTTAGTAATCCTGCCGCCAGCAGTGACGAGAGATACCATCAAAACGCACCGCAAACGTAAAACAAAAAGAGTAGGCGAGGAATGAAGAAAGAACTGCCGCCAGCACTGACCCGCGATACACGGCCCTAACCGCCAAGGAAAAGAAAGAAAGAAAGAAAGGAAGGCGAAAGAAAAACGAAAAGAGTGAGTGAAGATTCTAAGAAAAACCCTCCCGTCTACAAACCCACTGCCAATATACCGGCGGAGCCCCAACACCCCGAATCCCCATGCGTATCCCCATTTCCGATCCAACTCGGACTGCAGCACCCACCAATTGCCTCTCCACTACGCACCGCATCTTCCCACAAGTCCCGCCCATGACCCATGCCTTCTTTTTCTCCTTTTCTATCCCTTGTTGCATTTCGTGGGTTGGTTTCTTCATAAATGCCTGCCTAAGGATGCCGGAAGAGTATACCGATCCAGCGCGTGCGTGGGAATGGCAGTGCTCGGAGGGAGGGGTTGGGGTAGTAGGCGATGTTTCTCGCCACGAAGGATGAAGTTGGGGATACTGGTGATCCGAAGACTATCCTTTCTTCTTGAAAGAATAGGGAGGGGGTGAGGGTGGAGGTGGTGGCTGGTGCATGCGGGATATGATAGGGTTGGGGAGGTGAAGGGAAAGTAGGCGTTGGAGGAGTTTGCAGGTCTTCTCTTCAATCTTCAGAGGGAGTGGTTGTGGTCTGCATGGGTAACGTGGTAGGTTTATTAAGTAGGTGTCGGATCCGGATGTATGGATCCCTTGGCGGCGCGAAGCTTAACAATCCGGTGCTGCTTCTCCCCGCTGGTCCGTGTGCTCGGTGTTGATATCCTCCTCTTATGGAGACCGAGGGCGATGTGGTGAGGCCGGGTCTAGAGGAGGAGATACCCGTAGTGGAACTTATCGCCTCGTCAGTGTCAGTGAATGTGTATGTTCATACGTAGGACATTAAGGGTACTTGGGATATCAATGCTCCTTTCTCCACCCGCAGAGCTTCTACCACTTGCGGAGACCGAAACTCGGAATACAGCGTCAAAAGTATCTTGAGTGCACATTGACAAGGTCTTCTAACCTGCGTAAGCTCTTTCAATGCGATTAGGTTCTTTTGCGAGAATTCGGTGGATGGAGTGCCGAACCTGCCACTAGGCGATAGCAAGCGATTTTTGAATGCCGTCTTCACCCCATGCCCACTCCCACCCTTCTCCCGCCAATCGCAGAAGATGCGCCGTGATCATGGGCATTAAGGTCCAAGGAAGTAGCATACTCGGGTTCCCATAACCGCAGCGATAAGCAATGAGTCGTAACTGTATTGCGCGATTGCAGTTTAACATGTTTCGGATCACGAACACTTCTGTCGGGTGATTGTGTTACCCCAATTTTTTTTTTTTTCAATTCTCGGTGGTTGCATTGAAGGAGAGGTGTACCGGCATGCAAAGCGAAACAATAACATTATGATAGAAGTGCAATTGCTTAGTCTAAACTGAGAAACACCAACGATGAGTAAGGCAACAACCAGACTCTGACCACCAGTGCACGACTTTGGGGCATCTGGGGAAGTTCGCTCGTTCTCATCCAACCCCCTCGCTCTCTCTGGTCAATCACTCAACTCAACTAACTAAATGGTAAAGACAGGAGTATACCCAAGCAGCCATATTGAAATCAGAAGTCATTTCCCATGGCTCGCTTAGCCACCTTCTGATTTCGATCCCGCCACTCGAGCAAATGAATCGCAACAAAAGCACCCTCCCATCTCCCCATCGATCACCACCATACCCACTCTCGTCCACGCAAGTCGCCCTTTGCTCAGCCTACTCACATACTACCAAAAGCGAGACACGCTTCACAAAGACACCTACTATTCGTAGCCCCCTGCTCAGTCCGTTTGACTCCCGAGTTGCTTCCGACGGATACATGATTTGATTCGGGCGGATATGTCCAATCTTCCCATGTATTCGTTAACGAGGTTTCAATGTGGGGTAGGCAGAGCAGCCAATAAAGGGCACAGGGAAAGAACTGAAAATCCCAATAAATAATCCGATGGTATTGATATACAATTTTATTTCGATTGCTGAGTCCTCCTTAAGTCCAAAACCCCCGCACCCGGCTGCCAGTAGTCTAGTATGATACCGTAGGAATCAACTGGAATCCAGAGCATGCAAATGTTGTGTGTGGCTCAACTCGTGCCAAGGTCGTGGCTAGTGACGGCCCGACGTTGCGGCGACTTGGTACATAATAGCTCAACGTAACCTTGTGGCTGGAGTCATTTTATATCACCACGTTGCGGCTCAACATCACCTCACTGTACGAGTACTGTTAGGCTCAAAAATCTGGTTTGTAGATTTTTGAAGTCCTCTGAGTTGTTTTACTTTTAGTTAGAGAGAGATGTTGTTTCTTTGGGGTTTTTTATTTTCTGAGAGTGAAGTGATAGGGCATGTGTGGAGGAAGGGAAAAGTTTCTCCCTGTATGTAGGGAGATTTCTCCACCTGTCTTTTGAAGTAGCTAGCGAACCACGAAATAACGAACTCGAACTCCACGAAACTGAACAGAATCGAACTAGTCTTAGTGTGCAAGTGAAGTACACCTAGCGAGAAGACTATTCCTTGAGAGTGCAAGGACCGACCGATACAAATTCTGTGAAATTGTTTTCCTTCGTTTTCTCTTCTTTCATTTTACTTTCGAACCATCCGAATACGAACCTTTTCACCTTTTCCTCAGACCGAATAATCCTTTTTTCAGTACTCGAGTACAGCGTCAACGCCATGCAACTTGGGGTGAAAAAAGGACGCGGGCACAAGCGATTTTTGCAACCGAAAATGACCAATTTGGCCCACTTATTCTAACAATAATATTGGAATTAGAAATAAGATAACTTAATAGAGTAATCAGAATTTTTATAGGCGACTTGACTTCTATTGTAACCTCTAATGCATTTAAATTCTCTCAAGAGCACTGTAGTAAGTTAGCAAAACAGGGAAAAACTGTCATTAAAACCGTGCCAAGACTATGGTTTTTGGCGGGAAAAAAAGTAATGAGCCCAATAGCATGTGATAACCACTCTTGAGAAGTTGCGAATTGAGTGAACATTTAACTTATATAATATCCAGGGAGTGATGTCATTACTATTCGCAGTGGTTCTATGAATGGCTTGTTAACTTTTTGTAGCGTAATGTCGTAATGGGAAATCTACCATTTTTGTCGTAAAATTAAACCCACCAAGTCACTCCTTCAATCACCTTTGCGGGATGTCGAGCAGAAGTCTACAGTAAGCTTTAGCCACACAATCCTGCCGAGCCGCAGAGTGGTTGAGCCGTAAAGTGACATTGAGCCGCAAGGTGACATTGAGCCACGACGCGATCTGATGTTGAGCCATCAAGCTACCGTAAGCTGTGCAGTCAAGCTACGAATATGTTGTAGCTTAGAAACACTGTTTCTCAATTGGAACAAGCATAATGAACATTCATCTCAAAGCCGGAAAAACTATTAGGTCATTTTCTGTTTTTTTTTCTTTCTTACCGTAGACTTGTGCTAAGCTCTTAGTTAGAATGCCCCTGGTTGCCAGCTAGCACACGTTCTTTGGTTGCAGTGACAAGCCACAACCTTTGCACAAGTGAGGTACTCGTATAATATTCCGGATATGATAACCAGGGTTAAATTGCTCACGTCCGACATATTTGTTGAGCTACGTGCGGGTGTTAGGTGTTGAGCTTGCCTACTTATTTAGTACAGCATTTTAGGTAGAGATGACCGGTAATTTGATTTGGTCTTATATAGCTTTAGATTATGGTGCCTGGACCCGTCCTATTGTACATCGGTTGTGGTAAAATTTGCCATCCTTTTCTATACCGTAAAAAACTTGAATAATTAAATGCTAGAGAAACATAAGGTGAACTTTTGGGACACGAGGAATGTTTTCTACATGGATTGGAATTAGAGATGTTTAGGTTGATGAGAAAATACCGATGTCACCTTGTCATCAAGTGGCCTGCTTGGTCAGTAGGCTGTCTCATCGACCGAGTTGGCTACTTTGCGGCTCGGATGTCTTAATGGGAAGGTATCGTGAGTTCCAACCTACCCTAGCCATGGCAAAAGGAGTAATTCAAATTCACGAGTGGTAGGGGATGAAGAGGAATAAATTTTCGGGAAACAAGTTCAGAGAATCTGGGGGAATGGAGGGTTTGTGCGGGAGGGTTTGTGCGGGGGGGGGTTAGACAGAAGTATGATAGAAGTATTATTCATGGCGTGCTTTATCTCAAGTCCCAGGACATGGTATTACTAGCTTTGTCCTTCAGTTACCTTAGTGCTCATCCACTTTGTTCCCCCAAATTCGGGTCTCACGTTCCGTAAACTTGGTCTGACTTGTCCTTTTTTCTTCTTCTGGCCACCCCCCTCATCGGGTGGATCGGGCGCAAGCCACTCTTCAATGTTTTCCTTCATTGAGAGTTTATACGAAAATAACCATAGCTTAGAATAGTTACCACCAGTCCCCACTTTCACTCTGTATGACATCCATGCCGGCCCGGTTATCCGTCACTCTTCCGGCCCCACTGTACTGCTTATTGGGACGGTGGAGGATGGATGTATTGTGAGTCCTATTAGTTTTTGGTGGTTGGCTAATTCATGGCTGTGGATCTATTTTTTCATTGAACTCATACCGAGAGCTTGTCCAGGTGGCTCCCTCCCGGAGAACCGCCCACAAGTGAGATCCTCGCTATTGGATTGAGAAATCACTTGCCCAGATTTCACATATGCCGTCTCTGCACCCAAACAAGTGAAGCCATAAGATATTATAAGTGATTCTGAATATGTATTCAAAGTATGTTGGGCATACAGGTCATTGCGGAGCACTATAATGAAGAGGGGGTTGATAAAGCAGGACATTGTTGAGGGGGGGGAGGTTGTTGGCTAGATAACGCATTGAAGTAGCTCAAGGGTGGGATCAACTTATGAGGACTTGTAAAATATACCCAAAGTCTTTAAAAACAAAATCAAAAAATAACTTCGTGATTAGGATTGATGGGTGTTCTAGTGATATCCCAGTCACGGGGTGACCAAGCGAATCTCTTTACGACTAGGATGGAGCATACCCAAACTCCGGGACTGTAGGTTGTATTTCTATCTATCAGCACAAATTCAGAAAATTGTCAGGAACAGCCAGTGCTTCGGTAGCGTAGGGTCTTGGACAACAACTTGCGACTATGCACGATACTCGCCCAACGATCCCATCTCAGATATCTCCCAGTAAGGAACAACCTAGTCTCGGTGGACTGCTGTAGAATCTGACTTCCTAAGTCCAACATTTGAGTTTATACCCTGTTGTACACTCGTCAGTAGAGCCACTGAAGGCAAATGTAGATTGGAAAGCGAAAGGGTTTGCAGCATCCCGTTGACCTTGGGAAGTCGTGATCCGCAGCCACCGATCCCATCTCCTAGTCCCGGAGAGCATTAGATATTTCTCCAGGAAATTGCTCCAATCCTTTAGTCACTAGTATGACCAGGGTAACCAAAATACTGGTTGGAGACTGCTCCTTCCATGGGGAGAGGCCGGAGTAGAAGCAGGCCGGTGCAATCCCTGCCCTCGCCCTCCGTCCTTTTAAGCGGCTATGATATTCAAGTGCTGGTATGATATCCACGGGGGTCAAAATTACGTGACCACAGGTACAAGAGCCAGCGTTGCAACACATGTACCTCAAATATTTAAAACGTACAATAAACAGTAGCATCATTAGAAATTAATACCTTGATTACTACCCACCTGCCTCAATCGCAGCCTTTATCCTCTCGGGCATACTCCTGGCTAAATTATTAAGGAAATCGGAGTCCAATAACTCCCAGTAATGTTCAACCGCAATTGCTGTTGCTACGAGTAGTTTCTGTGGTGGGTACATGCGTTGCAACGCGGCTCTTGTACCTGTGGTCACGTAATTTCGACCCCCGTGGATACAACCATGACCGCCGCATTCACAAAATATCACTCGGTTGCAACGAAACGCCAAGGCGTTCAGGCAACAATCAAAAAGAGGGGTATCATAACTTAAGAAAAGTTTTCTCCGCCGTTTCTCTTTCCGACACACACTCTCTAATTCAACTTGCTCCCTCGACTCAATTAACTAACACATGTGGAAAAGACAGGAGTATAAGTAAACAATCATCAAGCCTTCTCCCTTCGCTCCACTGAACTCCACACATATCCATCGCGATCAGCGCTCATCCGTGCAAGCTTCCATTTTCTCGGCTTATCCCCATCACTAACCGGAGAGCGAACAAAAGATCAAAAGAATAAGCACCACAAGAACTCTCCCACCGCCTTGCTACCTCAACCCGTGTTATCACTCCCACTGCCGTAACACAACCGTTTCCGATATCCCATCTTCTAAAAAGCAACGGGCTAGCCGGAGGCAGGACGATACCGAATTGCAAGGAAATGGCGATGACTAAATGCGCTGTGAAGAGCTCTGCATAACCAAAAGCGGGGAAGTTCACCAAGCTCGCTCTGAAACTCTCTCTATCAACGACTCCCTCTCTACTCAACTCCATGACTAACTAAACTAACTAAACTAACTGAAAGGGAAGACGGGAGTATAAATAGACGACAAAGATCACCTATCCTATCCTTCTTGTCATCACCACATAAAAGTCTCCCTAACGCCTCCCACACTCATCCCAATTTCCTTTTGTGCGCTGCCATGCTCTAAATCATGCTAACAAAAGAAAGAGAAATGGATAGATTCCTCAAAGACTCACCATTGCCTTCCGTGCTCCTAGCGACTTCCGCGCTGCCGTGCTAACTAAAGACATATAGGAACAAAGACTACCGATGGTCTATAACTCCCCTTCCGTCCACATTCTTCTCCATCGGAAGCGCTTTTCCTAAGCGCAGAACCAAAACCTCCGCCCCAACAAAGCGAATGCGCCAAAACAAATGAGTGGCGATCAGGCGGGAACGGACGAGTGGACGGGCGGGAATGAACAAACGGCCAGCTCCGGGGACGTACGACGAATATGTAGAGCGGGGGTAATGTACAGTACATTACCCGTTCAATTGATATGTCATATTCGCCTATCCAGGTAAGGTGCTTTAGCGAGGAAACGATTGAAATGCCGCAGATGATAGGTGTCAACTGCAGAATGCCTGGAACGAAGAAGCGAGTTTAGGCGTAAGAGGAGAGATATATCTCGCTCAGAATTAGTGTGAGGGAACCATTCCAATTGGTCTGGATTTGGTCAACTACAGGACAATAGACTCCAGGGTTAGAGGAGGCGGCCAGTTCCGGGCTCCCATGGTCTGGCCTGGCGGACTGGTCCGGGCGAATTGAAGGACTAGAATGCTGGCTTGTCGGTGGTCGTGGATGCTGCTCGACATCCCCAGAACCTGTTTGACATTCACGGAACCTTCTCAATATGTTCTGAACATTCTTAGTATGCCCAACACGCTCGGGACCTGCTCGGGTTATTTGTTTCTCTTGTTCGCATAGAGGTTTCGGAGGCGCGCTTTGGAATAGCGCATCTGTTGAAGGAAAGCATGTATCCGCTGGCAGCAGTACGGAAGCGTCAAAGGGACGGAACAGTGGCTGTCCGGAGGCGACGGACAGTGGGAGTCATCATAGAATCTTTGTTTGTTAGCATGGGAGTGCGTGCAAGGGGGGGAGATTTGTGCGGATGTGAACGGATAGGTGTGGCGATCGGTTGGAGGGTTGAATGAGAACGAGCGAACTTCCCTACCCCCAAAGTCGTGTGTTGGTGATTGGGGTTTCTGTTGAGATCCTAATCGTCGTTTCGTATCATTATCGTTTCGTTGTTTAACCGGTTCACTACAATGCCGTTTTACTGCTTTGTCCTGGCCATTTGGGTGGCTAAGGCCCGTTGGACGGCAGGTACCCATAGACCAACCTACTCGAGTAGGGGTGTGAATCCAGAATTAGGAGAGGGGTATCGTAAAACCGCCCTAGAAGAAAAGTAAAAGTATCTACCGGTATTGATAGTGATTTATTCCACCCAGAAACTTGTATGTTACTACGGAGCATTCAGGGTAAGTGTGTGTCTAGCTTCCACTGGTTGGCGGAGGGCCTTATCGACAGCTCACAGAACGGCGTTTGCTCTAGCCACTGTGACAATAGTTCGACAGACTTGTTTCCTCCATCAAACTGTTGGTATATGTTTCTCCGGGTGGCTGTAGGAAAAAGAGGGAGAAATAGTTGCACGGGTAGTGGCCTCCATCAACGGTCAAAGTTCAACAAACTTATGCTAACATCCCAAGTGCATTGAAATAAAGTAGAAACGGAGGTAAAGCTTCTAATCCGGTCTAAAATGATCCTTGTCCGGACCAGGGAGGACTAAGCGAAGGTGTTTGCTGAGAACCGAAAACAGATCTTAGAGACAGCACTTCTTGCAACCTATCATACCTGCGGTAGAGGAATTTCACCAGTTCATGAGGTATTCGGTTGTGATGGGGTCCCTTTACCAAAGCGCTCTCTGAAACCTTAATCCACCATACTCGGTTGTGATGCCTTTAATGATATGATCACCTAAGGAACCAACTAAAGATTCAAATGCAATAACCCATATACTTTGAGGTCAAACTCCCCGCGACCCATTGAGCTGCACCTGCCTTATTCCATTCGGGCAAAGGCATAGTGCTTGGATTTCATGATCTCGCGGGTCCTATGCCCAGTGCCTTCGCAGCATAAGTTATACGGCAGAGCAGATAGTGTTCGCAAACATCAAAGAATTGAGAGCAGTCGGTCAACTGTGATCGTGACCCCCCCCCCACCAAGAGGGTCTTCCTAGTTGCCGCGAGATATAATAAATGCGCCTAACTTGTGGGCGAATTCCGCGCTAACAAATAATATGATTATCCCTTCGTCTGTGTTTGTCACTTCCCAGTTCCCCAGAATATTTGGGGATTAGAATAGTTCAAGTGTGGCAATTGTGTAGATCTTTCCTACTGGTCAGGTCACAGAAAGAGCTCCCCGGCAATGTCACCTTTGGTTTGATAATGTTCTCAGATTTAACTAGGTCTTTGACCACTCTAAAAACCTCTAAGCCTGCGCACAGATCAGGGGATACCATGGATAGCACGTGAGCGCGCGATTATCCACTTTGTGGCGCAGAGATAATGGTAAAACAAAAGGCATAGTATGGCCCTGCCTTGGTTACTTTTTGCGTATAAGTAGGGGGATGTCTCCTACACCGACCTGGAAAGGAGCAAATCCGTCCAATCCCACAACACCACCTGGATATCAGCGCTCGGACATAGTGGAACCAAGGCATACAAACAACAACAAGGTATGTCTGTCCAGTGTTATGTTATCTCACTTACTAGATAGAGGATTGTGGGCTAACTTAGGTGAAACGGCTGTGAGTTTACAGGAAGCTGTTTTCCAGGAGTGGCTTAGCATCATTAACGATGATTTCCCCATGTACCCTACTAGATCTCCTTGCACTTATGTGGGTGAATGTATGCTAATGAATTGTCTGTTTGTAACAGCGCTTATTTCCTCTCCGGCTTATGCAAACCCCTTGTGTGTCATTGCTACTGTCGGCATTTTCTCTGCTATAGTCATCTGGCAGACGGACAAAGTCAGGTCGGAGCTTAAAGGGGATATTAAAGTTGGTGTCCGAGATCCAGAATTTTGAGTTGAAGCTTACAGATTATATTTAGGATCTCGAGCGGAAGCTTGAGGGTGTCAAGTCGGAGCTTAAAGGGGATATTAGAGTTGTTGTCTCCGAGATCCAGAATTTGGAGTTGAAGCTTACAGATTATATTCAGCTTGTCGAGGACAACATCCAGAGTGTTGGCTCGAAACTTAGAATCGGTGTCCAGCGATTCCAAGATACCCTAGTGAATGAGGATGGGGCGATAGAGGATGTCGGAGGGGTGGGGCAAATGATGAACGAAGGGATGGGGGATATTTCAGAGCCTGTTACATCGGAAAGCGGGCATTCCGCTGATGTTATGGCTTTCCCGAATCCCCAGAATGACTGAGGAGGTCTTTGGTGTTGGTTGGTCATAGACCCACTTCTTGATGAAACTGTTAGCATCGTGTTTGGTTAATGTTATGACGAAGCTTTTTATATTTTTAGTGGGATGGTTTGCAGGGGCATACAGTAGCGACTATCGATAGAGGCTTCTTTTTTTCCGAGCATGTATTCTTGAGAAAATCATTTATAAAATACAATTTTGTGCCAATTCTGGGCTATTTCTTATGCCCAAATTTTTGGCCGAACACCACTCTCCTGGGCCGCTATGTGTGGGCGTGACGGAGTTGCAGGCGTCCTATTGGAGCGGAAAAGGTCAATCCCAACAGGGCGGATGTGAGTAGCCGAACACCGTTCTCATAGGCCGCTATGTATGCGCACGAGAGAATTGTGGGGAGGCTGTTGGAGCGAAAATGTGTCAATCCCGACAGGGAAGATGAAAGTGACCCAACGCCCGTGGGCTGCCGGGAGTGAGTAGCAGAGAATTGTGAAGTTAGAGTACTATTAGAGAGCAATAGTGTCAACCCCGGCAGAGCAAACAAGAGTGGCAGAACACCATTTTCGTGGGTTTCCTGAAACGGGGATGTGGGGTTTTCTGAGATGCTATTAAAGAACGGTGTATATCCCGACACAGCAGATATGAGTGGGCATAGGCCTTTTTCATGGGCTGCCGAGAATGGGTGTGAGAGGGTTGTGATGAGGCTGTTAGAGCGCAGCGATGCGAACCCCGACACGGCAGATAGCCGGTGCCGAACACCATTGTCAAAAGCTGCGGGGAATGGGCATGAGCTACAGTAATTGCCAAGATGCTATTGGAAAGGATCGATGTCCATCCCGACGCGGAGGATGAGGGTGGCCGAACACCATTTTGTTGGGCTATCGTTTTTGGGCGTGAGCCAGTTTCGGGCATGTTGCAGAAGCGGCATGGCCTCACCCCTAAACCAGCGTTGGGATGAGAATAATCCGAGCCATTACGGGATGAGCCATCCAAGATGCTCGAGTCCTCCTAAAAGAAGAATCTGCCGATTTTGGTACGCTCTCCGCTATCTATTAGTAGTCCTCAATCCTATTTTCTGGGCCCACCCTATCCAGAGCTGGATAGGTTGTTGATGCTCCTGTAACTAAGGGAGGATATTCGTCAAAGCGGGTGACTGATTCATTTCTCATCATCTCCGAACCATTGCTTACAATTTTCTATTTTCTTTTCATATCCTCTTGTATCCCTCTCCCACAATTCCGTTCTAATACAATTATCTCTCCTTCTAATTAAATAGGCGTTTTTTCTCTTATAAAATATTAGCTCTACATGCAGGTCTTGACGTGCTCACCAACTATAACTCATAAGCGCAAACACGTTTTGGCCACCACTCTATAAGCCTGTCGGCGGAAAGGGAAAGGGGAGGAAATCTGAGAACTGTTGATATTGGGAGAAAGAAATTACGTATTGGCTGTGATGGTGGAAGTTTCCTCATGTTTCGGGAGTTCTCTCGGTGGTCTCATTTGTTCCGGAGCTGTTGTCGTTCACGGGCAAAGTCCTCCGCCTGTGTTTTCCCTTGCTCGTGACCGGGGTGTTGGAGGGGTAGAGATTTTGTGGTTCGCCTACTGTATATTTTATACATAATTCTATCTTTGCTATTGGCGTTTGTGTAATCCGAAAAAAAAAAAAAATCTATGGCCATGCCTTTCCTACCCTTTCTATCCTGGATAGGTGCTATGGTGAATGCAATCGGTTGATGGTTGATGTACTGTACTGTACCGGTATCTCTTGGCCACGGCTGAGGTTATATGAGGAGAAATATTATATGAACGCCGGGCCTTACCCCTAGTTCACCCTCAACGCCGCCAATATACCGTAAGAGCTCGAATAATTAGCCCTCTCTTTGCTCTACTATTTTATTTTATTTTAATTTTTTCTTCGATATTCCATTCGCTTTTATTCCTTAGCTCTCTTCTTATTTGTCCTCACTGAATTTGTTTCTGTTCACTTTCTTGCTTCCTTTCACACTGTCTTTCCTCTACTTTTAATATTTCAGAATTCTTCAATCTCTCTTAAATGTTTTCGCTTTGAGTATACACTGCCAGACCCTTCTACCGGGTCGGAGTTCTTTTGTAGGAAGTGAGAATAGTCAAATCCGATCTTCTTGGATGCCTTTAGACAACCCCCCAGTACGTTGGGCGATAACAACGGCTTCTCGCTCAATCCTCGATGAGTTGGTTAACTGAGTCAAAGCCTGAAGGGAAGATGTGTCAATAGAGATTTCAGGATGGACCTTCGTGATCTTTCCCGGCGAAGGCAGTGCGAACGAATGAGAAGGATCAAAGCCGAAAACCTCAAGAGAGAAAATCAATTCACCATCCTCACGTCCTGTTCGCCTGTTCTGTCTTCGTTTCTTCCTCTCACAACATGCCCTTGAGAACCCCTTGAATACGAGAATACCTTCTAGAGCATCACAGAATTCATGGTGGATAAACAGCACAACGTGCTTGCGAATATCTGCATCTGCATCTGCTATTACGAGTCCATTCGCATCCCACACAATATCTAGCTTCTGTGATTAGATTACCATTCATCAAACATAGTTATTGCTTAAAACCACCTTCTATTTCATCCCCGTGCGGGAACAACACCGGTGACCACTCTTACATACCCGTATACGTACAAGTACCGGTAGTGCCGCGCCCCGGCTACTTGAGTTGGCGGTAACTTATTAAGTAGGAGATCGCCTTCTAGATTGGTTTGGTAATCTTACATGTCCCAATGATTCATTGACGCAGTAGGTATGGGATTGTCAAGATATTACTTGATAAGTTAATATAGTTAACTTGGACTGGGTTAATTTGGAAGCCCCCATATAAAATCGCTAGACAATCATGAAGTGAAGACTTTCACAGTATCATAGCATTTGAGTTCATGGGTTGTTGTTGTTGACTTAGAGGGGTTAGGGTTCGAAGTTGGTCATACTTTGGGTCGATTGAGGGGTTGATGTGCATTCACTGGCACTATGCCCGAGCGTAATGAGAACTGTAATAACTGAACTGCGCGCTAGGACGTGAGAGTTCCTTTGTTGGTACTCGAGTTCAAGTATGATAAGGTGTGGGACATTTTTATTATTTTTATCTTAAGCTGAGACTGAGGTGGTCAGTTTTCGCCGTGTTCTCACCCCTCTATATCCAAGAGAGGGAATCCACAGACCCCTTAGTGAGATCCAAATATTCCTGTTCTTACGGTATTCGAGTGCAAGCTCTCGTGTTGCACCGCACTGTAGCACACTTGATAGTTAGTTAAGCTGAATGAGCCCCTGGGAGATGAGCGGCAACCAACCCGTTTCAGGTTACACAAAATACCAGTGACTAGAGGGATGCTAGGATTTGTTGTCGTGAAATTATTGCATGAACCGCAGGCGTGTGGCCTCTCACACAGCCTTGCTCAAGGATATCATTCCCTCGGGAGAAGGCTCTTAACCGCGCCGATACCCTTTGCCTTCATCTTTCCATACCCCCTTCGTCAGCCAGACTTCGAACATGGACTATAAGGTTGATAAGTCATTTAACGTCAACATTTTCAACGATACCATCCACGAAACCATAGCGGATGACAAGTCCTAGGTGGTACGGTTGCTGTCACCATTCAATATAATTTATTTATCCTTGTATCGCCGACCCGGCATCAACAATTGAGCCACACAAAAGACATCAACACCCAAGGAGCAGTAGGCTCGAGAGCGTGGGACAATGGATTTTTCAAACATCCGAGTTTCGTCAGTGGTACCAGAGAAGGTGGATCTCCTTGCTCAGTACTATTTTACCATGGTAATCCGGGTGTGGGGAAGACTCATCTTTGGTATGATAACGCAAGAAATTGCGGGAGAAGGCCCACACTACTAACTGCCTGCAATTTTAGCTCTGTCATAATCCATCATTTTCATGGCAGTGGACAGGATAGCACGATCGCAGGGCTGTATTGTGACTACCATGATAAAAAGGAACAGGCTACATCGAACATGCAAGGAGCCATGTTCAGATAATTGGTGGCTAGATGGCACACCCCATCCCGGAAGACATACGCAAAGCTTTCGAGGACGCGAAGGACCATTTGGGGGGGGTAGGCCCTCAAGTTCCTAGGATTGTCGATATGCTGAAGACGGCGATTTCTCAAAGACAATGGGTGATTATGTGTACTTTCTCAACAAGGTTCATGGACAGCGATCTAGACACTTGGTCAGATCGTATGGCAAGTAAATTTAGATGGTGCAGTATGATACAAAGATCGTACTAGAATATCCTAACTGGGGAAATATTCGCAAAAGAAAAATAGAAAACGAAAAAGAACGAATGACTGATCGGCCAAACACAGGTAACGGAGAAGGGAAAGCCGAATTGGATGAAGAAAAACAACCGACAAAGAGAAAACAGGCTACCTTTTATCCTCTCTGAATCATCCAGACCCTCTGCCGCATACTTCCAGCGTATGACGAGTTCTCTACCACATTCAACTTCGCTAGGACCCATTTATTGTAAGGCCTAGGATTGGAGAATTTGACCGCGGGTATGAGTTGACCGAGGGATGAGTATGGCCGAGGATATGCCTGGCCACAGTATCTCCACATGATAGGGGTACTTCCTTAAAAAAGGAGACGTTGGATGTGTTGTCGCAAGTTGTGTTTGATGTGTATGGCTGGTCGTTAGTCATACACGCAGAAGGTAGTGATCGTATGTGTCGGATTTTGGTGTTACTTGGTGTTGGATATTACGGGTATTTGCCAAAGCTTAGTCATTGGTTACAGGACCCGCTTGGCTTGTTTGTTCTCTGTTCTGTTTTTGCTTTCGTTTTCTTCTCTCCTCTCAACAACCTCATACCTACGAACAGCTAATAAAACTGTTTTCAACACAACCTTCATTTGACCTCTGATCTCTCTCCTTTGCTCTCACATCCCATAAATCTTCACCCGTATTCGGCCAGCAGTCAATTCATTCCTTCTGTTGTCCAAAGTGCTCGGTCTGCCACAATTTGATTCTAACACTTGGTCAGAAAATACACAGAACGTGATTTCTACATGTTTTTCTGACTAAGCATGTTAGGGTCAGGGTTGTTGTTTCATCTCCGGACAGAGTGGATATGTGGTGACCAGCCAAAAAGATCTCCATCCACCAGTATTGATGACTTGAGTGAATTGCTCCCGGCGCATCGAAACGGCCAAGCCGGTCCCCCTAGGTTCTCTGCAATCTATCAACCGGGACTTGCCAAATGTCGGGTTATTCACGACCGGACGGTTGTCCATCCTTGATGAGGTTAGGAGTCACTTCCTCACTGTGGATACAATCTCAGTTAGTCCAGTAAAGGAAGACACCAAGGCATTTTTGAGGATGAAGTTAGATGGAAACGCAGAACCCGACGCCATGGACGAGAGGCTGGGAGCTGATATAATGGAAGCCAATTTTCCAAAGGCGAGTCTTGATATTTGAACTATATGAAAACAAGATTTATAAGTAAGAAAGGAAAGAAATAAGGGAAGGAAACAGTGAGGAAAATCCATCCATCTTAACAGTCTTGAGTAGCAATTGTTGATTCGGCCGGCTAGGGTTGTGGAAGAGTTGCCGCTCCCCTTGCAATGGGAGAGTGTTACCACTGACATGTCCCAAACAAAGGCTGGCTGCGTGCGGTGGTCTGTCTTGGCCTGCCGTCCAGTGGTCAACATCCTCCCATATCCTAGGCAGGCTGCTAGGTGTTGTCTACCGGGCTTGGGGGTGGCTGCACTGGAAACATATTGATAGCCTTATGCGTTCCTTGCATGAAAAGTCGATCTATCCCTTGTAGGCATCGGATCTCCACCTGCCGAGCGTTTGGATCTTGTTCTCTGTTACACCAACTTCAGCTGCCCAGGTCGCAGCTCCCCTACGAAAACTGTGGCCATTCCAGGAGCCCTGGCCCAAGCCAGTACGAAGTGCCAACTCCTGTAGTTTTTAAACTACATATTCCCTTATAAATGCCTATAGCTCCATCTATCCAATGCAGAATAATAGAGCATGTTGCGGACGGTGGTTATCGATGGCTAGGAATGCCTTCATTGCCTCGACCGGGCAGCCCTGATCCTTCGTTGCTGCAATGGTTAACTGGATCCCCTTCCGGAATGGGTCAGTATTTAATTGTTATGATACAGGTGCTACTAGGGAAGTTCTGTTATGACGATTGCAATGCCGACTCTCCTTACCCGGGAAACAATACATACTTTCTAAAAATTCCCACTGGCGCCCCATGGTCCAACTCTGCACACACAGGTACTGTAGTCTTAAGAATAGTCCTGAAATAAGGCAGCCACAATAGGTCTTTGCTTGCACTTTTGTTGAGCAAACCCTGGTTAGCACATTTCGTGGCTTATTATGTTGGGCTCAAACCTTTACCGGTAGTCTAGTGTTCTGGCCTTGCTGCTGCACATAAATTACCGGTAACTCACCTATGTCTGAGATTATGTGAGGTTACTTTACGTCCCTTGCGGTCTTTCCCCGATTCTCCCTCCGACAGGCATTCTATCAAACAGTGAATTTTGTCCCCAGGTATTGATTTAACGGGCATCCTATGAGGTTTCCATTTCCTTATCCCCGCGGTTAATGTAACCCATCTGGGGGTCTCGGGTATGCGTATGAGACAGAAAGAAAAACAAAAAAAATCCGAAAATGGAGAAGTATCGCCAGCGTCCTTTTTCACCCTCATTGAAGTACTGTATTCGAATAGTTGATCGCCTCCCTTGTGGGCACTCTAGGGTCTGCTGAGAGTGTTGAAATGGATGCCGAATAAAGTGGCAACTGTGGCGGAACCGGAGGGAGGCTGTGCCAAGTGTTAGCCTTCATTTCCCTTTCCCTATGATATCGCTACTCTCACGGTGCGTGGTGTAAATTCACTTCGATAACGGAATTGTTTGTGCATGGTACAGCATATTGACTGATTAAGCCTCCCTCATGGGCTCCCTGGCGCTGTCTCTTGATAAGCAACGGGTGAGTGAACCCTACTACTCTAATTTAACTTTCACTGAGCAATTGCGATTCAGCATGTTTCGGATCGCCAAGACTTTTGTCGAGTGGGTTATTATGGCCCTCGAGTAGACCAGACTACCGTACGAGTTGTCGCACCTGTGTGAGTGTCTGGGTGTTATGACACCATTTTTCTCAACCCTTATTTTTCAACAAGGTATACGACAGCGATTCCGGATGTGGTTGACTTTCGGATTTAAATAGAATAACCAGGCAAAGATAGAGAGATAGAATTCAAGTATCCTAAACGGAGAAATATTCTCGCGATAACAATAGGGAATAAAAATACGGGAAAGACTGTAACGAGACTCCACTGAGTACTATTACAAGTAGCCAAACCTATACCCATACCGGTATCAAGAGACTACCGTGGTAGGGATGGCGGTGGACTTAGGTCTACCGAGCGGAGGTACAGGTGGTTAGGTACCTCAGTCGGGCATACTAGGCCATACCAAAGGTACATAGGTCCTAGTAATGGTTGGGGGTTACCCTACTCTGTAGGGTAACCCAAGTAGTCGATTTGGGAGTTACCCTGAATTACTCGACGGAGAGTCCAGGTAGAGTTACCCTACCTTCGGACTCGGGTTACCCTGCCTTGGGCCACGGGTTACCCTGCTATGGAGTCAAGTTACCCTACCTTGAAAGTAACTTGTTACGCAGGACTTCGGGGGAAGTTACTAGATTGTTTGTCACGCGAAACTACATAGGGTGTTCAAATCTCAGGTTGTGCGGATCACTCCGGCACAACCAGTTGAGCTCCGAACAAGCTGTAACTTGGAGGTGTAGTGGCTAACACCCCCCTCCGGCCCCGTTATAAGTCCCTAGCGTCATGGGCTACAGCCTGAAGAGTTGCTGTAAGTCTAGCAAAAGTCTCCCAGTGGAGATGCTTCCATAACACCGTATACGTCCACGCCGTCCGTCCGACCGGAGGCTGTCCCCAGGATATATGAGGGGACAGAGGAGAACCTGGAGAATAGCCTCCAGGTGGTTTCGTGTAAAACGGACCAGAACTGACGGAGTAATACCACTTTGAAGTTAGAAGTAGTATGTGAGGTTACCGGAGGCCAGTAGGCGAGGTAACTGAAGTCCGTTGCCCCGAAAGTGTAATAGTATTGGAGAATCGTTAAGGACTCTAGGACACTAGTCTAAGGTCACGATAAGACTTGCTTTTAGGAGGGTTGACTGTGGGTAGCGCCTATTGGTAGTCAACCTCCAGAGTGGTCTATCGGGGGAGCTACGTGGCTATCTTCTGGAATGATATGGAAATGAGTAGAACCGGATAGATGTTCAGAAGCCGCGAATGCTTGCAGAAGACTAAGTGTATATGGGTAGAGAGTTCCATAGTTGGTATAGTATCCACACGGGCATGACAGCTCGCCACTGGCATGACCACAATATGAAGAGTTTTTACTCCTGCGGCTGTAATGGAGATGCAGCGGCTAAAACACTTCTGTCAGGTTGATGTTAGAAATCCACGGAGTAGTCTAGTTCGCTACGGAGGATCTTTGGTCCGATCCGTAGAGGTTGGCTAGACAGCCCACGGGAGTTGGGTGCTCACGAACGCAGGGTAGTGATGGGGAGTAACTGGCAGCATACGAAACCTACTTAAGTATATGCGAGTTCTCCTCTACTCTGGCAATCAACTACCTCTCGAGATCAGGACTTAATTGAGTAAAGCTGCGGCTTAACGATATTAAGTTTTACCGTTTTATTTTTTCAACGCTCTGCTGTTGATTATCTTTATCTTTATTTCTGAAAGAATACTTCGGTGCGGTCGCAACCTCGGGATCCATCTTCCCAGAGGGAGCCCCCGTTACAAAGACTGAAAAGACCCAAATACTTGTAACGGAGGAAAGAGAGACAATTAATTCGGATAGTGAACGAAAACAACTAACAAAGGGAAAACAAGCTGCCCTTTATCCTTCCCTGGATCATGCCGATCCACTTCCACATACCTCCAGCGTATGCCGTGTTTCCCATCATCCCCACTTTTACTTCTGCCCATCCTCACTGCTTCGGCCGAGGATAACACAATTCGGCCGAGGGTATTCGGTATCCCATATGATAGGGGTAGGACCTGCATACGGAGTCGTCGCATGTATCGTCGCATGTGGTGTTTGAGTGTAGGACTACGATAACCGGTAGTCAAACATAGAGGCGTCGGATATGTTTGATATGCCAAGAGGTTTAGGGTTGTGGGGTCGTTGCCACAAGGAAAACCTGCGGTGAGCAGCCAAGAAACATTTCCTTCCAACACTTATCTGCTGGGTTCAAAGGAGCGGTACTCTATGCAAGACGTAGATCACTGCCGTTATGTGATAGGTGCCATAGGATAGAGTAAATAGCTAGAGCGCATGATTTAGGCAAAACTACTGACATTATGTCCTCGGGGGACTTGGAGTGATACTTTTCTCTTATCAATCCCATAAATTTTTTGTAGATTGTTTGTTTCCCTCTATTTGGTTAACCGGTGAATCGTACCTGTACAGTCCTGTCCGGAAAGTCTTCACACCCCTGTAGCGCAACCGGGCAACACTCCATCACCACAACAACTACCTCCACCATGACCTCCCCACATACCAGAAGAGCAAGAGAAGACCTAAATAAACAAATATATACCCTGTATAAATATACAGATATGGGATATAGTAAAATTTCTCAGTCTCTTGGCAGCTCCAAAGCTACTGTTCACCATGTTGTCAAAAGAGCTGAAGCAAGAGGTGTAAACACCCATGATGCAAAAAGAGCTTGAAGACCAAACAAGATTACCGACAAAAAAAGAAAGATAGTGGAGTCTATTATTGATGCTGAGCCTCATTTAGCATTAAGAGACTTTACCAAAAAAGCTAATATTGGTTTAGGCAAGACTACTATTGATAAGATCATATCAGAAGCTGGTTTTAAGCTTCTGATACCTAGGAAAAACCCTTTTTGGAGGAAAGTACAGAAGGAGAAGAGAAAGGAGTTTGCTAGAAGAAGGAGGAACTGGAAGGGGGCATGGAATTGGGTTGTTTTTGTGGATGAAGCCACTATTGTTTATGATCCAAATCCTACTGGCAGAAAGGTCAGAGTTAGACCTGGTGAAGAGCTGGAGGAAAAAAACTTAAAGCCTAGCTTTAAGTCTGGGAGGACTAGCATTGGGGTATATGCTGCAATCATGAAGGGAGGAAAGACTGAGTTAATTCTTGTGAGGAAGAGGAGGGAGGAGGAAAGAACCAGCAAAAGAGACAGACTTGGCCTCAATTCCCACCAATATGCAACTGAGATCCACCAGCCATACCTTATCCCTTTTATAGAAGGTCTGGATAGACCTTCTGACAACATCTACCTAGCAGCAGACAATGCCTCCTGGCATGGTGGTGAGGAAAATCGAAAATTGGAGGCAGACTGTGGTTATAAAAAACTCCCCTGGCCACCCAACTCACCAGATCTCAATCCAATTGAGAACACCTGGGCTTTACTCAAAAGAGCCCTCACCAAGCGATTCTCCAGGCTTGAGAGAAGGCCCCATAGTGCTGCTGAATTGTTTGAAGCAGCAAAGGAGGAGTGGGAATTAATTCCCCAAGAGACATTGGATGCTTGGATAGATAGAATGCCTGAGAGAATTCAGGCTGTTTTGGATGCAGATGGAGGTCACACAAAATGGTAAAAATGTTTTTCTATTATTTACTAGCTATACTATCACTATTTCTTTGATTGGATTATCTACATTTTTTTTGAATTTTTTATCATGTTGGATTGTGGTTGTGCGGTTGCCGTGTAGGGGTGTGAAGACTTTCCGGACAGGACTGTACCGCCCGTAGTAAGGTGGAGGCATGGAACGAATTCCCTCTCAACTGGATTGTCGACAACACTTCTCGGATAACTCAGGTAGCTACTGGTACTACATGGTACTCGAGTAGTAGAATTAGAGAGATCGGAGAATACTTTAGTTTACAAAATTCTATACGCGTTGTCAGGTAGCGAGCCCACAAAACGCCTTAGCGTCATTAAATGGATAGAGCCTTCGGGTAGGAAAATGTGAATTGATAAACCAAAGGGAGCGAGGCAAGGGAAACGCAAAACTAGGTTTTTAGAAAGAGATATTAAAAAGGAATATTAGATAATCTTTCAGTACAACGCTATCAACGTTTCGGGAATAAATCTTCCCCGAGTCCCCCTCACAGTGGTTGCAGAGAAAGGAAACGGGATACGTAGGGAAACTCGGGAGAGCTGTGAATTTTGAGGGCAATAAGAGATTTGGATCCAAGAGCCAGGCGCTGGGGATGGCCTTTCTGATTAGCGGGCACTCCGGATGTTGTAACGGTAAAAGTTCAGTGAATTACCGGTAAATTTATAGACGAGGCTACCCCTCAACTCACGATGGTGGTGCACCCCCATGTGCCAGAGATAATTCGTCTTCTGTTGCGCCAATCAATACCTACGGGTAATAAGGCAGCTTTTGTGAACACAACCTCTCTTGTATATCATACTTTTACCACCCGGATCTAAAAGAGGCGGTATGCAATTGCGCTCGTGACCACAACCAACAAAAAGACTAAGTCACGGGGAACCCCCACAGCTAGGGAGCAGCTGCCGCTAAATTTAGCTCCGTGAAGATTTGAAAATTATCTCTTGCATGGGCGTCCGGGTGTGGTGGGGTAGTCGAGCGGGTGAGTGGGTGAATATTATGGGGTAGTCGAGCACGGTATGTACTGTACCAATCAGGTGAGAAGTTACAAGTAGAAGGGGGCGAATACGACCCGAATGCCTGTAGTGAGTGGGGAGGAGTCAACCGAGTCGCCTGGCTCCACGCCGACCATTTTGTGCTCTCGAGAGAGGTGTACAAGTAGTCACCAGGCTCCCCAATATCTTTGCCTCTTCTACCCTTTTCCACCTGGTCGAAAGTCACCTTACAAGTCGCAAAGGAGTCAACCAATTCTTTATTCGGCAAAACGGATCTTCTCTCTATCCACATTTCAATTGATAAGATGGGCATTGGGCAATCAAGAAATCACGAGGACTATGCTTGACCGCAAGGGTACGCCATGGGAATGTCTCTCATATACATCTACGCATTTAACCATTAATCCCAACAGCGGTGATTCTAGTGCCGGGGCCAATATCAATATTACGGGTGACGGTAGCCACAACTCCGGTTCTCATAATAAGTTCTCTTCTGATAATACCACTATCTTCAATTTCTGGGGCCGCACGAACTCCCAGAACCATACCGAAATTTTACGGTGCCTATTCACGTCCAGCTACGAGTCGCACAGAGGCCGGGTTCGTGAGCCGACCGAGGGAACGTGCACTTGGGTTACGGAACATCCAAAGTACAAGGACTGGTCGGAGAAGAAGAAATCAGGTCTCCTCTGGCTATCGGCGGACCCGGGTTGCGGGAAATCGGTCACAGCTTCATTCCTCATCACGCACCTAAAGACCCGAACGGACGCCACCGTCCGCCACCATATTTCTTCTTCAAGGACGACAGTGATGAACAGAGGAGCCCAACATTTGCTCTTTGCGCCCTGCTCCACCAGCTCTTTGCGCAGAGAACTTCCCTCTCTATATATGCCGAGCAAGCGTTTAAGGATAAAGGAAAGAGGTTCACGGAGGAGGTGGACACATTGTGGAATATTTTGGTTACGGCGGTAGCTGAGGGGGGGTGCGGCGATGTGATCTGTGTGGTGGACGCCCTAGACGAGTGCGAGGAAAGGACTCTAACCCCGCTTATCCGCCATATCACCCGTCTCCCGGGATCACAGAATTTCAGTGTGGCTTTAAAATTTCTTGTTATCCACACGTTTAAGCCGGTCGCGAGTAAAAGAGGTCCTTGGCGGGTTGTAGCCACTTGCTTAGCCACAACCTCGGCACGAGTGGAGCCTCAACCCATGTTCGCTCCCGATTCAGATTGATTCCTGCTAGACTATGATACGATACCATACAAGTACCGGGAGTGGAAGTTTTAGACTTGATGAGGACTCGGCCATCGGCAAATAAAATTGTATATCAAGTACCACCAGATCATTTATTAGGATTTTCGGATCTTTGCCCGTGCCCTGTATTGGCTACTCTACTTGTACTCTACCTCCCATTTAAATCTCGTTGACGAATATAGGGGAAGATTTGACATATCCGCCAGAATCCAGCCATATATCCGTCGGAAGCAGTACGGGAGAATCAAACGGACTGAAAAGAGCCTACGAACAGTGGGAGGCTTTATCAAGAATATCTTCCTTTCGTCGGTTTGAGAGTTCTCTGAGGGACGGGGGGCCTGCGTGGACGAGAGTGGGTATGGTGGTGGTCGATGGAAAGATGGGGGGGTGCTTCTGTTGCAATTCGCATGCTCGAGTGGCGGGATTAAAATCAGGAGGAGGCTAAGCGAGAAATGCGAAAGGAACTTTTTTCAACACGGGTGTTTGAGTACACTCCTGTCCTGTCTTTACCATTTGGTTTGTTGGGTTGAGTGATTGAGCAGGGGGGGGCGAGAGGGTTAGATGACAACGACCGAACTTCCCCACCTACCCCAAAGTAGTGAGCTGGTGGGAGTTGTAATATTGCCTTACTAATCGTCGCTGTTTCTACGTTTAAATTCTATCATAATACCGTTATTTCTATGGAAGTGATTTTCCCCTTGCACATCGGTAGAGTACGCCTCTCCTCCAATGCGACCACCAAGGATCAAAAAAAGAGGTGGGGTAACACAACCGCCAGACAAAAAGGTTTGTGGTCTGAAACATGTTAAATCGCAATCCCACAATACAGTTGCGCCTCATCCGTCACCACTGTGGTTACGGAACCCGAGTATGCTGCTTCCTTGGGTCTTAATGCTCATGATCCGGGCGGATCTTCTGCGATTGACGGGAGGAGGACAGGAGCGGGCATTGGGTGAAGACGGCACTCAAAAATCTATCGCCTAGAGACAGTTCCGGCACTCCATCCACCTAATTCTCCCAAAAGAACCTAACCGCATTGAAAGGGCCTACGGAGCGTCAGAAGACCTTGTCAATTCGTACTCAAGATACCTCTGACGCTATATTCCAAGTGTGGGCCTCCGCCAGTGGTAGCAGCTGTGCAGGTGGAGAAAAGAGCGTTGATATCCCAAGTATCATACCCTTAATGGCCTACGAACATGCATGCGCATTCACTAACACTGGCGAGGCGATAAGTTCAGCCGCGGATATCTCCTCCTCAAGACCTAGCATTGCTACATCACCCTCGGTTTGTATCGCAGGAGGGGCATCAACATCCAGCACCCGAACCCACGGGAAGCAGAAGCACCGGGTTGTTAACCCCCGCCCTACCAAGGAATCATTGCATGCACATCCGGCGCCTAATAGATCCATCACGTTATCCACGCAGACCACCACCACCTTCTCTGATGATGATCAAAAAGCGGAGACCGCCGACACGGCGAACAGCTACCTTCCCTTCACCTCCCCAACCCCACCTCACCATGAGCACACGAACCACCAACCCCATCACCTCCCATTCTCTCAAGAGGAAAGAGTAGCCTTCAAATTATGGTTCTGGACAGTAAAAATCAACCCTCTTTTTTTCCAAGATGAACACCCAGCGCTTCCTGTCGTCCAGTCCATCCTAGACGGTGTCAGGACGACGGAAGACGACAATGTCTCGTCTTTGGACGGACTGGACGGGGCAACGGCAGTCGGACGGTACTAGTCCTGGGTTTCCTTTTATGGGTACAATATCACCCCATTAAAAAATTTGAATTTTATTTATTTGATTTACCTTATTTTTGTTTTAACTTATTGTAGCACTAGTGTGCGTCTTACAGGGCGGCATTGGGTGCATTGACCAATTTGAGCCGACTGTCGTCGACGGCCATTGGACGGCGCTCGTCCTCGTCCTCGTCGTCCGACGGCCGTCGATGGCAGTCGGACGGGAGGGCTGAGAGCATTGGAACTTATATGCCGTGGGAGTCCCACGGGCCATGTGTGGCGGAGCTATGACCCCGCGCTAACTTGATACCCGGCTATACCTTTTTCCGACAACGCTCCGAGATCCCTACCTTCCCGGGCGGCACTTCCCAGCAACTTTGCCCAATTGGCAACGGGTTCTCTAAACCCTGCATCTTATTCATCGGTCCATGCCTCCCTCCCTTCTCGCCCCTTGTTCCGTATGATATTTTCTCCTTTGGCTACCGCACTGGTCGCAAGGCTCTTTTTTCCACCATATACATTTTTCACCCTGTCTCCACATCTACTCTGTTCCGTTCATTTCTTCTACCAGGACAGTTTGCCTAATTAGATATACTGCGAAAAGTTATACTTTTATTTTTTCTCTTTGGTGACCTCTGTTTGTGTTTGCGTTTGCGTTGGGATCGCTTGGGTGGAGGAACAAGTTTTGGTTTGGGAGGGGGAAAGGGGGTTAGGGTTGGTTTGGGTAGGGCGCTATGGGTTATCAATACTTTTGTCACGATAATGGTACCACTAGTATTGTGATATCTTTACCCATGCAGGCGTTATCCAGGGTATCTTAGTCGCTAGGGACTAATTACGCGAGAACCGTAAACTATCATAGTCTCTGAGCGGTGAGTCACAATAGCCCGGGCTATGGGTTCACGGGGCGTCACTCGCCTAGAACACACACGAATAGCGGAAAATGGGCAGGGCCGACAGTCTACAGACACTTTTGCCAGTGCTCAAGAGCGATAACGCTACCGGATGACGTAAAGTACCATCAGCAACGGGAAACAAAGAAAAGCTCTAACACCGGCCTGAGAGCGTTCAAATTAGCCCATCCGAAAACCCGCTAGAAGTATAGCCGCAACACTTGTCCATTCGTCTAAAGGTAGGGAAGGCTAGACCATGAACCAGAATCCCTCTTTTTTATATACGTACTGCGGCGACCACGCTCCACAAGCCGGGACAAATGGACTGTGGCAGGGCGAACCAAGCAGATGGGTGCCCCCACGGTAGTCCCCACACTGTACAGGTGGGAAAACCTCTCGCGCTTTACCCATGGGCCCATTTGTTGGACGGAAATGTTTCTTGGCTGCTCACCGCATATTTTCCTTGTGGCAACGACCCACAACCCTAACCCTCTTGGCATATCAAACATATTCAACGCCTCTATGTTTGACTACCGGTTAGCTCTACACATCAAACACCACATGCGACGATATCTGCGACGATATCTGCAACGATACCTGCGACGGCTCCTTATGCAGGTCCTACCCCTATCATATGAGATACCGAATACCCTCGGCCGAATTGTCTTATCCTCGGCCGAAGAAGCGAAGATGGGCGGAAATAAAAGTGAACGTGATAGAAAACACGGGACACGCTGGAAGTGTGTGGAAGTGGATCGGCATGATCCAGGGAAGGATAAAAGGCAGCTTATTTTCCCTTTGTTAAGTTGTTTTCGTCCACTATCCGAATCAATTGTCTCTCTTTCCTCCGTTACGAGTACTTGGGTCTTTACAGTCTTTCCCGTATTTTTATTCCCTATTGTTATTGCGAGAATATTTCTTTGTTTAGGATACTTGAATTCTATCTCTCTATCTTTGCCTAGTTATTTTATTTGAAACCCAAAAGTCAACCTTATCCGAGTCCGAAATCGCTGCCGTATACCTTGTTGTTTAAAACCATTTTCCCAATGATGGAATAGGTGTTCTGGTCTGGGGGTGTATCCGGAGTTGACATTTACGGGTCTTCGGATCATTTGGGAAGACGTGTTCATGAGCAGGAAGCGAAAGCGGGAGGTAGGGCAGGTACTGTAGTATGCACAGTATGGAATGGAGCGATGGTGTTTTGTTCCAGTTAGTAAGCATTACCGACCCGGGGTTTGTCTGCCCGGTATTCATACTCGGTGGTCATTAGTGCCTGCCATTCATACACAGGTTTCTGTGAGATGCGGTATCGCTTGCTTCTTGGATAGTGTAATCCCCGCTGGTCTCATCCGCTCCCACTGGGTGGTAGGCTATCTACCCCAGGAGGCTCCACTGTCCCGCACACATCGATTGGTTAAAGGGTGAGGGGTGGACCCACAGCTATATTCTTACCCCCCCCTCCGGCCATCTATTGCAGTTATTGTTAGGGATTGGGCGCACTATTCTTAAATATGGGGTTGGATAAAAGATCGCAATTATTTCGTGTTTTTTTACAAGTTGCTGATAATACTTTGCGCCCGTTTCAAAGATTCGCGATAATGGGTGTCAAAGGTTAACTTACAGGGGAACCGTGACCATGATCAGTGCGGGCAGGGGATTACTACTCGGTAATGAGGTCTGCTATGATCGACGTGACATTTTCTTCTTTTTCTTTCCTGTTATGATTGTTAATGCGGACCGGAAATTTAGTAGCAGGGCCACCGCCCGAGACTTCAAAGGGAGGTAATTTCTCCCGTAACAGTTGGGTCATTCTAGTGTTTTCTCGGGGGTGCCCTAATTGGTCCAGCGCTTTGCTTGCAAAACTCCTCGCGCTTATTTCTCGCGTTCCGCCTGCCTTTCCAGGGATATCATATCATACCGAATTGGCAGCTCAACGTAACCTTGTGGCGCGACAGCATTTTACGGATATGGTTCACAACTGTGCGGCTCAACATCACCCTACCGGTATTACAGCCTCGGCGTCATACTGTTAAGGGAAATTTCGAAATCATGTCTTTTTCAATTTGGATAACTCCTGTTGTATCAAGGTGGAGGTTTCTGGGGTTTTGTTACGATAGAGGGGGTGTTTGGGAGTTGAGAGGGAGAAAATTTCCTTGTTGTACTTAGGGGATTTCTCCCACCTTTCCTTTCCATAGAGTTTCAACCACATACGAACCACAATCGAATCCACGGGAACACGAACGAGTCCGAATTACGAAACCCGAATACTACCGAAACGAATACACAGGTGAACTTGGAGTGAATTGAAACAAGTCTACAATTGCGGACACGGGAATAAGCCGAAGGACTGTGCTGTTCCAACCTGTCGTGGACCCTGGTTCGATTTTATGCCTTTTTGTTTTCGTCTGTCTTGTGCTACAATCAAAATCCTCCTCAATTGACTACGATTACCCTAAACTGATCCGACCGAATACCGTTCTTTCAATACCACTGTGGGTGAAAAACGGACGTGGGCACAAGCGATTTTGCGACCAATAACGGCCAATTTCGCACACTTATTCCAATACCGATGCTTGAATTGAGAATGGGATAACTTCGGAAAGGTTGTAGGCTACTTGGCTTCTACTGTAACCTCAAATGAATTGAAATTCTCTGGGAGTATGGTCAGTTGGTAAGTTGGCAGAAGAGGGCAAGGCTGGCATAAAAACCGCGCCACAAATCTGATCTTTGGTGGGAAAATAAGCGACTTTACGTGTACAGGAGAGCCCGACAGCATATGATAACCACTGTTGAGAGGTTGCGAATCGAGTGAACCTTGGTGTACAGGAAATAATGTCTTTGCTGTTTACTGTGGTTCTCTGAATGGTTTGTGTTCCTGTAAATTTTCTCTACCGTAATATCCCGATACGAAAACTGTCATATTTTGCAGCAAAATTACATGCACCAAGTCACTTTTTCGATTGCACTTGTATCATGTTGAGCGGTAGTCTAGAGTAATTTAGTCTAATGTTGGGCCGCAATGTGAAATTGAGCTATGATACAAGGTGAGGTTGAGCCACCAAGCTATGGTAAGTTGTACCCTCGCACGATGAAGTTACAAATAGATTGTTAGCTTAGAAATACGATTGCTCGATTAGCATGAGCAAATTGAACATTTTGGTTGAAGCCCGAAAAAACGCTTTCCCATTTTCTCTGTTTTTGTTTCCTTTTACCACAGGATTGTGCTTGCGTAGCGTAAGAGTACTGTATGATACTCGTACTTTATGTGGCGCGCTTGTTTGGAGTGCTCCCATTTGCCAGAGCACGCCTTCTTTGGTTGCAGCCACAAGCCACAATCTTGGCACAAGTAAGGTATGAGGTTCCGGACAACAAGGTTTAAATCGATACCGTTCTTTTGCTGCTCTCGTTCGACATACAATACCGTAAGAACTCGAATAATTAGACCCGGTCTCATGTCGTTGGGCTTTCCTCTCTCAGTAAGGTCAAGAATTTTTTTTTTTTTTTTTTCTTCTGTCCCGGAGGAGGGAAAGGGGCTATGTTTTCGCAGTGTTTTTTACCCCCTATCCATACAAGGAAATTTCGGACGACATGAAACCGGGTCCAATTATTCGAATTCTTACGGTATTTGTTGAGTTGTGTGCACGTGTACCGTGTTGAGTTTGCCTACTTATTTAGTACGGCACTTTGGGCAGAGAAGACGGGTAGTTTTATTTGGTCTTATACAGCTCTAAATTATGATGCCTTGACCCCTCCTGCATCGGTTGTGGTAAATTTCGCCATCCTGTGCTATAAGCCTATATCATAGTAATCTGCAAACCCCCGTTGTCTAGCGTTTCGTTGTGGGTAAAAATAAGAAATTCTTGTTCTGACAACTAATTTCACATCCCTCTCTGGGTTAGCCGCTCTCCCTAAATTTACCGAAGTGCAATCTTGTTTCTGGAATCGGTAGGAGCGTATGATACGTCCCCTCCGAAACTTGGTCAAGTCCACAATATACAACCTCAGAACGGTGGGAATAAAATAATTTGTTTCCAACTTCACAATGTCCGTGCCTGTGAGAGCAGAACTCTTTTCAAATCTAGAGTGAAAACCGGCATTCACTGAGCAAACACGGTTTATGTTTATTTTTCTCGTATGATAGGAGTAGGTCAGGTATTACAAACTATTGAAAATTTTGTAAGAACTATTCACAAAGGTGAAACCGAATGAGATGAGCGATGAATTGAGCGAGCCAGGCAGGTGGGTGATAAATAACTTGAACTGAGGTGGGGCGACAAACAAGGGAGAGAGAAAAGTGGGCAATTGTCAATATCAAGCGAAGAACATTGGTCTTCCCTTCATTAACTACCGAAGAAACCTTTCTAGAGAGGTCCTTGATAGGTTGTTTCCCAATGTTCGTTTATTGCCGAGTGTTCATTCACCAATATCACGCACCATTGACAGAAGTCGGGTGTGAACTCACTCCCGTCATAGTAGTTAGAGTAGTTGCATATGGGGCAGGAATTGAGCCCCGGAGTGAGAAATGGTGGACACAAATCCTCCCAGAGATGAATTAAAGACTGGGTGAGAATTGAGCAATGATATCTAGCCTGCATTCCATCTACGGTCTAAATCAGCGGCAGAGCTGCCCTGAACTGTGAGAGGTGAAGGAGCTGAAAATTTCAATAAATAGTCCAAGGTGCTCAGTATTCGACCCTACCTTCCCACTGTGACGCCCTCCGCGAGTCTGAAACTTCCTCTACCGGTAATCTAGTAGGAGCCAACCGGAATCTTGGCCCCGGCATGGACTAGAAGTTCGAGTATGCGGGGCTGTTTGGAGGAGGACGGAGAAGGAAATTTACCAGTGTTCCTGCTGAGCAGGTTACGCATAATACCACCGGCTTTCATGTCGCTATCACACGGCAAATTCAGGGGGGAAAATAAGGTAAAAAGTTGGGACATCAGGAATGTTTTCTACACGGATTGAGATCAGGGATGTTTAGGCTGAGAAGAAAATACCAATGCCACCTTAGTCATCAAGCGGCCTGCCTGGTCAGTAGGCTGTCCCATTGGCTGAGCAAGCTACTTTGCAGCTCGGATGTCTTAACCGGAAGGTATCATAAATTCCAGCCTATCCTAGTCACGGCGAACGTCAGAATTTAAATTCACCAGTGATAGGGGATGAAGAGGAATAAATATTCGGGAAATAATTTGGGACAATCCGGTGGAATTGGGGGCTCGTTCAGGGAATGATTGCACAAGTGTAGAAGTATTATTGGTAGCCTGCTTTATCTCAAGTCCTGGGACATGGTATTACAAGCTTTGTCCTTCAGTGTCTCGGTGCTCCTCCACCTTGTTCCCCCAGCTTCAAGCCTAACATTCTGTGAACTCGATCCAACCTACTTTTTTTTTTAGCTATCCTCGCTCACCGGAGTGGATTGGGTGTAATCCTCTCTTTACTGTTATCCTTTACTAGAAGTTTAAATGAAAATAACCATAGCTTAGAATTATTACGACCAATCCCCACTCTCACTCGGTCTGGCATGCCTGCTTGCCCTGTTATCTGTCACGCTTCAAATCCCACAGTGCCGCTTATTGGGATGGTGGAGGCTGGAGTATCGTGAGTCCTATTAGTTTTTGGTGGTTGACGAATCCATGGTTGTAGATCTCTTGTTTTGTTGAACTCATGCCGAGAGCTTGTCCAGGCGGCTTCCTCCGGGAGAACGGCCCACAGATGAGATCGTCGCTACCGGATTGGAAAATCACTTGCCCGGAGATTACATATGCCGTCTCTACACCCAAACAAGTGAAGCTATAAGATATTATAAGGGATTCTGAATGTGTATTTCCATTCCGACTCTCCTGAGATTCTACAATAACCCACTGAAACAATGTGTTGTTTATTCAAGAAAATATTTATTTAAACGTAGGGAACTGCGATAAAAATAGTAAAAAGCAAAATAGGATCCTAATTCGGTAAACGGGCCGTGCATATCCGATTGCTTGGCAGGCCTCGTCAGACCAGTCCTAGCCTAGTCAGGTCCAATCATCCTGACCGTCTAGTCGGTCGAATTTCCACCAGTAGACTAGATCCGACTTCCGACCGGACTAGCCGGTCCGGTCTAGTCTTCCGCCGACCATTGGGAACCCTGAGTTTAGACGTAAGAGGGGAGATATATCTCGCTCATGAATTAGTGTGAGGGAACCATTCCAATTGGTCTGGATTTGGTCAACTACAGGACAATAGACTCCATGGTTAGAGGAGGAGGCCAGTTACGGGCGCCCCTGGTCTGGCCTGGCGGACTGGTCCGGGCGAATTGAAGGACTAGAATGCTGGCTTGTTGGGGGTCGTGGATGCTGCTCGGCATCCCCAGAACCTGTTTGACATTCACGGAACCTTCTCGATATGCTCTGAACATTCTTAGCATGCCCAACACGCTCGGGACCTGCTCGGGTTATTTGTTTCTCTTGTTCGCATAGAGGTTTCGGAGGCGCGCTTTGGATTAGCGCATCTGTTGAAGGAAAGCATGTATCCGCTGGTAGCAGTACGGAAGCGTCAAAGGGACGGAACGGTGGCTGTCCGGAGGCGGCGGACAGTGGGAGTCTTTATAAAATCTTTATTTGTTAGCATGGGAGTGCGTGCAAGGGAGGGAGATTTGTGTGGATGTGAACGGATAGGTGTGGCGATCGGTTGGAGGGTTGAATGAGAACGAGCGAACTTCCCTACCCCCAAAGTCGTGTGTTGGTGATTGGGGTTTCTGTTGAGATCCTAATCGTCGTTTCGTATCATTATCGTTTCGTTGTTTAACCGGTTCACTACAATGCCGTTTTACTGCTTTGTCCTGGCCATTTGGGTGGCTAAGGCCCGTTGGACGCCAGGTACCCATAGACCACCCTACTCGAGTAGAGGTGTGAATCCAGAATTAGCGGAGGGGTATCGTAAAACCGCCCTAGAAGAAAAGTAAAAAGTATCTACCGGTATTGATGGTGATTTATTCCACCCAGAAACTTGTATGTTACTACGGAGTATTCAGAGTAAGTGTGTATAGCTTCCACTGGTTGGCGGAGGGCCTTTTAGACAGCTCACAGAAAGGCGTTTGCTCTAGCCACTGTGACAATAGTTCGACAGACTTGTTTCCTCCATCAAACTGTTGGTATATGTTTCGCCGGGTGGCTGTAGGAAAAAGAGGGAGAAATAGTTTCCTCGGGTAGTGGCTTCCATCAACGGTCAAAGTTCAACAAACTTATGCTCACATCCCAAGTGCATTGAAACAAAGTAGAAACGGAAGTAAAGCTTCTAATCCGGTCTAAAATGATCCTTGTCCTCACCAGGGAGGGCTAATCGAGGGTGTTTGCTGCGAACCGAAAACAGATCTTAGAGACAGCACTCCTTTCAATTGATCATACTTGCGATAGAGGAATTTCACAAATCCTAATCCACGATACTAGGTTGTGATGCCTTTAAGGATATGACCACTTAAGGAACCAACTAAAGATTCAAATGCAATAACCCATATACTTTGAGGTCAAACTCCCCGCGACCCACTAAGCTGGACCTGCCTTATTCCGTTCAGACAAAGGTATAGTGCTTGGATTTCATAATATAGCGGGTCCTATACGCAGTGCATTCGCAGCATAAGTTATACGGCAGAGCAGATAGTGTTCGCAAACATCAAAGAATTGAGAGCAGTCGGTGAACTGTGATCGTGACCCACCCCCCCCCCACCAAGAGGGTCTTCCTAGTTGCCGCGAGATATAATAAATGCGCCTGACTTGTAAGCGAATTCCGCGCTAACAAATAATATGATTATCCCTTCGTCTGTGTTTGTCACTTCCCAGTTCCCCAGAATATTCGGGGATTAGAATAGTTCAAGTGTGGCAATTGTGTAGATCTTTTCTACTGGTCAGGTCACAGCAAGAGCTCCCCGGGAATGCCACCTTTGGTATGATAACGTTCTCAGATTTACCTAGGTCTTTGACCACTCAAAAAACCTCTAAGCCTGCGCACAGATCAGGGGATACCATGGATAGCACGTGAGCGCGCGATTATCCACTTTGTGGCGCAGAGATAATGGTAAAACAAAAGGCATAGTATGGCCCTGCCTTGGTTACTTTTTGTGTATAAGTACGGGGATGTCTCCTACACCGACCTGGAAAGAAGCAAATCCGTCCAATCCCACAACACCGCCTGGATATCAGCGCTCAGACATAGTGGAACCAAGGCATACGAACAACAACAAGGTATGTCTGTCCAGTGTTATGTTCTCTCACTTACCAGATAGAGGATTGTGGGCTAACTTGGGTGAAACGACCGTGAGTTTACAGGAAGCTGTTTTCCAGGAGTGGCTTAGCATCATTAACGATGATTTCCCAATGTACCCTGCTAGATCTCCTTGCACTTATGTGGGTGAATGTATGCTAATGAATTGTCTGTTTGTAACAGCGCTTATTTCCTCTCCGGCTTATGCAAACCCCTTGTGCGTCATTGCTTCTGTCGGCATTTTCTCTGCTATAGTCATCTGGCAGACGGACAAAGTCAAGTCGGATATTAAAGTTGGTGTCCGAGATCCAGAATTTTGAGCTGAAGCTTACAGATTATATTTAGGATGTCGAGAGGAAGCTTGCAAATCGTATTCAGGGTGTCGAGGGGAGGCTTGAGGGTATCGAGGGGAGGCTTGAGGATATCGAGGGGAGGCTTGAGGTTGTCGAGGGGAGGCTTGAGGTTGTCCAGGGGAGGCTTGAAGTTGTTGCATCCATGATACAGAATATTGAGTTGAAGCTTACATATTATATTCAGCTTGTCGAGCAGAATGTCCAGCGTGTTGACACGAAGCTTAACAGCGGTATCCAGCGTGTCCAACTGGCCTTAGAGCAGACTATGAATGGGGCGATAGAGGGTGTCGGAGGGGAAGGGCAAATGATGAACGAAGGGATGGGGGATATTTCAGAGTCTGTTACATCGGAAAGCGGGGATTCCGCTGATGTTATGGCTTTCCCGAATCCCCAGAATGACTGAGGAGGTCTTTGGTGTTGGTTGGTCATAGACCCACTTCTTGATGAAACTGTTAGCATCGTGTTTGGTTAATGTTATGACGAAGCTTTTTATATTTTTAGTGGGATGGTTTGCAGGGGCATACAGTAGCGACTATCGATAGAGGCTTCTTTTTTTTCCGAGCATGTATTCTTGAGAAAATCATTTATAAAATGCAATTTTGTGCCAATTCTGGGCTATTTCTTAACATTATGCCCAAATTTTTGGCCGAACACCACTCTTCTGGGCAGCTATGTGTGGGCGTGACGGAGTTGCAGGCGTCATATTGGAGCGGAAAAGGTCAATCCCAACAGGGCGGATGTGAGTAGCCGAACACCGTTCTCATGGGCCGCTATGTATGCGCACGAGAGAATTGTGGGGAGGCTGTTGGAGCGAAAATGTGTCAATCCCGACAGGGAAGATGAAAGTGACATAATGCCCGTGGACTGACGGGAGTGGGTAGCAGAGAATTCTGAAGTTAGAGTACTATTACAGAGCAATTGTCAACCCCGGCAGAGCAAACAAGAGTGGCAGAACACCATTTTCGTGGGTTTCCTAAAACGGGGATGTGGGGTTTTTGGAGATGTTATTAGAGAAGAGCTGCGTATATCCAGACACAGCAGATATGGGTGGGCATAGGCATTTTTCATGGGCTGCCGAGAATGGGTATGAGAGGTTTGTGATGAGGCTGTTAGAGCGGAGCGATGCGGATCCCGACATGGCAGATAGCCGGCGCCGAACACCATTGCCACGAGCTGCGGGGAATGGACACGAGCTACAGTAATTGCCAAGATGCTATTGGAAAGGATCGATGTCCATCCCGGCGCGGAGGATGAGGGTGGCCGAACACCATTTTGGTGGGCTACCATTTATGGGCGTGAGCGAGTTTTGGGCATGTTGCAGGAGCGGCATGGCCTCACCGCTAAACCAGCGTTTGGATGAGAATAATCCGAGACATTACCGGATGAGCCATCCAAGATGCTTGAGTCCTCCCAAAAGAAGAATCTGCTGGTTTTGGTACGCTCTCCGCTGTCTATTAGTAGTCAATCCTATTTTCTGGGCCCATCCTATCGTGAGCTGGGTAGTTTGTTGATGCTACTGTAACTAAGGGAGGATATTCGTCAAAGCGAGTGACTGATTCATTTCTCATCATCTCCAAACCATTGCTTACAATTTTCTATTTTCTTTTCACATCCTCTTGTTTCCCTCTCCCGCAATTCCGTTCCAATACATTTATCTCTCCTTCCAATTAAATAGGTGTTTTTGTTCTTATAAAAGATTAGCTCTGCATGCAAGTCTTGACGTGCTCACTAGCTTTACCTCATAAGCGCGACCACGTTTTAGCCACCGCTCTATAAGCCTGTTGGCGGAAAGGGAAAGGGGAGGAAATCTGAGAACTGTTGATATTGGGAGAAAGAAATTACGTATTGGTTGTGATGGTGGAAGTTTCCTCATGTTTCGGGAGTTCTCTCGGTGGTCTCATTTGTTCCGGAGCTGTTGTCGTTCACGGGCAAAGTCCTCCGCCTGTGTTTTCCCTTGCTCGTGACCGGGGTGTGTGGAGGGGTAGAGATTTTGTGGTTCGCCTACTGTATATTTTATACATAATTCTGTCTTTGCTATTGGCGTTTGTGTAACTGGAAAAAAAAAAATATGGCCAGCCTTTCCTACCCTTTCTATCCTGGATACCGGTAGGTGCTATGGTGAATGCAAGGGGTTGATGGTTGATGTACTGTACCGGTATTTCTTGGCCACGGCTGAGGTTATATAAGGAGAAATATTATATGAACGCCGGGCCTTACCCCTAGTTCACCCTCAACGCCGCCAATATACCGTAAGAGCTCGAATAATTAGCCCTCTCTTTGCTCTACTATTTTATTTTAATTTTATATTTTTTCTTCGATATTCCATTCGCTTTTATTCCTTAGCTCTCTTCTTATTTGTCCTCACTGAATTTGTTTCTGTTCACTTTCTTGCTTCCTTTCACACTGTCTTTCCTCTACTTTTAATATTTCAGAATTCTTCAATCTCTCTTAAATGTTTTCGCTTTGAGTATACACTGCCAGACCCTTCTACCGGGTCGGAGTTCTTTTGTAGGAAGTGACAATAGTCAAATCCGATCTTCTTGGATGCCTTTAGACAACCCCCCAGTACGTTGGGCGATAACAACGGCTTCTCGCTCAATCCTCGATGAATAGGTTAACTGAGCCAAAGCTCGAAGGAAAGATTTGTCTATAGAAATTTCAGGATGTACCTTCGTGATCTTTCCTGGCGAAGGCAGTGCGAACGAATCAGAAGGATCAAAGCCGAAAATCTCAAGAGAGAAAATCTCTCTATCTTTGCCTAGTTATTCTATTTAAATCCAATAGTCAACCACATCCGAGTCCGAAATCGCTGCCGTATACCTTGTTGTTCAAAAGTCTAGAGATATCTATTGACGGCCTGCAGGCTTTCCATTTTAAATCACCCGGAATAGGATAATAGTAGCAACATACCCCCGGCGCTATATCTCGCTTAAGACAAATCTATGTCATCCACCGATGAACCACCATGATACCTAAATATACTGTCCAACCTCAAGACACTCTATACCATTCTTCACACAACTTTCTAACTAGCTTAGGTGAATATATATTAACCGAGCGACTTTGTGATGTTGAATAATAAAATATTTATTATTAATGAAACAAGTGATCTCCTGAAACATCGGCCTGCAGGTGACCCAGGCCGGGTCCGGCTTTGGTTTGGAAAAGCCGCTTCCCACAGTCCGGTCGTACTCAAAGCCGGTCGTACTGGCCACTTGGGATCACTGGGTGAGGTGGGGTTGGGGAGGTGAAGGGAAAGTAGCCATTCGCGAAGCTGGCAGGTCTCCGCGTTTCGATTCGTGGATGAGGTGGGGTGGTTTTCGTGGATAACGTGAATATATTAGGCGCGGGATGTGCATGCAATGATTCCTTGGTAGGGCGGGGGTTAACAACCCGGTGCTTCTGATTCCCGTGGGTTCGGGTGCTTGGTGTTGATGCCCCTCCTGCAATACACACCGAGAGCGATGTAGCGAGGCTAGGTCTTGAGGAGGAGATATCTGCAGCTGAACTTATCGCCTCGTTAGTGTCAGTGAATTTGTATATTCGTAGGCCATTAAGGGTACTTGGATATCAACGCTCCTTTCTCCACCCGCAGAAATGCTACCACGGGTGGTGGCCCACACTAGGAATACAGAGTCAAAGGTACCTTGAGCGCACCTTGACAAGGTCGTCAGAGTCTCCGTAAGCTCTTTCAATGCAATTAAGCTCTTTTGCGAGAATTAGGTGGATGGAGCGCCGTAGCTGTCTCCAGGTGATAGATTCTTGAGTACCGTCTCCAGCCCATGCCCACAACCCCCCTCCCGCCAATCGCAGAATGTGCGCCTAGATGATCATTAAGGCCCAAGGAAGCAGCATACTCCGGGTTTCATAACCGTAGTGGTAACTGATGAGGCGCAACTGTATTGCGCGATTGCGATTAACATATTTCGGATTACGAACCTTTCTGTCTGGCGGTTGTTACCCCACCTGTTTTGAATCCTTGGCGGTCGCGTTGAAGGAGGGGTGTACCGTACCGGTATCCAGAGCGAAATTCGCTTCTATAACAATAATATTATTATTATGATAGAAATGCCATCGCTTAGTCTAAAACGAGAAACACCAACGATTAGTAAGGCAACAATAAGACTCCGACCACCAGCGCGCGACCCAGGAGCATCTGGTGAAGCCCGCCCGTTCTCATCCAACCCTCTCACTCTCTCTCTCAATCACTCAACTCAACTAACTAAACGGTAAAGGCAGGAGTATACACAAGCGGCCTTGTTGAAATCAGGTGTTCTTTTCCCATTTTTCGCTTAGCCACCTTCTGATTTCAATTCTTCCACTCGAGTATTAACTCGCAACCAAAGTACCCTCCCATCTTTCCATCGACCCCACCATACCCCCCCTCGCCCACACAAGTCTCCCCCTTTCCTCGCCGCACTCTAGAACTAAAAGAAGCAAGACGTGGTTGATAACGGCTCTTACTGTTTGTAGCCTCCACGCAGTCCGTTTAACTCTCTCATAGTGCTTCCGATGGATACATGATTTGATTCGGGCGGATATGTCAAATCTTCCCAAATATTCGTTAACGAGGTTTAAATGTGGGGTAGGTAGAGTAGCCAATAAAGGACACAGGGAAAGAGGTGAAAATTGCAATGAATAATCTGATGGTACTTGATATAATTTACAATTTTATTTCCTGATTGCTGGGTCCTCCTTAAGTTCAAAGCTTCCGCTCCCGGTATCGTATTCTATCTAGCAGGAATCAATAGGAATCCGGTGCAAACATGTGTGGACACTGTGGAGGCTCCGCTCGTGCCAAGGTTGTGGCTAAGCGAGTCGCTACAACCCGACGAGTATGGACAATTTACCTCGCGACTGGCTTATGTAAACCTTCCTGAGGATTCGCAGCTCAACGTAACCCCGTGGCTTGACAACATTGTTTGGCTCACTACAGTGCAGCTCAACACCACCCTACAGCCTCGGCGTCATACATACCACTTGGGGTGAAAAAAGGACGTGGGCACAACCGATTTGGCAAAAAAAATGCCCCCTTATTCCAACAACGATACCTGAATTAGAAATAGGATAACTTCATAGAGTAATCAGAAAATTTGAAGGCAACTTGACTTCTATCCTAAACTCAAATGAATGGAAATTCCCGCAAGAATATTGTAGTAAGTTAGCAAAACAGGGCAAAACTTGCACCAAGACTAACTTATTGTTTTGGTGGGAAAACAAGTAAAGGTTCAATAGCGCGTGATAACCACTCTTGAGAAGTTGCGAATTGAGTGAAAATTTATATAATATCGAGGAAGTGATGTCCTTACTAGTTGCAGTAGCTCTATGAATGGTTTGTGTTCCTGCCAATTTTCTGTAGCATAATATCGTAATGTGAAATCTGCCGTTTTTGTCGTAAAATTAAACCCACCAAATCACTTTTTCAATCACATTAAATTTTGTATTATATTGATCTGCTGTCTATAGTAAGGTTGAGTCAAAGTGTGATTGAGCCGTAAAGTGACATTCAACTTCAAAGTGACTTCGAGCTATTGATACAAGCTAATGTTGAGCGATTAAGCTACCGTATATTGTACGGTCAAGTCATGCACAAATTATATCTTAGAAACACTGTTGTTCAATTAGAACAATTAGACTGAATATTCCTCTCGAAGCCGGAAAAACTATTCGGCCATTTTCTGTTTGCTTTTTTCTTTTTACTGCAGCTTGTACTGGAGCTCTCGGTGGTAGATTAATTTAGTGTCTAGCAGGAATCAAATGGAATCGGGATCAAGTATGTGTAGAGGCTCCACTCCTACCAAGGTGTAGCTAAGCGAGTCGCTACAAACCCACCGAGCGCCTCTTTTGCTTGTGGCTGGCTCAAACGTAGTAGTACTGCCGGAGAATTGGCACCTCAACGGAAACATTTTATACCTTACCTTGTTGCGGCTTCAAGTTAACATCACCCTACAGCCTCTAGATGGCATCTGGGGACACTACCACCGAGAGCACTAGCACAAGCCCGCGGTAAAAAGAAAAAAGCAAACAGAAAATCGATTAACAGTTTTTCAGGCTTTAAGAACAATGTTCAGTCTAATTCTTCTACTCGTAATTGAGTAACAGTGTTTCTAAGCTACAATTTATTCATAACTTGACTGCACAACTTACAGTAGCTTGATGGCTGAACATCAGCTGTCGTAAATTATCGTACTCGTAGCTCAATGCCACTTTGCGGCTCAATCACATTGTGCGGCTCAAGATAATACGGTACAGAGGTGGTTGGAGGGGTGAATTGGTGGGTATAATTTTACAACAAAAATAGCAGATTTCACATTACGATATTATGCTGCAGAAAATTAATAAACCATTCCTGGAACCACTGCGAGTAGTAATGACATCACCTCCTGGATAATATTATTATATGAATGTTCACTCAATTCGCAACATCTCAAGAGTGGTTATCACATGCTGTTAAGTTAGACTCTTTACTTTTTTTTCCCACCAAAAACCATAGTCTTGGCATGGCTTTGATGCCAGTTTTGCCCTGTTTTGCTAACTTACCACGAGTACTCGTACAGTGTACTTGAGAGAATTTAAATTCATCAGACGTTACAATAGAAGTCAAGTGGCCTACAAATTTTCTGATTACTCCATGAGGTTATCCTACTTCTAATTCAGTATTAGTGTAGGAGTAAGGGGCCATCTTTAGTTGCAAAATCGTTTGTGCCTATGTCTGTTTTCCCCCCACGTGGTATGACACAGGGTGCGGTCTTTGGTTGCAGCGACAGGCCGCGATATGGACACGGGTAAGGCGTAGCATTCCGGATAACTGGGTTTGAATTAGATTAACACCTTTGGTGCTCTCGTGCGACATATTTATTGAGTTGTGTGCACGTGTTCGGTGTTGAGCTTGCCTACTTATTTAGTACAGCATTTTGGGTAGAGATGACCGGTAGTTTTATTTGGTCTTATATAGTTCTAAATTATGATGCCTTGACCCCTCCTGCATCGGTTGTGGTAAATTTCGCCATCCTGTGCTGTATATCATAGTAACTCGCACACCCCTGTTGCCTGGTGTTTAGTTGTTGGTAAAACTACTGTATAATAGGAAATCCTTGTTCTGATAACTAATTTCACATCCCTTTCTGGGTTAGCCGCTCTCCCTAAATTTACCGAAGAAGCGCAATCTTGTTTCTGGAATCGGTAGGAGCGTATGATACGTCCCCTCCGAAACTCGGTCAGGTCCGCAATATGACAACCTCGGAACGGTGGAAATAAAATAATTTATTTCCAACTTCACGATGTCCGTGCTAGTGAGCGCAGAACTCTTTTCAAACCTAGAACGTGAAACTGGCATTTACTGGCAAACACGATTTATGTTTATTTTTCTCGTATGATAGGAAGCAGATCAGGTATTACAAACTATTGAAAAATTTGTAAAACTATTCACAAAGGTGAAACCGAATGAGAAGAACGATGAATTGAGCAAGCAAGAAGGTGGGAGATCGATAACTTGAACTGAGGTGGGGCGACAAACAAGGGAGAAAAAAGAGTGGGCAATTGTCAATATCAAGCGAAGAAAATTGGTCTCCCCTTTATTACCTGCCCGAGAAACCTTTCTAGACAGGTCCCTATTGGATTCCTCCCCAATGTTCGTTTATTGCCGAGCGTTCATTCACGGATATCACATACCATTGACAGAAGCCGTGCGCTAACTCACTCCCGGCGTTGTGGTAGAGTAGTTGCATATGGGGCAGGAATTGAGCCCGGGAGTGAGAAATGGTGGACACAAATCCTCCCAGAGATGAATTAAAGACTGGGTGAGAATTGAGCAATGATATCTAGCCTGCATTCCATCTACGGTCCAAATGAGCGGCAGAGCTGCTATGAAATGTGAGGGGGAAGGAGCTGAAAATTTCAATAAATAGTCTAAGGTGCTCAGTATTCGACCCTACCTTCCCACTGTTATGCCCTCCGCGAGTCTGAAACTTCCTCTACCGGTAATCTAGTAGGAGCCAACCGGAATCTTGGCCCCGGCATGGGCTAGAAGTTCGAGTATGCGGGGCTGTTTGGAGGAGGACGGAGGAGAAGGACATTTGACCAGTGTTCCTGCTGCGCAGGTTACGCATAATACCCCCCTGCTTTCAAATCGCTATCATACGTCAAATTCTGGGGGAAAATCGGGTGAAAATTTGGGACACCAGGAATGTTTTCTACACGGATTGAGATTAGAGATGTTTGGGTTGATAAGAAAATGCCCATGCCACCTTAGTCATCAAGTTGGCTGCTTGGTTAGTAGGATGTCCCACTGACCGAGCAGGCCACCTTGCAGCTCGGATGTCTTAACTGTTGAAGATTCTAGATCGACGTTGGTCGATTGAGATAGGTTGTGGAGGTTTCGGGAGTCTGGAGAAGAGTTCCGATGTTCGATAGATTAGTGTGGAGGTTGAGAGATTGACAGGAGATTCTCCGGACATGTCTTTCCTTTGTTATCACGGGAGTGTATGGAGGAAAGGGTAGCATGTTTGGAGAGATACGGATAGGTGTGGTGATTCATGGAATAATGGGGATACGTTGTTTATGTTTTACTTATACACCTGTCTTTACCGTTAGTTTAGAGAAGGGAGAGCGAAGCTGTTTTTACCATACCATACGCTTTTGTGCACGTCCTACCACAGCCCCGACATAGTCCTTTAGTGTTTCTACCCACCGCTGCGCAAGTCAGTCATTGACTATTATTCTCCTCCATCACAAGATTAACGGGAAGGCATGATAAATTCCGACCTATCCTAGTCATGGTGAAGGTCGGGATTTAAATTCACGAGCGATAGGGAATGAAGAGGGATAAATATTCGGGAAATAATTTCGGAGAATCTGGTGGAATTGGGGGCTCGTGCGGGGAACGATTGCGGAGATGTAGAAGTATTATTGGTAGCCTGCTTTATCTCAAGTCCTGGGACATGGTATCACTAGCTTTGTCCTTCAGTTGCCTTGGTGCTCCTCCACGTTGTTCCCCAACTTCAAGCCTAACATTCAGTGAACTCGATCCAGCCTGCTTTGTTTTTAACTATCCTCCTTCACCGGAGTGGATTGGGTGCAATCCTCTCTTTAATGCTTTCCTTCACTGGACACTTAAATGAAAGTAACTAAAGCTTAGAATAGTTACCCCAGGTCCCCACTTTCACTCGGTCCGGCATGCTTGCTATCCCGGTTATCTGTCACGCTTCAAATCCCACAGTGCCGCTTATTGGGATGGTGGAGGCTGGAGTATTGTGAGTCCTATTAGTTTTTGGTGGTTGGCGAATACATGGTTGTAGATCTCTTGTTTCGTTGAACTCATGCCGAGAGTTTGTCGAGGCGGCTCCCTCCGGGAGAACCGCGCACAGATGATATCATCGCTACCGGATTGGAAAATCACTTGCCCGGAGATTACATATGCCGTCTCTACACCCAAACAAGTGAAGCCATAAGATATTATAAGGGATTCTGAATATGTATTCAAAGTATGTTGGTCATACAGGTCATTGCGGAGCACTAAAATGAAGAGGGGGTTGATAAAGCAGGACATTGTTGAGTGGGGGGAGGTTGTTGGCTAGATAACGCATTGAAGTAGCTCGAGGGTGGGATCGACTTATGAGGACTTGTAAAACATACACAAAGTTTTTAAAAACAAAATCAAAAAATTACTTCGTGACTAGGACCGATGGGTGTTCTAGTAATATCCCGGCCACAAGGTGACCAAGCGAATTTCTTTACGACTAGGATGGAGCATACCCAAACTCCAGGACTGTCGGTTGTATTTCTATCTATTAGCACAAATTCTGAAAATTGTCAGGAACAGCCAGCGCTTCGATAGAGTAGGGTCTTGGACAACAACGTGCGACTATGCACGATACTCTCCCAACGATCCCATCTCAAATATCTCCCAGTAATGAACAACCTAGTCTCGGTGGACTGCTGTAGAATCTGACTTCCTAAGTCCAACATTAGAGATTATACTCTGTCATACGCTCGTCAGTAGAGCCACTGAAGGCAAATGTAGATTGGAAAACGAAAGGGTTTGCAGCATCCCGTTGACCTTGGGAAGTCGTGATCCGCAACTACCGCTCCTATCTCCTGGTCCCGGAGAGCATTAGATATTTCTCCAGGAAATTGCTCCTTCCATGGGGGGAGGCCGGAGCAGAAGCAGGCCGTTGCAATCCCTGCTCTCGTCCTGCGTCCTTCCAAACAGCTATGATTTTCAAGTGCTGGTATGATACAACCACGACCGCCGCATTCACAAACTATCACTCAGTCGCAACGAAACACCAAGGCGTTCAGGCAGCAATCAAAAAGAGGGGTATCATAACTTAAGAAAAGTGTTCTCCGCCGCTTCTCTTTCCCAAAGCCACACACTCCCTAATTCAACTTGCTTTCTCAACTCAACTAACTGACACATGTGGAAAAGACAGGAGTATAAATAAACAATCATCAAGCCTTCTCCCTTCGCGCCACTGAACTCCACACATATCCATCGCGATCTCTGCTCATCCGTGCAAGCTTCCATTTCCTCAGCTTATCCCCATCGCTAACAGAAGAGTAAACAAAAGAACGGAGGGATAGGCACCGCGAGGAACTCTCCCACTGCCTTGCTACCTCAACCCGCGTTATCACTGCCACTGCCGTAATACAACCGTTACCGATATCCCATCTTCTTGAAAGCAACGGGCTAGCCGGAGGCAGGACGATACCGAATTGCAAGGAAATGGCGATGACTAAATGCGCTGTGAAAAGCTCTGCACAATCAAAAGCGGGGAAGTTCACCAAGCTCGCTCTGAAACTCTCTCTATCAACGACTCTCTCTCTACTCAACTCCATGACTAACTAAACTAACTGACAGGAAAGACAGGAGTATAAATAAACGACAAAGATCACCTATCCTATCCTTCTTGTCATCACCACATAAAAGTCTCCCTAACGCCTCCCACACTCATCCCAATTTCCTTTTGTGCGCTGCCATGCTCTAAATCATGCTAACAAAAGAAAGAGAAATGGATAGATTCCTCAAAGACTCACCATTGCCTTCCGTGCTCCTAGCGACTTCCGCGCTGCCGTGCTAACTAAAGACATATAGGAACAAAGACTACCGATGGTCTATAACTCCCCTTCCGTCCACATTCTTCTCCATCGGAAGCGCTTTTCCTAAGCGCAGAACCAAAACCTCCGCCCCAACAAAGCGAATGCGCCAAAACAAATGAGTGGCGATCAGGCGGGAACGGACGAGTGGACGGGCGGGAATGAACAAACGGCCAGCTCCGGGGACGTACGACGAATATGTAGAGCGGGGGTAATGTACAGTACATTACCCGTTCAATTGATATGTCATATTCGCCTATCCAGGTAAGGTGCTTTAGCGAGGAAACGATTGAAATGCCACAGATGATAGGTGTCAACTGCAGAATGCCTGGAACGAAGAAGCGAGTTTAGGCGTAAGAGGAGAGATATATCTCGCTCATGAATTAGTGTGAGGGAACCATTCCAATTGGTCTGGATTTGGTCAACTACAGGACAATGGACTCCATGGTTAGAGGAGGCGGCCAGTTACGGGCGCCCCTGGCCTGGCCTGGCGGACTGGTCCGGGCGAATTGAAGGACTAGAATGCTGGCTTGTCGGGGGTCGTGGATGCTGCTCGACATCCCCAGAACCTGTTTGACATTCACGGAACCTTCTCGATATGCTCTGAACATTCTTAGCATGCCCAACACGCTCGGGACCTGCTCGGGTTATTTGTTTCTCTTGTTCGCATAGAGGTTTCGGAGGCGCGCTTTGGATTAGCGCATCTGTTGAAGGAAAGCATGTATCCGCTGGTAGCAGTACGGAAGCGTCAAAGGGACGGAACGGTGGCTGTCCGGAGGCGGCGGACAGTGGGAGTCCTTATAAAATCTTTATTTGTTAGCATGGGAGTGCGTGCAAGGGAGGGAGATCTATGCGGATGTGAACGGATAGGTGTGGCGATCGGTCGGAGGGTTGAATGAGAACGAGCGAACTTCCCTACCCCCAAAGTCGTGTGTTGGTGATTAGAGTTTCTGTTGAGATCCTAATGGTCGTTTCGTATCATTATCTTTCGTTGTTTAACCGGTTCACTACAATGCCGTTTTACTGCTTTGTCCTGGCCATTTGGGTGGCTAAGGCCAGTTGGATGACAGGTACCCATAGACCAACCTACTCGAGTAGAGGTGTGAATCCAGAATTAGCAGAGGGGTATCGTAAAACCGCCCAAGAAGAAAAATAAAAGTATCTACCAGTATTAATAGTGATTTATTCCACCCAGAAACTTGTATGTTACTACGGAGTATTCAGGGTAAGTGTGTGTATAGCTTCCACTGGTTGGCGGAGGGCCTTTTCGACAGCTCACCGAACGGCGTTTGCTCTAGCCACTGTGACAATAGTTCGACAGACTTGTTTCCTCCATCAAACTGTTGGTATATGTTTCGCCGGGTGGCTGTAGGAAAAAGAGGGAGAAATAGTTTCCTCGGGTAGTGGCCTCCATCAACAGTCAAAGTTCAACAAACTTATGCTCACATCCCAAGTGCATTGAAATAAAGTAGAAACGGAAGTAAAGCTTCTGATCCGGTCTAAAATAATCCTCGTCCTGACCAGGGAGGGCTAAGCGAAGGTGTTTGCTGCGAACCGAAAACAGATCTTAGAGACAGCACTCCTTTCAATTTATCATACCTGCGATAGAGGAATTTCACAAATCCTAATCCACGATACTAGGTTGTGATGCCTTTAAGGATATGACCACCTAAGGAACCAACTAAAGATTCAAATGCAATAACCCATATACTTTGAGGTCAAACTCCCCGCGACCCACTAAGCTGGACCTGCCTTATTCCGTTCAAACAAAGGTATAGTGCTCGGATTTCATAATCTAGCGGGTCCTATGCACAGTGCCTTCGCAGCATAAGTTATACGGCAGAGCAGATAGTGTTCGCAAACATCAAAGAATTGAGAGCAGTCGGTGAACTGTGATCGTGACCCACCCCCCCCCCCCACCAAGAGGGTCTTCCTAGTTGCCGCGAGATATAATAAATGCGCCTGACTTGTGGGTGGATTCCGCGCTAACAAATAATATGATTATCCCTTCGTCTGTGTTTGTCACTTCCCAGTTCCCCAGAATATTCGGGGATTAAAATAGTTCAAGTGTGGCAATTGTGTAGATCTTTCCTACTGGTCAGGTCACAGCAAGAGATCCCCGGCAATGCCACCTTTGGTATTATAACGTTCTCAGATTTACCTAGGTCTTTGACCACTCTAAAAACCTCTAAACCTGCGCACAGATCAGGGGATACCATGGATAGCACGTGAGCGTGCGATTATCCACTTTGTGGCGCAGAGATAATGGTAAAACAAAAGGCATAGTATGCCCCTGCCTTGGTTACTTTTTGTGTATAAGTATGGGGATGTCTCCTACACCGACCTGGAAAGAAGCAAATCCGTCCAATCCCACAACACCACCTGGATATCAGTGCTCGGACATAGTGGAACCAAGGCATACAAACAACAACAAGGTATGTCTGTCCAGTGTTATGTTATCTCACTTACTAGATAGAGGATTGTGGGCTAACTTAGGTGAAACGGCTGTGAGTTTACAGGAAGCTGTTTTCCAGGAGTGGCTTAGCATCATTAACGATGATTTCCCCATGTACCCTACCAGATCTCCTTGCACTTGTGTGGGTGAATGTATGCTAATGAATTGTCTGTTTGTAACAGCGCTTATTTCCTCTCCGGCTTATGCAAACCCCTTGTGCACCGTTGCTACTGTCGGCATTTTCTCTGCTATAGTCACCTGGCAGACGGGCAAAGTCAGGTCGGAGCTTGGGGGTGTCAGGTCGGAGCTTGGGGGTGTCAGGTCGGAGCTTGGGGATGTCAGGTCGGATATTAGAGTTGGTGTCCGAGATCCAGAATTTTGAGTTGAAGCTTACAGATTATATTTAGGATGTCGAGCAGGAGCTTGCAAATCGTATTCAGGCTGTCGAGGGGGAGCTCGCAAATCGTATTCAGGGTGTCGAGGGGGAGCTCGCAAATCGTATTCAGGGTGTCGCGCAGGAGCTTACAAATCGTATTCAGGGTGTCGAGGGGGAGCTCGCAAATCGTATTCAGGGTGTCGAGGGGGAGCTCGCAAATCGTATTCAGGGTGTCGCGCAGGAGCTTACAAATCGTATTCAGGGTGTCGAGGGGGAGCTCGCAAATCGTATTCAGGGTGTCGAGCAGGAGCTTACAACTCGTATTCAGGGTGTCGAGGGGGAGCTTGAAGTTGTTGCATCCATGATCCAGAATTTTGAGTTGAAGCTTACAGATTATTTTCAGCTTGTCGGGGCCAATATCGTGCGTGTTGACTCGAATCTTACAAACAGTGTCCAGCGCGTCCATGCGGTCTTGGGGGCTGTGGTGGCGGAGGGTGCCGGAGGAGAAGTGCAAATGGTAAACGAGGAGGTTGGGACTATTTCGGGGTCTGTCACATCTGAGAGCGGGGGTTCCGCTGGTGTTGCGGCTTTCCCGAATTCCCAGAATGACTGAGGAGGCCTTTGGTGTTGGTTGGTCATAGACCCACTTCTTTATCAAACTGTTAGCATCGTGTTTGGTTAATGTTATGACGAAGCTTTTTATATTTTTAGTGGGATGGTTTGCAGGGGCATACAGTAGCGACTATCGATAGAGGCTTCTTTTTTTTCCGAGCATGTATTCTTGAGAAAATCATTTATAAAATACAATTTTGTGCCAATTCTGGGCTATTTCTTATGCCCAAATTTTTGGCCGAACACCACTCTCCTGGGCCGCTATGTGTGGGCGTGACGGAGTTGCAGGCGTCCTATTGGAGCGGAAAAGGTCAATCCCAACAGGGCGGATGTGAGTAGCCGAACACCGTTCTCATGGGCCGCTATGTATGGGCACGAGAGAATTGTGGGGAGGCTGTTGGAGCGAAAATGTGTCAATCCCGACAGGGAAGATGAAAGTGACCCAACGCCCGTGGGCTGCCGGGAGTGAGTAGCAGAGAATTGTGAAGTTAGAGTACTATTAGAGAGCAATAGTGTCAACCCCGGCAGAGCAAACAAGAGTGGCAGAACACCATTTTCGTGGGTTGCCTGAAACGGGGATGTGGGGTTTTCGGAGATGCTATTAGAGAAGAAAGGTGTATATCCCGACACAGCAGATATGGGTGGGCATAGGCCTTTTTCATGGGCTGCCGAGAATGGGTGTGAGAGGGTTGTGATGAGGCTGTTAGAGCGGAGCGATGCGAATCCCGACACGGCAGATAGCCGGCGCCGAACACCATTGTCACGAGCTGCGGGGAATGGGCACGAGCTACAGTAATTGCCAAGATGCTATTGGAAAGGATCGATGTCCATCCCGACGCGGAGGATGAGGGTGGCCGAACACCATTTTGGTGGGCTACCGTTTATGGGCGTGAGCGAGTCTTAGGCATGTTGCAGGAGCGGCATGTCCTCACCGCTAAACCAGCGTTTGGATGAGAATCATCCGAGCCATTACGGGGTGAGCCATCCAAGATGCTCGAGTCCTCCCAAAAGAAGAATCTGCCGGTTTTGGTACGCTCTCCGCTGTCTATTAGTAGTCCTCAATCCTATTTTCTGGGCCCACCCTATCCAGAGCTGGATAGGTTGTTGATGCTACTGTAACTAAGGGAGGATATTCGTCAAAGCGGGTGACTGATTCATTTCTCATCATCTCCGAACCATTGTTTACAATTTTCTATTTTCTTTTCACATCCTCTTGTTTCCCTCTCCCACAATTCCGTTCCAATACATTTATCTCTCCTTCCAATTAAATAGGCGTTTTTGTTTTTATAAAAGATTGGCTCTACATGCAAGTTTTGACGTGCTCACCAGCTATAACTCATAAGCGCGACCACGTTTTGGCCACCGCTCTATAAGCCTGTTGGTGGAAAGGAAAAGGGGAGGAAATATGAGAACTGTTGATATTGGGAGAAAGAAATTACGTATTGGTTGTGATGGTGGAAGTTTCCTCATGTTTCGGAAGTTCGGCGAAGGCAGTGCGAATGAATGAGAAGGATCAAAGCCGAAAACCTCAAGAGAGAAAATCAATTCACCATCCTCACTTCCTGTTCGCTTGTTCTGTCTTCGTTTCTTCCTCCCCCACACAATATCTATCTTCTGTGATTAGATCACTATTCATCAAATATAGTTATTGCTTAAAACTATCTTCTATTTCATCCCCGTGCGGGAACAACACCGGTGACCACTCTTACATACCAGTATACGTACAAGTACTGGTAGTGCCATGCCCCGGCTACTTGAGTTGGCGGTCACCTATTAAGTAGGAGATCGCCTTCTTGTTTGGTTTAGTAATCTTACATGTCTCAATGATTCGATAACGCATTAGGTATGGGATTGCCAAGATATTACTTGATAAGTTATAGTTAACTTGGACTGGGTTAATTTGGAAGCCCCCATACAAAATAGCTAGACAATCATGGAGTGAAGACTTGCACAGTAGCTTCCGAGTTCATGGGTTGTTGTTGTTGACTTAGAGGGGTTAGGGTTCGAAGTTGGTCATACTTTGGGTCGGTTGAGGGGTTGATGTGCATTCACCGGCACCATACCCGAGCATAAAGTGAGAACTGGAATAATTGAACTGCGCGCTAGGACGTGAGAGTTCCTCTGCTGGTACTCGAGTTCAAGTATGATAAGGTGTGGGACTTTTTTCTTTCTTTTTTTTTCTCAAGCTGGGACTGAGGAGGTCAATTTTCGCGGTGTTTTCTCCCCTCTATATCCAAGAGAGGGAATCCGCAGACGCCTTGATGAGATTCAAATATTCCGATTCTTGAGGTATTCGAGTGCAAGCTCTCGTGTTGCACCGCACTGTACCGCACTTGATAGTTAAACTGAATGAGCCCTGGGAGATGAGCTGCTATCAACCGGTTTCGGGATACACAAAATACCAGTGGCTCGAGGGATGCTAGGTGTTGGAATATTGTCCCTGAGTTTCGCTCTCACACCTACTATTGGTTTCATATAAGATCTTCACGAACTTTCCGTTATACCTTACTTGATGGCTGAAACTATTATCACCCTGTTGTTTCCATACTGTTTCCTCTCTCTCTCCTTGCAGTGAAAATTTCTCTCTTGTTTCTTTCATGTTTCTTACTTGTTTAGGTGGGACAAGACTTTTGTCCCTTACCGGAGATGAAAATTTTCATCCACACAGGCACCGAATTGGATGTGGATCATCTTGTGTTAAAAGGTCCTTATTACCTACTTAGAAATATATGCGAATTCTGACCTTTCAATTGTGCGTGCCTGAGACTACTACCGCTGGATTCTATCTATCTTTCCTACCCATATATTACCCTCTATTCACACTACCGAACGCTTTATTTTACTACACTAGGATTTGTCGTCGTGAAATTATTGCATGAACCGCAGGCGTGTGGCCTCTCACACGGCCTTGCTCAAGGATATTATTCCCTCGGGAGAAGACTCTTAACCGCACCGACACCCTTTGCCTTCATCCCCCCATACCCCCTTCATAAGCCAGACTTCCAACATGGACTATAAGGTGGATAAGTCGTTTAACGTCAACAGTTTCAACGATACCATCCACGAAACCATAGCAGATGACAAGTCCTAGGTGGTACGGTTGCTGTCACCATTCAATATAATTTATTTATCCTTGTATCGCCGACCCGGCATCAACACTTGAGCCACACAAAAGACATCAACACTCAAGGAACACTAGACTCGAGGGCGTGGGACAATGGATTTTTCAAACATCCGAGTTTCGTCAGTGGTACCAGAGAAGGTGGATCTCCTTGCTCAGTACTATTTTACCATGGTAATCCGGGTGTGGGGAAGACTCATCTTTGGTATGATAACGCAAGAAATTGCGGGAGAAGGCCCACACTACTAACTGCCTGCAATTTTAGCTCTGTCATAATCCATCATTTTCATGGCAGTGGACAGGATAGCACGATCGCAGGGCTGTATTATGACTACAAAGATAAAAAGAAATAGGCTACATCGAACATGCAAGGAGCCATGTTCAGACAATTGGTGGCTAGATGGCACACCCCATCCCGGAAGACATACGCAAAGCTTTCGAGGACGCGAAGGACCATTTGGGGGGGGTAGGCCCTCAAGTTCCTAGGATTGTCGATATGCTGAAGACGGCGATTTCTCAAAGACAATGGGTGATTATGCGTACTTTCTCAACAAGGTTCATGGCAAACCTTCCAATGGGTCGCGGGTTCGTTGGGTTAGCCCGGGCCCTTCATTGGGCCGGGTTGGGTACGTTGGGTTGGGCTCACCATAGCGCAAGCCCAGGTTGGTTCGGGTTCGGAGGCGCCGAGCCCGGGTTACCCGGCGAACCCAGCGAATACCCCGTCTCCCATTTCTGATTTTCATGATACTTCAAGTCATGATCACTACGGAAACTGGAATCTAAGCACACGGAATTCATGAAGACTGTGACCGTGACTACTCGCGTTTAGGTGAAAGGTCCAAGCACAACCGTGTTCCAATTGAGAGCGCATAGTGAAAAACTAGGCGGAAACCTGATTAGCTCTCCGGGATTCTGAGCGTTTCGAGGATGAGAAATCAAGCAGCTTCGACGGGAACTGGGTGTCTACGAAGTTGGCACTCACCTAGCTAGAATCATTCAACCCTACCTAGACCCTTCACAAACCCGGGCCTTCACTATCTTTCCTCTCTTTGCGGATTATCTCTACCTTACCCTTCTACATGTCCTATTGTCCATTCTGTTTTCTAATACTAATTGTATACTAATGCTAATATATATTTAATTCCTTTTCTTTTTTGCTCCAGCCCACTGGGTTCATTGGGTTAGCCCGGGCTTTCCTCTCTTGGGTTGGGCTGGGTTGGGCTCAACATCCGTTGGGCTTGGGCTGGGTCGGGTTTGCCCTTTTTTGACCCGGGTTAGCCCATTGGAAGGCTTAAGTGCACATCATCAAACACCATTATAGGACGGGGTACATGCTAAAAATTGGCTTCCCGAGCGTCGTAGTTGGTATGTGTACAGGATCAACCACTGTTTTAACCTTAGATGGTTGCTGACCCCTCGCCCTGTGCTTTTCATAGCACCTGAGTCACCGGGATCTGCCACCGTTGTTCAATTAGGAAATTACTGATAACGAGGCCCTCCCTTCATTCAGCCTGTAAGTCGGCTTTCACGCTCTCCTCCAATTGTTGTTCCAATCTACTGATCTATCTCTCCCTTTCTCATAGATTGTATGTAACCTCTAATACCCGCGTTGTCGTTTATGCCGCTGATTCCTGATTAACTTCACCACCGCTTTCCTCCATAGCAAGTATGATAAGCATCTCAAGTATCTGCATCACACCTTTTTATCACGCTAGCTAAATCTCACTCTCTTGCATTAGTTTCTATGCAAACCTCTCGCCTCTCTTCTGCCAGTCTTCACTAATACTCACGCGGCATGTCGTGACAGCTCGTTAGGATATCCCCCCTCTCGGTTCCTACTTCATTGGCTAACCCACAGCACGCCTCACAATCGCTTGGGAAACACAGCTAGTGAGTAATATGGCTTAATTACTACCTACGCTCCTCCTCCACACAGGATGTTTAGTAACCTTCTTATAGCAAGTAAGTCGCTCCTGTTTACCACGCGCACCCTTATTGCAGATTCTTATCGAAACCGCCGCAGTTTTGCATTCCAGATACGCCCGATCCCCATGAAGCTCCCTCCCCACCTCCACCACCAGTTCAGCCACCAGTGAGTAGTATATCCTATCTCTGACTTTAGCCAATTCTTAAATGCCTTCCTAACATGTAATACATTAAGCATCTGCAATAGCCTATTAGTTGGGGGTCCGTCGTTCCTTTGTGATGTTTACTAAGTTAGTTCGCTGTCATGTTGGTTTTTTTTGCTATTTTATGCCTTCAAGATATTTTTCATTGGGTGGTTTAATACTTGGATTAGGATGCAGGGGGAATCTGTGGGACTCGGCTGAAGGCTTTTTGTGTGTCTATCTCATTATAATATTATTATCATAATATATTCTATTCTCCAGTGAAACCGTGTATCACACTCTCATAAACCACTTCACTATGCCCACCACCCAATATTTCACATTATTTCTTGCTTGCGGGGAGCAGATCACCGCGGCCCACCAGAAACCTGGTATCCCTGGGAAGGCCGGGGGAGCGCGAGAAATAAGCGGGAAGAGTTTTTCAAGCAAAACACTGGACCAATTAGGGCACCCGCGAGAAAACACTAGAATGAGCCAACTGCTACGGGAGAAATTACCTACATTTGAAGTCTCGGGCGGTGGCCCTGCTACTAATTTTAAATTTCCGGCCCACATTAACAGCCATAGTAGGAAAGAAAGAAAAGAAAAATGTCACATGGATCATCACCGACCTCGTTAGTAGTTCCCGCTAGTACGGATCCTCGTCGTGGTTCCCTAGTAACCTCCGACTCCCGAATCCGCGAATTTTTGAAACAGGTGCAAAGGATTATCCCCAACTTGTAACAAATACCCTCGGGATGATTGCCATCTGTTATCCAACCCCATATTTAAGAAGAGTGATTGGGCCCAATCCTTAACAATATCTACAATAGTTGTTGTTGTTGGGGTTAAGAATTTTGCTGCAGGTCCACCACCCATCCTTTAACCCATCGATGTGTGCAAGCAGGTGAATCCCCCTAGGACAAATAGCCTAGGACCATGTGGGAGCGGATGGGGCCAGTAGGGTTTACACAGTCCAGCAAGCCAGCGATACCGCATTTCACAGCAACATTACTATCAATGGCAGGCAATAGGGAGGGCCGAGTATGAATACCGGGTAGACAAACCCCGGGGCGGTAATCCATAAACTAACCGGAACAAAGCACCATCGCTCCATCCCATACTGTGCATACTACAGTACCTGCCCCACCTCCCGCCTTCATTTCCTGCTCATAAACGAGTCTTCCCAAATGATTCGCAGCCCCCGTAAGTGTCAACTCCGGATACACCCCCAGACCAGAACACCTATCCCAACACCAGGAAAATGGACCCATGGGTAAAGCGCGAGAAGTGTGCCCCAGCTGTCTAGTGTGGGGGACCGCCGTGGGGGCACGGACCTGCCGGGTTCTTCCCCCCCAAGGTCCGCCTGTCCCGGCTTGCCGAACGTGGGCGCCATGGTGCATAAAAAATGAGGGATTCTCTCCAGTGGTCTAGCCTGCCCTACTATACTATACCTTTATACGAATGGACGGGTGTTGGACCTATAATTCTAGCGGGGCTTCGGGTAAGCTAGCTTGAACGCTCTCAGGCCAGTGTGGGAGCTATGATTTGTTTTTCATTGCTGATGCTAATTTACGGCATTTGGCAGCCCTATAGCTTTCCGGCACTGGCAAAAAGTGCTTGCGGACTGTCGGATCTGCCCATTTTCCATTATTCGCACCGTGTGCCCTGGGCGAGTGATACCAATGAACCGGTGGCCCGGTTTATTCACTTGCTGCTCAGAGAATATGACAGTCTACGGTTCTTCCGATATAAGTCCTTTTAGACACAGCTAAGACACAGTAGATAACGCTTGGGTGTGCAAAGATATCATAATACTGGTGATATCACTATTGTGATAAAGGTATTCATAACCCATAGCATACTACACGACTCTAACCCCTCGCTCCCCCTCCTATTCGCACACTTGCGCCATCGCCTAAGCAATCCCAATACAAACGCAAACACAGAACAGAGGTCACGGCAGAAAAAGAGCTCATACTGGGAGCTTGTCCAGGGTGCGCCCTCCGGGAGAACCGCCCGCAAGTGAGATCCTCGCTACTGGATTGGAAAATCACTTGCCCGGGGATCACATATGCCGTCTCTACACCCAGGTGAGTGAAGCCATAAGATATTATAATGGATTCTTAATATGTATTCAAAGTAGGTTGGCATACAGGTCATGGCGGATCACCATGACGGAGGTGGGGTTGGTAAAGCGGGACGTCATTGAGGGGGGGAAAGGTTGCTGGCTAGAGAACGCATTGAAGCAGCTCGTGGAGGAGGATCAACTTATGAGCACTTATAAACCATACACAAGGCCTTTAAAAACAAGATCCAAAAATCCAAAAATTACTTTGTGACTAGGATAGATGAATGTTCTAGTGATATCCCGGCCGCAGGGTGACAAGTGAATTTCTTTACCACTAGGATGGAACATAAGTTACCTAAACTCCGCCTCCGAAGGTTGTATATCTATCTATCTCAACAAATCTTGAAAATTGTCGGGAATAGCCAGCGATCCGATAGAATAAGGTCCAGGGCAACAGCGTGCGACTGTGCTCAATACTCGTCCAACGGTCTCATCTCAGATATGAGGTCTCCCGGTAAGGAACAACCCAGTGTTGGGGGACTTTTGTAGGATCTGACTTACTAAGTCCAGCGTTTGAGTTAATACTCTGTCGTATACTCGTCCATAGAGTTACTATAGGCAAATGTAGTTGGGAAAATAAAAGGTCTCTTACATACTGTTGGAATATTGTCCCTGAGCTATCGTTTTCACACCTACATTAGTTTCATCTAAGATCTTCATGAACTTTCGTTATACCTTACTTGATGGCTGAAACTATGTTCACCCTGTTGTTTCCGTACTGTTTTCTCTCTCTCCTTGCAGTGAAAATTTCTCTCTTGTTTCTTTCATGTTTCTTACTTGTTTCGGTGGGACAAGACTTTTGTCCCCTTACCGGAGATGAAAATTTTCATCCACACAGGCACCGAATTGGATGTGGATCATCTAGTGTTAAAAGGGCCTTATTATCTTCTTAGAAATATATGCGAATTCTGACCTTTCAATTGTGCATGCCTGATATTACTACCACCGGACTCTATCTATCTTTCGTACCCATATCTTTCCCTCTATTCAGACTACAGAACGCTTTGATTTTACTTCACATACCAACGATCCCCAGAAGTCGCGACCCTTGGCTACCGATCCCATTTCCTATCCTAGAAAGCATTGTCTATTTCTCGAGGAAATTCCTCCAATCCTTTAGGGACTTGTATGAGCAGGGTACCCAGGATGCTAGTTGGAGACTGTCCCCCCCCGGATTGCGAGGTCGGAGTACGATCGTAGAAGCAAGCCGGAGCAACCCTTCGCCCTCCGGCCCAATGCGTAAGGTGCCAACTACAGTACGAGTACTAATGATCTAGCATCACCACTAATTAGCTCTAGTTCATTTTTTCCCCTATCCCAGCGATATGACGGGATTGTCCCCCTGACTTCATATCCACATGGCTTGGCCACCTCCGGGTTGCAGCCACAAAAACCATGCAGCACGACTTGATCCACCCCCTCCTCCGCCCCCGTACCGGGTTCCAAATTCTTTCGTGCCCGGGCAGTTCCCTACGTTACCAGCCCCCCAATTGAGGGCCAGGATGGGTATCCCGAGCTCTAAGAGGGATGGATAACTAACTTAAGGCAGGGTTTGCGCTCGTTTATTGCCAACCGCAACACGTTTGGTACGATACACGATGGACAGAGTTGTTATTGGACGAGATTGGCTATAATTAAACGAGTCAATACTATTACGAAAATATCGGAATTTTCTGTTTTTTGTCGGCAGGAGAGCTCTCGGGAATGTCGGGGGTGGATTGGAGGTAGGGTTGGCTGGTTCAACGTGATGAGGCTCTTCAATGCTGTGGAGAAGGGGGGATGTGACAACGGCATCGGCAGCAGCCCTAACCGAAAACAATCCAATTGTCTCGTGACACAATTACCAATATGATACGACAAAATACAACCCGATCGCCTTCACTCGTCCTCATTCAACTCTCCGCTGGCTCATTCAACTTAACTAACTAAACGTCAAAGACAGGAGTATATTATATGAATCACAGCTAAGGCCGATACCGCCTTATATTTCCTTGATTGCCACACATACAAGTATGACTCTCGTCCACGCAAGGCTCCCATTCCTCTAGGTACTCCCCCGCTAATAAAAAGAAAGATAGGCTTCATAAAGACTCTCACCGTTCGTAACCTCCACTCCATTCCATTGGCTCTCTCATACTATTTCCGACAGGCACACGATTTGCTACCGGTAGATACATCATTTTCTCCCACGGATGCGTTAATCAAAAGCGCATCTCCGAATCTCTTTTCCGAACGACGACGAAGCAACACCCTGTGCATGTGAGAAGCATCCGTGATTTCCAACGGTGAAATTAAAGTTCTTAACTTGCGATTGTGCTCACACCAGGGAGCCAGTGACGACACGGTTTACGTATAGGACCATGGGAAACCAAACGAGCTATTGATGGAAAAATATTTTCCTCCTGGAGGTCAACAAGATGGGGGAATATGAACATTTCAAATTAACAGTCCCCAACACTACCTTGTCAAAAACAACGGGAATTTTGACATTGTATAGAGAATCACTTGTAACTCAACTTTGCAGAAGCGCAAATAAAAAGGATTGAAATTGAACCCATGACTTACGATTGTATCAACTGGTTTGAAAGCGACTTAAAGTTTCGCATGGGGCCCCATAAAAAGGTACATGACAACCCCTAGCTCCTACACTACCCACCTTCTCTCCATGGCTTTATAATCTATCAGAGTTCTGTAAAGTTTTATATATTACATAGGAGTTTAGTAGTCTAGCGCGAAATCCCGGTGGATTCCATGGGGATTGATGTTTTCGGAGGTGGGGGATGAAAGTGGATACCTTCGGCGTATAAACGGCCACCGGACCAGAAGCTTTGATCTAAGATAGTAGTAAGGTATAAAACATCATCTACAATTCACCCAGATGTTCTCTGCGGAATCCGTCAATTTTGTTCTCACCCAGTATTGGAAGGGAATTCTGGTCTTAGCGCACGTCGCGGGGGCCCGGGGTCCGATGCTCCCAGCTTCCCTTCCCGCGGTACCTGGCCCATGCGCTCCCGGCCAGTTTTCACAACCATCCGTGGCGTCAATAGCCTTTCCCGGTTGATATCTCCGGGTGAACCACAAGAACCAATTAATTAACCAATTAATTAAATAGCGCTCTTTGCGGAATTGAGGAGAAGGAATGGTGACTTAAGGCGCCTTTTTTTCTTTAAAAGTTGAGACTAGAAACCCTCCACCCCAGACCCCGCCCTCAGCCAAAATTCCAGCATCGTAACATAACATACCGGTATCAGATTAGACCTCCAGCCCATAAAGTATCACTTCTATCCTACATTGATTAAGGTGAAGGGAGAGATCACCCCAACCCCCCCTTCGCCATTTTGTCCCCCCCACAAGCACAAACCGCTTGGTAAAAATAAGCAGGTACGTGTATGTGGCTAATACGCTGTGCCCGCGACCCAAAAACAAAGGAAACGCAGGCTCTTAGTATTGAAAGAAAGATGTCTTCTGAAAATTCAAGCTATCGGGTTGTGCGGAGGTCATCCCTAGAAGCTGTAGAATGTGCGAGGGTTCTAGATGGGCATTGGATGATTGGAGTGGACCATGGAAGCTTCGGAAATCTGATGGATATTTCAGAGGTATGTTAGATCAGTATGGCCGCTCAGTGATTTACGGAGGAGATTCTCTAGGCATGGTTTTCCTCTGTTATCACCGGGCGCGCCAGGGGATGGAACCGTCTACGAAACGATCAGGATGCGTTGATGATGTTGTATCTATACGCCTCTCTTTACCGTTAGCTTAGTTAAATGACGAGGTGTGGACAAACGAAGTGAAGGAGGATGATTGTTATTTCTCACATCTTCTGTACGCGAGTATATATACCTAAGTTCCGATCAAAGCAGCCTACGTACCGTCTACCGGTGCGCAATCGGTCCTCCACCTTTATCCATCATTAACAAAGGTCGCCACACGTGACTCCTTGGGGTTCCTATGCACTTTCTCTTTCTACCGCGATACAACATTCTGTCTTAAACATCCCCCGTGTGGCTTGTAAGTTACTTGTAACGAGACAGAACTCTACGAGACTACTCCGTTTAGATTAAAAAAAAGCAAGTGTGGTACAGTGCAGCCAAGTTACACAAGCATTTTTGAGACACGTCTTGTACTAGTACGGTATCTGTCATGTCTCACCGAAAGGTACAGCCACGGGGTCTACTCGAGTAGATTGACTTTCATGGATTCGATGCCCGCTAAAACGAGAACAGTGTAGTAATACCCGCACTGATACGTAGGAACCCAGCAATGATCGTTTCCCACCGGCTAACGCTCGGGTGTGTACAATATTTCCCTAAATGCCCACTTCATATGAGACTGGGGGTTTATTTTACCTTATCATCTTTCATCTAAGTTACCCCTCAAGGCTAGAGGGTACTGATATTTCACCTCCAGGAGATAACGCTTTCAACACAAATCATCACACTTTCAAAATCACCCCCTGTTTTGTCTGGGTGGTCGAAAAAAAAATTAATATAATTTGATTGTCATCATTACTATAGTATAAAGGCTTTGTTACAACTCTACAATAACGTTGGCCATTGTATTACGGCCCCACCCAGGGCAACAATACATACTTTCTAGACGGACACTCGCGTTCTATGGCTCAACTCTGTAAACTCTCGGAGCATTAAGAATAATAGTCCTGAAATAGAGGGTCGTAATAGGCCTTTGTTTTCACTATTGTTGACGAGACATTGGTACAGTCCCATAGTGGTTTGCAAATTTCGTATCATATGATACCCTGTTTGGATGCAACGGTTCCGTTCCGTTCCTCCATATCATACAAAGCCGCCTTTTCGGAACGGAAGGACAACCATTTTTATGAGAAACGGTCACAAGACGGAACCATCGAAACAGAGCCTTATAAGCGTTCTACCCCCGCGGCGGCACATGGCTCACCTCCGGGTAAACACTATCTAGAGGTATGATACTATAGTACATACCATTTTGAGAACGCCTCCCGACTTCTCAAATTCCTAAACCGAGGCTCCATTGGGCCACACGCCAACCACCATGGAGCCTCATTGTAAGCAATTCCATAATAAGGTATCATACGGTATGTTTTGCAATGGCCAAAGACTAGAGATTACACGAGTCTCACGAATAATATACCCCACCATTTATAAATTTATAAGTAGTGAGGAAAAAAGGGAAGGGAAAAAAAAAACGCGGCCCAAATGGTGAGGACACATGTTTCTGTTTGGGATGTTCGAATTTACGTGTAGATAGTGGACGGTATCATACAATACTAAACATCACTTCCCCATTCCTCCGCAGACAAGGCATTCTGTCAAACTGGGCATTTTGTCTACGCGCCATTGTTCTGATCGGCATCTTATCAGTTTTCCATTTTCACCGCCGTACCCAGCGTGACATTGAAAATATTGCAGTCTCTGAGGCTGTCTCTTAGGATACTAAGGCGGCACTGAGAGTTGAACGCAGTATAGTTTAGATATAAAGATAAGATTCCACGCTTGCACTAGCAAAGTACGTGGTAACAGAGGGAAATACACTTGGTCTTATATAGACATATTCCATCACGTGATAACATAGTTCTCCTGCCAAGGAAACCCCCTTTTCATATCTCGTCACATGTGTGAGTCAATTCCATGACTCATACTTATGACTCATAGGGTGGATAACGTATTTCCAACACTTCCCCTACGTTTCCATCCCGATGTAACATAGCAATTTCTCAAACATAACTCTAACTAATCCCTTTGTACATATATCCGCTAGATTCTTTTCCGACTCAACTCGTTTGATTTCTATTTCTCCTCTTGCCCGTAACTCTCTCACGTAGTGGTATCGCACATCGATGTGTTTGGTCCTATCGGAAACACCGTGGTTTTCGGTTAGGCTGACTGCAGCGGTATTATCACAGTATACAACCGGTGTTGTTGTGATGCCCATTTGTTTGAGTCCTCTTCTAACCCAAACTCCTTGATTTGCTGCAAATCCTAGTGCCACATATTCTGCTTCGGTTGTGGACTGTGCTACGGTACGTTGTTTTCGGGAGCACCAGAGTACCGTATTACCATAAGTTTGGAGTATGATACCGGAGAAGGACTTCCTATCGGTAAGGTTGGATGCATAGGAACTATCGCTAAAGACTTCTATCGGCGTCTTTTCAGTATCTGATCGGTAGACGAGTCCCATAGTCCTTGTTCCTTTAAGGTATCCGAGTACTCTTTTGGCTGCTGATAGATGGGTTTCGGTAGGTCTAGCTGAGAACTGACTGAGGAAGGCGACCGTATGTGCTATATCAGGTCTTGTTGCACAAGCTGCATACATGAGAGAACCTAGTATAGACTGATACAATTTCTGATCGCACATTGTCTCAGTGTTTGTAGCTATGACGAGTGGTGAGTGTGCTTCGATAGGGGTTTTTGCTTCATTGGCGTTTTCGAGTTTGTATTTCGTAAGGATCTCCGTGATGTATCTTTGTTGATTAATTCGAAGTCCATCCTCGGTTCTTTCTAACTGCATGCCAAGTAGGAGCGATGGTTCCCCTGAATCTGTGCATTGGAAATGGGATTTGAGTTGTTTAACGCACTTATTCACTAAGTGTCGTTTGCCTGTTATTAAGATATTATCGACATATATGCAGCAATACAGGTCTTTCGCAACGAGGATGCATGGGTCGAAGGTCCCTTCACTGAAACTAATGTCTTCGAGGGTATTTGTGAGATGTTTGTACCATAGGTGAGGTGACTGTCGTAGTCCATAAATGGCTTTTCATAGTTTCCATACTTTGCCTGGTTTTCGGTAACCTTCTGGCATTTCTAAGTAGGATTCGTAGTCTATATCGCCATATAGGAATGCACTTTTAATGTCGAGTTGTCGCATAGCGTAGCCGCGGATGACTGAGATGCTCAGCAGTACTCGAAGTGACTCTAGTCGTGCTACCGGTGCGTATACTTCTTCAAAGTCCACCCCTGGGATTTGACTGAAACCCTTTGCGCAATATCTTGCTTTTCTCCTTTCCAACGTACCATCTTTCTTCACTTTTGCCTTGAACACCCATCGTCCTCTCAGAATTTTTCTACCTTGTGGTTTGTCAACCACTTCCCCTACTCCGTGTTCGTTTAGGACTTTCATCTCTTCATCCATTGCCACTTGCCATTCGTCACGTTCGGATGATTCTATAGCTTCTCGATAGCTTTCAGGATCTCGTATGTGGTAGGATAATCCAACGAAGGACTCCTTGTCAATGGCTGCCTGTTGTCTGCGAGTCTTTTCCTGAAGTTCCTCGATACGTAGCTGATGTTGTAAACCAACTTGTTGTACACTGCCGGATCCACCTTCCCCTCTCATGTAGGTTCTGAAGGTTTCATTCGCTTGTCTTAGCTTGTTGTTGAGATCTTTAAGCTTTGACTGAGCTAGGTCTTTTCGGTAACCAGCTCCTTTCTCGGTGTGTTTTCTTTGACGAGTTGACCTTCTCGTTGGTTTAGTCTGCTCAGGTGATACTGGAAACGTGCCGGGTACTGCTTCAGATTCTTCTTCTTCTGATTCTTCAGGTAATGGAATGTCTTCAGGTAGGGGTGGTATATTCTGTTTTTCGGTTCGTATTGCTGGTTGGTCTAGATGATATTCGAACGATACTCCTTCTATTGTACCAAATTTTACGTCTCTTGCCTCTGTCACTGTATGTCATTTGGGTATGTATATACGATATACTGTAGGACTGGAAGTGTATCCTACTAGGTGACCTTCCTCAGCTGTAGGGTCAAGTTTGCCTCTCTTTTCCGAAGGTATGTGCACAATTGTGTTCGTGAACCAAGGACGTAGATGGTTGATAGCGGGTTTCATTCCATGTAGTTGATCGAAAGGTGTTGTTTTTATTGTTGACTGCCAACGTCTGTTGTATAGGTAGGCTGCTGTCGCATAGGCTTCCCCCCATAGAAACTTCTTGTCGGTCGGTAACATACATCGTACCATTGTAGTTAAGGTACGGTTCATCCTTTCGGCAACTCCGTTTGATTCAGGATTGTTTGCTGGTGATGTGGTATAGAGAGCACCTTTATCTTTCAGGAATTTGGATACTTCTTGGTTGATGTACTCGGTTCCATTGTCACTATGAAGTCGTTTGATCTTAGCTTCATGTTGGGTATGGATGAGTTCCCAGAAGTTCTTAATCGCTGTTTCTGCTCCGTCTTTCGTTTTCAGTAGGTATAACCAACAGTATCTGGTGTAGTCATCGACGAATGTCATGTAGTATTCGTTTTTACCCAGTGTTGGCGTAGAGATACGTCCGCTTAAGTCGGAATGGATCTTGTCGAACGGTTTCCTTGTCTCTATTTCTTTTCCTAAGGGAACATGGTGTGTAGACTTTTGTAATCTACATGTTTCACAACTGAAGTCGTTTGGACGGGGTATTGGTTTTGCATCTTGATAACAATCCTTGATCACGCTCGGATGTCCAAGTGCTTGGTGTCTCTCTTCGTAGGTGGATACAAGTATTCTTGTTTTGTTTGTCCTAACATACCACAGACCGTCTTTCTTATCTGCAATCATGATCTCTCTTCCTCCTTTTTTGTATTCTCTCCTTCCTTTCTCAATTTCTATCCTAATTTCGGCATCATCCAGTCTTGATTCGGACACCAAGGAGTACCTAAATGTTGGGACATACAGTACTCGTCTGAGCTGAATCGTATGATGGGATCCGTCCAACAACCGCACAGGGATCTGCACATCTCCAGTTCCTGTTGCGTAATGTTTTCTGCCCTCTGCCGTTACTATGCTTGTATTGTCTGGTAGGAGGTTGAGGAAGTCACCTTTATTTGGTGATATATGATCTTACGCTCCAGAGTCACATAACCAATCTATTGATCTTTCCTCGTTCGATTCGGTTTTGGTCATAAGCACAGTTACAGTGGCATCGGTAAGGTTGGCGGTCCTTTGTCCCTTCGGATTTTCCTTGTTTCGCTTATCTTTTTCTCTCTTCAGATCTCGACAATCTTTGACGTGATGACTCTTAAACCCTTTGTTTCCTTTGCTCTTGCACCAGGAACATTCCTTCATGTCCTTTTTCTTTGGTACGAACAGTACCTTTTCCTCTGTTTCCGATTTCTCTGTGGCTCGACTGATGAAGAATTACCTTATGTCGGTATACTGGTCATCTCCTCTAGCTGCGAGTATGTCACAAAGGTCTTTATATTGTTCCTTTATGGATAACATGAAGAAGGCCCCCTTGACAGCTTCGGATTGTGTGACCAGTTTCATTGTTGATAGGAAGTCGTCATTTGTCTTTTCTTTCGCGTTCGCGCATCTTTGGGAGAGTCGGTTCCATGCATTTTCGAAACTCATGACGTGTTCGGTAATGTTTTTATTGGGAGGAAGTTTCTTGAATATGTCTTCAAGTAGGACAAGGTTCGTTGAGGGTGTCTCTTTGTCGAATTTGTCTTTGAGGGCTTTCCAGGCATCGCTAACGGCAGGGTAGCAGGTGACGGTTTCATAGTGATCGCCTACTGCTTGGAACAGAAGGAACTTTGCTTGTTCGTTCTTTGTTTCCCATTCCGTGACTGCTGTTGATTGAGAGGAGGAGCCTTCATCCGATGCGACTGGTTGTTGTGTTGTTCCGTCTACGTATTCCCATACACCACAGACCCTAAAGGCTGTTTTCCACATTGTTGCCCATGATCGATAATTTTGTTGTCCTTGTAGCATGGGATATTTGTTGAAGGACAAGGACAACTTGCCGAAGGGTTGTTCAGGTGATGTGGAGTCTGACATGTTTACTGGAGTTGTCGTAGTTTGGTATTACCAATTGACAGAGGTTTCCAGTATGCGACACGTCTTGTTTCCCGTAACTTCAGAAGTGCGAAATCCCTAGTTTTGGTTTCAAATGACTCGCAACAGGGTTTCGGTACGTTTCCAGAGAAGATGGGAAAGGGTCTCAACCTGAGACAGCCAGTACACTTGATCAGAGTTTCTGGATCGAAGTAACCTCGGTAGCTATCGTTTTCGCGATCGTATTGTAGGTGTTCAAAGTCGGTAAGGGTCAGTTCTGGTATGGTGGGTACCAGAGGTATGTCCAATTGTTCACCGTACCTAGTCTGAATGGCTTGAAGGCGATTGTTATAGTCGATAATTTCGAGGTTCTTTTGAGCGATGGTTTGATTGACTCTGATGATGGTTTCTTCGATGGTATATTCAAGGGCGTCGTGGTAGGTGCGTGGCATGTATGGTGATGTAGTGGGATAGATAATTTTGTATAGAGGTATTCGTTGACCGTATGGTCAGTTAGGAGGGATGGAAGAGTGGAAGAGGTAACGGTAGTAGAGTCTCGCTTAGGTGTCTTTCTTTTATCTATATGGTATATGATACTTGGTAGCAGAAAGGCTTGCTAGCCGGGCTCATAACCTGAAAATATTGCAGTCTCTGAGGCTGTCTCTTAGATACTAAGGCGGCACTGAGAGTTGAATGCAGTATAGTTTAGATATAAAGATAACATTCCACGCTTGCACTAGCAAAGTACATGGTAATAGAGGGAAATACACTTGGTCTTATATAGACATATTCCATCATGTGATAACATGGTTCTCCTGCCAAGGAAACCCCCTTTTCGTATCTTGTCACATGTGTGAGTCAATTCCATGACTCATACTTATGACTCATAGGGTGGATAACGTATTTCCAACAGACATTGCCGCGGATATCCCGGTCATGAGTAGGATAGAGGAAAGCCCAAAAAAGATCACCCAAAGAGAAACAATGGACGCAAGGAACGGAATCTCCAGCTCCTTCTTTCGCCGTCAGTGAGGTGATGTTGATCGCCTCTCTCGTGAGCACTGCTTTAACTTTACTCGGGTATAGTATTGGCACTGTTCGAAGTAATAACCTTAGAGGGGGAGGTGCCAAGTACTCGTATTAGCCCTCTTTTTTCCATTTTCTTACTATCGTACTGTGTGTGTGGTGTTAATTTACTTCAACCTTGTTCGTGCATTGTGCATGCACTAGTCAAACATTTCTCACTGGCCGCAGGGCACTCCCCATTGAGGAAGCAACGGGAAAGCCAACCCCACTGTCCCACCCACTATTGCGCAATTGTGCTTAAACATATTTCTGATTACGCTCACTTCTGTCGAGTAGCTGCGCCCGAGTGAGCATCTGAATGTCGTGATACCATTTTTCCCATCAGTTTTCCTTATCCATCGCAATCCAGGAGGGTGGGGTATGTATGATAGGCAAAACAAAAATCAATGGCATTGTATGTTGGGTATTTCATACGGTAAATTAGGTGGCTTGAGAAGGCATCTGGGATCACACCTGAGATTGCTGACTTTTGGCTCCCCGAGTGTTGTAGCAAGTAAGTGAACGGGATCAACCGCGGTTCTAGGACGAAGAAATTGCTGACCTCTGGCTCGCCGGGTGTTGTAGCTTGTAAGTGAACAGGATCAACCACAGTTCTGGGGAGAGTAAATTGCTGACATGTGGCTCGCCGAGTGTTGTAGCCGGTAGGTGGACAGGATCAACCACGGTCTGGGACGCGGAAATTGCTGACCAGTGGCTCCCCGGGTCTTGTAGCGAGTTAGTACACAGGATCAGCTATGATTCTGGGACTACGAAATTTCTGACCTCTGTGGCTCGCCGAGTGTAGCGGACGGTAAGTAAACAGTATCGATCACGATTTTGGGACAAGAAAATCAATAACCTCTGGCTCTCCGAGTTTTGTAGTCGGTAAGTAAGCAGGATCAACCACCGTTCCTGGAAGAGGAAATTGCTGACCTCTAGCTCGCTGAGTGTTGTAGTTTGTAAGTGAGCAGGATCAACTACAGCTCTAGGGAGAGAACGAATTGCTAACCTATGGCTTGCCGAGTGTTGTAGGAGGTAAGGGAACAGGATCAACCACGGTTCTCTGAAGAGGATATTACTGACCCCCTGCTTGCCGGGTATCGTAGCTTGTAAGTGAGAAGGATTAGCAACGGTTCTGGGACAACAAAATCACTAACCTCTGGCTCCCTGCGTGTTTCAGGAGGCAAGTGAATAGGATAGACCATGGTTCCAAGATAAGACGATTTCTGACCTCTTGCTCGCGGAGTGTCGTAGCCTGTAAGTGAACAGGATCAACAAGGCTTCTAGCATAAGACAATTGCTAACCTCTGGCTCACTGCGCACTGTAGCCTGTCAGTGAGCAGTGCCGACCACAGTTATTGGACGAGGAAATCGCTGACCTCTGACTGGCCGGGTGTTTTAGATTGTAAGGGAATTGTGTCGATGACGGTTCTCGGACGAGTTAATTGCTGACCTCTGATACCCCGGATGTTGCAGGAGGTAAGTAAACAGGATCGACCTCGGTTCTGGGGCGAGATAACAGCTTATCTCTACTTTGTCGAGCATGGTAGTTCGTAAGTGAATAAGATCGACCACGGTTCTTGGGTAAGACAATTGCCGACCTCTCGCTCACTGAGCATTTTAGGTGGTGAGTGAACGGGATCACTCCCGGTCCCGAGATCAAGCAATTGCTGATACCCTGCTTCTTGCCCTCCTCAGGTTGTAAGGGGCCTTCGCACGCTCTCCTTCCTTTTGTTCCGACCTTACTGAAATATCTCTCCCGTTCTTACAGATTTTATGTGGCCAGCAACCCTTAGGGCTTTTGTTGATGTTGCCGACACCGTACCTGCGTGGCTTCACGCTTGCTCCCCTCAACAGGAGGTAAGTATCACAAATCTCTGTATTGTGCCTCTCTAGCAGGCTAACCAGTCACTACTCTTCTGCCCTAGTTTGTATGCAAACCTCTACCTCCTCTTCTGCTTGTATTCAACGATACTCATTCGGCATATTCTTATGATGGAGGAGAATAACAGTCAATGACTGACTTGCGCAGCGGTGGGTAGAAACACTAAAGGACTATGTGGGGGCTGTGGTAGGACGTGCACAAAAGCGTATGGTAAGGTAAAAACAGCTTCGCTCTCTCTTCTCTAAACTAACGGTAAAGACAGGTGTATAAGTAAAACATAAACAACGTATCCCCATCATTCCATGAATCACCACACCTATCCGTATCTCTCTAAACATGCTACCCTTTCCTCCATACACTCCCGTGATAACAAAGGAAAGACATGTCCGGAGAATCTCCTGTCAATCTCTCAACCTCCACACTAATCTATCGAACATCGGAACTCTTCGCCAGACTCCCGAAACCTCCACAATCTATCTCAATTGACCAACGTCGACCTAGAATCTTCAACACATATTACTACAGCTCGTCTGGAACCCCCCCTTCTGCTCCTACTTCTTTGGCTAACCCACAGAACGCCCGACAATCATTTAGCCAACATAGAAAGTGAGTGATAGGGTTCTATCACTACTAACTCTCCCCCCACAGGATACCTAGTAACTTTCTCATAGCAAGTAAGTTGTTTCAGCTTTCCATCCTCAACTCCATTGCCGATTCTTATTGAACCCGCCTTAGTTTTGCATTCCACATAGGCTAGATCCGGAGGACACTTCCTCCTTACCTTCCAGCGCCAGTCAGGTGGCCGGTGCGTATAACACTCCATCTTTTAGCCAATACTCAAATTCCTTCTTAACATGAAATAGATTAAGCGTCCGCGATGGGTGTTGGGTTGGGGGTCCGCCGTTCCTTCGATAGGTTTTTCTAGTTCACGGTCTCTCCGCGTCCTCGGTACCCCTCTACTGCTTCCTGTGGTCAAGATTTCTTTCAGTGTGGCGTGCGATACCTGGGCTAGGATATAGGATTTTGTGGGAGCCGGTTGTAGGTCGTTTGGGGTGTGTCTGTCTTATCATACCATATCATATTCTTATGTTCTGTTCTCCAATGAAACCGTGTGCTGGACCACCCCATAAGCCCCATGCCCACAACCCAAAGATACACCGCCGTTCTTGATTGCAGGGGAGCAAATCCCCACAGCCCGCCAGAAATGTGGTAACGCTAGAAAATCGAGCGAAACCCAAGCAAAGGACCGGATGACTTTTATATCTAAAACACCTGGGTAAGCAAAACAATGCCGGTAGTGAGAGCACACTAGAGTGAGTCCACGCCTACCCGAGCAAGTAGAGGCATTCCAAATCTCGATCAGGACTGGACTTCTGGTCCGCATTGTACCGTATAGCTAGAAAAAAAAGAAAACGTCACATCCATCACAACTGATCTCATTAGTAGCCCCCAACCCGCATCGGTAGCAGCCGCAGTTCCCAGCTTGGTGAGAGCAGACCTCCGCCGCCCGCTACAGCGCGGTGCTATAACTCTGGAAAGGCGGGCGGAAGGCAAGCGAGGAAGAAAAGAAAATATCACTCGCAAAAACACCCGAATGAGCGAAAGCAATATAGCGGGAAAAGCTCTGTGGCAAGCTAACTTCCAATACTCGTATCTTCGAACATTAGAAACGGGCGTGAACTGTTATCCGCGACTTGCGATAAACAAAAGGGGGGTTTTGCAACACCGGGTTATCCCACACCCCATAGTCAAGAATAGTGATTGCGCCCAACCCCCTAGTGATAGTTACAGTAGATTTTTTTTTTGGGGGGGGGGTAAGTATATACGATAGCTGCAAGTCCACCCATTTGTACGAACGGCAGGCAATAAGAAGCGCGGAGTATGAATACCCGGCTGGAAAAAACCCCGAGTGCTAATCCATGAACTAACAGGGATATGATATGTTTACAAATCTTAGAGAGGAGTGAAGTGTTATCCGCAACCTGCAGAAAAAGGGAATTCTTGCGACCGGTTACCCAACTCCATTTCGGGACAACGATTATACCGTATCATACAGACAATGACCCATGGTAGATGTTGGGGGGTAAGTATATAACCGCAAGTCCACCACCCACCCGTTTAACACACCAGGCCGAGCAGACACGTCAATTGCCCTCAGACAAACGGTCCTTCCCCGCGCTCGACCGGCCCGGGATCCAGCGGAGTGGGCAGAGAGTCACGAGCAGCCGCGTTTTTATACAGTCCATTAAGCGATACGGCATCCTAAAGCGGTTTTTGTATGAGCGACAGGCAGGAAAAAAACCCCGCGTGGTAATCCATATAGTAACAGGAGCAAAAACCCAAATAGCTCAGGCGCGTACAGTGCATACAGCGTTCCCCCCTCTTCGTTTCCCACTAGTGAGAAAGTCTTCCCAAACGATTTGAAACACTCATAAACACTAACTGCCGACGCGTCCCAAGATCAGAATCTCCCACTTGAGCAGTGTCGAAATAGACCGGCGAGCAAAGCGCGAGAGGCGCGGCAATTTGAAGGACTGTATGTATTTCTCGGGGGGGGGTTGGATATGTCGGTTTGAATGCTCTACGACCAGTGAGACATAATGTTTGCTTTTCGCAGCTGGAAGTAATCCTTGGTATTCGGTTGCCCTTCGAACACTAGTAAAACTACGTGTAGGCTGTCGGATCGCCCTTTTCTTCAGATGTCCACCGGACTGGGCGCTGTAGGCGAGTGATGTCCCGTGAACCAACAGACTAGGTTATCCACTGGCTACTATTCTCGCCACCAAACCCTGCGCGTGTCGTCACCATTAATTTTTAAAAAACTTTTCTACGCCCTCACCACGTTAAAACCTTCATTCAAAAAAAAAAAAAAATCCTCTAGGTTGTCGAAACGTGCTATGGCTAGGGCTAGCGGGAGACGACTCATCAGCAACCTTCGGTATTTTGGAAACATGTATCGGCTCAATCTTGTGTAGTGCAGACGCAGATTGTTCAGGGATGAAACAGACGGGAGCAGACACCGGATATCTACACTGGATTCATGTTAGTAGCATTTGACGATTAGGGAGTGTGGCGGATCTCCATCCTCTTATGATGTTTTGAGTATTTTTCTCTTTTTCTCACCGGCACATGTGTTTTTCGCCAACTTTCTCTCTACAAAAGCCATCCACTTTGCCTCTCTTTCCCGCTCGTTATTCCCACACTCATATGCGTTTCTCTGTTATCCAAGATCCTCTCAGTCCGCTCTTTTGCCGGTCTCATTGTTGCACCTCGATAGAAGTGAATATACCGGTAACTCGGCCTTTGCCCTATCTATATACTTCACATAGATTACTGGAATACTAAGGAGAGCTGATAGGAATGAACGGGGAGGTTGGAGTTGAAAGGATGATGCTAATTGATTGAGTTCCTCTGCTCTCCATGTTTCCTTCCCTTTTATGCTTATCCGCCCATCGTGCTCAGCACTACACCAGCCCTAACACCTATCCTCTACTGAGCCCTAGGTCCCAGCTAGTTACATAGAATATCACTACAAGAGCAATGTGGAGGTTTTTTTTTTTCTTTGAAGCGATTGGAGGTCTTAATAGTGAGATACAATCGATTGAGGAGTTGCAGCCCGATGTAATAGTCGGGAAAAGCAAGTGTGACGGGGAAGCAAGTGTGACGCCCAACCTTTTTCTTTTTCTTTTTAACAATGTCATAATATTATTGTATTTTAATAGCTTTATATACACCTAGTTGTTAAACACATATTGGAATTTCCATACAAGCCACACAGTGTTAATTGAACTCTATAAGATCTGCATTATGAGCAAGCAACTAAGCCATATGATATGCATTAAGAATCAGATTCCTCAGCTAAATCATCACCATCATCGTCGGTACAATAACCCTGCAATCCTCCTCCCATCTGGTCTGTACATACCTCCTCAGCTGCCAGTAATTCTCTCCTGATATTAATCTCCACCTCTTCAGTTCTATATTCAGCTTGACCTAACCATCCAGCAATTGTGGAGTAATTGTACTAATTGTCCCGAGACCTATTGGCTCTAATGGAAATTCTAATATGTGGTTAAAAAGTATGTGTATATAAAGCTATTAGAATTCAATATGTTAAAATGAAAAAAATGAAAAAAAGTTGGGCGTCACACTTGCTTCCCCGTCACACTTGCTTTCCCTGACTATGAGTGACAGCGAAATAGGAGGGGAACCGACTATTACACTTGAATGAACAAAGATATCATAATATGATAATATCATTATCGTGATAGAAGAATTCATAGTCCCTAGTTACACCACAAAACCCCAACCCCCCGTCCCTCCCTCCCCAAACCCAAACAAGTGCCAACACGCAAGCGGTCCCAACGAAAATGCAAAACAGAGATCACAAAAGAGGAAAAAACAAAAAATCCAACTTTTAGTAGTATATATATAAGCAAGCCGTCTAACCCTGACATAAGAAATGAATGAAATGGAGTAGATGTGGAAACAGGGCAAACAAGCAAGGAAGAATAGACAAGAAAGAAGGGAGGCATTAGGCTGATGAATGAGTGAACGAATAAGAAATGACGAGTGATGCCAACACGGCGCAACGAAAATTTAAAACAAAAGTGCAGGTGAGGAATAGGGGGAGAACGCCTACCTACACTAATCTACGATACAAGCCGCTAACCACAGAGAAAGAAAAACCAAACGAGTGAGCGGAGATTCCGAGAAAAAAACCTCTCTTCTATAAACCTACTGCCGATACGCTGGAGGAGCCCCAACACCCCCAACACCCCCAATCCCCATTCCCACCCCCATTCCCACACCCAACCCCACACCCGCCAATTCCCTCTCCACTTCGCACCACAGCTTCCCGCTAGCCCCGCCCACGACTCCTCTCCTCCTCCTCTCCTCTTCTATCCTTTTTTGCATTTCATGTGCTAGTTTCTTCATAAACGCCTGCTCAAGGATGCCCGAAGAGTGTGCCGATCCAGTGCGTAAGTGTGAGCGGCGGTGCCCGGAGGGAGAGGTTTGGGAGCAGGTGATATTCTCCGCCGCGAAGGGTGAAGTTGATGATACTGGTGATTCGAAGACTACCTTTTCTTCTTGGGAGAATGGAGAGGAGGTGGGGGTTGGGGTGGTTGGTGTGCTCGGGATGAGCTGGGGTTGGGGAGGTGAAGGTAAAGTAGGTGTTTGCGGAGTTGGCAGATCTTCCTCTTTTCGACCCGCAGAGGTGATGGTGGTCTGCGTGGTTGATGTGGTAGATTTATCAGGTGCCGGATCTGAATGTGTGGATTCCATGGTGGGGCGGAGGTTAACAACCCGGTGCTTCTTCTTCTTCCCTCGGGTTCGAGTGCCGGGTGTAGATACCCCTCCTCCGGTGGACACCGACGACGATGTAGCGAGACCAGGCCTGGAGGAGATACTCGCGGCGGAACTTATCGCCTCGCCGGTGTCGGAGAATGTATAAGTTCGTGGGCCCATAAGGGTACTGGGTGCATCAACGCTCCTTTCCCAGCCCGCAGAGCTGCTACCACCGCCGGAGGCCCATACTCGGAATACAGCATCCGAGATACCTGGAGTGCGTATTGACAACGTCTTCTGAGCTTCCGAAAGCTCTTTCAACGCGACTAGGTTCTTTTGCGAGAATGCGATGGACGGGGTGTCGGAGTTGTCGCTAGGCGACAACAATGGATTTGTGAGTGCCGCCATCGCGTCATCCCCACTCCCATCCTCGATCCCATCGGTCGGGGAAGACGGGTCAGGATCATGAGCATCGAGACCCAACGAGGCAGCATACTCGGGGTTCCATAACCGCAATGATAACCGGTGTACCGCTACCGGCAGCTCCTCCTGGAACAACCGGCGGACCTGCCTTTCAATCTCTTCCTGCAAATAGTCCTTGATAAACGGGATGGTGTCGAATGTGGATGAGACTTTGAGCGATTCCAACGGATCATTGCGAAAGACCAGCGTAATCCCCTTCGCCTTCGAAAAAACCAAAATGATAAAGCCGGACAGTCGGAAGTGCGAAAGGGTGATCTGCAGCGGAATGGTCAAGGGAGAAGAAGCAGCGAGTGGCATAGGCGAGGTATATGAAGGGGTGGTGGATAGGTAAGTATTTAGCGGATTCGCCTATCGCATCATCATTAGCACAATCAAACGACCCAACAAAACACGGGAAACCAATAAAGAATAGTCAAACCTGAACTTTGGTCCTCAGCGTCAAAAAGGCATCCCCATCATAACCCAAGCGGAAAATGCCGCGAAACCGGTCCTCCGCCAGATCCCCAATCTCCAGAATTTCTAGCTCGGGGGCTGACTGGCCAAGGTTCAGCTCCTCGACGAATATGTCGTCGACGATGATGGGCGGCTTCTGAGATTTGTTCAATGCAGCGGTCAGTAGGGATTTCGCGTGCGAGTAGAAGGCGCTGGATGAGGTGTTTGATGTAGTTAAGGGAGCCCAGTTGAAGTTGAAAGCCATGATTGTGCAGGGGTCATTGATGGACGTGTTAGAGCTCTTGTGTTGAAGGGGGGGAAAGATAGGGAGAAGTAAGAAGAAGGAGAGGAGAAAGGAAGAGAAGTAGAGGATAGCGAGTTGGTACCGGTAGGCCGGTGCGTGCGTGCGTGCGTGCGTGTGCTGTGTGTGTGTGAGAGAGGGATGATGGATGGATGGACGGGTGGATGATGGATGGATGTGGTGGTTCATTGGGTTGTGAAACCCCGTGATCTTCAGTTGCTTGATGAGAGCGAGCCAAAAGTATTTAATATGATAAAATTTGCACCGATCGGTAATTTTTCCCCGCCCGCCATAGACCCAACCACAACTTAACCCCCGATCCGATCCGATCCGCCAGTTGAGAGAGAAGAGTCTAGTATCATACTCGAGTAATTAACTCGTACCCAGCGAGCACAGAGCTATCGTAATTTACTGGTAGACTACCGGTTACTCGAGTACGTGAGCCCGAGAAGTCGGAAATAAAATAAAAATATAAAAGATAAAAAAGAGGACAAAGGCGAGACAATCGGGGGAAAATCGGGAGAATCAATGCAGTAAAAAAAATAAAAAAATAAAAAAAAAGCGTTCCGTAATTATTCTACGAGCACCATTGTAAAAAAAGAAGTATATGTTTTTCCCGTGACCTACCTGGATAATACCCCACCATGGGGGTCCGAAAGTGGTGCTTTAGATGCCTTCCTCGTGGTGTCTTGCCGCATCACTCGTACCGGTAAATTGAATTATCCTTCCTTCAATCCTCTTCAGCCAATAACGCCGGCCACTTTCCCCAGGGGCTGCGGTGCGGTGCAGCTTTAGTCTAAGTTATTTATTAAATTCCCATCTAGCCGATACCGATATCGATAGCTGCCGCCCACAGCCCCCTTGTCGCACCAAAGTGTGCTTGACTAAAACAGCCTCGCATGCTGACTAAACACTCACACCAGATAATATCATAATGCACTCGTAATGGCTGGGCAAAACCGCAAACCTTAGTCCGTGCTCTACTGGTACGTCATACACGAAAAACACATCCACAGACCGATGCCCACTCCCCACTCCCCATGGCCCATGATACAAAATCCAACAACAAGGAGCAACCACAATCGGGACAATTACCGGGCAGCATCTCGGTAGCCGGTGACTTTCTCTTATCATCTCATTAAACCGCAGGGATGCTGTTTGCCCAAACCACTCGACCTGGCCGAGTTCCCTCTACAATAGTAGGGTTTCTTCGGGAGTCTATGTTTGGGGGCATCTAATACCATGGCAGACCGCAGTTTTCCTGCTTCTAGAGTACGGTAAGCTATTCAAATTGTCGGTGGTGCATTTTCCACGCTGACCCAGGGCCTTCCAATATAGCACTACGTTGAACCGGCAAAGAGCCCCGAAGGGGCAGATGGTGTTGTGCCTTCCGAACCCAATCAACCGTCTGCGCCGACCAGTCAAGCCAGGCAGCAGTTCTGCCATGGTGCGTGATGCCGCGAGGGACGACATGATGGAGAAAACTCGAGCATGATCCGATCGTGTGCCCTACTAATGGAGAAACGTTTGACAGCTAGGGACGATATGATGGAGAAACGTTTTGCTGCTAACTTATGGACCATTAGATGAAGGTTTCAACAAGGTTAGAAAGGATAGTGACATAAGGAGATCGCTGAGCTAAAGGAATCTATGGACACGTTTATTGCTCCATGCAAAGTCTCAATAAGAGCCGGTTTTCATAGATTCCGGGGTTTATTTGTTTATGTACCGATCAGGGTGTTGCCGTTTTCCGTGCCCTAGTTGGCGGGGGGGGTTTACTCGTAGCGGGGCTTTAGTAGGCCGGAGTGATTCCTGTTTACTGGAGGAAAGTACAGGTGTGTGATCGATTGTTATTATCCATGTATTTATTATATTGTGAGAGACCCTTTCCCTCCGGCGTTCGTTCGTGGAAATTTGGCAATCGTGATAGCTTGTCTCCCTACAAGGGTGACTTGTAGGATGAAGCGTGAAGTCAGTCGAGACACTCCGAAGAGATGTTCAAAGATGTATGCGTATATATCCACTCTGATCTGTGCTCTGATGGGAGACCGGGATGGCGGATCAAAATCTCCTTTGAAAAGGGGAAAATTGAAAATATGTTTCCACCCGAGTAGGTGTTTGATTGAAATTTGTGAAAACTTGTGAAGATTTCCATTTGACACCGAAAAACATCCTTTTGAAACCCTGGACGTTGATGTGCACTCCTATACATTACAAAGTCGACAAACTTAAAACAAGCATCAGTTTTTTCGATCTTTTTTCCTTTTTCTTTTTCTTTCTAAGAATTAGGTGCTAAACCGGTATACTTATCGTACCGCATTTATATGTATTCGTATGATCTTGCGAGTATCGGAGGGTTGGAATAATTGGGAGCATCATTACCGTAGTGGCTATAATAATATTATATTCCCTTCTCTTCCTGTTCTGTTCCCTTCCTCTTTATCGGCGGTTGTCATCTCAACGTACGGGTATCGTACAAGCACCGCACACACAGTACGATAGTACATCAAGCGCATTACGAGTGCTCTTCATCTCACCTCTGTTAACATGACGATAGATTCGTGAAGAGTATGATAGTAGAATATTTGATATATTTCACTTTTGCCGGCTCGCGAAATATGGTATGAAATAACCATCGCAGCGTTATCGCTATGACACTTAATTTTCACAACCCCCCCCCCCCCAATTCCCTATTCACTGCCATCCATTCGTAATGCGTACAATTTCCTTTCTGAAAGACGACAAAATCTCATGCTGCGGTTACATACTTTCCCCTAACATGATATTCATCCCATAATTCATATTTCTGAGTGGGCATTACCTTTACCAAAAGGACCGTAACTTGGAGGGTTAAGAAAGGTATGCCCTGGAGGAAGAAAAAAAAGAACAGAAAAAAAGAGAGGTAAAATACATGGCTTAAACTTAGAGAGCACTGGTAGTATACGGTAGTTACGATGGATGAGCGAACTTAGGAAACAAGGATGTAAAACTTAAAACAATGCAGAAGCGAATAAGGAGCACAAAAAGGAAAATAGTTTTGGAGTTTAGACTTGCCGAGACGAACAAAGGATAAGTAAAATTTACAACTCCTCCCTAACCGTCTCGTACGCCTCCTTCACCTTCTCTGTCACGCTGCCAACTGAGCTGGAAACCGACGACGCTACAGAGGAAGCTGCCTGGGTAGCCTGACTATAAGCGCTCCCAGCGGCTTCGGTGGCCTGGGTGGCGTATCCGTACAAAACCTCATTAAGCTTCCTCCTGGCGCTCTCAACCGCAACCTCCACCCTCAGCTGGGCACTCTCAACGAAGCCCTTCTCAGACACATAAGCCGCTTCCGAAGCCTTCGCTTGGGCATCGCCCACGCCAGCAGCAGCGGCTCCCGTCACGGTACTCACAACCTTCGAGATCGTGCTGGTGGCCTGCTCGACGGTTCCCTTCTCCGTGCCATACACCGCTTCCGAAATTGCGGACTTGGCGCTCTCGATCGCAGCGCTGATGCGTGCGTTCGCGGATTCGAACGCGGCTATTGTCTCACGGCCATGGATTGCGGACGAGGCGCGGGAGCGTGCGGATGAGGATCCTTCGCTTACGAGGCTGGTCATGCTTTCCACGCTTCCCTGGGTGTAAGTGGGCCCGTAGACCTGTTCGCTGGCAGCGGAAATGGCGGATTGGACTTGGGCGTTTGCGTAGGAGATTATGCTTTCCAGGGATGGTGGGGGAGTCATAGTGCTTCCCGTGGTGCTGGTAGTTGGGTCGTGTGGTCCGCTGAGGTGGGTGGTGGCAGAGCTGTAGGAGCTGCCGGCACGAGATAATAGTGGTGCCGGCGTGGCGTGGAAGAGGGAAGAGAAGCGGGACATGACGCTTTCGGTGTACGTGGGTTCCTTGCCATGGACTAATTCTGAGATAAAGGCTTTCATGGACTCGTATTTTTGCCCGGCGTTGGTGGTCGCGGTCGCAACGTATTCCCCAACCACAGAGGCTGCGGATTCGGTGATGGGCTGCGGAGTTCCATAAATCTTTTCCGAGGCCGCACTAGCGGCGTTTTCAGCGAGTTTGGAGATGGCGGAGGCCACGGATTGGTAGGGAGGGATTGGGGTACCTGGAAGCTAATATAAGCATTGATTTATGTGAGCCGTGGGATAGATCATCACTCACCAACTGCTGTTGAAGCAGCATTGTACCAACGATCATACGTCTTTTGGGCCTCGCTCAGGGCTTCCTGATACTTAGACCTTGCAGCGCTGACCACGCTTTCACCTGTAGGTTGCGGTGTTCCGTGAACTTTCGTGCTGGCCGCATCAATCACAGATTGATATGTGATTTGTGCTTGTTTGACAGCATGGTCGTATTGACTTTGGACACTCGCGCTGGAAGCAAGAAGACTTGAATAACTCTCTTCTGCTGCTGCCAGAGCTGCTGCATACTTGCTCTTGGCTTCTATTGCAAAAGCCTTAGCTCCGGGGGTTGGCGCCCCGTAGATAACACTGCTAGCAGCAGCAACAGCAGCAGAGTACTTGTCGGTTGCGATACTGCCAAGCGATTCCCCGTCAGGCTGTGGAGTCCCATACAGTGCACTCGAGGCAGCACTAACGGCGGATTCGTATTTCTCACTTGCAACGGAGGCATATTTCTCACCCGGTGATAGGGTGGTCGCCGCTCCGGCGATTGCCGCCGAAACGGCCCTGGAAACATCGGCAAGTCTCGAGCTAGCGGCATCAACAGCATTCTGCACTTTTTCGCCGGTGCCTTCTTCGTCGCCGTCGACATTGTATTCTACTCTAGGATCTGCGACAAAACCGGCATATACACCGCCCCAAACCTTTGGCTTGATGGTCTCTTTGATCTCGCTAGCAACGGAGGAGATGGAAGGAGTTACGGTAGTAGACTCATCTTCGCCGAGAACAGCTTCCGGAATGGCCGTGGCTGCCTTCTCCCCGGTATTGCCCGTTAATACGGTTGTTTGGAGTACTTCGGATGATTGAGTTTCTTACCTTTTCCGAAGCGAGATTAACAGCACTCTTCGCCTTCTCGATTACAACACTAGCCACACTTTGCGTCGTGGAGTGCTCGGGGTCAACCACTTCTTCCGATGCCTGGCCCATTAATTTCTCCGCTGCAGATGAAGCGCCTCCCGCTTCCCCCACGATCGCCTGAGCCGCCTTATGTGCTGCGACCGGAACAGCTGATTCGGAAAAATCATCGCTAGGATCAGACAATTGGATCTTCCTCTTGGAAACCGTCTTTAACCTTTTAAGTTCATCGGCCGCTTCTTTGGCAATCTCTGTCGCCTTTCCTTCCCAATTACGCTCTGTCCAGCGGGTGGTCTCAATTAGCTTTCTGTTTTTCTGAGCTGCCACAACAACATTCCTTCGGAGGTTATCAAAATCCTTCTTGAGCTCGTGATATTTTTTCCAGTCTTTGTGCGTGACATAATCCATCCAGGCCCATTTCATTCCCAGCTCCTGCATTGCGAGATCTAGCACCGAGTCCAAGGCCTCCAAATGATTATCGGCGGCCTTAACAACATCGGCGTAAACTTCTGACAAGAATTGCTGGCTCTGGGCTCTGATTGACTGGGCCTTGTCTCTAATATTGATGCCTGATTTCTTGGATTCAGCGGCAAAGGTCTCTTCAGATGCTTGCTGGTGCTCTTTTCCATTTCCGGGATCAATTGGTTTTGCGAGTTCCTGAGCCACCTTTTTGAGAGAGCTAAATTCGCGTTCAATCAATTCCTCAAGGGACTCGATTTCCCTCTGGACATGTATTTCCTGTCTATTCTTGGCCCCGGTTGTAATTTCGTCAATTTGTGCGTTTAGATCTATAGAAGCCTTTTCGGTGGCTGCGCCAAATTTGGCCTTCCAGTTCTCAAGGTCTGCCTTAACTATCTCCCGAATTTCTTCTTTTGTGGGTTTTTGAGCCTCATTCTCCGATGTCTTACCCTCATTGGACTCGGCTGCTTGCGCGGAAGCCGAGGCCTTGGCAGACGCAGCTTCCGCGGATACAGAGGAAATGATAGAGGACAACGACGCCGCGGACGCGGTTGCCTTAACCGTATCGGTCGAGGAAAATGAAGAGAACATCGAGGCCGGGATAGAAGCAACAGGAACTCTGCATAAACAGGATGCATTAGTTATCAAACTGAATGAATTTCCAAATGTTCTATCATAATTAGAAGTGGAAGAAAAAAGCGCCCTTGTCCCTGGAAAAAGTGCCTCTGGGTCTCTGCTCATAACTTTCTACATGACCCATGATGCCCATCGTTAAAAACCCCGCGGCGTACCGTCTACTAATTTCTATGGAAATAAGAAAGCATAATGAAATCTAAGGACGAAAATTAGAAATATGGAGAGAATATCAGCTCACCCGCTTCCGGTGCCTCCAAGTCGTTTTCCGATCATTCCAACCTGGGGCCCAACTACCTCACTCCATACATTAATACCCCACCCAACAGCCTTCTCTCCATTGGCCTTTACCAAAGGAGCAATAATAGTAACAATGATATGCCTTAATTGCTCGTAGGCAGTGATCACGTACGGCAAGCTCTGCTCAAAGGCAGGTACCAAGAGCTCTCTATAAAACCATTCGGCGGTCTTCCTGACCTTGATCAAATAAGGCTGGGCTGTAGCATAGAACTCATTGGCTGTAGCTACATGAGGAGAGAGGTAGCCGTCGTAATACACCCTCGCCTTTTTGAAAACCTCGTCAACGCGAGGCTTTACCGATCTATTGTACCCCATAGAGGCATACTCCTGACCACGAGCAACATGAGGAGCAGCAAACTTTTCGTAAGAAGAGGAAGCCGATTTATGGACAGGGATGATGTAGTGCTCATTAGCGTGCCTCACATAGGGACCATATTCGGTGACGTAGGGAGAAACGTAGGTGTCATAGTATGGCTCAAGGTGCGGTCGGAGAGCGTTCGAGATAGCATGAGATGTGTGGCAGATTGTAGGGGAACCGTGTGTTGGCACTGATGGGCAGCGGAATAATAAGGTGTATAATGTGTACCATGCCAGAATTCTAGGATGGCGGTAAGTTATTGGCGCCGCACGTCACCAAGGGGTTTTCCCATTAAGGAGAATTTGGGATAAAGACTGACCTAGCAACGACATTGAAAAGGGTAGAACCGCCACCGGTCGTCCGAGGAGTTGGACGAAGGGCTCTCACATTCCTCTTGGCGCCCGCTACACCCATATTGCCCCTTTTCCCTCCTTTTCCCTCTTCTTAGATTACGGAGCCTTTAGCGATTCTGATCGCTGGGTCTTGGGGGAGGGGAGGGGTAGGGTGACCTTTCGCCGAAGCTTCCAACAAAGGCAAAGACGACGAAAGATAAAGATGGAGAAGTTGAAGAGGAAATGGGGGAAAAGAAGAAGCCGGATGTGAAAGGAAGGGGAGGGAGAGGGAAGTAAAGAGAAACGGCTGCCAGCAGAGTGGGTTGAGGTTAGTTAGAAGCAGAGGCGAAAGCTATGGTGAAACGCGTTTGGGTGGCCAGACTGCATGGACTACCGTATGAACTGCCTTGACCGGACAAGGGCAGGATACCGGCAGCCGGTAGCTTGACTGGACAGAGGCGAGAGGATGAGCTGCCGGAGTCTATAATAAGTAAATTAGTAGCCAGTCTATCAACAGCAACGATAGCAGGAATGCACCACCAGTAGTCCACTCGTACCCTTAATCACAAAACCGTGCCGTATGTGCTTTTCCCTCTTTCCCGAATGCAGGCAGTGGCTGGATTCGATTGGGATGCAGTGCAGTGTAGGCAGAGAGATGGCAGGAATGGAGGAGGAAATCTCTCGTTAAATACGGTACGGGTGTGTGGAGATGGAGGTGAAGATGATGGAGGAAGGGTGATTGTAATGATGATGACGATGATGGGAGAGAGGCCTGATTCATGTATTGTCTACCTCGGGGGCATAGGGTAATATGGGTGGCCTTTTGCCTTCAGTTTCTGTGAGAGAAGCAGGAATTATCCAGTGGTTTGGGATGTGTGATAGTCGTTTCGGAGGTGATGTAATGTCATGGGTTTTTGCTTTATTTTGATGGCGGGCACGCTTTACCTTGCTTGGTGAGGGCCTCAGACCAGCAGGGAAGCAAGCAAGCAACCAGCTGGAACGCAGGGAGCTCGAACAGGGGAAAGAGAGGAAGGAAGCTTTCGAAGCCTATGGAGACTGTCCTACCGTACCCTGTTTCCCCTTCGCTTATTTGTTTGTTTTTTCACTTTTCTCCTATCTCACTTGCGCCAGTACCGTACTCGTACTGTATGCCGGTAGTGCTCCTAACTCATTTTTCCAATTAGGGAAGAAGCTATCATGTCGGTATAGTACCATCAGCATACCGGAAATACCGGTACCGGGAATAGGGTGGATGTGTGAGGAGTGCAGATTGTGCATTACCAGTATTCTTGGCCGACCTTTCCTCCTCGTTCCGGGAATTCTGTGCCCTCGGGGCTACCGTAGACTTCTGAATACTCGAGCACTGGCACGGCATCGTACCGTGCTTGCTGAGGGGCGCACAAGAAGCACAACAATCCCCCCTACGCTCTGCGAAAACATCTCTCTGGGTGCTTGTGCTAGTGCTGTACGGAACTCAACCATTGATAAAGTGTTCGGACACCGGAACATTATTAGTAACTGTCTTGGCGCCAAACGTCCGAACACTTTATAAATTGCCAGGTGCATGGAAAACTTGATCCAATCCCAGATAGGTTGCCAGGCCTCGATACTTGATTCTCGGGAAAGTTTGGCGGTAATGTGCAATGTCTTGGCATTTACAGGTTTGTTTTCACCGGTCACTCATGCATCTGAAGCGATCTCGTTCCATGAGTTACGAGTACCGACAGGGAATTTGCGCCAAGCCAGCACTACAAGCAAGGGGGGGGTGCGTGTTGCGGGTCGCGGGCGGCCTACTTAGACCTCGTCATTCAGAGCCTTCTTCCCGGAATTTACGTTTTCCTCTCCCCTTACCGTACCCTATTCCTTCCACGCGAACATCCAGCCCTGCAACACCCCCCTTGTACCATTTCATGCGTTACTGAGGATACTCCGCCCTTTGGTACATTTATGCATGAAACCGTGGATGATGCCACGCAGGCGACAGACAAACAGAGATAACTCCGCCTTGTCATTGAGACTCCTTTATCGTATTTAGGAAATACGATACAGACTTGTTGGACCTCTTTCTATCGTATCTTGCTCTGAGAACATCCACCTCCCTCCCCTTTCCTGCCCCAACCCCGAAACGAAAACTCGCGAATAATAGTATTGGTAACTTATTACTTGTACTCGTACTTTGCTGGCCGGCTTTCCCACCGTACAAGTGTGCCAGGTCTTCCTCCTCCCGCCGTCCCATCTCTGTCCCCGCTCCCGTAGCGGCCATCATCACCTTACACTATTGCCCTCCACCCTCCCTCTCCCCCCACCATACTGTAATTCACCTCCCCTCTCTCACTCTCCCGGGTACCCCCCCGGCTTTTGTTCGGGAATCTTCCCTCTACGAGTACCCATATTTGCGCGTGCCTTTGGATACTGGTACTTTCAGCTGGTTGTTGTGGCGCGAGTCGTTGCATTCTCGGTTTTCGTCGCCATCATCGTCATCACCCTGCTCCCTCCTCACCCCGAACTTTGGAGCTCCAATACAATAACTTACCGGTAGCCTTGAACCTCTCCGGCTATTTCTAATAAACGCTAAGGGCACCCGTTCCAGCTCTGCGGGCACATCACTCCTTCTTCCCTTTGTTTCTTTTCTTTCTCTTCTCTCTTTTCTCCTCGCAACCTTTTCTTCTAGTTTTCACTTCACCGTAATTATGGCTTCGGGATCAAGCCCGCAGGTGGACATCATGAACGACCCCGCCTATAATTCACCTTCGGCTTCCGGTTCGAATGACAATGGCGAACCGGATCATTGTCGGATTTGTCGCTCCGAGGGGTCGAGGGAGGAGCCTTTGTTTCATCCCTGCAAGTGTAGCGGCTCCATCAAATTCGTTCACCAGGACTGGTATGTCATTCTGCCTGTTACAAAATCGTGGCCCTGCGCGAACCCGTTTCTTTTGGCGCTGAAGGATTGTGAACTGACATTCTCTTGGTGTTGTAGTTTATTGGAGTGGTTGCAACATTCCCAGAAGAAGCATTGCGAGCTCTGCAAGACTCCCTTTCATTTTACAAAGCTCTACCACCCTCATATGCCAACTACTATTCCGACACCGCTATTCCTGGATAGGTTACTTAGGCATCTTCTCAGAAATCTCCTTTTGTGGGCAAGAGCACTATTGGTTGGCTGCGTGTGGCTGGGCGGATTACCATATTGTGTTAGGTGGATGTGGAGGATGTGGTTCTGGTTGAGCGATGGTGGGTGGTGGGCGGATCAAGCATACAATCGTGCGAGGGCGGCTTTGCCAACTACAACCCCCCTCACGAATTCGCATGGGTCACCTCCGGCCTCGAGTGCAGTTATGAATTTAACGGGTTCGGCTTTTGGCAGTGGTATCATAGGGTTTCTTAGATCTCCTTTGTTGTCTGGGCTGGTGATGAGCCCGGTCAATGGGGGCAAGGTAACAGCCAACGCCACCACTGCCATCAATGCTACTGCTTCTAATGCAACCATCTCCATTGGGGCTCGGCTCGGAGGACTGTTTATCGATCCAAGTCCGTTCCACAACTTTACTCGATATCCTGCTGTAAACGGAGTGATTGTGGATATCTTCGAGGGTCAACTATTGACGGCACTAATAGTCATATCATTCATCCTGATCTTTCTGATTCGTGAATGGGTCGTCCAACAGCAACCTGGGTTAGGGGGCGCTGTAGCACTACCGCAGTTGGATGAGCTTCAAGCACCTCAGGCTGAGAATATTCAATTGCCTGAAATGAACCCACCACCACAGGATCGCCTTGCGGGTGAGCATGAAATAGCACCTGAGCAATTTAGAGGTGATGCTCTGCCGGGCCGGGCCGGCAGGGAGCCTCCCAGAGCTATTGCCCGCCCAAGGAGACCAAGACACTTTCCCGAGGCTGCACCTGTAGCTAACGCAGGAGTGGATCCTGTTCGAGATCGGCCTGCTCAGAAAAATTATGGTCAGGGTTATCTTTTGGGTGGCGGAAGTTCTGAACCGGCTACTCCTAGGTTGGGGGACTTGGGAGAGAGCTCGAGGCGCCCTCAAGTAAACCGTAAAGCGATGTCACAGCCTACAGAGATTCGGAGAGCAATGGAGGAGAGGACTGAGGCTCCTGATGGCGGTTCTCGAGGCCTTGTTACATTGGCTGCTTGCAAAATTGAGTTTCCATCTGTCGGCCGCGATAAAACTCCGTCCCCTGTATACACTCCCGAGAGTGGTAACTCTAGTGGGAGTCGAACGCCGGCAAGATTCGGTAGAACACCATCACCTGTCGGTTTTAATAGAAGCAATATTGATGTGGGAGCTCCTATGGGCAGGGGGGGGCCTTTGCATAACTTTTCTGGCAATAAGTCACCCAAAATTGCTGCCGTCCGCGAGAGTCCAGATTCGGGTCCCGTGGAGGGCCAAATCGATAAAGGGAAACGACCCGAGTCACCTTTTTATGAGAATTCAACCGATAATGAAGATCAGTGGGAAGATGAGGAAGAGGAGGACGACATGGTCGATCCTAAGGGGAAGGGGAAAGAGATCGAGACACCATCTGCCCATGTTGATCTTTCCTCCTATTACGGATCGCCTGCGACGGGCTCTTTCGATTTTGCAATGGCGGGTCACCACGATTTTACGTTCGAGCCAAGGTCGGATCTTATCAAGGTTAGGGTTCCAACACCTGACGCCATTCAATACTCACCGCCGTCGATTTCCCTCCCCTCGACTCCAACAACTGGCGGTTCTTTACCAGATCATTCTAGCTTAACCAGCCGTGCGGGTGATGAATCGGCTCGTATTGGGCTAGGGGAGGATTTCTCTCGGGATTATGATGAGGCGGAAGGCATGTCCAACCCAGATGCTCAGAGCGCTGGACATGAGGTCGGGGAGCATATTACAGCTGGGTCACTTGAAGCGCAAGGTCTAGAAGTTGACGCTATCCGGGCTCCAGTACCTGCCCAAGCGCCTATCCCACGTCAGCCACATCAGCCGTTTGTTTGGAACAGGGATGAAGTCGTTGCGCGAGAAGTTGCGCAAGCGAGAGCAGAGGGCGACACTGGGACCGAGGATGGCGACGACGATGGTACTGATGCCGAAGATAACGAAGTCGCTGATGGGCCTGGTATTGAATTGCCCCCGGATGCTCAGCAAGCGATAGCTGACGAAGATGCTGCCGATGATTTTGATGGTATCATGGAGTTGATCGGGATGAGAGGGCCACTGGCTGGATTGCTCCAGAACGCAGCCATTAGTGTTGTGTTGATAACAGCTACTGTAGCACTTGGTGTTGCCTTCCCGTATGTCATGGGAAAAATCGTTATGATAATTCTGGTATGGGACCTACTCCACGGTACAAGATCAATCTTGACCTTCTAACAATACTCGCCAGGCAAACCCTATCTTTTTCCTCATCAAGGTTCCCACCACTTTAGTCTCTTTTGTTGCAGAATTTGCCGTCGAATTTTCAACATGTCTTGTCTTTTCGCTCTTATTGGTTGTGGAGCAGATCATGCGCTTCCTGTTCAGGCCGATTGAACGTGTTTTTCCTGTGTTCTCGGGGGTTTCCTCGTGCTTGTTCTTATCCAACATCCTTAGGCGGTTAGCCCTAGACGGCCAGGGCAGGGTAACACAGAAAATGGCTAATCTCAAGTCGATCTATATCGATTTGAGAACGTTTCCGTCCACCGGTGCCCCGCCGGTGTCTGCTTTAACCCGACAGGGATGGCTGAGAGCCTCACTTGGAGCTAGTTGGGCAATAGAGAAATTAGGATTTGGAACTAATCGGACATACCCACTTTCGTTTCTCCAAGACAGTGGTGCCAACAACTCAACACCGGTTGCGTTGTTCAGTTCTGGCTTTTCAAAAGTTATTGCCGCTCTTTTTCAAACTCCGCAAAATACCACAAACACTACTGCCCAGGATACCTCTCTCGATAGTCTCCCTCCGCTACATCCCGTGTACATTTGGAGCGTATGGGATCGAGTCACTGCGGTATTTATTGGGTATGCGCTTTTCACCATCGTTGGAATGCTCTATCTCCAAAACGCTAGGAAGAGAGATCTTGCTCTAAATGGTAGAGTGGTGGAAAAGATTGCTGTTGAGTTACTGTCGCAGGCTGGAGGAGTGATGAAGGTAGTGCTGATCATAGGAATTGAGATGCTTGTATTTCCTCTTTACTGCGGGTTGCTGCTTGGTGAGCTTCCATCCTTGTGATTCGCTCTGTGGGTGCTAACACTTTTTTGTTTTTATTTTTATTTAGATTTCGCGCTCTTACCTTTGTTCGAGGAAGCCACGATCCTCTCACGGATCCAATTTTTTGCCGACTTTCCCTTGACAAGCGTCTTTGTGCACTGGTTTGTTGGGACATGTTATATGTTCCATTTTGCTCTCTTTGTATCAATGTGCCGGAAGATTATGAGATCGGGTGTGCTCTGTGAGTTGTAAAAATCTACTTATTGGTGGGATATAGCTAACACTGCAAAAGATTTCATCAGAGATCCCGATGACCCAAACTTTCACCCGGTAAAGGACGTACTCGATAGGCCTGTCATGATGCAACTGCGAAAAATAGGGTTCAGTGCGCTTATTTATGGCGTTCTGGTAATTGTTTGCTTGGGAGGGGTAGTCTGGTCTTTATATCTGGTCACTGAATCTGTGCTTCCCATCCATTGGTCGTCTAACGAGCCTGTACTCGAATTCCCCGTGGATTTGTTGTTCTACAACTTCTTTGTGCCTTTCGCGGTCCAGTTTGTCAAGCCATCGGACGGGCTACAGAAGATGTACGGATGGTGGTTTAGGAGGTGTGCCCGCTTCCTGAGGTTGACCAGCTTTATGTTTGGGGACAGGACGCCGGATGAGGAGGGGCACCATGTTCGGCAGGGCTGGGCTGCTCGTCTGTTGCGCAAAAATGGAGACGTCAACCACCCGATAATCGAAGCAGATGCCCTGAAGGAAACTACGGGAGCTGGTGTGGAGGTCTATTTTCGAAGAGACGGGAGATATGTCAGAGCACCGGCATCGGATTCTGTACGAAGGCCCAAGGGAAGAAGGGTCTTCATTCCTGTGACCGAGGATAATGTTCGTCTTGATGAAGAGGACCCTGTTGATTTAGCAAATGGCCCAAATCCTCCTGATCTTAAACTTGTCTATCTCCCGCCTTGGTTCAAGACACGAATCGGGCTTCTTGTCTTGGCCATTTGGGGGTTTGCTGCTTTTACAGGCATTGGAGTCACCATCGGCCCGCTGCTTCTTGGGAGGACCGTACTGAAGCAACTAGTGCCCCCGAACATTAAACTGAATGATATTTACGCTTTTAGTGTCGGGATTTACATTATTGGAGCCTTTGTATACGCTGGGGCGAAATGGAAATTGGCAAGGAGCTTCATCAGGAGGGGATTGCGTGCTGCAAGGGAAAGCGAGAGCCTCTGGCGGGCAATGAGCAAATGGCTTGTGCGCGTTGCTAAAATCTCATATGTCCTTACAGCATTCGGCGTTGTACTCCCTACGTTATTGGCGCTGATGATAGAGTTCTATGTTATCATTCCCATCCACACCTACTTCTCTAACGATGACCAACACGTAATCCACTTTATCCAAGACTGGACGCTTGGGGTTCTCTACATCAAGATGATGGGTCGAATGCTCTTAGTGGATAGAGATAGTGCCTGGGCGCGGTCTTTGCGGGATGTGGTCGCACGCGGTTATCTGGACCCGGACGTCAAACTTGCAACCAAACATTTTATCGCTCCTGCCGGCGGCTTTATGCTCGTGGCGTTAATACTCCCCCTAGGTCTTGGCTCCATTGCAGCCAACACTTTCCGTGAGCTCCCCTTCTTACCTCCGCACTATTCCTATTATAGCTCCATACTGACGAACAAGTAGTCAGAAACGCCCCCGCACGAAAGATCAGCCAAATATACCGTTACAGTTACCCTGCAGTCTTTGCAATCTTCTTCCTCGTCGGATTATGCTATCTTTGGAAAATCCTAGTGGACTCCTGGAAGCAGAGCATTATTGACGAGGTCTACCTTACCGGGGAACAGCTTCACAATCACGGAGAAGACTCTCCGCCCACAGCTGCTGAGGCGCCTGCCACTGTTAGTTCGGCCGCTACTCCCGCTGGCGCGCAAGTTTGATAGGCATGTAGTGCGGATGCGGTTATTTTCTTGCTCCTGTGTAACCGCGTCGTTCGGGTTCGCTCGGTTTGAAACGAAATGAAATTACCTATTAATTTCTTTTGTTGCTTATTATTTTTCTCCTGAGGCGGAAACTGTACATAGTTCTAATAGGGGCTATTCCGGAGTTTTCTTCTTTTCTTTTCTTTACCTTTTAGCCATTTCTCTTACGTTTCCTTCAGACTGGTTAATCGCGCATTTAGTGAGCGATTGTAGACTGCGGCGTAGTGTCGGTCGTGTACTTCAGAATAATACAAGTAGATCGGGTGGGGCTATCGTACTTCCGCTAACTGTATTTGTGTTTGTGTTGAGGTTTGAGCGTTTGGCCCTTGTGATTGTGCAGCCGAGTATGCATCATATTCATGCCTTGTAATTTCGGTGAGGTTTGATACATGAAATCTCACTCGTAGGTCCCGACACGGTACATGTTCCGGTATTATATGGATAACACTGAAGTGAAAACTTTGGTCTCGCGGGGTTTTATGCGGAGGTATTTACGGCGGCTACTCCGAATTCTGGTGTCGATTTCGTTCACATTGTCCTTGATGGTATATATATCAAGAACAGAGACTATCCATTCGGTCAAGGTCACAAAGGCCACGGGGTTTTCGGAAAGAAAAAAAACAATACCCTCAAGTGCCGTAGCAAGACGGGTTGGATAGGATTAGCTCGTGGTGGAGGTTTTTTTTTTTTTTGACCATGATACTGTACGGTACAATTTACTCCACGATACCGAGGGTTAAGGGATGCCGAACGGGCAGCACATGATGGAATAAAGAAGTAGAGTTGAAGCATAAGAGAAGGGGGTTAGGGGATGGTTATGCGATCTATGGCGGGCAGCAGAGTTACAGCAAGTTCGGGCATTGGGACTGCAGAGGGACCGGATATTCCGGGGTACATCGATACCATAGTATTAGCGACCTACAGTCCGCACTGCACCTCGCCAACCTATATCGTACCGTATATTATTGTGCTTGCTCTTTGACCCTCGTCTCAGCTTCCTGGTAACATGTTGTTCGGCATCGTGCGCAAGTGGTAATGGAAATCGTTACTGGGAGAAATGCGGTCCGTATATACGGGTATCCAATTTTCCAACAGATAGACTTTTGGGAAGATGATTTGTCATCTATCCTCCTTGCTATTTTCTTAACTAAAACTCTTACGATCTAATCTTACCCAACTTGTGTGTGACGTTTGGGATCTAGTCGTTTTCACTTTCCGGTGCTTGATGTGGGCGGATATAAGGGCGTTCGGTCGGTACGCGGGCTTCCTACTCGTAGGAAATTGTGCAAACGCAGAGGAATCTCGTCCGATCGTTTGGGGAATGGAGGTATTTGTAGTCCGGGTATGTAGGTCGGGCAAGCCCCGAGGGAGTTCCGGGTAAGGGCTGGTCAGGTCAAAGGCTTGGCTGGACTAGGTGGTGGTGTCGGTTATGTGATTGGGGAGCACCGCCCGATGGGTTCTTTAGCGACGCGGGGGTTGGGAACTGGTTGTGGGAGTGGGGTCTCCTTGCGCTTGTTGAGTTTTCCTCGGTTCCGAGAGAATCATACAGAGATAGCCCCCGTACCATTGTTTGGCGGTTGTTGCACTCAAGGTTTGAGCAACCTATGGGATTTGGATTTTTTATTTCTTTAATTTCTTAGGGGGGTATGGAAGGAGTTGCTGTACCCAGGTTAAGATGTTTTATACATCATATTATAGTTCTGGCAAAATATTATGTTCATGAAGGGATGGTTATACGAGAACCGTTTTCCCTTCTTTTCCTTCTTCCCTTCTACATCACCATTCCCCTTTCCGTCGAATTTATCGCTCCTGCACCTCCGACCCCTTCAGAAGTATTGGGGTTACTCCAAAATAAACATGAACTGTAAGATACTATAGACGCTTTTTATCTTAGTGCTGCTATCACAACCGGTCACTCGACAAAAAGAGTGCAGGTCACTTTGGCAGGGGTGATCTTTTCATTCTTAATTTTCTCTCTCGATTTTTCCCCTTGACTCCAAATTACTACCAATTGCCGAGCTCGCTTAGCCCCCCAAAAACCCAAGTTTGGTTTAATTGACTGCTCCAAATCGGCTCTATCCCGGTCCTGCCGCTCACTGCATGAAGCATTTAGCGGCATAGCAATTTTTGCAATTTTTTTGCGATGTGAGCAGAACTGAAGTCTATTTCAAATTGAAATACGAAAGACTCCTTACTGGATTAATTCCCTTTGGTGGGCAAGACTAGGGGGGAGTGGACAGCCTTCCAACCTCCCTATCAGGCTCACGCTTGGGGGGATAGTGTCAGGTAAACGCGATCCGCACCAAACCATATTCTTATAGTGTAGGCCAATCGTCGTCATCATGTCTTAGTTAGCGGCTCGCTTTCGCGTCTCTATTCATGAGTGTCAGAAATACTCGTATCATACTTTGTATTTTTTTCTTCTTCCCTCTGACACCCGGGTTGGCTTCGCCGACGCGATTCCCGGGCGGTCTTGTGGTGCCCCACCTCTAAGACATTATATCAACCTATAGTGGGGTCATATCGTAGTCTCCCTGTCCGTCGGCTAAACGCCCGAGGGAAAATCCCCAGCGGGATCTGAGGGACTCTGACTTGTGATTTACTCTGGCGGTACCCTTATGGTGAATGCTCCGCACCGTTGCAAACGCTGCATTAACAAAGCCTTGCGGTTGCCTTCCACTCCGTCTTGCTCGGTTCTACTCCAGAGATCCTTGTAACATCAAATATTCTCCGGCATCTCTGCACCCTCCTCCCAGCTCGGGCGCTTGACCCCGGCAGCAGTAGCTGATTTCGGGCATGGGCACAACGCGTCTGGGAGAGCTCAATGGATAAGCGGTAAGATGAGGATATGTGCGTTTAGTAGGCACTGCGGTGGAGCTTGACCAACTGAGGGCAGGAAATAAGGGGTAAGAACCAGGAACCTCAACGCAGAGTCAGATTTCGTCCAGTGTGCTAGAGGATTTTATGGTGCTTCCACCCTTATAACTAAGGCTACTGTATCCACAGCTAGTCTCCTATGGGCTTGATGTGGGCTGTCAGGGGATAATTTGGTTAATGGGAAGGGAAAGTTTTTCATTGCGGGAAGAGATATCCTCAAGGGGGTCATCACCGAGTGATGTAACATGACTGGATGGAGACACTGCTGAAAAAGCATGTATGATGAAAAATCGCTGTTTAACTGCAGGAGATTTTGAGTATGGTATTGTACTAGTATGCTGACCCATTCCGTGGGCTGATTTATAGTTTGTTTCCCTGGCAGAATAAATCTCTAGGAATTCAGTCCTTGGCCGGGTGTGCAGTTGTCGGGGGTGCCGGGACAATGGTGCATGGGCAGAAGCGGAGGGTATAAAAGCGCCTGTCTTTTATTGTGGGATCAGTAGGTTCGGCACTCCATACAGCTCTCGCTTCTTTAGACTTATCTCGATATCATCTCTAAATTTTGACAACTCTAGTGGAACCCAGTCAACCCGTAAGGGTTGGGAAACGGCAGACGCCTCATGAGAAAATCCTTGGCACCTCCCCACCCATGCCCACCACGTTCCACCTACCCCAAGCTCCACAAACCTTCAAATGCAGTGCTATACTCGAGTTCCATGGCAGAAGTTCGCCCTTCCCGGTTTGCATAATTGCGTAATTCGGTCACTCGAAACCTGAGATCAGGTTGTTTATGGATTTGGTGCCTGGATTCGTGCCGGATATAATGGCTGCAGACGGACGGAGAGCTGTTGCTTAGTCATCTAGCTTTAGTGGTTGTTACGGTGGAGGGGGTTTCGTATATTTTTCCACGATACTACCAAATAATAATACCCAAGGACACCTTCCGGTAGATAAAGGCAAGACATGTGCCTCATAAGTTGCAGTTCGCCGCAGTGTTTTCTAGAATCCACGGGGAGGGGGAGGGGGCAAAAAAGCTCTAGGCCTGCGTCGCTTGTCCCGGGGACAGCGAAATGCCATAATTGAGGTCGCCTAACAAAACTCAGCAACGCGATGAACCGGAATGGTCAGAGACAAATTTGTGGCGTCGGTGATCAAATGTGTGCAGAGTGAACAAAACATCCCCGACCACAAATAAAGAACAGAAAAAAATATCTGGATTTTTTTTTGGAACAGAACAGAATAACACAGGAACCCAACTAAGTTAACCGGTTACAGACTGGTTAAAGAAAGAAAAAACATATTGTGTCATAGAAACAACACGAATCAGATATGTTACCTGGGCAAGGTTATGAGATACAAGCAAACTCCCATATGCACAGTACTTGTACTGTACCATGGGGCTCACAAAATACCGTACGTTCAAACACAATCTCAGCAAGTGCCTAAGCAGAAACTGGGCAGGTGGCGGATAGGGATTCGTGGTAATTTTTTCTGTTGTGATACCCTACTTTAACGAAATACCCCTGTACGTCACCAGCTCAATTTCGTCGATTGAGGCTGTATGTTTGGACTGTGCATGGGGGATATATGATACGAGGCAGCAGCAATCTTATATTAAGTAGAGAATCCAATTCAATGCATCATACCAATCAGGCTTTAGCAGAGTCGCCTCACCCCCGAATCTTGATTCGACGCACGGGGATTATTGTAACGCTGGCCTTCATATACTATCACTCGGGAGTTTTTTCCGGTTTAGAGTTCATCCACCATGAAAATTAGAAGAGGAATCGTTTGACGACTGGTTTTCTCCATTACGACTTCTTTCTTCACCCCTCCCTTTTCGTCGTTAGACTACATACACTTCACTTTACTCACCTCTTCGCTCTTCTTTCTGCGTTTGCACCCACATCTCATTCAATCATGGCACGCCCTTTCCCCACCACTTATCATCACCTATCGTCCGCGGTCCCTCTCTCGTTTTCATTTCTTCACATGATGCCGAACTAGGTTTTTTTTTTATGATAGTCGCTTGTTCTTGGGTTCTTGGCTCGAGGATAGAAACCCACCCCTGTGCAGTGAGGTGGACAACCATGCTCCATTTTCCCAATCCCCCCCTGCTGAACCCAACTACGGATAATGCACGACTACGATCGTCAAGAACAACCGTCGAAGAAACTCTGTGCATGGGCTCCAGATTATCTCCGTATCTCGGTAACTCTGCGCCGGGTCACATACCAGATATTCGTGGAGTCAGGATCAGGGACCTTTGGGGATGGGTATTAATCGGTGATGTGAATTGGATGGGCTTGCTTTCCCCATATATTAGTCCCGTGTTGCTTGCTAAGATCGTGATGCTCGCTCCATGTTACCAATCCGTCATCATCTCTCAGCTTTGTTCACTGTGCGTGCGCTACATGGCACTCCGGATACCTAGAGTTCACAACTCATTGGCTATGGCCAATAGCCGGCTCTCCTCATGCGTTGTTGGGAAAATTGCCGACGACAGAAAGGTGTCGAGAATTACCAGCAATGGAAAAAATAGAATTTTATCTGAGAGGGATTCAAATCTGAGATACGTGAACATCCCCCTCCTCCCCGTCCGGTTTGTAAAAGACGATGTAGACAACCAAGAGTTGCAGAACATGCCTATCTACCATAACCACGAGGGAAAGCAACAATGGAATCACTTCAGAGTTCATGCCGGCTACAGTTATCAAGATTCTGCTGGGTATATTCGTGTCGGATCCCAGCCACGATCTGGGAAACTCGGTTAAGATAAACACATAGCCTTTATTGTCTTACATAGAATTAATGCGATACAAACACGCTGTAAAGAGCCAATAATTAAGAACAATACATTATGGTAACCGCAATGCTGGAAGGAAGAATTGTCAAGCTGAGAGAAGCCAACACAGAATACACATGACAGGACCACCACACCATCTGCTTCCATGTTCCGCCAAAATGTCAGTAGTACCGCCGACCAAGAGCTTGCACTCCAAAGCCTTCGAGGTTCTCATTTCCAATAGACCATAGATATAGAACAGCACGGGTAAAAAAGAGAAGAATAAAAGAAACTGGGTCGGATATGCCCCCGGAGAATTAACTAGGGTTTATGATAAAGGGTGTATGGTCTTATGGCAGTGGTATATCCTGCTGGTCTGGGGTAGTCCGTGGCCCGTCTTCTCGGGGGTGGTCGTCGGGCTAGGGCTGCGCGGCTTCGATTACATCTTTTAACCAAGTCTTCGGATCCGGGAACTTGTTCGGTTCCTGCGCACGCAGAAACTGATAGGGACCCTCGGCAAACAGTGTATTTTCGTACCACCTACCCCCTCCGCAAAACTTCGTGATTGAGAGGACAAGAGTGAAAAACCCAAGCAGTGCTGGGATGGTAATTAAAACCTTCATCCGCAGTGTCGCCACCTGTGGCGTAGAAACCACAAAGAGATCCACTCCTTTCTGGGGCTGTTTCGTTCCCCCCAGAGCTGCATTGGGGATGTTTTGATCACCAGTGACCATCAGCATGTTGCGGAATGTGTGGACAGATGAAATCCATGTCGCAGTAAAAAGCCTGTCCATATCCCTTTCGATCGATGAGGTCTCTGCATCAAACCGGCCCCCAACGAACGTCGTAGAGCTTGCTAGTGAGGAGGACCCAGCAGAATTGATCACGTCAATGACCCGTGGACCCATAAAGTCGAATTGCAATTGTTCAACCCATCCAAGGGGAAATTTAATGTTTGCCTCATCCGTCAGCTCGAAGATATTCTTGAACTCTGTTCCGTTGTAGGACCAGATGTCTTTCTGCGTGCACGATAGTGCAGGCCTGCTGCCCTTGACTCGGTTACCGGCCTGGCCTATGATTTGCGCATCTGTATCATTCTCCGGGGGCGTGAACGCCTCAGTCTCATACCATGGATCCGTTCCCACACGGTGGCTGGCCCGGTGGCTGGAGTATGGGATAATTCCGTACCGGTGTTCCGCCGCCTGATTGACCTTGAAGCCGTTCTCCGCGTAAGGGAAAGGAATAGCTGTTGCGCTTGGAGCGGTTTTTCGTTCGCCATTATGGACCACATTGACCGTTTTGTTTGCCAGGCCCCAAGGACGATACACATCGAGATCCTCTTGTGGATCGTATTTCGAGAACCAGGTACTGTCAACGTCACACTGGCCGCTCACTTTCTGCTTCAAGTCATACCATTTCTGGAGGCCCATGTCATGTGCAGTTACCGTATAATTGTAGGTAAAGTACTTTGGGGAAGCTCCGCTCGGGATGTTGTATTCTAGCAAAAGGCGTTTCCTCATAGAGTGGTCTCGGCTTGCAGCCTCAGCACTTCCCAGAGAGCGCAGCGTAGCTGGTGCCCGTAAGGCCTGAAGGCGCATAATGTCCGGTGAAGCGGTCCCGGGAATCTTCGGTATATAAACTTTGCTGGGGTCCGCTGGTGCTACGTTGCCTGCAATGAGAGTCCCAGCCACCATGACACTCGCCGCATAGGTCCCCAATAGCCACAGGGTGGCCAGTATCACAAGCCCAAGTACAGAACGACGAATTTTGGGTTTATTTGTTGTACCTCGCAGCAGCCGGGCCAGGAAGCCCCAGGTGAAGCAAGTCGCCTCCAGTGGTTCCCGGGCATTCCAAAAGCCAACTGCGGCTAGCCCGCGTAACATCTTGTCGTTCTCGAGACTTGTATCCTTACTGAGCGAGTCCGAAAACCATGGTATGGCCAGTACAGCCGTGGAGACAAGCTTCCAACAGACAGTGAAGAGCAGTGTTACGAGAATGGAGTAGACGGCGGTCAGGAAGTGCCCCTCTCCACTCGTAACGGCTATGCACAACTCCCAACCGGTCTTAGTCCCAGTCGGGCGCCGAAAGGCAGGGAGTCCAGTACGGAAGCTCCCTGCCGGAACGTCGGTAAATACCTCCATGACTCGAACTATCAGCACTCTGCCTGCGATAGATAGAGCTGGACCGACAGCAGGAGACCGTTAGAGGAAGTAAAGTGGTATCAACGAGGGGTATGACTGATGTTCTCTATTGCCAGAGGCAATTCAGGAATCCCCCGGAGGCTCGTGGTAGGTGCTACTGGACCCAGTGAATGGTGGTAGAAGGATCTCTCCTGCAGGCACCACAATATAAATATAGAAGATCCTTAGTTGTCTGAAGTTTCCCCCTAAGTACCGGAGCTTCCCTACTCAACAGTTAGTCAAGCTCCACCATAGTTACCACCGGATATATAGACATTTCTTTTACCTCGTATGATACCCAAGCTCACTTACTGGTAATGTGTTCTGGTCTGACAAAGGGTTTAGGTGCTAGGTGAACTCGCTGCGCTTGTGGGAACTGTCCAGACTCTGCGTTCAAATTGGGAAGACGCGGTGAGAGAAAGAGGGTACCAGTGGGGATGGATAGGACACCAAAGGGTGGCGGTTAGCTGAAGTTAAATATATAGCAGCTGGATATATATCAAGGGCTTGAAAAGAGGCATTGGGCCGTATTGTATTATATGGTGGCAGAAGTCATAGGAGGGAACTGTGTAACCCCCTGAATAGGGTAACCCACTCGTACAAATGCAAAAGTATCCGGATAAGACGCCGAGGCGGTAAGCCTCATATCATACCAATTGTGCCGGTGTGTGCGACACACCAAGGGTGTCAGATCTGCCGTGGTTGGAGACCTCAAAATACAGGTACAGTACTGCGCCTAACCAATCTAAAAGAGAAGCGAAGGTGGGGTGGGAGGAGGGGATAGGCCTCTAGGCCTTTTCGCATCATCCGACGAAGCCTATCAGTCAAAATCAAGGGGTAATAGGAGGATCGCCATGGATGTGCGAATACAATTGCAGAGCATCGTACTGCGCTTGCCAAGAAACAAGGAGTCTAAATTGCCCACAAGTTTTGAAGGCCTAACCGGGGGCCACCTTAAGGGACAGAACCGCACCGAAGGAGTTTCTCGGGGGTTCGCCCAATATTTCGAAAAAAACAAAGTAACCAATCAAACCCCATCTCCTGAGCTTCTATGGTGACCGAGAGCTTACATAGGCTATTTTGTTGTATATACGAGTAGTAGTGCAGAATAAGCAACTTTTTTAATCTGGTATCCCACTTGTGCATGGCCTGATGATATTCAGAAGAGACAGGGGGGCGGGAGCTACTCGTAAATACCAGGTTCCATCAAGGATTGCCCCCCAGCCGTAGTGAGCTGTCTTGTAAGAATCCCTACGTTGGCATCCTCTATTTTCCGATTCTTAATGACTCTCCATGCGCCTGTGAGACATCTAGTGCTCTTCTGTCATCCCAATTAGGTTTCTGGAAAGGAATTCAGCACTGTCTAACATTCCGGGGCTTGTTCTCTGATTTGTGGGTGCGGGCCTTGTCTGCGCATGTCTCACCTCGGCTAAAGCTTAGAGACATGTCCCACTTTCCCCTTTCCACCTTCCCTGCAGCCTACCAGTGTATCGGAGCATGCGCACGAGTGCCAACCAAATTACTGCGCCAATTGTCAAATGTATAAGCATAGTCTCCTCCACTCTGGGTACGATGAAACTGGTGAAAGACAAACACCGGACCGGAGTTGTAGTGCAATAGTTACTAAACCGGACACCAAATCCAGCATCAGGGAAATGTATACACAACCGATCATGTCACACTCGTAGAGTCCACACCGAGAGGTTACTCTGCTGTATGATTGGACAAAGTAGTAGGTAAACAAGCGAAAACAGTTCCCTTAAATCTGCACCAAGAACGGGTAAGATCATCATATCATGGTTAATTTCAAATTTCAAGTACTTGACCCCGTCGAAGTCCACTCACATCTCCTCGGAGATTGTATTAAGGGCCATCGATGGGATAAAGAGGTGGCATTGCAATGGACTTCCTGGTTGGAGTTTAGTACGATGTTTCTGAACGGGGCACGGAGCGGGCCGCCTGGTCGCGCGCACCCCAACCCGGCGAGAGCCACCCGTCTTGGCAGGTGCCTTGCCCGAACCTCTGGATAATGAGAGTCCAGTATGCACGAGCACAAGTACCAGTACTGTGCAAGTATATCGCCAGGGATCTGTGCGCCAAAACAAAGTACCGGTACTAGTGCTAGAACTGGTACTGTACTAGTACGAGTACAGTATAACCCCCTGTTTTCGCTTACCGGTACCCGGCTGCTCATAGGCTAGAGCAGTAAGGTTGTACCTCCCGAAGCGGTGCGCAATCCGGGTATCGCGCGCAAGGCGGGGGAGTCCGCGGCAAAAAAATATCGGAAAACTTGGATATGAATCGTTAGAAACACGGTTCCTCAATTTTCTCACAGCACACTAAATGCTCCAATCAAACCCCTAGAGGCTCTTGCATTATTTTTCTAACTTTCTTTTTTATCATAGGATGTACGGGTATAGTACGAGTACTGCTAGGTGAGCTAAACTATTATATATTTCGAATGCGGTACCGCCAGTCCGACCACGGGTCAATGTGCCCTCCAGGGAAGCACTAGCGCTCAGGTGGCTTTCAACAGGCATCCTGGCCCAATTTTTCGTGCCTGACCAGCGATCGAGTGATACAAGTAATGCCGGTCAAGATTTGAAGGCGGCTGGACAGGTGAAGACCGAGGGAGGGGTTTTTCAGTTTGGGAAGATCGACAGGCCAACAGATTGGTTAAATAAGTGAGCTGATGAATATTTTACGTTAAGAACACTGTGGTACGGTGCATGATGGCTGAAGATATGTCAACACCCCTCCCCCATTGGGCGCCTTAAAAGAGCAAGAAATTTTTTGAGAGAATAGGAACCCCTTCCAGCCTTGCGTGCGCAGGTACAGTGCCCAGATTTTCTATATCTTCTTAGCAAGGAGTGATCGGTGAGACGGGGGTAAAAGTATGGAACTGGATATGGTGGCTACGGTACCAGATTCACCCCCTGACTCCCTGTTACCGGTACTCGAACACTCCTGGCTAGTAAAATGCCGGGAAACAAAGTTTAGTCGCGATACCACCGTCAGTTGGAACCAATCCTTATTCCCTCTAGCCGGCGAGAGTTTTGCATCGGGGGTGGAATACCGTAGAAACTCAAATAATAGAACAGTGTGCTATGTAGTCCCGAATTTCCTCCTTTGTAAAAGGGGTGAAAAACACTGCGAAAAAGAGAGCTGCTCAGCCCCTCTGAGAGACATAAAAAAAACAAAAAAACACTCGACCTTACTAGAGAAGGCAGCCCCAACGGCAAAGCACATGGTTCTATTATTTGAGTTTTTACGGGATCATTCCTCCCTACTGGTATCCTGTCTACGGTAAACCCACCATCGGCCACCCCTACTTTGTATCATCAATTAATTATCTGCTCTTGGGATAATTTAAAATCTCGAGCGCACCACGGGGCCATAGTCTTCGCCGTACCGCGGCAAAACGGGGAGGGGTAGAGTCTATTCGGTGGACAGAAGGTGTGATCGTCATGGTTAGGGTTCCAAGAATAACCAGTACGACAGTTAATCCCCTGTAGGCACCCACCCAGTTTAGTTTCGTCGCTGGTACAGTAACTTACAGCAAAAACTGCGGGTCATTGTGGCCCCTGGATTGCCACTATCAGGTTTTCTTCGAGCCCCGGGGACTCGCCGAAGAACCAAACCTCTGTAATATCATGACAATACACACTTGTACAGTACTACAGTATCCACACAACTCATTGGAAAAGCTGTTCGGCGCCAAATTTTATTGTTCACAGTCGCAAGGGGCACGGGGGTGGGATACTTAATTCCCCAGGATATTTCAAATGAGAGAGTGCTTGTACAAGTGCCGTGCCTGAGTCTCTGTGGCACTTATCTTACGCTCCCTTTTGTCTTGCTAAAAGAACTGCAGCTCCGAAGTGAAATCGGCTTTTCAAACAAAGCTCTTCTGTTAGAAAAAGAACAAAGGGTGGTTTGAGATCCGGCACTTGACTTTTCCCGGATATATTATTCTTGTGCTTTTGGGGTTCTTGTTTTGATACCATATTTACTTGTTAGATTCATCGTCGGGGATCCCGAACTGGGCTTCATCTTGATGACGCTATTTCTTCTCTGTGTGTTCTGCCCCTGATCGGGGGGGATCCGGGCCAGATCCTAGATTGCAGATTTACCGAGTGAATACGGTAGAATAGATAATTTCGCCTTTCACAATAAGGTTGATTGCCCCCCGCACCCACCTAGGGGGTTGGGAGTTGAGTAAAAGCACACGCCTCCGAGACAAGATAACAAAATTGCCTGATCGCGCAAAGGCCAATGACATACGACATGGCTCGATTATTTCAAGTCTATATATTACTCGTACGAGTGCTGGTTGTCCAAGTAAGGTTACCGGGGCCAACTTCTTACAGTAACACATTGACTCCGGAATTGTGGATACTGGTAGGCACATTGATTATACAGTTATTACCAGGGCAAATTGGGACAGGCGTCTCGTGTCGCTATACACCATTCGCCGATCCTCCCTCTTCTTCTTAGTGCTGATATTTAACTGCTTTCGTCTGTTCTAGGTTTCGCTCCGGTAACACTGCAGGCGCTGGCCCAGGTACCAGGGGTATGCACAAAGCACAGTGGAACAAGGCAACTGAATCACTCTCATCAGAAGTTCAGAAAATTTTCTCTCCTGATCCGCACGACTCTCCCCCACTCACGAGAACTCTCCCCCTCCTTGGGGCGAGTGGTGGTACATTCTCGTAACAAATCTGTTGTGGAATGAACGCTAGCTAGTTCTGTCGAAATATTAGGGCTTACTGTCACAAGAATTGAGTGCGATTTCCCACCTACCGGTACCGTATATAGCTGTCTTGATTCAGCTGGGTACTTGCCCAGAAAAAATGCAGCTGGGAACAGGGATTGAAGATATAGATGGTAAATGATCTCCGTATCTAGGTACAGTACCAATATATACATTGATATACATCCCACTGTTTAGATACAAGTATAAAGATAGGACTCTCGATTTGCATTTCTCAGTCCACCCGTCTTCTTGTGATTGCCTTGCTACTATTCACGATTCCCTAGTTTGAACTTGAATCTTACAGCAATCTAAAATGTTGAAATCAATCATCTTACTCTCCCTCACTATCTATATGGGCGATGCCAACCCTGACGACAAGCAGCCAGATATCACCCGTGTCCTTGTTCGCCAAAACGCCGCGACGACTACTGCGTTCAGACCGCCATTGACAAGTACTTTGAACGGCGGCTGTCAGATCAATGGCTGGGCCAGATGCGGTAATGTTTGTTATGATATCCAGAATGGGGCTACTTGCTGTAACGCCAGCGCCAGCTATAGTATGTTACATACCTGCTGAGGTCAATGAATGATAATTAACGACTATAGGGTGTATACCGGGAACGTACTGTCTCTTCAACGGTTTGTGCTGCCCTAACGAATTGGATCCCGAAACATGTGCCGGCAATAGTGGTCTTCAAATTCCCGCTGGCTTCTCAAGGCCCACCCGATTTCCATCCGCGACGAGAACATCTTCTGTGAGCCCATCCTCAAGTTCTAGAGCAAACAATCCCTCAAACTCCAACACAAACCGGTCTTCAAGTCGCAGCGCAGACCGATCCTCGAGCTCCAATGCGAGCAAAACGTTGTCCAACCGACCTTCCACTAAGCGCCTAGAGCCCTCGTCTTTCCCCACGGTGGACGAAGACTCAGTGGCGCCTAAAGAAGCAGCACCAGCGACCACCACCCATGGATCCATTACAGCCACCATCTCCAACAACCCTGTCACCTTGGCATACACCGGCGAAGTGCTCCCGCTCCAAACTGTCGCCAACCACAAGCCTGCCCCAAGTAGCTATAAAGCTGCCGTGCTTGCAGCGCTCGCGAAGGACCCTCAAACCAAACCTTTCGGGGATCTTTTATCGAAAGCACCAGCCGTCTTCGAAGGACTCGAGGAAAATAAGGAATACTACGTTTTCGCGCCCACCGCCCAGTTCATTCTGGAATTCCTCAAGTACCTGCAGGATGACCCACAGAGGTTCGACCGCCGCACGGTGCTCGTCGACCCCAACACCAGCCAGCAGTTCGCAGAGAAGCCCAAGGGTGCTCCGGATATCAAGCGCGTGCCGAGCACTCTCAAGACCACCTTGGTGGGAGAAACCAAATACGTTGACCTTGGGGCCGGCGAAGGAGCTCGAGTGGTATCAAATCCTGTGACTAGTGAGAATGGTACGGTTCACATCATTTCTGGATTTGGAAATTCGACATTGGTGCACGCCGATGAGATACCTTTTGAAGGTGGTGTCATCAAGAAATGTGATGGGTAAGCACACCACTCTATGCTCGTATGAAAAACAAGTGAACTAATAATTGTCAAAGGTTCTTTACCCTTCCGCACGCGCTTGAAACTGCTTTTGCAAACACCCAGGGCCGCTTATGGTCCACAGCGCTGCAGAATGCGAATCTCTTGGCAGAGCTGTCGCAAAAGCGGATGGTGACTATCTTCGCCGTGCAGGACTCTAATTTGGATGGAGCAAAACTGCCAGCGTCGGCCGATCTAAACCGGATGATCCACGATGGCCTTTCGTACGAGCCTGACATGAGTGACGGCCTTTGCTTGCAGACGAGGGGTGAGGGCTCGTTGCGCGTTACACGAAAGGGCAATGATATCCTTGTCAATGGCGTCCGGATCACCAAGGCTAATGTTATTGCCAAGAATGGCGTCATCCACTATCTGGAGAAGGTATGTTGTACATTTTTCAACTCTTGCGCTCCTCTTTACTAATAGTATACAGATTCCACCTGTAGAGAAATGCACAAGCTCTGCGGGAGAGCCCAGTGTTAAAAAGTCCGCGGGCTCAATGGCGGCCGTCTCCAAGGCGACCGTCCTTGGTCTCTCCGTTGCCAGCCTTGTGTTGTGTGTGTGGATGTAAGGCTATGGACTGCTCATGAGATTAGATGTCAATGCTGGTGATGCCTTCAAGGTGTATGATATGGGAATCCCGTTCAGGGGAATGGCCCAGGGATTTCGGAGGAAACCCCACACTGTATAGAAAGCCGGGGGCCCTCTGCGCCGGGATATCAGAGGCAGAAGCGGGCGAAACAGGCGTAATATGTAATACTTAATGTGGCAGTCGGACTGTCAGTAATATTATTGAAATCTAATGTTTTGAACAATGGAGAACCTGGACCTCTATAGTGTCCTCTACACTGTCCCCTGTACGAAGTAAATGGATGCAATACTGTACGAGTAGTCGGGTATCTATAGTAAACTCTAGATAGATTCACCATCGTTGATCTCGGACAAAACATCCCGAGCAGGAATAGTGCTTTCTAGACGCGGTGCAGCTTTGACGAGCTGAACTTGGTACTTGTACTCGTAGATCCCATTAATTGAACTAGTAATTTACTCGTATGTTATTCTTTTAACCTGCGAGTTCTCGGCTAAGCTTGTCGAGGCTGAGTATGATACGGTAATTCCTATTGGGCGCACCCCCACAAGATCGCCAAGCCACCAGATTCCCCGGCGGTGGACTTATCGAGATTGGAATTTAAATCTAAGCTTCCGGTACAAGTACTTACATATTGTGAAACAATGCCGAAAGGGGGCAAGGCAAATTGCAGCGGTCCATTTTAAGGTTTATTTGCCAAGACTTTCACCCTTGCTCTGCTATGAATTACTTCTTTTTCGTTCTGTAATCCCTGTTGCCCGGAGGTTGGCTTGTTCGCCAAAGCTTGTGGTAGGCAAGTTCCTTAGAACCGTGGGGGGGAGGGTGTTTTTTTGTGTATGGGCGCTCAGGTACACGCAAAAGATTTTTATTTTTTTGTTGCGAATTCCGGGGTACATTTGTGAACATGGTATAATTTTTCCGGTTCGCATGTTTAGTGTTTATATTACTTTCTGGATTGCGGCACGGATTTATCACAAGGTCATTTGGCTTAACCATCTCCTCATCAGCGGACTTCGATGGCCCCGTACCCGTGATAATGACATAATTTTTTTTTCTCCCTCCCCGGTCTCGAGTAGGGTACGCATTTAGTGGTAATGGGAGATTTGCGTGTATGATATCCCTGTGTAATCGTGGGGTTCGGGCTTGGCGGGAGTTGGAATCAGTCAAATTCAGGTATGATGAGGTTGCGGATAGATGATTGAAGGTTATGGTTGATTCTAAAAGTTTCTGGAGTCTGGTGAATCGATAAGACTGATCGAATGTTCTAGAGCTTTTGCGATTTACCGAGAAGGTTCCCCAGACGTGTCTCACATTTGTTATCACAGGGGTCCATGGAGGAATAGAGACGCGTGTGGAGACATAGAGATATGTGTGATGACCTATGCAAGAATCAGGATTCTTTGAGTATATTTTATTTTACCGATGGCTTGGTTTAAAGCGGGACGACGGCGAAGAAGTATGGGAGAAGAAAGGAGAACGAAGCTGTTGACCGCACCTACACAGTGCCTGGGTCCCAAGTTGGTCCACCCGTCCTATGATACCGCTGCACCATCTATCTTCCCGCCTGCCGCGCCCGCATTGAGAGGGTAATAGACTTGATAGAACGTTACCGGTATAGGAGCCAAAAGGGAAAATTCATACTTGCGGTTGATCAGTTGGGCAGTCTGGGAACTGATAACCTGGAAGGGAAAGGAAGCTGAATTTCTGGAGTTCCAGTAGCCGGGCGTTAGAAGGTTGGTGATGGATCCATTACCAGATATTGAATTTTGGAAGGATTTGAAACGAGTGATAGTTCTGGATGGTGGGATAATAAGAGCTCCTCGGTTTCTCCCGCAACCTTCCAGAACGGTGTTGCGGCTCGCAAAGTTGTCTTCACGATTTTCTGGGCTCGGGCTCGGGCTCATGTGGCAGTAATGGTCCTGCCTCCTGCCGGAAAACACCCGTCAAGGTACAAAATTGAGTGAGGAAAATTTGCTGGGTTGGTTGAGAAACCCGGGTTGAAGCTCCCGTGAACTCTACCCAACCCAACGAAGCCCAGAGCCATTGGAAGGCCTGCTCCTGCTTCTATTGTTCCAATAATAGAGCGCTCGTTTCCATGAGGAATCTATGATAAATATTTTGTGGGCAGTGTGTAGAGGTCAAAAGTACGGGTAACAAAAGAATGCTCTAAAGGTGGGGTGAATTGTTGTCCGGTTTCTCCGGAGCTGGGGACGTGTGAGCAGGGTGGCCGAAAAGGCTCTAGATGTGTCCAACGCAAAGTCGCTAGTGTACGGGTATACGGGTATGCTCACCCGGCAGTTTGCCATCCACTATAGGTTAACTTGAATTAGGTATGGGCCACAATGAGTCAATATATCCACAGTGCGTGCAGACCAGATAACCTCTTACAAGGGTCGCAGGCGAGCATATGAGGGTGAGTATTGGAACGGGGGTGGGTATTTGGATTTTGTAGAATAAATAACTGGAAGCTTGACAGATTTTGGAACCGATCTATGATTGGGGTACGTGTATATACATGTTGAGGTAAACGGAGAATAGGAGCAAAGAGAAATGGAGAAGGAAAAAAAAGAAAAGAAAAAGTGAAGTTAGGTTGGTTTAACCTATTTAGTATGATTTAATGGCTCCTTTAACTTATAGTGTAAAATTATTATTTTTTCAGAACCGGAGAAAACAAAACAATTTTTTTGAACCCTTAGAATATTGCTCCTGTGAAACCTGGCAGCACAGAACAGGGAGATATACTATAAGAGCTCAGGAAACACTGTAAATCAAGTCACGTATCAAAAGTGTTGGTCCTCGTGTCTGAGTGAAACCTCAAATAGTGAGCTTTGGGAGAACACCTGCATAGATGAGGTGGCGCCTGGTTGCCTTGTTGATAGACTTCTGAAGAAGGTCTAATTCGAGGTCAAGGGTATCCTCTTGCTACCAAACCAGATTCTTGAACTCGTTACGGAGCCCACCTCCCAGTATCAAGCCCAGTCTCCGTATCTAATGGCTCTTGGGTGGAGTAATTGATTTCTACATCACCGTATTAGTAAAGACGAACGCTTACTCAGGAGGGTCATAAGAGTCACCTTTCTCTCACAATCCGTCTTTGCCTTGCCATCGGTAAAGTGATGAATCTCAACAAAGCCCTTCTAGATTTGTGTCTCGCCCTCATAGAGCGGGTCGAGCTTAATGAAAATCACCTCACCAATTGCTCCTTCAGAGCCCTTGAGTAGCAGTTCTACGTTAACTTTCAAGTCCTTGTACGGTTTAGCATAGCCAAGCTCAGGCACGATTGTCGGAAGAAGACTGCCCCTAGGAGCTATAGGGATGTCAGGAGTTTTAGTTCTGTGTGGGAGTGTTAGCCATCTTTGCAGAACCTCGCATTAAAAGAGATCAGGACATACATGCCTTGATATTGACCGGTGAGTCCGTTCATTCGCCTCCGGCAAGCAGTTCGAGATCTTCTTTCCAAAATGCTCTCGAGCTAATCTAGTGAATCTAAGCGTCCAGTATGCCCGTCCTCAGGCGCAGACAGGAGGGACCGTAGTGTATGAGAGGATACCCGGAACGGGCACCTTGGCGTCCGGACGGGCGTGCTCTGCAAGTTTCTCAAAATGTGGGACGGACTAGGTTCCTGTGGGTGACGGCAGGGCTCTGTAGGTAATAGCCGGGCGCTGCAGATGACTACCGGAAGATAGCATTTGAACTCAGACTGCAGGGCCCGGGCACCAACCCCTAGAACAGCCATCTTATGAAAGGCGGACGCAATGCCCTGACCTCCTTTCACGCACTGCCCGGGACCCCCCGGACTACAGCCTGCCAAGGCCTTGTACGGTGCCTGGGATGGTTTGGGATACTGGCCCTGTTGAAACAAACTATGGCTGGGCCTAGTGGTTCGGCGACCTCGTCCGTGACCTTCGGTGTTTAGGAAGCATGTATCGGTTTGACCCTGAGTAGTGCAGACACAGATTGTTTAGGGGTGAAATATATGGGAGCAGATACTCGATATCTACACTGGATTCATGTTAGTAGTGTTTGATGATTAGGGAGTGTGGCGGATTTCTTTCCTCTTGTGATGTTTTGAGTATTTTTCTCTTTCATCGGCACATGTGTTTTCGCCGACTATCTCTCTATAAAAGAACATGCACCCCTCCCTTCTCCCCATCTCATCATCCTCATACTCATATGCGTCTCTCTGTTCTCCAAGATTCCCCCACTAGCTCCCCCGTCAGCCTCACTGCCGCACCCGAATAGAAGCGAATACACCGGTAACACGACCTTTGCCCTATACACTTCACAGACCCAACCCCCCCACGACCAATCTAATTCCATCGCCCAACTTAACACTGTTGAGTGCATTCGTGTGGCCTTTTTTATGGTTAATTTCCCAATTGTAGGGCGGTAGGTGTATCTAGGAGTAGTTTGTTAATATCTGATTGTGGATAATTCTCAAGTTTGGATACATACGCTCAGTGTCCTATGCGCTTTTTTCTAATTCGGGGAACCCTTCAAGATGAATATCCAAAAACTAGATATTCGCCTTCCCAGAGTGATTTGGAGAGCTCGTCCAGTGCAGTGATACCAAGCGGTCAGTCCGGTCGGTCCGGCCTTGGTTTTGAAAAGCTTGGGTTAGAGGGGTCGGAATTCTCAGTGGCCGCCAAAGCTCAGCGGCGCCGAGGCAGCCACCGGGTCGAATCTTGGCGAAACACAGGTCAAAGGTGCCAGATGTCCAGGCGTCATAATCTGAAGATAACCATTGACGGCCTGCGGGCTTTCCATTTTAAATTTCTCGGAATAGGATAATAGTAGCAATATGCCCCCGGCGCTGTATCTCGCTTAAGCCAAATCTATGTCATCCACCGATGAACCACCATGATGCCCAAATATACCGTCCAACCTCGAGACACTCTATCATTCTTCACACAACTCTCTAACTAGCTTAGGTGAATATGTACTAACCGAGTGACTTTGTGGAAATTCAATCCTGTTGAATAATAAAATATTTATTAGTAATGAAAAGCAAATGATCTCTTGAAACATCGGCCTGCAGGTGGCCCGGGCCGGCCCGGTTTTGGTTTGGAAAATCCGCTTTCCCACAGTCCGGCCCGGCCGTCCGTACTCAACGCCGGGCGGACTGGCTGCTTGGGATCACTGGTCCAGTGTCATGGAGGATCGTGGGGATCGAGCAAGTGTGTGATATTAGAATAGGAAGAGAGGATCGGATGGAGAGCTGGGGGAGGAGTTGAAAACACAACATCAGATTTCGTTTGTACAAGTATGAAGGGGGGGAGCACCGTGAGGTGATCTGGTGACGTACGCACTATCGGTATTTGGTCAAACGTTTAGTCAGGTTTCACGCTAACATATGGGGTCGGTTAACGGATAGTGGGGCTCAATGAGCGATACGAGTACTTACCTTTCGGATACAGTGGGAGGGCATCTGGATGGCAGTCCTTTTTGTGCTGTGGCCAATCCGGAGCACTAGGTCCGCAATTTCATCTCGAGAGCCTCTTTTTTTCTTCTCTTTCTGGGAGAATGTGATGCTCGATGGGGGTATTTGGGGGAGAAGGGGAGGTGACCAATCCAATCGTCCACGATTGTGGCTCTATTGGATTTTGCGCAAAGGGATGGATGTGAAGAAACAAGAGGATGTTCGTTGATTTATCGTGTTCCTTCATGACATTTTTCTTCCTCTCGAAGATATCCTTTCCCTCTTCGCAAATAATTAAACTTTAGCAGGACTACCGACACGCAATGTTCGCGAGTCTCCACGAAATCGGCCATCGTTCCATACGCATGCACGTAGTATCCTAAGATTGTCCAAGCAGATGGCAATTTTTCTTCTGTCTGGTCGTTCAACCCTCTTATTTTATGACTTGTCCTAACAAATGTCTGTTATTTAGCGTACTGGAGCCTTAAGACAATTACCGGTCAAGGTAACTGATCATAAAATTTCGTCAAGAGCAGCGTCGAAAAACACTGAACAGGAATATGTCCAGATTGGTATTACAAGAAAGCAAGCCGATCTACTAGCCGCCTAACAGACACGGCACACTTAGAAAGCGCCGCCAGGGCACCCCGTGACATAAAGCCAGGGGTCAACCAGGCACCAGAAGTTCCAATAAGAACAAGAGCAAAACCCTGCGCTGAATCTTATCTATGGCACCAGTTAGGGAGCCACTTGAGGAGGAGAGGAGGGGAGGCTTTAGCGGGGGAGCGAAAGCGCTTAATGAGGGGTATCATAACGGATGACTGGGTTTATGCGAGGTCATGGGTGGTGGTTCAAAATAAATTAAGTGATAATCTGTGGACCTAATTCACGGGGTTGATGGATTACGGGAATTGGAACTTGAAGTACTTGTATCATACTGAGGGAAACGAGTGATGGTTAGTGAGTATGGGGTGCGGTTCACTAGAGAAGTGCGTTTCAATCAGTGCCGATAACGTAATTGGCATGGGCCTTCCGGGTTCTATCAGGGCATTGGGTAAAATTGGGAGAGTCAACTAAGCACTAAGGCTCTGTTTGGCGATGACCGTTCCGTTTTGCGACCTTTTCCCATACAAAAATGGTGGTCCTTCCGTTTTGAAATGGTCACTTTGTATGGAGAAACGGAACGGAACGGTCGTTACCAACAGGGCCTAAGAGAATCGAGAACTGGCAAAGGTGCGGATCCCTTTTCCACCGACAATAGGGAGCTGCACGATGCTGCGCATTATGAATCACTCGGCAGAAGTCTTTCGGAATGGCAGGTGGTGCAATCGCACAAACACGGCATGGTGTGCCTATCCATTAAAGTAAATCCTTATACTACATACAAGGCTGTGATATAAGAGACAAGAAACACCAAACCAAGAGGGAAATGAGTGGAGATCACAAAACGCTATACGTATATTATGCATCAAACCACATTCTCCAAAAACCCAAGCTGGTCACAGCCCATTAAGTCAATCCTCTAAAGGATCCAATGTTTACCTCTGATTGGAGCTAGTGGAGGGCTCATGGTTTGGGAGAACTTCCAATTCTGTTCCTTCCTGTGTGACCCTAGTCCTAGCTACTTCATTATTCCTTATTTCTCCACGAATCAATCTCTCTGCCAATGGATTCAATAATTTCTTGCCAATAAGGCGGTTCAATGGTCTTGCACCGTATCGAGTATCATAGCCCTTCTCACTGAGCCAATCCTTTGCTTTGGCATCTACGTCGAGTTTGATCCGACGATCGTCAAGCTTTTCTTGCAATTCCCTCAATCGAATATCAACAATATCCCGAATAGCATCCTTCGAGAGTCTCTGGAAAATTATAAATTCGTCGATCCTGTTGAGGAATTCTGGTGGGTAGGAATGCTGTACAATATCCATGACCTGTTGCTTGATACCTGGCGATATTGCGACGTCTGAGGATGGGTCATTGATAAGGATGTCTTGACCGATGTTGGACGTGAGAACTATGATTGTGGAACGGAAATCGACCTTCCGACCATGAGCATCTGTTAGGAAGCCTTCGTCAAGGACCTGAAGGAGCAGCGAGGAGAGGTCTTTATGGGCCTAATAGACTAGTCAATACTCGGCCTCACCCCTAGGTAATATCAAGCAAACCTTTTCAAATTCATCGAATAAGAGAACCGCATACGGTTTCCTTCTGACGGCCTCTGTTAACTGTCCCGCATCTTCGTAACCGACATAGCCAGCTGGGCTTCCAATCAGCCGACTAATAGTGTGTTTTTCCTGAAACTCGCTCATATCGAATCGAATAACTGCATTCTCGCTTGCGAATAAGGTCGTAGCCAATGCTTTGCATAATTCTGTCTTTCCAACACCCGTGGGTCCTAGAAACATGAAACTGGCAGTGGGGCGGTGATCGTTGGCTAATCCGGCACGCTGGAGCCTGACGGCATCAGCAACTGACTTGAGAGCATCGTCTTGCCCACGAACTGAGTGGCGAAGAGTATCCTCAAGATGAACCAGTTTCTCGACTTCCCCAGACATAAGTTTAGTGGTGGGAATGCCCGTGGCTTTAGAAACAACCTGAGCAATATCATCTGGGCCCACCGAATCATGGAGAAGTGCACCTTTACTCACTTCCCCATCCTTGGGGAGTTTGGCCTCCAGTTCGGGAATCTTCGCGTATTGCAACATAGATGCTTTCTCGAAATTACCTTCTCTTCGACAGATCTCAAGCTCAACCCTCGCTTGCTCTAACTCCTCCTTCGTAGTTTTGATCTTCAGGAGGTTGGCCTTCTCTTTCTCCCAAACGCTCGTGAGCTCCTCGACCTTTGCTTGTTTTTCTTTTAAAAGGGCTTCAAGCCTCTCCTTTCGTTCCTTTGAGGCCACATCCTCCTCCTTGCGAAGCGACTCGAGCTCAATTCTCAGCGTCAAAATTGCACGATCCAGTTCCTGAATTTCGTCAGGACGTGACTCTTGCTGAAGCCTTAATGCCGAAGCAGCCTCATCGACTAGATCGATGGCTTTGTCGGGTAGGAAACGATCGGTAATGTAGCGGTTCGACAGTATAGCTGCAGAGACAAGGGCGTTATCGGTAATCCGGACACCGTGATGTACTTCATACCGATCTTTGATCCTATTGGCAGGTGGTAAGTGACGAAATCACGAAAAGAAAATAAGTCACCACTTACCCTCGAAGTATAGTGATCGTATCCTGAACACTCGGTTCGTCAACCAGGATGGGCTGAAATCTCCGAGCCAAAGCCACATCCTTCTCGATTTGGCGATATTCATTTAAAGTAGTAGCTCCACAACACTGAAGCTCTCCACGGCTCAACTGAGGCTTGAGAAGGTTGGATGCATCGACCGAACCCTCCGTCTTTCCCAGGCCAAGTAGTGTGTGAAGTTCGTCAATGAAAAGGATAACCTTCCCATGAGCTCCAGAAACTTCTTTCAAGACGCCCTATAATAATCCGATGACTTGGTTATTTTGGTGGAGTCTATTGGAGATAAAAGAACGAACCTTAAATCTTTCTTCGAAGTCACCTCTGAACTTAGCCCCCGCAATCAGCTGTCCCAAATCTAAGCTTACAACCCTCTTATCCTTCATACTTTCTGGCACTTCACCACTGACAATCCGCTGCGCAAGGCCTTCCAGAATTGCCGTCTTTCCAGTTCCTGCCGAGCCAATGAGGACGGGGTTGTTTTTCGTCCGCCTTGACAATACCTGAATGGTCCTGCGTATCTCTTCGTTACGACCAATTACAGGGTCTAGCTTCCCATCTCTAGCACGGGCGGTCAAATCTGTGCCAAATTTTTCCAATGCAGATTCCTCTTCCCCTGCGACACGAGTCAGACGTAAAGAAAAATACCTAGATCAAGGTTTGATTACCTCTGCCCCCGAGATCCATACGATGTGTTCCACCCGGAGGAAATGGACCTTGAGGCCCGCCGCCACCCCTGGCAGTAGCGTATCCTCTTATTGTAGAAACGGGAGAGCCTCCAAGAAAACTATTTAACCGAACTAGTGGAGGTAAATTTATTCGATTTCCCGAACGTATTCGCAGGTTTGCGGTATTGGTTGCGGGCCGGAATACCCGAGTAATTGCTAGTGATCTTGAGAGCATTTTTGGGCACGTTAGTGTTGTTGCAGAGTGATGTGAAATCTTATTCGTGGCTAGGAGGGGAGCAGGGAAGAAATTTTGTGAGTTTTTATAATAAAATTATCGTGGCCCCCTTGATATTGTAGATTTTTATGGAATCTTCTTGAGGCTCCGAGGGGAGTCCTCAAGTTGACGTATGATCCTTGAACCGGACTGAAACCCTTAAAGGCAGTGCTAAGAACCTAAAGGGTTAGTGGATGCTGGAGCAAGGCTGAAATGTGGCGAGTGCTGTTCTCGGACAGGGCTGATCCTGGTTACCCGGTCTCGGGAATTCTTGTATGATATGACACTGTTTCGCTAGAGCCCTGGGCAAAGGCTTCGCTACTAATTTACGAGTACTGAGGATCGCACCAATTCTCACGGCCTCACAGGCGGGGCGGACCGCGCCAGTTCCCCGAAGCCCGCCTGCGGGAGTTTAAGATCGGCTGACGCGATCGCGGGTGGCGTCGCGGAAGTGCGGATTTGACCGGGGAACCGCGAGCCACAGTTGGAGCCCCGGAGATGGGAACGGGCGAGAACCCGAGGCATGAGATAGTTTAGGTGGCATGCCTGCACTACAACCGGTACACGAGCTAGACAGCCCGGGAGTGCGAGTATAAGGAGGGGCGCACAAATAGGAGCCTCGAAAAAGGAAAATGAGTGGTGGGGAATTTCGAGGAGGGATTTATCCAGAACTCGACCGTATGAATAAAAACTATTTTTATTTAACGCAGTGAGAGTGCCTGGGGGGGTCGTGAATGGGGAAAATAAACGCGCTGCTTCCGGGATACCATTGGTGCAATTGAAAAAAAGCTACTATCAACCATTCAAATTTGTGTCTAAGATATAATTTTTAAAGTGAAATAATGGAGGTCAGGTACTACTATGGGAGCCTCCATTCGGGAGCAACAAAGAGAAGGGGTAGAGATTGATATGATCTAACGAGCATGAGAATGATGAATGGAAAAAGAAAGACAAAGTGCGTGGTATTTTCTAGAGAGGAGTCGGCGAAGAATCATAGAGATGTGAAAGAGAAGAATGCTGATGAGGACGCTGAAACACTTCGTCTAGTCACAGCCTATTCCAACATCAGAAATACTTGCACTCGTTTTGTTTTGTTTTCTTTATCTAAACGCAAGTCCGCGCTTCAGGGAGGAGCGAAAGGAAGGGAGAAATGAAAAAGTGAACAAATCAGCAAAGGGGATTTACTATCGTGCGCCTTTTGTGGAATCGGCCCGCTTAGTATAAACAAAGCACATCAAGGGTTATGAATTCGTGAATAGGAAGACTTGGATATCAACTAACTTCAAGAGTCACGGCATAATCCATGATTATCTCAAATCGAAGTGAGCCAAACAGGCCTCTAGTGGTGGCCTCAGTCAGCTCACCAAAGTAGACGTTTTGCAAGCGAGCAGAGATTTCAGGGTTTTAGTATGAATTTAGCGACCATGATGCCTTCCGGGTCAGGGGGAAAGGCCGAATCATTGTGAGATGGCAGATATGAAAACAGGCGTGATAGTAGCCTTTTACTGAATGTTCTAGCAAATTTCAATGTTTGTCTGGTCAGTTATCTACAAGAACTCCTGGGCATTTTACTCGTAACCGCGCCTTAGGAAGATGCACTCTTAGTGGTCCTAAGGAAGTTAGCGTGCCCCTTGCTGAAGTCCTCCGAGATCCTTAGGTATGGGAGACCATACCCCCAAGGTACTTGGGGGGATCACTGTGGATGTCCATACTGTAGACAATTTGATGTCAAGTATCATAAGTATCGGTGATGGTCAGATAAAATGCAAATTGGTTTAAAATTAAATAATTAAACAGTGAAAACTAAAAAAATTAAAGAATTAAAAAAAAGATAAAAATTTGGCATGATTAAAAGGAATGCATTTTCGATCGGATTATTATACTCAATCAACCTGTCATATCCCCCATCACTACCAGACAAACTGGGCACTACCTGATGACACACTTATTGTGTGTTTTTACAGTGAAAAACAGAGGTAACAACTATCCGGTTAGGTACGGGCATTGCGGCAGATTGCAGAGTTATGCCTGGTAGCACCACAGGCTGAGCAGTGTGGTAAGTGTCGTGCTGCAGGGTGTTAAGCTGGTTGGTGGTGATTTGGTTGGCTTTGGATCTTGACACAGAAGCTGTACGATTAAAACTAAATTTCTATCTAAATTAATTTTTCATCTTAATTTATCTGATGATTATTACCGATACCGTACTTGATGAGCAGTGACATTAGAGGGATGTTGTGGCATTAGAAGGATTTATGATCGGGATCCGTGGCATCGGAGACCTTTATTGTTATTTTCATTTGCCAGGTCAGTGTTCCCAACCGTCCCGGGCATCTCGGGAAGGGCGGGTGAGGACGGGAGGGCGCTATCCATTCATTGCAAAGAAGGGAATCCGGACGTCTTAACGCGATACTTCTAATGGGGTGGATTGTTAGAAGAATGGAATTAGGTTTATCTTAACGCGAGGTCCAATTATTCCAGATCCTATGGCATTCGACAGATAAGGGGTAGGATGAAATTGATGCCAAAAAGTTGATACATTTGGTACTTATGGGAGAGGTATTGAAGTGCGGATACCGATTTTTCTAATTCTCTGAGGGCTTTTGAAGTTTCAATTTATTATACACGATTAGTCATTATTCCCCAAAACTCAGAAACCAACTGTTAGACGAATTGCACCCTCGATGGGACCGTGTGCTGCGTAGGGGACAATACACGGTCATCAAGACGTTTGCTTAGTCACTTTTTAGGTTTCTTGGAGGAAATTCTTTTTGCTACAGTCCGCTCGTACTGTTCAGGTACATACTGATACCATAAGAGTACTCGTAGTAATAGATCCTTGTGCTAGGACGTTGGACTTGCCTCTCTTAGTAAGATCTGTTGCTTTTCCTTTTTTTATTTGCCTCGGAGAGCTCTCTTTTTGCCTATAGTGTACCGGTATTTTTCGCCCCTTTTCCAGTGGAAGGAACATTTTTCTCTTATGGAAGTTCAAGGATATTTCCTGGCGGTCCATGCTGTCTCCCCAAGTGTAATCTACCGGTAAGGTATTCTCTCGACCCCTAGATTGCGCCTACGGATTGGGAGCATTAAACGCTACCCCACTCACTCTATCACTAGTTCCATCGTGGCGTGGCGCGGGTCTTGGGCTGGGGTGGGCAGACATCATATCGCCTGCGGTGGAATCGGCTCAATTACTGTAGCATAGGAACAACTACATCAAGCACCGTAGTATCAATGATCTAATCGAAAAACCTACATATCGCCCGGTCTAAAGGGGGGGCAGCAATAATTGTCCTCGGTGATGCCGGTAGAGGCAAGGAAAAGCTCCTCCCGCAGCATCGTACCACGTTGGTGGAGATAGAAGCCGTGCTGTTTGATATCCGTTGAGACCGTCAAGTACTCTAGAGTAACCGCACATCGCAGTGTCACCCTTGGTTTCCAAATTTACCACAATCTACTCCCACCTTTCTAATTGTCGAAGAGTGATTTCGTAAACCGAGTACTATTCTGGGGCTGACCTGGATAGTAATTCGGCGGTGAGTATTGAATATCTCGGTGGATAGTTTCCGGCTAGATTCTGGGGAAGTTTAGAATCCAATTTTAGCCACCTAAGTGACTAACCGAGGCAGGAGGGTGAATCTCTAGTGACACTCCTATGATAAAGGTATTTGCTGGCTTATGGGTTATCACGATAGTAAATAACCCTAACCTACTTCTATTTCATTCAGTACAACACTTTATTATCATGCGGAAAACTACAAAGTATTAGTTTCAAGGCTGCGGGGTTAGTTTTCGAGGTGGGTAAGACCTAACAAGTGCTGGGATTCATGATTGTGATATGGATTGTTTAAAACAGAACCTAAAAACTTATTTTGAATTGCGAATAGAAAGGATGAGAACAAATAAATAAACCGTGTGGTTGTTCCCACCCTGAGCATTTAGTTGGCCTCGTAAGACTGTAGGAAGCTTTCGTATCCGTATCCCACCGCTTGCCTTCTTAATGTTGGTAGGTGATATGTAATTACTCTGCCTACTATTTTGTTTATTTATATCTCTCTACTCGAGTAGTGTTTCCAATGGAAATTGTTCTGCTTCCTTCCTGTACTTCCCGAAGAATAATGTGAAAAGAGAAGCATAATTGGGGGCCCAATGGAGAGCAAGATTAGCTGATAAGTGGGCAGAGGGGTAACTTTTTTTTGAAGATATTATACTCAAAGGCTCGCTCCGAGTGGTCATATCGCCGTTTCCCATTTTCCATTTTCTACCGGCATGGCAGGGTTATGAATTGTCCTGATAGCAAACTACGCAGCGAGTAGTCGAGTAGTATCTTTAGTATAGTTTCAATTCTGGCTCGGTATGTTCACGCACATTGATGCATCTGAGTCCCAACAAGCAACATATTTATCATTACTCTTTCTTCGGTCGTCTCAGAACCCGGTTTCATGGTATAGCCGGTTACTTGTCAATGATAAGTTTAGGATTTTATCTAGAAGTTTAGGTTAAGATATAGAATTGTTCGCGGATTTATTGTTCTATCTTCAGAATCTGTTGTGTAGCCTTGGGCTCCCCGTTGCGCGGTGCTGTGTCTATAACGGTTGTGAGAATGTGTTTAGTACGTTGTGGACCAAGTTAGGTACAGTACGTGTTTCTTTCCGTACATACATATACATAGACACTGTAATTGCATGCATACGTATTCACGACCGGCTCTAGCTTCCTTGGGTGGTTATTCTTCCTTCGCTTTTCTTTGAGACACTCCCCTTTTGCTTTTCTGCGAATCAATCAAGGAATCATTTTGTTATGTTCCCTAACCGTAACCCTTTCCGAATTTGTTTGGGGGGTTGGGCTGGGTACCGGTGTGAGCAAGGGCAATTGGATAGGGTAGTCTTGGGCAGTTGTATGGTGTTTTCACCAGTGGGGTGTGTCCCATATTAGTGGAGGGCTAGGTACACAGAATTTTCCGCACGATCAGTGCCTTTATGTTTTCTTAGCTAGACTTGCACACCACACCTTCTTTGTAGCACCCAATTCAATCTTCACTCCACAATTTCACTAAGCCTTCCTTTATCGATTGATTTACTCTTGCCATCTCGACAACGTTACGCCTGGTCTATCTGAAGTCAATTCCACCGTTACTACCTTTCAGTATAGCAAACGGGTCACAAGTGGCAATTCTTCAGCACAAGAGTGCCCGGTCAATCCACCGTCCGAAGCGGAAAGTTGACAAAACAATTCCCACACCGGTATGGGTAGATTGGAGGGAATATATAGTACCATTCCCACAAGACCACGATTAGTAACCCATCAGAGCCGTGCTCGGCCTAAGATGTTTGGGTGGTAGGGGTTGACGTCGTCCGTCCAAGGAATGTTTTCAAGACTCTCGTGCCCAAGTAGTGATGGCCACGATCAGATCATGCTCGAGCAGGACCCTCATGATCTGCTCGAGTTGCTCGATCAGGGGTATTGCTCGATCATGATCGGTAATGATCGATCACTGTATCTATATATGTATATACCTATATCCACCTTGGTAATCATGTGATATCACCTATTTATATAAATACTTCCCACGTCGCACACTCGATAACATATCCTCAGCAACACCCTCTGCTATTGATTCCTTAACAAGCTTCACTCCCCACTTCTCTAGCCTAAAATGTCCTCGCTCTCATAGTCTCCTACGACATGCCGGGCGTCATAGTTGGTGCCCGTACGCTTCAAAATATCCCACAACATCTACACTTGCCCGTTTCCGAACGCGTCGTGGAAGGCTATCACCTCCGGAGTGCGACCATAAGGATCCTGTCAGTTAACTAATGGCAAACAGCTGACCCGCAATACGGAAGTGACCCGAACCGAGTCCATTCATACTCACATAGGAAGCGGGGGTCCTCAGGCACCTAGTCTGTTCTTCGGTATAAAGGAATACGGAATATTGATGGTTGTGATGATTGTCGAAACCAACTCAAGTTTTAAATTGGTTGAGAGTAAGGATTTTCCGCATGCTATTAGCATACCGTGATGGTGAAGAAAGGTTGACCGTGGCCGGCTAGACTCGAGCATAATCGACTATACTCGATCAGTGGGCATGCTCGATCAGGGTCTACCAATTTGATCGATCATTCGATCACGAGGTCGCCCCGATCAGATCATGCTCGAGCAGAACCCCTAGGATCTGCTCGATCATGATCTAGCCCATCACTATGCCCAAGCCGAACGGCGCGATGTAGCGACGCTTCGTCGCGGTTACCAGGTTTGTCGAGATTCACATCATCCCATCCGAGCAGGATATTGCGATAGCCAATCCCGCGTGCCCACTCTCAGCCGCCAAACAGAGTAGTGTTTGGCCACACATATCCGGCTTGTCGGGGTTCATGTCGCCTCATCGGAGCAGGATATTAACCATTCACCCGTGCCCATTCCGCAATGTGTGATGTAATGGCGTTCCGCCGTACTCGTCTGCTCTGTTAGGGTTCACGTCTCCCCATCCAATTAACATTTCAACTACCCCCCCTGTGCCCATTCTGCGTTGCGCAATCTAGTGGCGTTTAATAGCAAGGAAATGAGTGGCAGCGGAATAACGAATAACACGTTGGTGTTTTGTGTTCGTGCACGGCGTAGGAAAAATGGAGGAAAGCGATAATATTTTTCGGAGGACCGTGGTCTGCTCTAAAATTTAATACAGGAAAAAGGTCTGCCAATATGATCTAGCATACTCAACTACCTTGGGCTATGCCCCATAATACACTAACTAGTCTCTTCTACAAATCCTTTCGTTCAACCACACTTCTCACAATGCCTGCTATGGGAATTACAACCAGTCCATCAGCGTTTTGCCGTACGCAGCTGCTTTGTCAGAGTCCACGTCGCCCAGTCCGAGTAGCATTTCGATAACTCCCTTATGTCCATTCCGCACTGCGTAATGTAGTGGTGTTTCGTCGTACACATCATCTTTGTTAGGTTACCTCTTGCCCACTCCTAGCTGTGCAACCAGCCGGTGTTGTGCCGAACCCATTTGGCTGGTTGGGATTGACATCCTTCTGTCTGAGCAGGACTTTAACCACTCCTTCCTACCCATTCTCAGCAGCCCAACAGAGTAGCGTTCGGCCATCCCTACCGGTTGGCCGACAACGTCGTCGCCCCGTCTGAGTAGGATTTTAGCCACTCCCCCATGCCCATTCCCCACCCCGTAATGTAATGGTGTTTCACCGTACGCATCTGTTTTGTCAGGGTCCATGTCGTCCCGTCCGAGTAACAATTTAACGACTCCCTCATTCCCACACCAAGCTGCGTCATGTAGTGGCGTTTCGCCGCCCGCATCTGCCTTGTTAGGGCTCACACCGCCCCGCTCGAGTAGCGTTTCAACCACACCCTCATATCCATTATCAGCAGCGTACTATGTACAATCTATTCCACCTTCTACAGGTAGCAGCGTAAGGAATCAAAGCTACCTTCCTTGTTCATGATTGCATCAAGGGTGAAGTGACCTAAACTTTTGTATGGGGTTCTATACAAAAACATAAATGGCAATCAATACCAGATACTTAAACAACCTTTTCTCCATCACTTTATAGTATTTAAGAATTCTGTAATATTCTTCATGTTATCTACAGGTTTTCTAATGCATGGAAAAATTTGCACATATTCTCATGGACATTGCGCAATGAGAGAGGGTGGTGAAAATGGACACTTTTGGTGTAAAACATGCATCGGACGAATCTTTTTGCCCTAGTACTTTACTGTGGTTAGCAAATGCCTGAGAAAAAAACGGAAACGAAGAATGTGCTGGCGCTGAACCTCTCCATTCGTGTGCACTACTGGGCTCGGTCGCTGTTATTTCACAGGAGGTAACTCACTTCCCACTATTTCCCTCGTTGTATAACCCCATCACAGATTATCACTCCTTCAAGCTCGTGGTTTTGGAGTGCAAGTTTAGATTAAAGTGTGGAATTTTCTCCTGCTTGGGTTTTACAGTTCTATTGTCTGCTGTATAGTCTAGTCTTCCCACTGAGCGGTGTTGTGTATAACTATTGTAGGAGAGGATATGTTGCGGACTAAGTGGCCTAGGTATTTCTGTTGACATATGTTTTCTGCCCGGGAGTGGATTCGTGGCCACTCTTAGCTTCCTTAAATAGGGTGTGATTCCGTCTCCTTTCCTTGGCCCGGTTTTCCTTTTGCTATTCTGCGAATTAATTAATGGATCATGGCGTGTCCTCGCCATGCAAAGTGTACCAGCGGTAATAGTTTACACAGCTTCCGAGGCGTTACATACAACGCGATAGTGTGGTAATTTATCGTAAACCCACCAGGGGCTGATGATATATACTAGTTTTAACAAAAAAAATTTAGTCTCAATGGAGAATCCAAACGGGCGGGTTTATACGCGGTCTACAAATGAAACAAAATCTCAATTTATGTTTCTGGCTGTGGTGCGCAGTCAACTCCACATATTTGCATAAACAAGTTAACTTGGCTTCATCACGACAGCGGACTTTAGAACAAATATATGTTACAAAGCAAGTATTTTCACTAAGAGTGGAGATTATCTTAAAGGATAGAGTTTTTTGATCTTGGCACACTACATTTTGGCCAATAAGGAGCAAGAAGAGTCGTTACCATTCACCTAGTTTCCCCACTTCGCTCCGGACAATGCGAAGTGCTTTCGTTACGGTTGGGTGGTACGATACCCCGTTTTGCGAATGCCCATATCCAGGGCTTCTCTAAGGCGTTGTATATCGAGTGGAAGCTTCACGTTCGGGTCGATACTATCAGGGACACAACCGCCAAAAAGCTCATCCACGGTAATGTACGGGTTGGGTAGATCCCGTTCCGGAACCGGAAAAACTTGCTAAATAAAGTAAAACAATATTAGGTTCCTTGTCACGCAATAAAGTGGGGAGGAAAGGCGGGATCATATACCCAGTCAGCCCTCAAAATCTCACCATTTGGGGCAATCCGACACAATGTGAGAGTGGCTTTGATTTTATTGTTCCAATCAGGCGCAGAGGTTTTGCACAAAACCACTACCTTAACGGCACCTCCCGTCCCTTCGAGCCAGAGGCGACTGTCTCTCATCACCTGAGTGTCGGATTCTGACAAGCCAGACTCGAGGACCACGGATGGGTAATAAGTGATGGATTCCGAAAGGCCAGACTCGGGGACCGCGGATGGGTAATATATTCTCCTAGCGGGGAAAACTGGAGTCCATGTAAAGTCGGGGTCTTTTTTTGAGCCGGCATAGGGACCAATGAATCTATCACAAGCTGTAGCCTTATCAGAATGGTGTTCAGAGGAGGCAGGATTCAGATGGAATAACCATACTTGGTTTGTAGCACTTAACCTCACGAAAGCTGGCCTCCTCGACGCGACCGTCGAGCAACCACTTCCAACTTTCACTAAACATCCAAGAGACAGGAGATTCGTGAAGCCTAGTAGGCATTACGAGCCTTAAATAGCCGTCAGGTGCGGAGTAGTGAAGTCTGGTAGTCATCAATATCTACCTTCCTACATGGGAGAGTACTTACCGAAAAGAGCTTTCATCGATATTATATCTAGGATCCTCCAGGCTTTCTATAATTTGTGAACCCACCTCTCGCTCGAGGTTAGGAAACACGAGAAACTTTGGGTGATTAGCTTTAAGTACGTTTCCGATTATGCTGAGGATTTCTTGAGCCATATCGATTTTGTTTGGGTCTGGCGGTTTAGCGATGGGTGGCTTGTGAAGACAGCTTGCGTGTGAGTGGTTATTTTTTTGAGTGATTAAATGTAAGTAGGAAATGGACAAGTAAGCTGGTATTGAGTTTTGTGTTGTCAAGATACGATTATCATAATAATATTAGGGGGTGTTTGGCCCGTCCCTGATTATGATTTGAGATTAGGTCTTGGCAATTTGAAAACAGATTTTTTAAAACCAAATCAGGTTGACTCAAAAACATGATTTGAGATCAGGACACGCCAAACACTACCTGATTTGATTTTGATTAGGTTACGATCTTTGTAACTAGGGTAACTACCAGATTTAAAAAAATGTATCTATCAAGTAAAGTTTAAGTTATATAATGTATGATAATATATTTATAATTAATGTAATAACAAATTCCATTAAATATTGGTAACTTATCAGTTATATACATTTGTGAATTGATCTTTATATTCCAATCCTTAGTAGAATCAATAGTAAAACAAATATTCAGCACTCTCTGCATATCTTCAAGCACTGCAAACTCTTCAGATTATAACAACCAAGTAGGCTAGATTCAATATATGTAAGTGAAAAATATTATTCCTTGCTGGTACAAAGCAATTAAAAGGTTTGTTTTGAATTCATATACATACTAATTATGGGTGGTAATATAGAGAATCTGTTATGGTTCCTTGTATTACTGGCAATTTACCCTAACCTATTTGTCAAAGAATTATCGTGCAGCATAACCACAAATCAAGTACACAAGTTCTAAATCAGAATTAGATATCAGATCAGATTCCAAAGTGAGTACGCCAAACACCACCTGATTTCAAATCATGATTTCAAGTCAAATCACGGTGTCAAATCGGATCATGTCGGGCTAAACACCTCCTTATTATGTATGATAGTTAGGCATGTTAGCAGTGGATACCGGTGGCTATCATTAGAGGTATTGGGGTTGTGTATAGGGTTTGAGTTTTGTACAAGAAAGGCTTGGCATGTATGTATTTCTCTTTAAGTAGCCGATCAGTAGGTAGGAAATACATCAAATCATTCCATCCACGAATACACACACCTACAATGCAACCATTTGGCCCTCTAGTACCGCACCATCAGAAACGCTGTGGATGTGGTGTCGAGAGGGGCGTTCTTCATAAGGTTCAGGTGAAGCCAGAGGGCATATATACACGACGAAAACGCACTCCATGGCTTTCAGAAAGCTCGGCTTTCCTCAACGGGCGAGACTAAAGAGCACGAGCAGCCTTCCACCCCCACCTTCGCTCTCACAGGTGGAAGCACTGGCATATTAGCATGAATTTAATCAGGCCAGGTTCATGGTGGAAACTGGTTCCCATCATACGTGGGTTAACAGCCAGCTTTTAGGTCGCATCTCCTACGAGTGTCAGGGATACCGTAAAAACTCAAATAATTAGATGTCACACAAAGGGGTTGAAATAAGGTGAGGAAAAATGGAGGTTGCGCAAATCCGGAAATAGTGCTAAAATCAGTAGCTTTTGTGGATTGTCATACAACTCTGTGACCGAACATTTTCCTTTAGACTAGAGTGTTTGATAATCCGCAAAAGCTATGATACTGATTTTAGCACGATTTCCGGATTTACGCAACCCTGTTTTTCCCTCCACTATCTCAGCCTCTTTGTGCGGCGTCCAACTGTTCGAGTTTTTAAGGTACTTCTCCACATCTAAACAACCCTCATGTTTCCAACTGGAGAACCGAGAGAAAAGAGGAACTAGGAAAGCATGCAAGATAGGCTCATAAAAGGTGTGCGGAAAGGGTTTAGGACCAAAAAAATAACAACAAAACTGGATAATAATAATATTATGATAAAATAATCACACAGGCAATATCATACCTATTATGATGAAAGTATCAACCTACACTGGTTTATATCAACACAACGGGGACAATACCCCGTCGGAGCCACAGTATCTTCTGTGAACAGAAACTCACAAAGTCTGACGCGAGTACACGAGAAAGTCCATGTAGAGGCTTGCGGGAGTATGCGACAGATATGCGCACTCCTACCTGGAACAATTTCCCTTTACCGATTGAAGAACATTTAAGCAGAGTTTCGGTGGCTGGCTTGCTGTGGAAGGGAAGGCAATATCGGCGTCAGAAGTGCTGATAGAGGGGTTGTGATCTTTGGAGAAATGGCGCATATGTTAAACGCACTGTGAAGGGGAAAGAGAACAATGCTTCTCTGGCCTGAAAGACCTCTGGGTATGGCAGATTCAGGTGTCCCCAGTATGGCCATGCGCCATGATGTGGGCGCAAGCAGCACGCTGCGGTAATAATTGGCCACTGTTATCGGCAGAGGCCGATCAGTGTTCCTAACTGTCCACTCCGTCCGTCTTGAAGGTAGGACCGGACGGACCGGGGGTTGTAGTCGGTCATTTTTTCAAGTTCATGGACGGACTAGGGCAGATGGAGGTGGGACCAGACGCTCTACTGGGCCTCTCGGTTCGATGGAGATGATCACAAACTATCACTCGGTTGAAACGAAACGCCAAGGCTTTTCAGCGGCAGTCAAAAGAGGGATGTTTAATTCCGTATATTCGGTATCAACTGGGTCTTGATCGCTGGCCAACCTGGTTAGCCTTCTATTGTAAAACCTCAAGAAAGGGAACCAGGTGTGATGCCATCTAAGTTTTCTCCTCTCGTTAGACCTATCATCCTTACCCTTGTTAGTCATTCAGCAGGGCAGAACCGCATCAGACGGAAGAAATATATAGATATCATAGCAAAAAGTAAAGAAGGGCAAGTCTTCATTGATTGCTCCAAAGAAAATTCCTGAAGCCATCATACTAAACAATAGACATAGAAAACCCGATATGCCAAGCACCCGAGGTATACCCCAAACCCGGACCTAATTAGCCAAATAGTAAAGCATAATTTTTGTCAACTAGATCTCTGAACCCAAACAAACAAATTGTTAACTTTCCACCACGACCTCGGCCCTTTCTTCTGAGAGGGTAAAGTGGGATTACCCGGTGGGGGATAGTAGTCGTAACCACGGGCGCGCTTGATCGAGTTATGGGGTTCAGTGATCTCAAGCGGCCAATCCGTCCGACTTTGAGTATGATACAGCCAGACTGTGGGAAAGCGGCTTTTCCAAACAAATGCCGGGCCTGGCCTGGGTCACCTGCAGGCCGATGTTTCAAGGGATCCCTTGTTTTCCATTACCAATAAATATTTTATTATTCAACTGAATTAATGTTTTTTTTACGAATCACTCGGTTAATACATATTCACCCAAGCTAGTTAGAGAGTTGTGTGGAGAATGGTATAGAGTGTCTTGAGGTTGGACAGTATATTTGGGTATCCTGGTGGTTCATTGGTGGATGACATAGATTTGGATTAAGCGAGATAAAGTGCCTGGGGCATGTTCCTACCATTATCCTATTCTGAGTGATTTAGAATGGAAAGCCTGCAGGCTGTCAATAGATGTCTTCAGATTACCGAGGCACTGGGCGGCTTTGCCTGGGCATCTGGGGGCTTTAACTTGTGTTGCACGAAGACTCGACCTGGCGGTTGCCTGGGCGCCGCCGAGATTTGGCAGCCACTGAGAACAGGGTTCCGGATGGTCCGCTAAGGAGTAGACAGGACTAGTGAGGTCCAGTCAAATTCAAGTCAAATTCAAGTCTTATATCCAATGGTGCAAATTAGACCGACCGGAGAGTCGTGGCCATTGGAACTGACCGGACCGGGATCGCTCCGACTGGTTAAAACTGAGTGATAGAATGTGCATCGCTTTTTGGCTGACCCGCTTAACAGTAGCTGCCAAACGGTGAAAATTTGGGCTTTAAAAAGAAAAAACGAACTGCAAAGAGTAAACACAAAATACTTTGTGGCCTTTGTCCAAACTATAAAAAGATGGGTGGAATGTGCTATTCTGCACGCGAGCAGCATCAAGAACTTCCAACGGAGGTGTACAGAGGTAAGGGTAATTCTGCTCCAATTCTAAAATATGGTGGATCTTTCTCTTTGCAAAACATGTATTTATCCTATTCGAGCCCATTATAACAATATTATTATTATGCAATTTTTTATACAGACTGCTCTGAGGCCGGTCTGAGACCGGTCGTGGAGCAGACCCGACCACTTGAACTAGGCCGGTCTAGTCGCTAACATCAACCAGGGCCGACCAGAAGGCCCTGTCCTCAAGACCAGACCAGCTGGACCATTCGGAACCCTGACCGAAAATTTCGAGCGGACTGGCCCAGGCGTTTCAAAACCAGGGCCGGACTGAGCGGACTGCCGACCCGTGGTCTGGACCATGGTCCGGACTGGCCGCTTGGGATCATTGTGGGGATTATGCTCAAACTTCCGAAAAAAATTAGTAGTGTGGAGGTGGAAACGAGACTCTGCAGTTTTACAAAAATCTTGAATGATGTGTTCGAGGTTTAATCATGTCTTTAGTTCGGTTTTTCTGATGAGGTGGAAAGGGCTTGTTGAGCTGGACTTGCTGGAAAATTTGTGCTAAGAGAAGAGAAAAGAAAATTTTCTCCTTCTTCATTCCTGTAACTAAGCGAGCGGATCAACAATACGAGAACCACGAATACGAATACGAACTTGCGAACCACGAACCGAGTGAAATTGACTTGTGTACAACGAAGTGAAAGTAGCCGAAGGACTGTGCTACTCTCTTCCCTGCGATACAAACTGCTTGATTTTTATTCTTTTCCCTTTTCTTCCTCTTGCTCTCCTTCCAAACTTTACTGATCATCTAGGTCAGATTCTGTTTTCTAGGACCGAAAAATACTCTTTCAGTAGACCCTGCTCGAGTTGTGTTGAGACTATGTTATTAATTGCTAGGGCATACTTCTTTCATCAGTGATCACATGATAGATTATGCCACTTAATTTCCGAGATATTACGGGAATACATAGTTATGGATAACGATACCGCATACTCGGTCGCTCTCGACTATACCCTACATGAGCACAATCGAGCGGGCCATGGGGATCCTGCATGAGCATGATCTGATCGCGTCCATCACTAGCCACTACAAGTATATATCGAAGCTACCATATCTACACATCTGACTTAAACTACTGGTACTATAAAAAAACCACGGTCTAAACTACACCCTCAAACCCAACGTTAAATCCACTGGATGTGACAGAAGTTACAGAACTATAATAAACCAATACCCCACCCCTCTCACAGGCGAACGCCCGGCCCAGCATTTTCCCAGAAGGTGCAATAACTCTTTATAGTATTATACTTGTAAACGCTAATCCTGCACCGCAATGAACGAGCACTCTCGCGCCTGCGGTGAAATCGGCTCGCTTAGCACATACAAACCGCACACCAATATTTATTTGCATGAGAATCTAACCCTGCTGTTAGCAGCACCACAATCCTTGTTAGAATTTCTTGATTACAATTGGTTGTTATCATACATTGAACTAACTTCCGTACCATGATATTATAAGATTTAATATTTTGTGTTGAACATTTACATTCATGGGATATCACTCATACTAAAACTTTGAAATTTCTCTGTATTTTTGCACATTTCATAGTTGACAACTTGTTTTGCTCTCTGTAAATTTTTTAAACTTCAAATGTAATTGTCTCAATGAAAAGGCCCTATCATTCTAATTGCTGTCTTACATCTGCTTAACAGCTACTAACCCACCGAGCCACCAGACAGATTACCTTGAACATAAATGGATATGTTGCGGTTCGTAGGGTTTCATTTTCTTTTGCTCTTGTGTATTCAATGCAGCCCGCCCATTTTTATTGACGAAGAGACCGCTCACCCGGCCTACGCGCTACGCGAAACATTGACAATCCGGCAAATTGAACCGGGACCCTATAGATTTTGATTCTCAGGCACCCCACTGTGTGACGATTGGCCCTCACTTCCAGGCTCAGGGAGGTTGACGTCACCCCGTGCGAGCGGTATCCCAACCGCTCTCTCGTAACCCATCTCGGCGGCACAACGGGCCGGCGTTCGGCTGTATCCCTCTATTTTAACGGGATTGAAGGCTTCCCGTTCGAGTAGTAATTTCACCACTCCTCCATGCCCATTCTGATCAGCACGTTGTTGTGGTGTCTCGCCGCAGTTATCTGATATGTCGGGATTGAGGTCGGCCCGCCCCAGTAGCATTTTTACGACTCTCTCGTCCCCATTCTCAGCTGCTATATGGAGCGGTGTTTGGCCATCCTCATCTGGCTTGTTGGGGTTGATGTCGCCCCGCTCAAGTAGTAATTTTACTACTCCATGGTGGCCCTTCCCAGCAGCGCGATAGAGTGGGGTTTGGCCTAACTGATCTGGTATGTCTGGGTTGGTGTCCTTCCGTCCGAGTAGTAATTTCGCTATTTCCTCGTTCCCACTGCGAGCAACACGATGCAGCGGTGTTTCGCCGTTCCTATCCGGGCTGTTGGGGTTGACGTCTTTCCGTCCGAGGAGAATTTTCACCACCCCGTAGAGCCCTTTCTCGGCGGCACAATAGAGTGGCGTTTGGAAGTAGATATCTGGTTCATTGGGGTCGACGTCATGCCGTTCGAGTAGCATTTTTACCACTACTTCGTTCCCACACCAAGCGGCACGCCAGAGTGGTGTTTGCCCGTACCGATATGGTTTGTTGGGGTTGACATCGCTACGTCTGAGCAGCATTTCAACCATTCCCTCGTACCCATAGTCGACGGCAGACCAGAGTAGTGTTCGGCTACAACCATCTGGTTTGTTGGGGTCGACACCACCTCGTTCGAGTAGTATTTTCACTACTCCCTCAAACCCATTCCGAGCAGCACAGCAGATTGGTCTATGACCCAACACGCCAGGCCTTTCAAGTTTGACATCGCCCCGTTCGAGTAGCATTTTCACCACTTCCTCATGCCCATTCCAAGCAGCGCAACCGAGTGGTGTTTGACCCAATTTGCCCCGCTTTCCAGGGTTGACATCGTCCCGTTCAAGTAGAACTTTCACCACACCCACATGTCCATTCCCAGCAGCACAGCAGAGTACTGTTCGGCAGTCCTCATCTGGTTTATTGGGGTCGAAATCACCACGCCCGAGTAGCATTTTCACTATTCCCTCATGCCCATTCTCAGCAGCATACCTGAGCAGTGCTAACCCATCCTGATGCAGTATATCCAGAAGGACATCTTGCCGTCTGAGTAGAATTTCCACCATTTCCTCTTGCCCATTCTCAACAGCACACGAAAGCGGTGTTCGGCCGTGTATATCTAGTTCATTGGGGTTGACATTGTCCCGACCGAGTAGAAATTTCACCACTCCCGCATGCCCATTCCAAGCAGCCCACGCAAGAGGTGTATTACCCACGCAGTCCTTCCTATTGATATCGTAACGCTCTGCCTCTACTAAAGCGTCTACAATCTCCACAATCCCGAAGATCGATGCACAGTGTAGACCATTGAATCGAGAAAGTCTACCCAAATTAACATGTTCTGAGTACTCTTTTTGTGCTCTCAAGAGAATTTTAGTGGATATGTGGTTATTGTAGTTGTCAAACAGCGTTAGCGCAAGTAATTTCGTGCGCTCCGAAAGGTCTTTTTTTGCGTGCGATCCCCAATATAGAGATGAATATTCCAGAAACGGTGTGTGTTGGAGATTGGGAGAGCGACGGACCGAAAGGGCCTTGACCTGCCTCGAATTTAGATAACTTAAGCAGGTTTCTGCCATTGTGGAGTGAGGTGTGCCAAAAAACTTGGGATGAGCCCGCAGGTATTCGTAGAGTGTAGGGTGGATAAACCGAACCGTGGGAGCATCCTTATCTATGGCAACAAGTCCTTGACAACAGATTTGCAATGTCCCAATTGAAAGGACATTCTTGGTGTCAAGATCGGGAGATCCAATTTCGACTGCTAGGGCATGACACAGCTCATTGGCTTTCAGAAGCCGCTCGGCATGAGAGATCCACATTAAAGCGGCCATGCCAAGCCTAGCTTTCTCACCACCCTGTCCCTTTATCTGACCGATTACTGCATCATACACATCCCCCAATTCCCACTTTTCTGTTACCTCGCTGAGTATTTGTCGTCGTCGATGCCAGGAGGTTTCCTTCAAGATCCCACCAATGTTCAGCGAGACCGACAGGAAACTACATATATATCTGTCAGTGAGTATCTTGAGGGAGCTTCCGGAGAATCGTTGCTTTCACGTACACTTTAGAAATATCTTTCTGGATCTTTAGGATATCTGCCTCTAAAATGCTGCCCATCGCATCAGGATTTGTGACCTCGCCCAGCATTGCACAAAGACATCCAATAATCTCATCCCGGTTGGGAATTATGGATATACTCGCTACTCTTCCCTCAAGACACCTTGCAATTTCAGGTCGAATGTGCGGCCTTCCTGTCATGAATATTCGAGTTCCAGGAGCCTTCTGGAGAACTTGGCTAAGTATATCGAGAAGCCTGACTCGATGTTCTTCGGCGCATTCATCAAGAGCGTCGATGCATATGAACGTCCGCTTTTCGGAAACGGTGTCCTGTAGCATCTTGACAATATCTGTGAGCCGGGGTACCCATCTACCAATCCTACTATCCTGGTTTGCATAGACTCGAACTATCTCCAGCGGCACCTCTCCCACTCTACCCACAAGCTGTTTGAGTAGGGCACCTAGAATTCTCGTTGGCGACTGTTCCTTCTGGGCAGCAAAGTCAAAATAAAAACATGCTACGGCGACATTTTGTCCTCTAGCCCCATCACACAACCTATCCATCACCAATGAGCTAAAATCGCGGCTTGTCAGCACAGCCCTCTTTCCTCCCGCTTACCAAGATCTTCCTCCTTACCTGATGTACGTTTTCCCTACTCCCGGATCTCCATAGCAAAACAGAACTGGGTCACCAGATTCACCCCACTCTGTCCCAGCGCACCATCTTCTGAATTTCTCGGTTTGTAGGATCCATCCCCCTATATCTTTGACTCGGCGTTCTTGGATGTCTTTGTGCCGTAACCTGGGCTCCAGTGGCGATAGCCAGGGAAATATTTGAGACCGGTCATGGGCCATGGTAGAGTTGTTTCGAGCTTGATTAGAGAATTTGGTATCGTTGAAGAGTTAGTATGAGATATATCCCCCTCTTTAGGAACTAGCTAAGCATAGATGATTGAATGGGTTGGTTGGTGGAACCGCTGTGAGGCGAGGGATGCGAAGAAAAAATGCGGCCGGGTACCAAACCTACGGGACACCTCAGAGCCGCCTGACCAACCCGCCCCCCCAACCTTGTGCTAGCAATACCCTATTGCGCCTGCCCCATCAGTAGAGGTATATCGTACAATACTTCTTTAGGCGATATCGTGCGACACAGCATAATTTAGCTCTCGGAGAGCACCTATTGTGGGATCGGCTTGTTTATATTATACAGGGATGCAATGTACTGCTGCATCAAGGCTTATAATTCTGACAGTGTTCTCGACCGTCCCGGGCGTCTCGTGGAGTGTGGGTAAAGGCGGTAGGGCATGGCTTTCGCCTTTTATAAAGACAGCCGCCCTAGGGGTTGACGCCCGCGCCTGGCAGTGTGATATCATACTATGGTAGCTCAAATCGCATCTTCCGGTGGTCATGTGCAGGGCCAACCATTATCTGCAAGGCCCGGTCGTCGTCTGCTATCTCTTGCAGGAACCCGAAACATCCCACATCCCAAGAAACCTACAGGCCCGTCAGTCCATATAGGGCAATGGTTCGGACAAACGCCAAGACGCCCGTCTGTCCCAGGCATTCCCCATGGACTGCCCTCTGTCCCGTCCACACCCGTAGACGGACGGACTGGGCCCTTGTGCTCACAGGTTATGAATTTGTGGTTCGAAAAACATCACAGTAGAGGCCTTTGTGTTGTCGATACAAGCACGACGTTCTCTTCGGCAGTCCTTGTGCTAGGTTCTATGAAGATTGGCTCCTTTTGTTCCAACGCACATCACGAGCACTAAGTTAGGTACTTGCACGCTGTTCGTTCTACCACTGTCTGCTCACCTCTCCACTGATCAAAAAGTTCATCAAAACAAAACACTACCCGATGGCCAGCCTAATCCGTAATCCAAATAGTCCTTGAATATCCAGTTGAATCATCACCCACCAGAGCTGAGGACAACCAGAGACCCATAATTTACGACTAAACAACTTAAGCAAGATGGCAGATAATATTTCGAGTGATACTCGAAATCGTACCCTGAAACTTGAATAAACTATGATTAGTACAGTTAGGCGTAAAAATACACAACTCTGCGCCAGTTTGCCCATCAGCCCAGTTACATCTGAGCGGTATCTCTTAGTAGAAAGTACTACAAAGAAAAGAACGAACAGAGAGTAAAGAAAGATAAAAGCAAACTATCCTCATCGATGTTGAAAATTATGAAGCTTCTATGGTGTAATGCCGACTGGGGAGTATCATAATATTATGATGTCGGAGGATAAGGCAAAGTTTGTTGGGCGATGATTTGGAAACGCAGTGGTGGAACAGCTAAGGAAAGGGCAAGCCCATGAGTAAAGGCGCGCGTGAGCTGGAAGGAAGTTTTAGGGTTGTTCATACTGGAAACGTCGCGCCATGTTCTGTGACGATAGGCACCATACCAGCCAAAATATGTGGTGACCGCCAAGTACTATACTTGCACACTGCTACATCCACCATTGTCAATTTGTCTCTCAAATGTTCAAGATTTTAACCAAATCCAAAATCCTCCCAATGGCTAGCCTAAGGTCTAACTTGAAGAGACTTTGAATACTCTGTTAAACACTCTTCTACTAGAGCTTGGGATAATTTGCAATCCAAGGTTTCCCACTAAACAAACTAAGCAGCAGGAAGCTTAAATCTCCAGTGACACTTAGGTATCATACAATACCTCAAAGTGTAAACGGGCAAAACTATGAGTACTACAGTACATGTAGAGAACACCTAACTCTTCTCCATTCTACCCACACTCACTGCCACATCTGAGAACTCCCCTAACTGGGCAGATAACCCAGTTAAATACAACCATGCTTCCCCCAGCTGTCTTATCATTAACATCACATAATATCACTCGTCTGAGTTCCCTGGTTCGCATAACAAAAATATTGCAATGTTTCCACTTTTATACCATTATTTTGTGATAAACATATATCTAAATAAGGTCATGTTCAACAACAAATATTGCAATATTTTTTTCTAAGTTTAGGGTTGATAGGAAGTTTTGGTATGATAATAATATTATTATTATGATCTCATACTATGGGATAATATTTTTATCATGTGTTTTGACTCAAGTCCTGGTTCACTGCTACTATTGCCCTTCTTAATAGGATTAACCTGTGTAGGAGAGATTATTGTGAGAAAAATATGGCACTGCAGAACACAGCTATTTCTGGAAAATTTAATATAGCATTTTTCGATTTCAGAATAAATGACACTTTCAGGAAATATCCTATAATAATATTATTATGTTTATATTGACATGTGCCGAACAGGACCTTAAGGAAAAACAATTTAAATTGTGATTTGAATATTTAGGGCGATGACTGTTTTGATGATACCCTTGAGTACTTTATTACGTTAACGCCAAATGGAATGCATAGTTTAGGAAAATTACAGTTGATTTAACCTACTTCTTTAAAAGCCTGCCACTGTTTTATTTTCTCTTCATGAATGTGTAGAGTATCGACTAATTCACCGCCTAATCTCCAAGGGGGTGGTTGTGGGAAAGACCTTTGAATACCAGCGTGTCAGGGACGCTCCCTGTAGAATACCGGTGAGGGCTGATGATGGGTAGGATGGAAAAGGTCATGTATTTAGTAGGGGTTGACCCTGCGGAATTTCCTGTTTGAGAAGGGGGAGCACTTGGCATGAGATTTTTCTCCTCTTAAGCTTCTCGTGTATAGTACCCTTCCCACCGTAGACTAAGCAAGCCACCCCTTAGACAGTGACGAAATAAAGTGTTCTTTCTTCCCTGTCCAATTGAGTCGTGCTTCACCTGTTTTTACTTCATCTTATCTTTCAAGTTACACAACACATCTGCAAGTCAACTCATCACTACGATACAATACGGTTTAGCCAAGGGTCACGATCACGGAAATTCCCAAGGTCCAGTGCGCATACGACACACCATCCATCTAACCGTGGCTTCTGGGAAAGCGCAACACTGGCTAACTTAATACCATTAAAAAAAAAATTTACCCATACCAACAAATTTATAACCGGCAATCACACTTCCGGAATTCAGAAAATTAGATATATAAAAATTTTGCCAGTAGGAATCTTGCTAAGCTGTGTTGAAATCATGCTGATGGCCTTGCCTTATCACAAAAAGAAATCGCGGGTTTGGTTTTCTTTTTTTCACTAAACTTATATTTTCTCCGCCTAATGCGTCTTTAAGACTTCTCCCCCCCCAAATACTCATAAACGTACCCACAACTAGTTTATTTTTAAAGAATATTTAGATTTTTTATCATTTTTTCGTTGGTTGAAGCTTTTGCGGAAGGATAGGTGATTCTACGTAAGACAGAAAGCGACTGGCGGAGGCATTGATGGGCGAGAGCGCAGAGGTAACCCGAAGGACAATAAATGGCGGAGAAAGAGCGAGTGGTAGTGGGAGAGCAGGAAGCAAAGTATGCATACGCGGGTTTCTAGTTATTGGGAGCGGTTAGTTGGTTGTTTTTCTTATGAGGGATTGAAGAAATTATTTTCATGCTTTGTTTTTTTGGTGGAAGGTTGTAGAAAAGAAGAGACTCATGCGGTGATGAGGAGAAACTGCTGGTTCCCCTTTCCATTTCGATATGTCTTTTTCGCCCATGTGTTGAGAGTTGAGTTAAGCATCGTACTTTGGTGTGATTAATACCTTCGAGGTTCACCAGTCACCCCTCTTCGCGCGGTGGTATCGCCAAGATTTTTGCGATTGCATTTCCTTGCTTAAGTTGAATCATTGTTTTCCTTGTTGTGGGCGAAACATTACATTTCACCGGTGTTCGAAACACTCGCTGGTATTATACAGAGGGTCCGTGATTGGCTAGTATCGCATACCCGAGTATGATAGACGTATACAGTAGTCGGTTTTCCCTTCCGTTTACTGACTTTAACGCGGACCAGACCACTCACCAATCACACAGTATGAACTGGTGAAAACCGGGGGGCGCTAGTGCCGCCTACGTTCAAATAAGGTTCTTATCCTCTGCCTGTCTTAAAATGAGGTTAGGGGAGTGGGCAGGGTCTCAAATGCCAGGAATAAACCATTCAGGCCTGACTTTGGCACAACCGTACTTGTGTAACCTTTACCCCAGCCGCCCCCAATTTCACTGTACTTGTATGGTACAGCGCTCTTACAGTAGAGGTACTCGTAAAAGTGTCTCAGATTATGCAGGAATCTCCTTTAGAATGCCCTTCTTCTACAGGTAACGAACCAGGCCGCGATAAGTGCAGCCTACCAGGGTGTGCACAAAGTCTGTCCAACAGCTCGCGCAGTGGCTGGAGCAAACGCCATTTTCCGAGCGGTCGACATAACCCTTTTTCATGCCAGGCTTTCTGTGCTACACTAAGGCGTCTGGGTAGGCGCAAATGGCAGCCGGCGCGATAACGGTCAGAGATCTGTGTGGGTGTTTGGCCCTATCCATCAATGAACTATTTTTGGGGCAACCTATTAGAGTATGATACTTGGGCCATCGCTCGTATTCCATTCGATACACCACCCACCATAGGTGTGTAAGCGGCTTTGGCAAATGTTGTTCCCAGCCGCAAATCTTGACAGCCTTATTGGCGGAACTAGCAAAGGGAAGGGAAGGGAAGGTTTAGCGTCACTGCCTAGCTGTGTATCGCACAGTACCCAAAATTCCTCTACTGCATCCGCCGGCCTGTGGGGGAACCGTTCCTTTCCCTTCACTGTCCCCCTTCCTCCTTCCCGTTAAAACCTTCAACTTTAATCGTTACCTCCATCCTTTCTTTACCTTTACCTATCCTACTAGCTCTATTTATCCCTTCCTTCTTCCTCCTTTCTTATACCCCGGTTGTTGGGAGTGGCTAGTTAACGAGGGCAGTGAGCTACAGTAGTAGGAGGGAAGCAAACGGGTCAGTCGGGAACGATTGGGTAAAACAGGGGAATCAAAATATCTGATAGTGAAACCTCTGATTAGTACTTCTTTATGTCATGGCGCGCTACCCCCCGTTAGTAGCAGTATCGCTGCTCTGGCTTCCCATCATTACCGTAGTATCAGCTTCTGAGTCTATTTTGTGGCTCTCGGGAGGGAAAGAGGCTTCCATGAGTGGTGGGAAAGAGGCTACCGCGGATGCTGAGAAAGACCTCTCCCTGATGTTTAATCATATGTGTTTGTATTTCTCGTTTCAGATTTGTTCCTTGTTTCGTTCCAGGCTGGTACCGCCAATTATTCACAGCGGGTTTTACTAACAATTTATTTGAAATCCGACAGCGGCTGTGGTCAACAGTACTATATACACCATCGGAGGGACAGTGGCCTACTGGGTTCCAAATTCGACTCCCTCTTCGATCGTCTCGGACAACAATAATTCCGTTCATATCCTAAGAGGAGTTAGTGAGTTCTCCTCTCATCCTCCCTAATCTCTTGGTTTGTCAAGATTATATTTTCTTCACTCATTGACAATTAAACCTCCGCAGATTCATTCCTACGAGCTCTCGACCTCTCGAAACCCGTTGACTTTGAAGCCGAATTTTCAGACACAAGCCAGGTAATCTCCATGCTCCCCTTCACAGTCCCGGTCGTCAGTCGTGGCGCGGCATGGGCCGACCAGAACACAATATACTACTGGGGTGGAGAAACGGCGGAATCCACAAACCTGGAACAGGTGTTGCTGAATGGGACAAGTGAGTGGCCAGACCCGACCAAGTATTACACTTATGACCTCAGCCAGCTGAGGCCGAACGGGACGTGGAAAACCGTCTCGATCTCGGAGGCTGAGGGGTCGGATACGTTGACCGGTTCCCCGAGCTATGGTGAATCTACTTACGCTGCTGAGGCGAGGAAAGGGTTCTACTTTGGGGGGGTTATGGCCAGGCGTGGGTTAAAGAATCAGGCCGGGTCAAATGCGACCACGGGTGCCATTGGTAACCCTAACTCTGTGAACTCGATGGTTGTGTTCGATTCTGCGACAAAAGTGTGGAAGAACGAGACTGTCATTGCGGAGCTAAATAACTTGCAGGACGGGGCTATGGTGTATGTTGGAGGTGTTGGGGAGAAGGGTATGTTGGTTAGAATGGGGGGGGTTCGGAAAGGGGAGTTTGTGGGTGCTCCCTTGATTCCGTCACATTCATATCGGAAGTCGCATGTGGTATACGGCGGTTCACTATGGAAGGGAGGGAATCGTTAACATAATTCCATCGTACAGGTCAGCTTCGATACCGTCTACGTCTACGACATCGCCGCCAGAGTTTGGTACCGCCAGCCAACCACCTCCAAAACACACACCTTCCCAGAATCCCGCGCTGGGGGATTTTGCGCAGGGGCCGTAGCCGCCCCAGACAAGACCAGCTTCACGATCTACGTCTACGGGGGATACGACCGCAATAACAGCTATGTAAAGGGAATGTGGGCCTTGACAATGCCCTACTTCCAATGGTTCCCCGTGGGCTCCACTGGTGAGCCGGAACGCGGGCGCTCGGGGACAACGTGCCATACCATCGGCGGGAAACTTGTTATGGTCCGTGGAAAGGGAGATCAAGAAAATAGGGGCGATACGAACGGTGGGTCGTACTTCTACGATATGACAGATCTCACTTGGTCACTCAAGTATAAACCTTCAGACTATCAAGTGCCGAAGACCATCTACGATGTTATCGGTGGGAAGTAGGTCCCTCCTCCCCCTCGCTCCATTTCTTGCGCTGTGTGCATAATGGGAGTTGACGATTACGAAAAGTGGACAAGGCGGTGCCACTCGCACTAGCCCAATAGACGACAAGAATTTCCCCAGTGGTCCGGGCAAGCTCTTCGTAGCGGGCCGCACCAATTCCCCCAAAGGCGGCGGCGGAGGCCGTAGATCAACCGGTGGCGGCAGCTTTAGCCTAATCGGTGCGATTGTTGGTGGTGTCCTTGGTGGTATCGCGGCTCTAGTAATCATCGGAGTGGGAATCCGGAGGTTCTCGCAAAATCGTCGCACGAGGCGAGGTATGCGCGAGAAACAGGGAACCTTGGTCCAACACCGGGAGAGCTCAGACACCGGAGCGAGCAGGAACTGGTCCACATCGGATGGCGGGGGGTTCGCCCAGCTGGAATGAAATGGACACCGTGCCCGTACCGCAACAGGTGCACGAGCTAGTCCAGGAGTCTTAGCGGAAATTGAAGAAGGATTTACCCAAAATTCAACCGTACGGGGGACTGCTACGGTAGTAGGAGTGTCTAAAAAAGTCGTGAATGGGCATAGATTTTTCCAAATCCCATTGGTGCAGTGGGAGGAAGGGTATCATAATAATATTATTATTAAATTAAAATTCGCACCGGGGCTAGAAACCCCCTTAAACGAAATAATGAAAGTTAATTACAACTACCAAACCTCAGTAGCTTCATATTTTCTATGAGTTTCTAATCCGCATTTCCCACATCCTGAATCAAACAGAACCGTATATACTGTAAAGTATATAGGGTAAGGATCGAGTTACCGGTATATTCACTTCTATCGAGGAGCAACAATACGAGACAGACAGACAAAAGAGTGGATTGATAGAGTCTTAGAGAACGGAGAGACGCATATGACTATGTGAATAATGAGTGAAATGAACGACAAAGAGAACGATCTTTATAGAGAGAGAGTCGGCGAAAAACACATGTGCCGGTGAATGCAAAGAATACCGAAATATCACAAGATGAAAAGAAATCCACCACACTCCCTAATCGTCAAACACTACTAACATGAATCCAGTGTAGATATCCAGTATCTACTCCTATTCGTTTCATCCCTAAACAATGTGTGTTTGCACTATACTAGGTAAAACTAAAAGATGTTTTCCAAACGCAGAAGGTTGTTGCTAAGGTCGTCGAAACACTAGACTTAGCGATAGTATGTTTCAACATATACAAAAGTCAAATCAACTATTCCAGGAACACGGCCACCGGTTGTAGAAATGTCCGAAATTTTTTCATCAGTATATTTCCCTGATATATCACGCATAGTCTTCTTCCAATACTCAAGAGTTGTTTCAACTTGTTTGGCAACCCGACGTTTGAGTCGTTTCCGAAACAGCAGTTGGAGTGGCCCGCGCTGCAAAATCTTCAAGCTGTGATATCATTGCCATGCTTGCAGGTTCGCATATGGTAATCAACCGAACATTTTACCCCGGGACGTTGGACCACGCTCAAAATCGCAAGCCCCCCCCCACTCCCGAATCCCACTATACCCTTACCACAAGAAATAACACCCCGGTATGATGGACAAGATATTGATTGGGATATGTACTTATCTGATTTTTAAACATTTTTCCGTTGTGCTCTTGGTAGTCGAGTATTGTGATAGAAGTTACTTACTCCCCATTGCCCAGCGATGTCCGGTTAATTATGCTAGCGCACAATATCTTATAAGATACCCAGAACTCGGTGCGGCACCAGCACCAGACACCACAATACGAATATGAAGATGTACAATATTCTCCACTGGTCCGTTTCCGTCAGGTATATTCTCAATTTTGTCCGATGGGGCGCTACCGCAGCAGGTTGGCCAGATCAGTGCTCGGGTATGATAGAAAAGAGGGGGAGGGACTTATAGGACTACGGGAGGACGTTGGGGGACAAGGTAGATTAGTGGGAAATTTCGGTCTTGGCAGGTACCAGTTACAAGCATCATACCGTACTACCGGTACTACAATATTATCCGGACTGAAGGTATCACTAGGTTGTCTTTGGCACGTCAGGATTAGACTACCGTAGGATATGGGCTTTTTTAGTACGGGCTTAAAACAATGACTCTACAGTCGGGGCTTTAGCCGTACTGTACAAACCATAAGAATTAGACTTAGAACCTTTTTACCAACTGGCAGAGGCCTCTGCATTATATGCGAATCCATGAAGATAAGAGGAATGGGGAGCCGATACCTGTAGTTGAGCAGAAAAATAAATTTTTTAGAAATAGCAATACTGGTTCTTTCGGTTGGATTTTTTCTAACTCGATTTTTCTTGGAAAATCCTATAATACTCGGAAATCCTGGTCTAATCCTGAGAAGACAATCCTAACCCAATCCAGGAGTATGATACTGTGAGCCTCAAAATCTGGTCTGTGGATTTTGAAGTGCTCTCGGTTTTGTTTTATGATACATAGGGTTTAGACAAGGTAGTGGTTATAGGGTTTGTTTGAAGGAGGGAAGGAAAGTTTTCTGTATGATACATAGAAAGAATTTTCCTCACCCTTCATCTTTGTCGATAACTGAAAAAAAAAAAAAAAACGCCACATAATCGAACACTGTGAAAATACGAAGAAGGCCGAATAAGTGCGAATGTGCGAGTGAAGTACACTTAAGGGATAGACCGGATTTCAAGCCCAAATCCTGGTCTACCAAACGCACCTTAAGATTTCTAGTCAGCGATGGTTAGCAACCGAATCGCCATCCACCACCGCCCCGGTTCCATCCCCTGCCGGATAATTTAAGGGCAGAAGAGATACTGTATCATATCAGCAGGCCCATTGGTTAGACGGTGAACCCACGCTGCAAGCCCGTACGGCTTCCGGTACGGACCGACAGGGGCTTTTCAAAAATAAAAGTCGGACCCGGCCTGGGCCACCCGCAGAGTGGGGTTTCAACCGACGGCTTTTGTTTCATGGCTCAGAGAGGGTTTGCTATTGGGCGGGACTAATTGTCCATAATGGGCTATTTGTGTAACCCCTCAAGACTTGCCTCTACCCTATCAAATTCCACTAGATCTATCTAGCAAGGCTATATATAATACCTTTCCCAATAACTTCAGCCAGGAGCGCATCGTATCATACCGCCTCAACCGCCTGGCCACCGACATAATAAATGATTGTTGAGGAGACTGAGATGGTTTGCCGCCAAATCAGAAATTGGAATCCGAGAACTGTCACATGTATTGAAGCCAGTTGTTGCTGGCAAGCTCTATCTGCGCATATGATGGCTTGGCCTGAGCACCAGGCAGACTCCATCTGGGTTTGCCCCAAGCAGCTGCTGATAATTTCGACCGGACTGATCCAAGCTTTCCGAAAACTTCTCAAGAGGAGACAAGTTAGTCTCTCCATAGTAAGATGCAATACGGCATACCGTTTGCGCGATGGGCGGGACTGGTCTGTGGTATTTGCTGCGGCTTACGGTCATGGAGAGGTAGTCGCAGTTCTTGCCGGAGTTGGGGTCCAAGTTGTTGCATCATTATCAAACAGCATTTTGCGGCTCGATTGCCGGTCATAGACTTTGAGTGCATCGGTAAGACAAAAAAAAAGTTATGACAAGGTGTGAAAGGTGAGGCGGCGAAGGTGGCTTTACATTTCGCTAAAGCCTGCATCACACTCGATGCATGTTATCAATACTCGTACAAAAATAGATCATGAACTCACTGCATTGTATGCAGCAGGGATCAGATGTTCGATAGAGGTGGTACAGCACTTGCGATACGATGTCAACTGCAGAGAACCACCCGATCCTACAAGTAGTATCGCACCGTACTTGTATGTTCAAATAAGATTTTTATCCGGGCATTTGTCCCGAAATCGCAATAAAACCCCATAGGCCAACCCTTTATAGCCGGGACCAAGCCCCTTCAAGGCTCCGATCTTGGCGCAAGTGTAAGTTTCACCTCAGCCGCTTATTTCAACGTAAAAGTGTCAGGCAGTTCTCCTCAGTTACCGGTAATACCGGTACGGTGTGTGTGCTTCTACCATAATCTGGTCTAAACCGGAGATACGTGTACTGTACTGTCTTGACAAAGCTGCAGCTAAAGAGCTAAACATATCGTGAGCATAGCTAATAGTTTCCGATTTTATTTCGTTTTTTTCTTTTACCTTTCTTATCTCTTATTCCTGGCCCTGAGATGGAACGCATGCTCCCCCCGTGTTCCAAAGTTACCCCCGCAAAGGAGGATGACCACGGCTGCTCGGTATGATACCCATGAATTCGCGATATACCCTCGTACCAATGCTAGACAGGTACACGGGCTGGACCCACCCACCCACGGCATCATGTAGCGAAAACCGGCGGGTGTTGGTACTACTTGTTGTACGGTACATGCCATTAAAATAAGGTTTTCATCCTAGTCTTGGTGCCGTGGGCTAGGTATACTCGCGTACTGTAAAATCTCGCCATCTCCCGCACTCACAATCTCCGTGACTAAACTTTTTTACAGTATGGTTTATGAGGTTAAACACAACCCGGCACTGTTTAGCGAGGTTTGGCAGATCCCATGATACCGCATTTATTAGCCTCTATTCCTTCCCAAGCTAGCGTTTTGTTAGAGCGGAGATAGCGGATTTCACCAGATTTCACGGGAGCTAGGGTAGCTAGGAATAGAGCTTGCAGGGCCCTGATTTGAGATAATTGCGCTCGAGTGAGTTTCACCTCCGCCGCTCCGGTAAAATTGTCTGCCGGCTTTCGCCAGATTACCGGTACTGTATCGGGGTGCGGGTACAGTACAAGTACAAGTACCGGTATCTCTCTTAGAAAGTCCTCCTATGATAACCAATCGGCACGCGACACCTGTTTTGTGTTGCTACTAGGGTATGCGCCAAGGTCTTTCTAATTCTTAACGTAGAGGCTGGAGCATTCGCTCTTCTGCGAGAGGTCGGGATTGCACCGGAGTGGATCAGAGGACCTTGGATAGACTTACCCTCGACCACCGGTATTGTGTGCTACCGGTACTCTCTATGCTAACCATGCTTATCCCTAGGCATGTTCCATCCAACTTTCTCCATCTCTCTCTCAATAGTCGGCAGACCTGCTGGAAACCTCTGGGATGCGGGTAGATAGACATGGCAACCGATAGGATGCCCTACTGTACCCCTGGGAGCCGAACGGACAAAGATCTGCGCAGGCGTTTGGCCCTGTGGTATTGTAGCTTAGAGTATGACAATTAACCGAACATTTGGTGCCGCATCGTTCCACCGCGCGCCACATCGCAACCCCTCCTCCTCATTCCCGAACCCCACTATTGTTGCCACAATAAAAAGCAGGTATGATATAAGATATTAACTAGGATTATGCCCCACATTGAATCGCCAAGATCGGTTAATTATGCCAAACCGACATTACTCGAATGTGATACCGTAAAAACTCGGGTATAACAAGCTGGCCTGGGCTGGTCGTGCAGTGCTTTCCAATGCTGTGAATGGTCCAAGAGGGAGCACAAAGATGCTCGCTTATGTTATCTCTCCCCCGTTCACCAGCTCTCCTTCAACCAAAAAGTCCCAAATTCTTTGCGCGACCAGTCCAGGCCAGTTCGTTATACCCGAGTTTTTACGGTACTATTCGAGTAATTCAATTCTCAACACAGCCTGCCCTGTGGTGGGTGCCAATTATTGCTCCCAGCAACAAAAAAACCAGGACAGCAGTTATTCGTTGGAGCTTGGGAAGGGAGGAGAAGTGAAGGCTCAGCCTCACTGCTTTGGTGTATGCGCGTGCTGTATGTATGCACGATATTAGCACAGTATTTCACAGTATGATACCCGAAAGAACTCCAGTGCACCCACCAGTCTGTGGAATCGCCCCATCTCTTTGATTGCCCTCCCTCCCGCTGTCCCTTTTGAACCTCCAACTTTGATTCTCGCATCCATTTTTCCTTTACCTTCACCTATCCTACTCGCCTTCTTTCTTCCTTCTCCCTTCCTCTTGCTTCCCTCTGATATCCTCGTCGGAACCTAGCGAGCCGGGGGTGAGCTACAGTTGTAGGGAGGAATCAAGCAGGTGAGTCGGGAGTGATTGGGTAACGACGCGGGAAACAAAATGTTTGATACTGCAGCCTTTGATCAGTACTCTTGATACGATGACGCGATACCCCCCATTAGTAGCGGCGTTGCTGCTATGGCTCTCCACCTTAACCGGCCTATCGGTTTCTCAATCTACCTGGACGTTGGATCCCCAGAAACATCTCGCCCTGATGTACGATCATATGTGTTTGTATCCCTCTTTCAGCCCTGTTCCTTGTGTTTTGTTCCACCTTGCTACCACCAATTATTCACCGTAGGCTTTACTCTTTACTGACAATTTATTTGTAAACTATAACAGCGGTTATGGTCAATAGCACCATATACACCATTGGAGGAGTAGCAGTCTACTGGACACCAAACTCGACTGCCTCTTCCGTCGCCTCTGACAACGATGGCTCCTCTTATATCATAAAAACGGCCAGTTAGTTATCGTCCCTCCCTCCCCAATATCTGGACTTGCCAAGATTATATTGCATCACGCATTAACAAGCAAACTTTCGCAGACTCGTTCCTTCGAGCCCTTGATCTCTCGAAACCTCTTGACCCTGAATCCGAATCCACAGACACGAGCGAGGTGATCTCCGAGCTCCCCCTCGAAATCCCACACGTCAAGCGTGGCGCGGTCTGGGCGGACAACAACACAATATACTACTGGGGTGGAGAACTAGCGCCGGAATCCATATATATGAGGCGGGCCTTCCAGAATTTTACGAGGAAGTGGCCGGACCCAATGATGTACTATGCTTATGACCTCAGCCAGCCGAAGGGGTCCGGGACGTGGAAAACCCTCTTGATCTCGCGGGATGAGGGGTCGGATACGTTGACTAGCTCCCCGAGCTATGGCGATTCCACTTACGCCCCCGAAGCCCGGAAGGGGTTCTACTTTGGTGGGGTTGTGGCCAGGCGTGAGTTAAAGAATAAGGACGAGTCGAATGCGACCATGGGTGACACTAGTGATCCCTACTCCGTGAACTCGATGGTCGTGTTCGATTCTGTGATGAAAGTGTGGAAGAACGAGACTATCATTTCGGAGCTAAACAACCTCCAGGACGGGGTTATGGTGTATGTTCCAGGTGTTGGGGAGAAGGGTTTATTGGTTAGAATGGGGGGGACCCATGACAAGGGGTTTGTGGGTATTCCCTTGATTCTCCGTCATATGTTCAGAACTTGTATATATATGGCGGTTCGCTCAGGAAGGGAGGGGTTTCGCTAACATATTTTTATCGCACAGGTCAGCTTCGGCGCCGTCTACGTCTACGATATCGCCGCTAAAGCTTGGCACCGCCAGTCAACCACCTCCCTAACTCACAACTTCCCTGAACCCCGCTTCGGAGGATTCTGCGCCGGGGCCGTTGCCGCCCCGGACAAGACCAGCTTCACAATCTACATCTACGGGGGGCAAGGCCATGATAGCAGCTACCTAAAGGGAACGTGGGCCTTGACAATGCCCTACTTTCAATGGCTCCCCGTGGGCTCCACTGACGAGCCGGAACGCGGCCGCACGAAGACAACTTGCCATGCTATCGGTTCACAACTTGCTATGGTCCGTGGTGATGGGGATCAGGAGAATTCGAAAACACGGGGTGATACGAATGGCGGGTTGTACTTTTACGATATGACGAATCTCAGATGGTCCCTTAACTATCAACCCTCAGAGTATCGAGTACCGAAGGTCATCTACGATGTTATTGGTGGGAAGTAAGTTTCTTCTCCCCTCCCTTCTCCGGTTTCTCTTCCGCGCACGATCAAAATTAACAATTACGAAAAGTGGAGAAGGACGTGCGAATATCACTAGCCCAGAAAATGACAAGGTTTTCGCAGCAGGCCTAGGCAAGCTCTTCGACACAGCGGCGGGTCGCACCACCCCCGAGTCTACCAGCCCACATTCTAACCCAACCGGTGCCATTATTGGGGGTGTCATTGGTGGTATCGCGCTTCTTGCGGCTATCGGAGCGGGTATCTGGGTCCTCTTGCGCCTTCGTCATAGAAGCGCGGATACAGTCGGGGGAGAGAGAACTATGAATGGACGCCAGGAGAACTCATTCATGGCAATGGTCGAGAACTCGCCCGCAACGAATCACGAGGGGGGTTCGTCTTACAGGTTTGAGGTGCCCAGGGTGCTCGTACCACACCACGTACACGAGCTAGACAGCGCGGAAGTATATGAGGCGGAAAATAAATAGGAGTCTAATAAGAGAAATCTTAATCACGAGGAAATTGGAAGAAGGATCCGCCCAAAATCCAACGGCCTGAGTACGAAGCATTTTGATTTATAGTAGTAGGAATATCTAAAGAAGTCGTGATTGGGCAAAAGAAATGCGCTACTTAGGATATTGATGTATCAGGATCGCGTTGGCACAGTTGAGAAACGGTATGATATTTCATTCACATTTGTATTGAAGCTTGAATCTTTAAAGTGAAGTAATAAAGGTTAGGTAAAACTACTAAACCCCTGGAGCTTCATATCTTCTATTAGTTTCTCATCCATATTTCTGACACGGTAAATTGTATGAATCCTATACAGCTACTGGTTGTCGAAATTTCTCAGTCGTTTCATCGATACATTTCATCAGTACATTTCCTTGGTAAAATCATATTGTTTCATAGTTAGCATTTCGGAGGACTCTAGCCACCACAAAACATTGTTAAAACGACGACATGTATTTTGTTTGCTTCGGTTGTTCCCGCGGGGTTCGTTTTAGCCCATAAGTTATATATTATGCTTCCTTGGCCTTTCGACCCCGGATAATTTCTCAGACTTGTGATAATCGCCTTTCACAAGCACCCCAGTCGGGTTTTTATATTATGTTCATAGAAACATCCCCAGCGTCTTTTTGGAATTAAACACGCTTCACACGATACGTTTCTTCAAAGTGAATACTCAAAGGACGATTCAGGGTCTGAAGAGGAAAATGCCACGATGGAATAATTAGAGAGGAAAGAAAGTAACGCATAATCCTTTGGATCCTCCCCGCTTGCGCAGTCGTTAGGTCGTTCGTATTCACGTTCGTTTCGTATGCGTGTTCACTCACTCGTCGGGAATTATCGCGGTCGATTGATCCCTTGTTTGTTGTAGTTGTTTGTTATTAGCGGGAAAGAAATAAAGAGAGGTGGAGAGGACCCTCCACACATAGAGGAAAAACATTTCCTCCCACAACCTGCAAATTATATAGCCGTACAACAGTTACTTCCATTGCCACTGCCCTCCAACTCATATTATATAAGAGTATATATCAAAAAAACAACCGATTAGGTGTTGTACATGAATTTAACAACACGGTCGAGCAGGCATTTAGGCAATCGGTCGTTTGTTTCCCATTTTCTTCCTGTCAATTATCTTTTATACTTCTGCAGCTATCAAAATCACTTGAGGTCGAAATACACTGTAACTATCCCTGTTTTCTCGTGTTCTTTTTGGCTAAAACATTTGGTGCGACATTAATTCCCGCTTCATCGGAACTCACACTTAATTTTAACGTCATAAGACACCGTCTACGGAGTAAGCACCTAAACCTTTGTGGAATGATATCACATGTTTTGCCCCAAATCTTAATAACTCGAATTCATAACCTATCAAGTATTTGTGTAAATAAATTCAATAATACCTTGTTAATAGAAAGAAGTTAGAGAATTTCAGAACGCAAGTCCTCTCTCAAATCCATCTTGAATATCATACACAAATATATCAGCAACACTTACCGCTCAATCATAAAGCGGATTCCGAGGTGGGTGAGTGGTATAGACAAGCTGCCGCGGCAGCATCTCCAGAACCGAATACAGATCCACATAGTTCATTTCAACATTTCCCATCTCTACGCTCGCAATGGAAGCATCATCTAGGTTGGGTTTCCCAGATAAGCGAAGTGAATCTACAAAAGGTATGTGAGGGGAGTAGAGAATTAGGCTGGCAGGGTATGAAATCCTTATAAGATTTTTCACTAATTCTGACTTCCTTTGGCAGTGGTCGGTAAGACAAGAGCCGACCGGTACACGGCCAACAAAAAGCTGGATTCGTTCCTAGGTTGGGGGGGAAGGGAAGGGGATAGCTTAACAATGACAGCGCAAGGCCACAGTTGGGGTCTGTCTGTATTCGGCTGCTCGGCTGTCATTTTTATAGCAGTAAGGGTGGCGGAACGGGACGGGACTGTCGTATCAACACAGACCTTTAGTGGCCCACCGGAGCAGTATTCAGCCCGATTTTCCCGGGCGATAGCGGTTGATGTCGGCCCATGCAGGTAGTATTTTCACCACTCCCCCGTGTCCATTCCGAGAAACACGGGGTGGTGGTGTTTTGCCATTATTACCCGCTCTATGGGGACTGGCACAATCGCTTCAGTGTAGCGTTTTCACCGCTCCCTCGTGCCCACTAGTGCCCTACAGCGTGATAGTCAGGTTTTTCGGCCGTACTCTGCTGGTTAGTCTGGGTTGTCCTCACGCTACTGCATCTACCCTAGTCCACTCATCCATTTAATGATCAAGACGTTTGTCAAAACCAAACACCACCCGACGGTAAGTCCAAGTGGTGATCCAAAGAGTCCTTGAATATCCCGTTGAATTGTCTCCCGCTAGTGTTTAGGCTAATTCGAGATCCAAGGTTTGCCACTAAGAAAACTAAGCTAGCTGGCAGCATAAACCTCCCGTGACACTCTCAGTGTTCGCAACGGTCCGGGGCCCCCGCCGGGCCCTACAGGGGGACTTCCAAGAGCCCTGGACCGGACGGGACGGCAAAATGCGGTCCGCTCGCGTCCTGGAAACCTTAGGACGGCCGTCCTGACAGAGGACGACGGGCCCCACAAGGTAAGACATATTAGCGCAGGTAATTGCCGAGGACTGTGGGGGACGGCGGGGGACTGTGGGGGACGGCCGGGGACTGTGGGGGACGGCCGGGGACTGTGGGGGACGGCCGGGGACCGCGGGGGAAGGCAGGGGACTGTGCTAGACGGCCGGTAATACTAGGAGACGGCAAGGGACTACAGAGAACCTTGGATGACCTTAGGGGAACTCCCTCAGAGTCTGATATGAATCCAATAAACTTATGCTTACTACCTCGGGATTATTCTCTATAGTACGAAGCTCCTCATAACCGATCGGCGAAACCGCTTAGGCGATGAGGTAATTGAGGTATCTGAGTGTCTCAAGTCATGGGCTGCTTCGGGTATTGTGTATGGGTCTTCGTTCTTCCTCAGTTGTTTGAAGTTATTATATTTCACTCTTTGTTCCTTCTATCATACTATTTGTTTTATGGCCGAAAACACGCCTCCACGGCATTCCTCCTAGTATCTCAAATGATTGGTCTCCTGTGTAACTGCTTGGATGAATACATAAACTGCAAGCACAATATTTCTATGTTCGGTACCACTGTTATATGAAAATATTGGGCAGAGTAAACATTGCTGGGCTGGGGATAAAACATTTTCAACGGGGGACGGCGGGGCAACGGTCCTTGCTAGTGGTCCGTGGGGCAATTCTTGAAAAAGACTGGACGGGACCACAGAATGCCGTCCACCGTCGTCCGCCCTTAGGACGGACGGACTGCCCCGTTGCGAACACTGGACACTCTAGTACTGCACCTGGACAAAACATGAACAAAAATGCAATTAGCACAGCGAGCGCAGAGAACTCTTACCTCTGATCTAGTCTGCCCACACGCACTGCTATACTTGAGCGCTATCTCCTAGCTGGTGAATTAACCCCCGCCACTCCTGCGACGTCCACTTGTTTATCACGTCACAGACTATCACTCGAATTAGTTTCGTGATTTGTATTGGAAATTTGAGCAGACCGGACAGGATAAAACCGGTAGTCAATGCAACAGTAATGACTGAATGGTGGGTTTTACGCAGTGGACAGAGTTGGCTCTGATGGTGATGAGGGAACGTTGTATTGTATGTGGAAACAATAGAGAAAGAGGAGTGAGGAGAATTTCATACAAGAGGTGTAGAGTGGAGTTTGTTGACTTCTTCTTCTTGCTTGTTGAGAAGGAAAGAAAAGAAAGGAAGGAAGGGAAAAGCAGAGAGACGAAAAATTTTCACAGCTTACGCGTCCTCACATGAGAGGTACTCATACCACCGTAGTTTTCAGCTACGGGTTCTTAACTGCCATTTTCAACATGTTGAAAAGTCTGTTGTGTATTGCATACAATAGAGTGAAATAGTCTACTATGGACCTACCGTTAACCGGTCCGATACAAAAAACACATTAAATTTTGCTGGATATGTAATGGGTATCATAATACTTCGCAAGTGGCTAGCGGAGCGGGAAAACCAACCGGCTTTATACTTCCAAACCCACAAGTAACCGACAGCACCAAACTTTACAGCGCGAGATACCCTCTTCCCAGCACAGTACCTTGGCAAAAGAGATCGTCACTTGCCCCCTTTCCGCCTAAGGGTCCAGTTTCACAACTACGCGACAATGCTATGTCGATCTCAGCTAAAAGTATATCAATTCCGGGCAGTGTTCCCAAACGTCCAGGGCGCCCTACAGGACCCTGTAGGGCCTGTAGTCCCGGGCGTCCCGGGCGGCTGAATTTAGGACGGCGGCTTGTGGCGTCCTTGTGTCATGAAGACGGCCGTCCTAGGGGTTGACGGCCGGGCCCTGTAGTCTTTATCTAAATGGGATCTTCCGGTAGGGCCCGGCAGTCACCTATAGGGCCCTGTCGTCATCTGTAGGGCCCGCTCGTCCCTGCCAGTTCCCTGTTGTTTACTGCTGGGCATGCCCGTCGTGCTGTCCACCAGATCGTGTTCTTAATTCACAACCTATTGGCCATCGTTTAGGAAGTTACGGTGTTAGCAGCAAGCAGTAACAACCTCTCATGAACTAGTAATCCCCCACTATGATTAGAACTTCTGTGTGCATTGCTTAATTCGCCTGCTAGATTGGCTCAGTAAGTTTAACTCCCTGTCCTACTTTGGATTTACGAAGATAATAAATAGCTTCTACTTTCGCTAAAATATGAACTTGATTCTATCTAACCTTTATTGTTATTCATTAATAGCAGTACCTGCGGTTCTCACAAATACGATTGTTGTATAAGCAATGTCGGACGCGCTATCGCGAATATCCTATGGGAGTCACGGGTCACTTGGGCCTGATGATTCTGTATCCCAAGTGTTACCGCCCTATTTTTGTGACAACTTTCAGCTGGATATTGATGCTGAGAATGAAGATTCCGCTGCAAGTGAAACTCTGAGTTCTGCTCCTTCCGGTCTACTTACTGCGACCTTAGATTCAAATTCAATTCCCGAAGATATTGGTGAAGGCGCATCTGGTGGATCTTTAGTAATGCGGAGTAGCATGTCAACAATGCATTTGGATGTTCCTAGTTCTTGTAACCGGTACTGGTACTCGGTTAAGGATTTTGTTTTATGTTTTGTTTTAAGTATCGCTTTGATACTTGGTTTGTTTGAAGTATCGTTCTGATACTTAGTTTGTTTTATGTTTTGTTTTAAGTATCGATTTGATACTTGGTTTGTTTGAAGTATCGTTCTGATACTTAGTTTGTTTTATGTTTTGTTTTAAGTATCAATTTGATACTTATGTTGTTTTACCAAAGTGTATCACTTGATACCTTTGTTTAGTTTCGTTCATGCTAGACATGAACAGATTTGTGTATTTAAAGACAGTCCTATCCCACGATGGAAAAGACAGACTTCGACGGACAGTATTTCAATAAACTTGGTTGAACGGTTACTCTTTAGTTTTCCCACTGTCAGTACACCTCCGTAGCCCCCTTTAGTTCACACAGCTCTTGCCTCCTCTCTGGAAGAGCAGGCCACCTGTCTACCATCGTACACCTCCCGCAACGTGATTAGCACCTAGCGAACACGTTACAGTTCTTTTCTTCCAAGTCGGAAAGCAAGAAAAGGTCACTGCTGGTTACCGAGTAATGGGGTAGAGGTTTTTGACAAGGGAAAGTGGCGCTGGCGATGCGCCCAGTGTAAGCTTTCATGATCTCTCCTTAATTATTATTTTAAACCTCTATGAATCTGCGGTAATAAGCTTACAAAGATTCCAGGTCCTAAGAGTCGTGCTCCACAGTATACCGATTCGTCTACCAAGAACATGAACCAACATCTCGCGGTTTCTCATGGTGTAACGCAGGAATACCCAGATGGTGGTCATGCAGTTAGTAGCACTGCTGGGGAGTCTAGAATTGTTGCGGCCTTTGGGCGCACAATTTCTCCTGGGCTACAGTTCAATTCAGACATATTCAAACAAATGCTTATCCGGTCGATATACGATACAAATACCCCTTTTTATGCTGTGGAGGATCCAACCTTTCGGACTGTATTATCATACCTGCTTGCTTGTGTATGAACCCGCTTCCTAGAAAGCTACATTTATATTATTCCTGTTTATGATATTTATACTAAGATCTGAATTTGAGCAAGTATCACGACCGGATGGACTGCGAAATACCCTTCCCAAGTCGAGTACAACAATAACCAACTGGATTATCAACCTCTATCACGAGAGTAAGACCATAATTACGGATTTCTTCAAGGCTCTCCCCTTCTGCATTCATCTTAGCTTCGACATATGGAGCTAACCTTATCACCGCTCCTATCTCAGTATTGTTGGATATTGGATAGCTGAACTTGGAGCTCTCCAATCTGCTACATTGGGTTTTCATCGTTTTTATGGTCCCCATAGTGGTCAGAATATTGTCCAATCATTTCTTAATCTTCTTGATAAATAAGAAATAGCTACAAAGGTGGGGTGTATAACTACGGATAATGCAAGCAATAATGACCGAGCACTAGTGGAACTTGGAAAAATGCTAGAGGAACGGAGTATTCAGTTTGATTCAGTTATTTCGTGTGTACAATGTTTTGGTCATATTATCAACTTGGTAGTAAAAGGCTTTTTATAAGGTTCGGATCGGGAAACCTTTGAGGTGGATATCACACACAATACTGATATTGCAAAGGAGTCGCATCTTTTGAAGAGCTGGTAGAATAAAGGCCCAATGGACAAGTTACACAATATAGGCATCAGGATATTATGTACCCTGCAGCGGCATGATAGGTTTTCACAAAAGGTTCAGCTGGGTCGTGAACGAGAGTATAGGGACCCTTAATACCCTTAATTGGGAATATTACTCGCCGGTCAAGTGATGCCAATGCACTGGAATAGGCCTCTGAAGTACGGGATATACTCGATGGATTTGTGGGAATGGTAGTTACCGAAGAACGATATTTGAAAACACGTCGTACGGCACAATCTGTAACGTGTTCACTAGGTGCTAATCACGTTTCGATAGGTGTACAATAGTTGACAGGTGGCCTGCTCTTCCAGAGAGGAGGTGAGAGCTGTATGAACTAAAGGAGGCTTCGGAGGTGTACTGGAGAAACTAAAGAGTAACCGTTCAACCAAGTATATTGAAATACTGTCTGTCGAAGCCTGTCCTTTCCATTGTGGAATAGGACGGTCTTTAAATACACAAATCTGTTCATATCTAGCATGAACAAAACCAAACAAAGATATTAAGCGATACACTTTTGGTAAAACAACATAAGTATCAAATTGATACTTAAAACAAAACATAAAACAAACTAAGTATTAAAACGATACTTCAAACAAACTAAGTATCAAAGCGATACTTAAAACAAAGCATAAAACAAAATAAGTATCAGAACGATACTTCAAACAAACCAAGTATCAAAGCGATACTTAAAACAAAACGTAAAACACAATCCTTAACCAAGCACCAGCACCGGTTACACAATCAATCAATAATGGAATTGACCGTCATGAGAATGACCAAGATGACCCAGATCTTGTTCCTGGTGATGAGTTAACTCGTAATAATTGGGATGACTTGAAAATAATCTTTCAAATTCTAAAACCTTTTCGCCGTTTAACCCTACAGTTACAGGGGACTGGAACACAGCGCAATCACGCAAATGGATATCTCGCTCTTGTCCTTCCAGCCATGGATGATCTTCTTACACACTTAGAAGATGCCAAACAGACCTATTCTGATCCCACAATTTACAGTCCACATTGTTTAACCTCTATCAATCATGCATGGGTAACTCTTGACCGGTATGTACAAATCTATTAGTTGAGAATTTATTGAATCTATTCTTAAGATTCTTCGCCTTCCTGTTCAATACAATTTATTAATAGCAGATGGAGTACTAACATGGCTACAAGGTATTACTCCCTAGCAGATCGGGTACCGGTACTCTATGCTGCGGTAGCTTAAAATCCGGATACAAAGCTTAAGCATTTTGAAATTGAATGGTGCAATCATTCGGAATGGATTGTATTGGCCACCACGAAGTGCAAGGACCTTTGGCCTTTCCAATACTGGACTTTACGGTACTGTGATACTACACCCGTCCCACCTGAAAGCACTCCTGCAACTGCTACTGAATCAGATCTACTCCTAGATGATACACTATCATGCTGGAAACAGCAAAAGTGTGCCTGACTTACTGTTAGGCGGAGACAACCGGTAAAGACTTAGGGTTGTCTAGGCCAATCGAGATTCGTTTGTATAGACGGAGATTTGTCTAGGAAGGCTCGGAAGCAACTCGTTTCGTTTATGACTACTAAGAGTGCAAGAAAGTAAAATAGAATCGTAAAAACAATATTATATTGTTAAGGTCTCTTCTCCGTTGCTTGATGATGTCTTAAGCTTGGGAGGCACTTCGATATTTATATTCCGCGTCTGAGTGTTCGCGGACTACATCTATCTAACATACAAAATATGTACCTCTTTGATTTTAACTCGCAACGTCGAGTTCTCCCCAAAGGTGCGAACACCGGAAGACCCTGAAAACCACCACACCCTCTTTGGTAATTACTATTTCCTCTCCGGTAGACATACTTGTTACCAGTAGTAATTATCCGATTCTCAGAGTCATTAGACCTGTGGCCGAGTTCTCAAGTCGAACTATGTTGGCCCCAATGGTCTCTTCCGTAGTCAAGAGGATCAGTCTTCATACGGGGTTGCCTTTGCATATAAGCCAGAGTGGATGACTTCTAGTTGTGATAACTCAACAGCTAACAGATGAAATTTATTCCAATGACTTTCTCTTGATAGAGGGGAAGTCATTTTATTGAATACTGTTATAATTCCTCAGTCGGCAACTCCTAGTTGTCCTATGTAGAGGGGGTAGACCTTCGTGTTGTGTTGGTCATAATTCCCGCAACCGCAGCACACCTCATATCATAGTTGCAACAATCCTCGGAGCTTGTTGGCTTCTTTGATAGTATCTCCCAGGGGCTTCTAGACTCTTTCTAATTATTGGAGGGTGGATGTGAATGCGTTGGTTCTTTGTCCCGAACCTCCTAACATTCATATCATGACCTTGTGCGAAAACGTCCCGTTACTTACAGCCCATACCAAAGATGTCATATCTTTGAAGCCTAGTAACTCCCTGAGTAGTTGACGGATTGACTTCGTTCTACTTCTCAAACTCGGGTAAAGTTACCCTACCTAAGGTACTCCTAGGCTATTGGAATCGGGTACTCCTAACACTTACCCAAGGAGATAGTGACCAGTTCGACCACTTCCAAGCTGCCAAGGAGGAAGAGGAAGTTCCCGACATTTTGGCTTATTGGACAGCACAATTACACAATCCCTGCAGGGCTCAACTAGCTCATATGGCTTTGGAAATACACAGCATTCTTGCAATGAGTGGTGAAGTTGAACGTGCTTTCAGCAGGTAAAGTATTCCAAGTACTATTCTCAGGCTCTTTTACAGAAAATTGCATTATGAATTCCAATTGCTTACTATGCTACTGAGTTATATTTAGTGGTAAAAACCTTATATCTGATCGTTGTAGTCGGTTAGGAGATGAGGTTATCGAGGCCATTGAATGCATGAAATCATGGTGTAAGACAGGGTTGATTTTGGAGAAGGAGATTACGGAGGTCAAGATTATGCTTAAGGCAAGGTGGCACATGGGAAGAGTATTGGCTCTGGTTGTTCAGAAATAGGCTCTGAGATTAGTATGCTAGGGGAATAGTTTTACTACTTGTAGGAATGGGCATGGGGAGTATGCAGTATGAGGACGGAATGGGTTATTTGTATTGCAATAAATATGTTGGGTCTATGGGTAATGATTAAAACCATATTATAAAAACCATGATCCAACTGAGACACCTACAGGGCCCTACAGTCCGTCCCGGGCAGAAGCAAGGACGCCCTATGAAATTGTCGTCCGTCCCAGGCAGAGTCCTTGAAATTGGCGTCCGTCCCGTCTTAAGGAAAAGACAAACGGACTGGACGCTTGGGAACACTGATTCCGGGTACCGGGCCGGCCCAGAATAGGCCCCAAAATATCCATCAGACGTGCCCTGCGTTCCTGGTAGGGTTGTGAAATGGGAATTTTCTCAAAATAAGTATCATAATAATAATATTATTATGATACCTTCTTACCTTCCGAATCCGATAAAGTCAACCACCTCCTCTCATCCAAATAGAACGGACACTCATTTCTTCCTTAACGCCCCCTCCTCACACCACTTCCGCGTGCGAGATTGCCGGCCCTCCACCGAAAAGGGTAAGCTAATTTTTGCTCACCGAAATCAACTTGATTAACAAATCATCACAAGTATCACACTTTCCAGCGTACGCTTTGGGCAGCTAAAACTTGCCCCCGCTACCAACTTGGTTCAAAGTCCCTAAGCTGAAAACGGGCGAGTCTTTTTTGTTTTTCGGGACGATCTAGCACACTTTCCTCCGGTGCGGTTCTGCGAGTGATAGACTAGAGTTACAACCAAACGTCGGTTCCTGCTGCCACCTAGTGTCATAGGACTTCTGAAGTGGTTGTTAAGGTCAGAGATAGAGTCGGAGATGTTGCATGTCTTGTATGATATCAAATAACCCGCCACAACCCGGTTCCGGTGGTTGATTCCAACCGTGGAAAGTTACGGCAGCATAGGACGAATGCTTATATAAGTTAAACTCTTAATAAAGTCTGTTCTCCAATAAGATTCTTTGATTGCTTCTATGATAAATCACATATGATCTCTGCAGACAGCCATGAATTTAAACCGTGAACTAGCCAAGTTGTAAAACCATTCAGTCAAGAATGTTGGAAAGAGAGCCGCAATATAGCACTTTGCCTAGCAGTGTTTCGCATCATTAGGAGTTGAAGAAACACAAATGTTTTGGGAGTGTTTGACATTCTATAACTTTGATTCGAAACTAGGCTTTAGTGCTCTGACGCTCAACCCCGGCATTCTTACGTCGGTTAATTTTTAATTTTAGTTGTAATATTATATTAACTATTTGAAATTGTCGAGACAAGACATCAGAATACAAGGATCTGATTTTAAATCAAAAATTTAATCATATTATAGTATCATACCATACGCCATATTTCTACATTAGCTATGGTCATTCGCCGATACGGGCTGGTAGATTGTAGCGGAGCTTGCCCCACGTTGCGCGACGACGGAAACCCAATTAATGTTTTTAATTACGCAATTAACCCCCACACCATTGATAATATTCATCTCTTCCACAACATAAACCTCGGCTCCATTGCCAGCACGAAATTTCTCAAGTCACTGCGAGGTACATACCGTTTTCCGACTTTACCTGCCTGGGCATGGACCCAGCCGACGCGACGGAGAGGAGCTTCACGATGTTAAAGCTTCCTACCCTTCCTGGCCTCATTCCCACCAAATTAAATCAAAATTTCCCTCTGGCGGTGGTGGCGGTGCGCCCGGACCCAAAAACGCCTCTCCGTCCTATCGCGTATGCCCGTACCCGAGTATCTTATGCCTGTAACTTCGCGCGGCGCCAGTCGCCAGTCTTAAAATACAGTTACGGTAAGGTACTCGTATCATACCAGGCTGGAGTCAAAAATGATGAGCAGAATGCCGTGTTGCAACCCAAACCATCCTACTCCAAGCTTTCCATTCAATGCATCATGGGGTTGTGGGTGATCCCGGGGATTTTTGGAGTAATTTTAAATTTATTCCAAATATCTCTACGAGTGCTCACAAATTATTAGAGAATTTCTAGCTACTTTGGAGTGCAATATTGTAAAAGTTGAAGTTGAAAGCAGCGCCAAGCCTCTCAATTTCCCAAGCAAAGTCATCTCTCCTTCCAGAGTGTACCGTTCAGTACCTGTACCGTGTAATATTGCCAATTATGCTGAGACATTACTGATACATCGCACCGCTTTTCTGTCGCCTTACCCTTGCACCAAGTAACACTGACCGGACCACCTCTCCACCATGATCTGGAGAAAGCTGGTAACGTCCGGGATGGTGATCTGACACAGGTCCGGGATCTGACACACGGGTTTCACCGGTGCTTCCGCCCTGGAAAAGTTTTCACCAAGCGATATCTCCTTCAATACATCTCCAATTAAGAAACTAAGACTAGTTATGAGAACCTAAACCATGAGAGAGTATAACCTGAATGAAAGTGGGATTGTAAAGTTTCCGGAAGTGGGTAAATAAGCACAATAAGGAAAGAGGAAACAAAAGGTGACATAAATAAGAAAGTGAAAAAAAACTAAAAAAAAAACTGAAGACCTATGAGCGTCGGAATCGAAGCCGTATATGAAGAGGGACATCAGGACGTAGGGCCTTTGGTGCAGTGAATACACTATTCGACCTCCGAGTATGGTGTAAAGTTGTATCCGGAGTGTTCCACTCGTCGTCGCTTAGCTGTTCTACCTCACTCTCTTCAATCTCAGAGTCAACGAACATAAGCATAGGAGTATTGGCTACGACTATTTCCTGGACTCGGACAGGTGGTGTATGTATGAGAGGAGGGGCATTGGCTCGTTTTCGCTTTGGAGTGCTCTTCTTCTTTGGGATTGGGATATGAAGGACTTTTTTGGCATCTTTGGCCAAGCGGGTATCACGGAGACGAATGAGTTCAGCTGCATCAAGGACTCTTGCAACTGATAGCTGGCGCTTGTCAGTGGTATTGAAGAGCTTGCTAGTTCCCTGCAGATGGTGGTTGGACTCCTTATACAGTTCTTTTTCTGCGATCTCGGTTGTTAGGCATATAGAAAATGCACAGACCTCTCGGTAGGGTAACTGCGCACAGACCCTCATTTATCGCAAGCCTAACACCCCCCTCCGGCCCCGTTCTGGGGCCCGCACGTCCTTAGCGAGATTTCGAAGAGTTGCGTCCCATGACTAAAATGTCACCTCAATGAAGCCCACTTCATAACACCATATACGTCGCTGCCGTCCGTCCGACCGGAAGCTGTTCGCAGGATATATAAGAGGGCACCTCTGGGTACCTCTGAGAACATGCTCCGCGCCCCCTATTTTCCTGACCATAACTTTCTTACGCACCCTCAACACCATCGCATCTGGTGTGACTCCTTACTTTTTCACGTTTTTCACCCTCTTGCTTAGGCTTCAAGTCTCTGCTTCGTGATCCGATGTCCGACATTGGTTCTGCCAACCAGTCTAGGGCGAGCTCTACTCAGCCCATCCACCCCGCGGTCTTCGCGATCCCGGCCCTCCTACAGTCTTTGCAGCCAGTTCTTGGTGATGCTTTCTCCTCTGTCCCCCCTCTCATCTCGTCAGACCTTCGCGAGCTCAGTGAAGGCGAGGCCATCCTCATCCCCCTCCTAGTTGCCACCCTCAACGGGCTCGCCACCACCAACGAACGTATCGACCTCCTCGCTGCCAGAGTCCAAGGGCTGGCTGACGGTGTTTCCGCCGCTCAGGCCCCCTCGCTCTCATCCCTGGCCCCTATCGAGTCAGCCCTGCGTGACCTGTCACAAAGGCTTTCCCAACCACCGCCCCCACGTCAGCAAGCCCCGGCGCCTCTGGCCCCGCCCCCTACCCGGAAGGGGAAAGAACTCCCTCCCCCAGCTCAGCCCCCCCAGACCAACACGGCACAGCATCCTGCCGCCCCACACCCCCAACAGGCCCCCTCCCGTACCCCCCTTTACCAGGTTGGAGCGATTGTGAACGGGTTCGACCTCGACACCCCCAGATATGACACCGCTTCGGGCAAGAACTACGGCAACCCCGAGGCCTACGCGGTCAAATACCCCAACTCATGGGAAGCCCGAACCTTCCGTGATGGCAAGTACCCCCCCCTCTCTGAGTGGACCCCTGGCAACATGGATCCTACCTACCTGCGCCCTCCTCGCTCGTTCGCCCTGGCTGCCGCTGCCGGGGGCAAGAAGAAGACCAAGGGGCCTAAGTCGAAGCCACCCTCTGCTGCGCAAGTCGCATCCAGCACCATGGAGTCTCCTGTTAAGGAGACCCCTATCCTGCCAGCAGCTCAGCGTCGTTTCTTCGCTCCTCGCTCCTCTCCAGCTCCCCACCCCGAAGCTGATAGGATTTCTGCGACCCTCCCTGACATCGCTGCCTCTGTTCTCCGGGAGGCCAACTGCTCCCTACCTCTTTCCCTCTCTGCCCGGGTCAACGACAGAGGCTCTGTCACCCTCACCGTCCTCGACCCCTACACTCCCGCTACCTCCTACGCCCCATACTATCAAGCCCTTACCAACCGCCTCAACCAAGTCTCCCCGGTAGGCGACAATGCCTACCTGCCCTTCAGACCCGCCCCCAACGAAGTCCAACTCGCCATCCACTCCCTCCCCCTCGCCTACCTCCCAGAAGACCAAGAGGACCTCCTCTCCCTCCTCCAGGAGTCCGTCCGCAACGCCGCGGGCGTCACCATCTTCTCGGCCCGCTACCTCAATCGAGACCTGGACTCCAGGATGTCCAAGTCCGCTACCTCTGTCGTCGTCACCATCGCTCCCGAGGACGTCAATGCCATGGGAACCTCTATCCACCTCTTCTCTAGAAGACGCCGTGTTGAACGCGCCTTCTCTTCCAACCGCTTCACCCAGTGCCGCAACTGCTGGAAGTTCGGCCATCAGGCCCCTCGATGTAAGTTGGATCACCCGATATGTCCAATCTGCTCCCTCCCGCACACACGTTCGGCGCACCGCTGCCAGAATCCCACCTGCCCTAAGGCGGGTAACACCAAGGCGGTCCTCAACTGCTGCCCCTCCTCGATTGCTTCCTGCCCCAACTGTAAGGAGCCACACGCGGCCACTGACAGGGACTGCCCGGAACGACCCGCCCCAACCCCCAAAGACCCCTCCGCCTCACAACCACTAGGCCAAAGTGATGAGGACGGCATGGATGTCGGCCCTGACAGTGCCGACGCCGATGCTGGCCCCTCTACCCCGAGGCAGACTCTTGCCCCGCCCTTTGCTACTCCCCGCCGCCCCCGTCCTCGTGTCCCACCCGAGACCCCGCAGACAGCAACTCGTTCCTCCTCCAGGGCCAACGTCCCCCCAACCCACGGGGACTACGACCCAGCTCGCACCGCAGAAAATCCCTCCGGCTTGTCCGGGTAGATGTCTTCTCCCGACTCTCCTCTCCCCGGGCCCTCTGGCAGGGTTCCTGGCCTGTTGAATCTTTCCTTCGTTCAACATAACAGCTTGGGTAGCTGGGATGTTTTTCTTTCTTTGTTTCAAAGTTTCTCTGCTTTGTCTTCCTTGCCGGCGATTGTGGCCATACAGGATCCCCCTGTGTGGAGGGCGCGCCTACCTTCCTTCCCTGGCTATAAATGTTTCTCCCCACCCTCTACTTTTGGCAAGCCCCGCGTGGCTTGCTACGCCCTTTTGTCTTTTCTTGAAGTTGTTTCTCTTTTGCCCGTATGGGTGGACCAGTCTGCCAGTGTGATGGCTGTCGACTTGTTCTCCGATGCAGGCTTTTGCTCCTCCTCACAGACTCGCCTTAGGGTGTACAATGTGTACAACACCAAAGGCACCTCATCCCACACGCGCATTGTTTCTCCCGAGTTGTGTTTTCCTGATTTAAGTTTTCCTGTTTTTGTTTTAGGGGACTTTAACCTCCACCACCCTCTTTCCGACCCACTGAGGGTCATTTCATCCACCGAACTTAGGACGTCGGTTCCTTACTTTCAATTGGCTTCTTTACATGGTTTTTCCCTTCTTAACACCCCTGGTGTGTTTACTTATTTTTCCTTTACCCCCCAGGACAGGCCCTCTGTCCTTGATCTCTCCTTCGCCAATAGCGAGGCGGCCCAACTCTTTGCTGAGTGGGCCACCCCACTCCCATCCACTGGCTCTGACCACATCCCTATTTGTATCCTACTTTCGACGCCCTTGTTGCGCCCCCCTGCCCCCACACCAGCCTGGGCCAAGACTGATTGGTCTGCCCTTGGTGACGCCCTCAAATTGTTTGTTGTCTCTCCACCTCCCGCCCTCCCGACCTTGTCCTCTGCCACAGCCTGGTTCGACACCAACGTCAACCGCCTCCGCACTACCCTCCTCCTTCACACCCCCCTCAACCGTATGTCGACCCATTCTAAACCTTGGTGGTCGCCCCTCCTCTCCTCCCTCAGAATCTCGTTTCACGCCGCTGCCCGTCGTGCCCGCAGGACCCCCTGTGTGGATTCCCTGGCTGAGGCCCGGGGGTCACGCAACGCCTATTTCAAGGCCATCAAGCAGGCCAAGCGAAGGCACTGGGACGATTTCCTCTCCTCTGCAACCCCTAAGACTGTATGGACAGCCAAACGTTTCGCGATAGGTCGCCCCCCGGACCGGTTCCCGTCTTTCCCAGAAACCGACACCCCGATTGCTGTCAACACCGCCCTCCTGACCCACTTTTTTCCCCCTAGGGAGTCCTCCTCCCCTCCTACTATCCTACGCCCGTTCCGTGACCTCGACGTCCTCACGAAGGAGGAGATCTCTAAGGCCCTGGCGTCCAGCTCAAGCTCGTCTGCCCCCGGCCCCGACCACATCCCGTACTCAGTCTGGAAGAGAGTCCACGGCACCAACCCTAAAATTCTTGTGTCCCTCCTGGGCCCCCTCTTACTTTACGGTTTTCACCCGTCCTCCCTAAAACAGGCCAACGGTATTGTCCTCGACAAGCCAGGTAAAGCCTCCTACGATACACCAGCTTCCTTCCGCATCATCGTCCTCCTCCAAACCCTATCCAAGATCCTGGAGCGTGTGGTAGCTGTTAGGCTAGCCGCAGTTGCTCGGGCCCTTGGCCTAGTCCACCCCAACCAATGTGGTTCGCTATCAGGCATGGGTACTTTCGACGCCCTTGCCACTCTCTCGCACGAGGTCCGTCTTTCGCACTGCATGGGCCTCTGCTCCTCCACACTCTTCCTTGACATCAAGGGAGGTTTTGACAATGTCGACTCCGCTGCCATGTGTGGCAAACTTAGGGAGCGGGGCGTTCAGCCCTACCTCGTCTCGTGGGTCCGATCCTTCCTGCACGGCAGACACTGCCGCCTCCTATACCAGGGTTCCCCTAGAGTCCTCTCGCCAGTCCAGGTCGGCACCCCCCAGGGTTCACCTGTCTCCCCCCTTCTTTTCCTGATCTACGTTTCCTCCCTCCACTTCCCAGTCCCCAACGGCATAATCCTCTCCTATGTTGACGACTTCGCTATAACTGTCTGCTCGCCCTCCTACAGGCGCAACGTCCAGAAGCTGCAGGCAGTCGCTTCCTCTCTCACGTCAAAGGGAAGACGCATAGGCGTTGCTTTCTCCCTTCCCAAAACAGAACTGATGCACTGGAGGACGCCCCAACAGAGAGGGCCCCCGTGCCTCCTCCCCGTCTCAGTGGACTCCGTCCCCTACAAACCGGCCCAAGTACTACGGTGGTTGGGCTACTGGCTGGAGCCCGCGACCCCTTCGTTGGACCGAGCCACCACCCCTCATTTCACCAGGCGCCTCGCCCTGGCTGAAGCTGCCCTCGCTACAATAGACCGCCTGGCCCGGCCAGGCAAGGGTCTCGCGCCACACCTGTGTCACCATCTCGCCTCCTCCTTAGTCCGCCCCATCCTTCTTTACGGCAGCGACCTCCTCTCCCCCAACTCCCGGATGCTCGACAAGATGAGGGCATTCTGGCACCGGGTACAGAGGTGGGTTACGAACTGTTTCGCCTCCACCAACACGGCCATTCTCCCCTGTGAAGCATCGCTCCCGCCCATTGACCTGCTAGTCAAACACCTTCAACGCCTGGCGGCGGACCGCCTTGTGTGCCTGCCGCCTGAGATCAACCCTGCTACTGCTCGCTTGGACTACTCTATTCCGACTACGTCCGCCTTCAGGGCACCCGACTCCCTTCGCCTCCCCGGGTCTGTCAGAGGACGGCACCCATGGGTTGGCCCCAACTACCGCCCCCTCAGATGGTCTACCAAGCCGCCCTCCCCTCCAAACCGACGTCACCTCCCAGTAGATGCGGTGGCCCACCGCATTCGCTCCATTATCGGCAACCGCCGCGACCCCCTCCCTCCAGCGAACCCCCTCCTCCTACCTCCGCTGCAGGTAGCCCCGCTGGGGGCTCCTGCCCTCTATGCTTCTCTCAAGGCCCGTTGCCGTGAGGAACTCCTCACCTCGTGGCGCCTCCTCTCGCCTCCCCCGCCTTACTACCTTTTTGGCCCCACCCTACGCCCGCACCACTTCATGGGCCTGGGGCGTTTCCTCTCGGGCAGACTCCACCAGATGCGTGCTGGCAAGAGCTACCTGGCCGCCCACCCCTCATGGCACGACACCGACCCCTCTCGCCTCTGCCCCTGGTGTGAGGAGGGGGACGAGACACTCGAGCATGCCCTCCTTTTTTGTCCTGCCAAGTCTGCAGCCTGCGATCGCCACCTCCAGGGGATCACGGATATTGGACCTGACTCTTCTCTGTGGACCTCGATTCCGATGCTTTTGGGCCTCGGTCGTTATCTCACCGCTACCAAGACTGGTTTCCCCCCCGACATGTACGCACAATATGCCCCCCACCAGCCCTCTCTCTCCCCCTCCCCTTCCTTTCCTGCCTCGCCTCGGTTGTCGTTGGCTGGGTCGCCAAGTGGTCTAAGTGGTGGAAGGTCTCCTGTTTGATGTCTTTTACTTGTTTTTTATGGGTTTTGGATTTGTTCCGTTACGATGCTAGTTAGTTAGTAGTTTTCCTTTATAAGTCCTGTGTAGGCAATGCGTCGGTTATTGGACGCCATAGGAGGACCTGGTTTTGGATTTTCGTTTGTTTGTTGATTGATTTTTGGGTTTTGTTTCTGCCATAGCTAGCGCTGCATGCACGTTCTTGTACCTTAACCAAACAATGAATATATGATATAAAAAAAAAAAAGAAAAAAAAAAAAATGGGTACCTCTGAGAAGTGGAACGGAGGAAATCCGTCGGAGGCGCATTGAGTTACTAGGCTTCAAAGTTAGGCATCCTAACTATGGGCCGAAAGTAACGGGACGTTTTCGGTTCGAGAATCCGCAACTACTCCTACAGAGCCCCGGAGGCCATAGGAGATAGATATGACACCAATACCTATCTGAAGGCCGCTGTATGTTGGTTGGTCCTGGAGACAGGATCCCTCGAGAGGTGATTCTCTTTGAGGCGAGGCGGACCGAGGGGAAGCTGCTCAGACTCAGAAGACCTAATAGGCGGTAGACTATGAGTGTTGGCACACCGTCTATGCAGCCTGCATTATGCATAGGTACCCGACGCATACGCTGGCCACTATGTGAAATCGGAAGAGACTACTGGGACGATAGTCAAGACGACTGAAGTCTCAGACAGGAGTCTACTCGTCTCTATAAATCGAAGACCGGTCATTCGAGGATAATCACGCATTCTACGATTAGACGGAAAAGAGTTATGAGAACGAAGATGGTGTGTGAGAATTCAGGGTCAAACAGTGTTCGCACTTGTCAAGACCACGAGACGTTAGCGTACAATCTTGGATAGATACTTAGTTATAGGAGGATTAGATGTAGTCCGCAAACACTCAGACGCGGGATATAAATATCGAAGTGCCTCCCAAGCTTTTAGACATCAACAAGCAACGGAGAAGAGACCTTAACAATATAACATTGTTTTATCTACGAATCTTTATAAAATCATTTCCCTTATCGATTAAGCGAGTTCTTAGTAGTCATAAACGAAAAGAACAATTCCGAGCCTTCCTAGACAAATCTCCGTCTATTACGAAAGATTCAGGCCTAAGTCTTCTCGACAATTATTCAGAGTCGGCTTCCGCCTAACATCGGTTTCCAACTGGTGGCCGAATTCCCGTAGAATTCCCACAACCTGATTCCGGATTCCCTCCCCCTTTTGTAGGTCCACCTCTGTATCATTTAAACTCATAAATCCAATATCCAATAGCCGCCTTCCTGCCTGAACCTTTCCTCTAATATCCCAGGCTGTCTGGGGACTCTTAGCTACTCCAAGCGAGGGTAGCTGCTTGGTTGCCGGGGGTGCCAGTTTACCAAGAACTCGGCGAGGATTGAGTGGCCAAATGCCAGTAGCTGTAAAGGCCTGTTGAATACTATGACAGGTCATAGTCTTTGTACGTGCTTCGGTCAGGAATGGGATAAAGACAGCTTTCTTTATCCCCTCGATGCTTTGGCCCGACCGGATATGATTATCAACTGCTAACCCATAAAAGTGTTGATAGGGTGAGAATAGGCCTACATCGAAGGGCTGGAGTAGGTGGGTTGAGTGGGCAGGTAAGCAGAGAAGATGGATATCCTTTTCCAAGCAATACTGGACGAACTCAAAGGTGATACGTGAACCGTGACCATCAAAGACAAGAAGGCGGGGTTTATGTAGGCCTGCGATGTGTGCAGATTGCGGATCAAACAGGTCCCGTAGCCACTTGAGAGCTAACTCATTATCCGTCCAGCCCTTGGGGGAGTAGCTGAAGTAATAGGTTCGTTCCACTTCGGTGAGGTTCCTGTACCATGTAACCGGTACTGGTACTCGGTTAAGGATTTTGTTTTATGTTTTGTTTTAAGTATCGCCTTGATACTTGGTTTGTTTGAAGTATCGTTTTGATACTTAGTTTGTTTTATGTTTTGTTTTAAGTATCGCTTTGATACTTGGGTTGTTTGAAGTATCGTTTTGATACCTAGTTTGCTTTATGTTTTGTTTTAAGTATCGCCTTGATACTTGGTTTGTTTGAAGTATCGTTTTAATACTTAGTTTGTTTTATGTTTTGTTTTAAGTATCAATTTGATACTTATGTTGTTTTACCAAAGTGTATCGCTTGATACCTTTGATTGATTTCGTTCATGCTAGACATGAACTGATTTGTGTATTTAAAGACCTTCGTATTCCACGATTGTAAGGACAGACTTCGACAGACAGTATTTCAATATGCTTGGTTGAACGGTTACTCTTTAGTTTCTCCAGTACACCTCCGAAGCCTCCTTTAGGTCTTACAGCTCTCGCCTCCTCTCTGGAAGAGCAGGCCACCTGGCAACTATCGTACACCTATCGAAACGTGATTAGCACCTAGCAAACACGTTACATACCAGCCCAAGTAGTGTCCCTTCCCTTTATTGATAATAAGTGGTGCCAATGCTACTCCACTAGCAGAGACACTCTCGATTACCAAAATCAGCTCTCTTTTTCCATCATGCATAACATGAAGAGTACGCCTTCCCTGTCGACAAATCACTTTAGCCGTTGCAGCTTGCCCTATTAAGAAGCCCTTTTCATCCATATTAAATATTTGGCCTCCCTTCAGACCATAAAACCTGATAAGGCGTCCTAACTTCCTAAAGTAGTCTTGTGGAAGGCGAGGATCATTGGCATAAGCTCGCTGCCGTTCAAGGTTGCAACTTAGCTTGGAGGTTAAGGCTGGGTTCCGATTTAGAAAGCGATTTATCCACTTCTGCCCAAGTTGTATTACTGTAATACCAGTTTGCTTCTGCTCAAGATGGATAGCCATACTGCGAACCATATCCAATCTGGGGGGAAATCCACGATCATCCTGCTCCTCGCACCATTTAACAATGGCGATCTCCTCAGCTGGCGTTAGGCGCTGTTGCTCCTGGTGTGATATAACTGCGCTCTCAAGGGTACCTGCAATCTGCTGATAAAGGGTTCGCTTGTTGACCTCGTATTCTTCAGCAGCTTCAGCCACCGATATTGGATTATCCACCCGTTGGACTGCCTTGACGGCGGCGCTCTGCATACTCAGAACCTTTGCGTGGGTTAACTTTACCCATCTTCTTTGCTGTGATTATGTATTGTGTTCTCTTCAGGCCTCGAGCGGGGTTACTTCCTTAAGACAACCATGTCTCAAATTACGCCACCCGGATGTGACATATCCCGGCCTTGTGTCACATCACCGCCGAATACGTTAGGTGCTGGTGCATGTCTACGTTAAAATAAGGTTTTTATCCTAGCCTTGTCTCGGAATCGCAGTTCGCCCTAGGCTGGATAGCCAGGAGGAGTACAAGTAGAGCTCTCGGGGCTCCGGTTCTGATACAATCGTGCTCGGGTAAGTTTTACCTCGGCCGCTCCCTACAGGCATTTTAACATAAATGTGTCTGGCGATTTTCGCCAGATTATCAGTACCGATAAGGGGGTATCTCCATTAAATTGTCATCCAAACGAATCAGTCCACGACACGTGATTTGTGTTGCAACTGCTGGCGTATGCACAAAAGTCTTTCCAATTCTTGGCGTAGCGGTTGGAACAAGCGCTCTTCTCCGAGGGATCGGGATGCCTTGGAGCCTATCGGGGGATGTTCGACGGACATTTCTTTTTCAAAAAATCTTTTCGACTGGTTTGCTACGATTCCTGTGCCATCGGGATTTCTCCCCTAACCTACCGGTACAGTGTCTGCATGTCCACCTCCCAGGGCTACTTGTACTATGACTTACCCACGACCACCGGCATTGTATGATATGATTCCACTCTCCATGCTCATCATGTTCACCCCCGGACATATCTGCTACTGTAGCTCTTGTTCCATTCTACTTCATCGCTCTTTCACTCCGAAACTAGCCGGTCTACTGGAACTCTCTTGGACAGTAGGCAGATAGAAATGGCGCCATAAGATGCACTGATCTTGGGGTCAAACAAATAAAGATCTGTGCAAGCGTTTCGCACTGTAATAGCAATGAATGGACCCTTTTCGTGGAAGTCAACACTCAGGTATGGTGCCATAATTCAATTCTCGACACCGCCTGTCGTGGGTGGGCAGGGCGCCTTTGCACGAATTGCTCCCAGCCACACATCAAGAGGGCACTTATCGATGGAACTTGGAAAGGGAAGGTAGGGGAAGGTTTTGTCTTACCGCATTGCCGTACAGTATGGACTAGTACTAGTACAAGCACGGTACGGTACGGTACGGTACGGCACAGTGCCCGAAAAACCCCTACTCCACCCACCAGTCTGTGGAATCGCCCCTTTCTTTCGATTGCCCCTCTTCCTCCTGCCCCTTTCGAACTTTAAACTTGGATTGTCGCCTCCATTATTTTTTACTTTTACCTATGCTAGTCGCCTTCTTCTTTCATTCTTTCCCCCTTACTGTAGCTTTCCTCTGATATTGTTGTTGGAGCCTTCGCTGTTGAGAGTGGCTAGTTTGCGAGCCGGGGGTGAGCTGCAGTGTAGGGAGGAAGCAAACAGGTGAGCCGGGAGTGATTGGGTACAACGCACTCTAAACAAAATGTCTGATACTGCGGCCTTTGCCCAGCACTTCTTTATACGATGCGCTCATTAGTAGTGGGGTTGCTGCTATGGCTTTCCACCTTAACCGGTCTATCGGTTTCCCAGTCTACTTGGACGTTGGATCCTCAGAAACACCTCGCCCTGATGTTCAATCATATGTGTTTGTATTCCTCGCTTGAGCTTTGTTCCTTGTTTCGTTCTACCCTGGTGCCACCAATTATTTACCCTACGTGTAACTGACAATTTATTTGCAATCCCATAGCGGTTATGGTCAACAGTACCATATACACCATCGGAGGAACAGCAATCTACTGGACTCCACGCTCGACTGCCTCCTCAATAGTCTCTAACAACAATAATTCCGTTTATATCCTAAGAGCAGCTAGTGAGTTATCCTCCATTCCTCCCCAATGCCTGAGTATGTCAAGATTATATTGTTTCGCGCATTAACAAGCAAACTTCCGTAGACTCGTTCCTTCGGGCCCTTGACCTCTCGAAACCTGCCGATTTTGAAGCCCAATTCTCAGACACAAGCGAGGTGATATCCGAGCTCCCCTTCGAGATCCCACACGTCAAACGCGGTGCGGCCTGGGCGTACCAGAATACAATATACTACTGGGGTGGAGAACTGGAGTGGGAACCCGTATACATGAACGGGACGTTCCAGAATAGGATAAGAGTGTTGCCAGACCCCATGAAGTACTACACTTATGACCTCGGTCAACCGAGGGGGTCCGGGGTGTGGAAAACCGTCTCGATCCTGGAGGCTGGGGGGTCGGATACGCTCACCGGTTCCCCGAGTTATGGTGAATATGCTTACTCTACTGAGGCTAGGAAGGGGTTCTACCTTGGGGGGGTTGTAGGCAGGTATGGGTTAATAAATAAGGATGGATCGAATGCGACCACTGTTGCCACTAATTCCTCCCGCACTATGAACTCGATGGTCGTGTTCGATCCTGCGACGGATGTGTGGAAGAACCAGGCTGTGATTGCGGTACTTAATGACTTGCGTGAAGGGGTTCTGGTGCATGTTGCAGGTGTTGGGGAGAAGGGTATACTGGTTAGAATGGGGGGAATTTATGAGGGTGGGCCCAGCATAGAATTTGTATATATATGGCGGTTCACAAGGGAACGGAGCAGTTTTGCTAACATATTTCCATCGTGCAGGTCAGCTTCGAGACCGTCTATGTCTACGACATCGCCACCAGCGTTTGGTACCGCCAATCAACTACCTCCAAAACAAACATCTTCCCGGAAAGCCGCCGCGGAGGATTCTGCGCCGGGGCTGTGGCAGCCCCGGACAAAACCAGCTTCACAATCTACATCTACGGGGGGCACGATCACCGCAGCTTTAAAACGGGAACATGGGCCTTGACAATGCCCCACTTTCAGTGGATCCCCGTGGGCTCAACTGGCGAGCCGGAACGGGGGCGCTCGATGACAACGTGCCATACCATCGGTGGGCAACTCATTATGGTCCGTGGTGGTTATAGAGATGAGGGGGGTTTGGGGGATATGAACGGAGGGTCGTACTTCTACGATATGACAGATCTTACTTGGTCCTTTAAGTATCAGCCTTCAGAGTATCGAGTGCCGAGGACCGTCTACGATGTTATTGGTGGGAAGTAAGTTTCTTCTCCCCTACCACCCTATTTCCTATGCCATGCATGATGGGAATTAATGATTAGGAAAAGTGGAGAAGGCGGTGCCACTCTCACTGGCCCAGCAGACGACAAGAACTTTGCCGGAGGCCTAGGAAAGCTCTTCCACTCGACAGGGATCAGCCCCAATTCGCCTAACCCTAGCAACGAAGGCTCTAGCTCAACCGGTAGTGGAAGCTCTACTGGAGGAAGTTCTCGCTCAACCGGTGCGATTGTTGGGGGTGTCGTCGGCGGTGTTGCGCTTTTTGCCGCTATCGGAGCGGGTATCTGGGCACTCTTGCGCCTTCGTCGTAGAAGCACGGATACGGTCGGGGAAGGGGGAATTGTGGATGGACTCCAGGAGCACTCACTCATGGGAATGGGCGAGAACCCGGCCGCGCGGAACCACAGGGGGAATTCGCAGTGGGCGCATGAGATGTATAGCGGACCCTTACCAGAGCTAGACAGCACGAGAGTATAAGGAGGGACACATAGCCGGGAGTCTAATAAAAGAAGACTAAATCGCGAGGAAATTGGAAGAATGATCCACCCAAAATTCAACACCATGAGTACGAAGAATTTTTATTTATAGCAGTAGGAGAGCCTAAAAAGTCGTGAATGTGCAAAAGAGATGCCCTACTTGGGGTATAGGTGTTTCAAGATCCCGTTGACAAAGTTCGAGCAACGGTATTACATTCACACCCGTACTGGAGCAAGAACTTTTTAAAATGAAATAATGAAGGTCAACACGCAGTTCGGCGGGCCATTATCATGCCATAAATTTCGCAAACTGAAACTGTTTATCTTGGGGGGTGTTTAGCGTGGAAAAAAATATCGCGATATATTTTCATCCCAATATATCTGTAATATCCGGTGGCCTTCAAAATCACAATGTGAAAAGAGTAGAAAACACCAAACCCTAGCCGGCTGGAGAATTCATAAATTAAAAATTATATATAAGTATCAGGATAGTCAATACAAAGTAGTGCTATAGGTAAGTTTAAAAATTAGCTAGAGGGGTTGTGTAAAAATTTGTTTTTGTTGCTATAGCGGTAGTTGAAAATTTAAAAGATAAGGGTCTCCCATACCACCGAATTTTAAGCTTTTACCCCCCCATACCACTATTTTAATATATAGTCTTAAGATTATACATCTCGAAATATTATTTTATTTTAAAATTTAGAGCTGGTTTAGCCTGTAGCCATTTTTTACAATATTATTTTTGAAAATGGCACACTACCCAACACCCAAAACTAGTAGAGGCATGAGACTCAGTTGTTCTGACGTGCCAGACGGGGCCTCAACCATTCCGAGTCCATCAGGATATTGCCTGCATCACATATCATAGCGGTTTATCCTGCGAGTTTTTTTGGAGAATTTTAAAGACCACAGAAATCGCTAAGATGAGGACATGTATGTTGTTTACTATTTTCGTTGTTTTCTTTGAGTCTATTTTAGTCGATTTATATATTATGCTTTCTTGATCTTTGGACTTTGGATAATTTCTTTTATCATACTTGTGATAATTCCCTTCTACAGCACCTTGGTGAGGTTCTTACATGTTTGTGGAAATTTCCCATGAACGGCCTCAGAATCAAATATGTTTGCACTATGATTTTCTTCAAAGCAAGTATAGTGGAAATTTCATGCCACTCTGACTTGTCTTGATGCAATAAAGGTACCCCCCCGTCAACACCAGACAGTTGTTTATGAATAGGTACCCACAAGCCTAGTGTTATTCACGAGCCGGCTCGAGCCGCCAAGAGACTCTAGTGTACTCTGCTAGTCGGAACATGCCGAAACTCATTCAGGCTTAGCAGTATGATGTTAATTTACCGAGCATGGCTTTCACCCGAGTTAATCTCTTGATAATATTTCATTTACCGTTCTGTACCAAGCTAGCTAAGAGTGGTTAATATATCCTAGACATGCATTGACTTCAACCAAAAGCCCAACCTCCTTTGGAACCCCAATATCTCCACAGGGGTTTGGGATTTTTTTTATTTCCCCCCTATTAACGTGCTGGAGATTGCCCGCCTACTTTATCTAATAATGACGTAATTCTCATGGGAGGGGTTGAAAATTCGTCTGGGGACTCAAGTTGAGTTTTCTTTTTTTTTTTTTGGCGAAGAATTTTATTCTGCGGCTACAAATGCCCCTCGCTACGATATATATAACAAGGTGTGAAAGTCGGGGGGTTTACATTTCGCTAAAACATGCGCCACGCTCGATATAAAATCGTGTCGGGGGCTTTGTCGGTTCGGGGGTAATGTCGGGATCACACATACACAATATGTGTAGGAATGAGAATTAACATTTGACGTCACTCTGGGTATTCGAGTCCGTATCGAGTACTGAAGTGTACCTCCACTGCGTATCTACGTTCCCGACATTACCCCCGAACCGACACTGCCCCCGACGCGACTTTATGTCACCAATGCCGGGAAATTATTTTGAATATGATACTAGCTTGGCAAGGACGTTCCATAGAATACCAGTTAACAATACCAATACCAGCCAAACCTCTACATGTAACAGCAAATTTATGGCCGGCGATCATACCCTTCGAAATGTCCAGGAAAATTAGACAAAAACAGAACCTTGTGTCTCTTAAAGTTTGTCAATAAATGTCGCATCTAGAGAAATACATGGTAGGAATCCTGCCAGAGTTTGTTTATCTTACTTTACAAGTCCCGGTACGACAATGTCGTCATAGCACTATAAGAAACTCTGTTTTTTTATTTTTATGAAAAATCACATCTTTCTATCTGGGGTATCTCCAAGACGTTCCAAAAAAAAAAAAAAAAAAAAAAAACCTTTGTACAAATTTATTCGGAACCGAATTCTTTTTAGATTTTTCATGATTTTTTTTATGATTGTGTTTTCTCGCTTTGAAGTTGAATGGTTATTCTTGATGTGCATGAAATATTGCATTTGGTTGGTATTCGTAAAGGTTGGCTGGTACCGGTATTATACGAGTAGGGAGGGTCAGGGCGTTTTCTTTATCAGTCAGACAATCATACGTCATAATCCGGCGAAAGCTGCCGTGAGCTCATGCGCGGCTACGTTAAAATAAGGTTATTATCCTCGGCTCGTTCCGAAATAGGAGTGGACTTCGGCCAGGGATAAACTATTCAGTGCTCCAATTTTGGCAAAATCGTGCTCGGGTAAGTTTTACCTCAACTTTTCCCAATTTCAAGGTAGAGGTGTCTGCTGGATCCTGCCAGATTACCGGTACCGGTATGCTGGTATCTCCCTTAAAACGTCCTCCTAACGAATCCGCCCACGGCACGTGTTTTGTGCTGCAAGGGTGTACGGTACACAAAAGTCTGTCCAATTCTTGGCGTAGCGGCTGGAGCAATCACTCTTCTCCGAGGGATCGGGATTGCCTCGGGCGCCGATCAGAGCTTGTTCAACAGACTTGCCACGACTACCAGTATTGTGCCAATCTCAAATGCTCATCATGCCCATCCCTACACCGGTCTATTAACTCTTGTTCTGCTTGTTCCTCCCTCTCTCCAAAACCGGCTGACCTAATAGAACCCTCTACGATTCTGGGTATGATAGACAGAAATTGCAACCGATAGGATGCCCAAAAATGAATTTTAAGTATGATACAACTACTTACTCCCTGTAGCTTCATATCTTCAACCTCAGCGGCAACCTTTCCTGTTTGGAAAACATACTTCGTTTTCAGTTATAGTAGTATAAACACAGCCTGTTTAGATATAAAACGGATGGAAACAGAAACTAGATATCTATACTCAATTCATGTTATTAGCATTTGGCGTTTAGGAAAGATGTAGAGTCACTTTTCGTCCCACAATTCCTGAAGTGTTTCTCATGCTCGGTCCTGCATATGCTTTTCGCCCACTTTCCCTCCATAAAATGACCACATTCTTTGCCTTTCTTTTCTGTTCATTATTCTCATACTCATATGCGTTTCCTTACTTGTTAAGATTCTATCTCTGCTTACTCTTTTGTCAGTCGCGGCTAAATAGAAGTGAATATCCCGGCATTCCGGCGTTTGCCCTATATACTTCGCAGCAGTATCATAGAGTTTCATACCTAGTGTTTTGAAGAACCCTATAGATCACAAACACTACCAAAGCGAGGACGTATATTTTCTATATCTTGGGTGCTGTTGTAAGGTTTTTTTTTAGACGATAATTGTAATATATGCTTTCTTGGTCTTTTAAACCCAGATCATTTCCTTTTCGACTTATGACCATTCCCTTTTACACCGCCCCTGGGTTTTTTTTTCTTACACGTTCACGCAACTTTCCCTCGGCAGGGCTCTCAGAATCAACCATGCTTTGCTCAATGGTTTTCTCCAAGTGAGTACGGTAGAAATTTCAAGCATGTCAGATTGTCTCGATGCAGTAGCGGTATCAACAACAAACTCTAGATTCTGACTGGAGGCTCACAAGGCCCGTTGTCACTGTATAAGAGACTCCCGCAGAGATTTGAGTAGATATGTGGTAGGTATGTGCATTCCCATCAAGTGTAATTTCTTTTGGCTTTGGTAAAAGGGAGTACTTGAGCAGGGTTTCTGTGGGCCGCTTAATACGGGAGGGGGGCGGGGGTAACAGTAGCACGACAGGGAAAAGTCTTGAATTGTGGGGGGTAGGAGGAGAGGGAATGGCGCCCACGGGCATGCTTATAGAGCTGTTGATATCCCTGTATATTCGAAGCATAGGTTAGCCATACTGTCCTCGAAGACGATGCTTCCTAAAGCTTAGCCCCCGCCACGTGTGGATCGGTGTGGTAAATGCTTGGGTCTGGAGCAGAGCTACCGCGCCAGCCGGTCCACATTAAGCAGCCCACTGGTGCAATGTTCGGCTAATTTGCTCGGGTCGCGAGGGTTGATGTCGCCCCGCAGCAATCTACCATGCCTATTCTCAGCGGCGCGAAATAGTGACGCTTGGCCGGAGAAACTTCCTGCCATGTTCTGTGAAAATATGTTTCCCGCTTTCTGACAATACATCGCGACCGCCAAATACATTGCTTGCACAGTGCCGCACCTACCATGGCCCACTCATTCTTTCAATGAATGATGAAGATGTTTGCCAAAACCAAACACCGCCCAACGGCTAGTCCAAGTTGTAATTCAAAGAGCCCTTGAACATCATGCTAAATAGCCCTCCTTCTAGAGTTTAGCATAATTTGAGTTCCAAGATTTACCATTAGACAAAGTAAGAGAGGTGGTAGCTTACATCTCAAATGACACTCCTGACCGCACATTGAAACGTGAGAAAAGCTATGATTAGCACAGTACGTGCTGAGAACAGCCAACTCTGCTCCAGTTTGCCTATATGCACTTCTGCGCTTGAACTCTATCTCCTAGCAAGTAAGTTAATCACCACCACTCCCTCTACGGCGGCTTTGCTCTCTCGTCATATACTATCACTCGTTTTACTTTCATGCTTGGGGTTTAAATTGCGTACAATACGATACGATACCATATGATTCAGTGAAATAGCCTACCGTGAGCCTACCAGACACCTTTAGCCAGTCCAATACAGAAAAACATTTTAAGCCTCGCTGGAGATGATGTAAATGGGGAACGCTTCGCTCATGGCGAGCAGAGGAAAACAATTACAATTTATGTTTCCGAACCCACAATTAACTTCCAGTATTAAACCTCACAGGCCCAGATGCCGTCTGCCTATTACAGTGCCTTGACAAAAAGTGATCGCCGGCTGCCCCTTTAACTCTCCAGTGGGCCATTCTTACAACTACACTACATCACCATGTCAGCCTCAATTAATTGTATATCAGCTCTGTGGGCCAGCACATGGCCTGGAGTTCACAATATCCAAATTTCAGTTCGATCAGATGTTTCTTGAGCTATTGCTCGAGCCATGGAAATGGAGACCTTTAAAATAAGTATCATACCTCGTATTGGCGCCCATACAAATTCTGAGGCATAAGTTCTGCTCTGGGTATTTTGCCTTGAGCCCCTATCACTTGTGGAAGGGTCAATTTACGATTAACTTTCGCTAAAGAGATATAAACTAAACCCTCGTGCTTCTGCCTACCGTTAGCTGCCTTTTGGTAATAATTGTATTTGGGGTTCCTGAACAGCTATGGGTTTAATTACTTTTAGTCAAAATTGACTGATTTTGAAGTGTTTTTAGCAACGCTTTACCCGACCATCAATGGCTTATGCACAAGGACTACCTATGCCAATACCCCTAATTCACGATACACTATTAGTCCTACAATGAAGCAACACACAATACTCTCCGCATACTTGAAATAATTTCCGGTTGTTAAGCATGACCGCAGTACTTTCGTTATTCGGAACTGTTTGCGGGCTTGAAATCTCTTATGTTGTAGGATAGTATGATACCTTGATTTTTTTAATAGCAGAGCATCCATCCCCTCACCCCCGGACGAACCGACACCCCTCTAGATGTAAATAAGAGAAAAAAACCTCTGTGCCCCATTTTCCTCTCATCTTATGACCACGTCAATTACACTCCATATTCTTCTCTTCTCATCTCTTCTAATCTCTTCTTGTCTCTGCCTATCATTTCCGACCCTATCTTGTCACATCTCACCACCAAACCTTAGGTCAAGGGCTTCTCATATTCCCCCCTGCTACTATGCATCCACTGGTAAGTACTCGAATACCAGTGGACGGATTCTCTATTCTGTTGAAAAAGGTTGTAACAACAAACTTCCGGGACTAGGTTCATTGTTCTTGATGTAACACGGTCATGCGATCGTATTAGAAAACCAAGGGCCAGCGGTTGGCAATAAATACAATACAAAGGAGGGCTAGCACGGCAAGTTTTCCAGATCAGTAACGGAAGTGATAGTTAGGAGACAAAGCTTCGTAGCCCGAGCATTAAAGTTTTTAGTTTAGAAATGGTTAAGTCAGCTAGCTCGCGTCCGAATCTCCACCCCACCATAGTATCATTCCGCCACCCGCCGGATCTGGTAGAAGGGATATACCACAGTAGTACTCGGACACTGAAATCAACTTTATTAACCAATTATTACCACCAAATTTTAGTATCACTTCCCAGCATATGTTTTAAATAGCGGAAGTCCCTGCCCTAGCAGCCAACTTGATGCAAAATCCCTAAACTAGGGACGGGTTGGTCTTTTCTTAAGAAGGTGTAGTACGCTTTCCCCCCGTGCGGTTGCTCGAGTGACTAGAGCCAATCTTAGGTCCCTACTGCCACCAACTATCGTCGGGGAAGTGATGTTAAGGTGGGAGTTGGAATCAAAGCTGCCTCACGTCCTTATCAAATAGCCCTCTGCAACCCCGTAGCAGCGAATAATTCCAAGCCTGTTACCATAGGCCAAGATGAATGCTTGGGGGAGTTAAATTCTTAATAGAGACTGCTCTCCAACAAGATTCTTTGGTTGCTTCTAAGTCACATATGATCTCTACAATCAGATATGAATTCAAACAATGAATTGGGCACTTAATAAAACAATTTAGTCAAGGATATTGAAGAAACGCCCGCATATCACACTTTGACTAGCAGTGTTTTACATCGTTAGTGATTGGAAAGGTAGAGGCATAATCATATTCACACATTTGCTATGGTGTATGCACCCCAGTACGCGGGGCTTGGCTTGGACGGGCCTGGCCCCCGTTGCGCACGGAAGAAGACCAATCAATGTTCTTAATTACGCAATTTACCCTCATGCTTGCAGATAAGAAGATCCACGTTGGAACTTCCCGGCGCTGTACCCCCCTTCTGCAGACAGCCCTCCATAAGCCCCAACGCAATTATCGGCACCAAACCTGTTAAGTTATCGAGATACCATTCCCCGGCAATCTCTCTTAAGCCCCTAGTTCAGTACGGTACCAGCCCTAACAATACGGATACGATAAGGCACAGTATTATCCGCACAGTAGCCACGAGTGAATTGCTATCGGGCGCGGTCGCAGCATTGAGTGATGGAGCGCTACCACAGCAGATTGGCCGGATCAGTATAGTAGCGGAGGTGGTTGTGGGTGGATAACACTTTATCGCCCGGACATCAAGGTTTCTAGTTAGGAGGGGTCAAGTTGGCTGGTTCATGACCGAACCACCGCTCCGCCATGGCTTTGGCTCCATCTTTCGCTGGATAACTTATGCGCGGAAAGAATATTGTTCCGGTAGTCTAGTTACTTAGCCGGTAAACCCAAGCGGCAAGTTCGTCCGGCCTTGGGTACTACCGGGCTGCCAGGAGGCAGCTTTTCAAAACCAAACCCGTGCCCATGCTAGGTCGTCTCGAGAACGAGGTCTCAGCCGATATCTTGTAAGAAAGAGTTTATTATTCAACAGGACTAATCGTTCATGAGGCTTTATTCCCGGGGACCCCAAACCTCGCTTACCCCATTTAATTTCCCTAGATCTAGTAGGCCTAACTTTCCCCTTTCCTTCATACTCGATTATATTCGGCTGCCTCAATAGCCTCGTCACCAAGATAACAAATGTTTATTGAAGTGACTAAGATGGTTTCGCCGACCAGAAATTACAATCCGAGATCTACTATAGCGATGGGGACCAGTGTTTTTGGCAGCGCTATCCACGCATCTGATGGCTACACGGGAGCGCCTAGTCAACTCTATTTAGGTTCTCTAAGATCCACCCTGACGGTCGCCTGGGAACCCCCTGGCTTTGGCGGCTGCTAATAATTTCGACCGAACTAGCCCAAGCTTTCCAAAACCACGGCCGGACTAGCAACTTTGGATCACTAGGCCGCTAGTATTCGGATACGGCGATCAACTTTATTAGCCAATCATTACCGTCAGGTGCCATTCTCGCTCACACAACAGACTCGAGTATGGTTTCAACAGCCAAGTTCTTCCCATGCCGCTATTGTAGATTACCCTTATCCAAAACATCTCAAACTCAGATAAACTAGTCTTTCCCTAGGAAGATGTAATCGGGTTTATGTCTTGAGATATAGCTTGGAACTGGTTTGCGGTTTTTGCTTCCGCCTACGGTCACGGGGGCCGTCGCGGTTCAGGCTGGAGTTGTAGCCGAAGGTGATGTAGGCATCTAACAAATGGCCGGCTGCAGCATGGTTTGGGTGATATTGTAGGCTTCAGACGCATCCGTACCACAAAGCTAAGACGAGGGGTGAAGGTTGAGGGGGGAAGGGGGTTTTATACTTCGCTAAAGTCTATACCAAACCCGAAGAATGTTACCAATGCCGGACTGTAACATTTATTGGACAACCCGCCCACCCACGGCAAAATCTGACGATAGCTGGCAGGCGCTGGAACACCTCTAGGTCAAAATAAGGTTACCCTAGCAAATCACGGTGGGGTGCCGTGGATTGGGTGTAGCCAGGAATTAAGCTTACAGGTCTCTGATTTTGACACAATTGCGCTATGATATCATAGGATAAGTTCCACCCAAACCGCTCTCATTGTCAAGGCAAAAGTGTCTACCAGTTTTCGCCCGGTTACGGGGTAGCGGGTATGTGAGTGTCTCCCTTAGAATGTCCTCATAACGAATCGGCCCGCGACACTTGTTTTGTGCTTCTAGGGTCTGCAAAAAAGTCTGTCCAACTCTTGGCATAGTTGCTGGATGAATCGAATCCCTCTTCTCCGAGGAGTCGGGATTGCGCCTGAGCTTCAATATAATTTATTTATCCTCGCAGACGATCAGAGGATCTTCAGTAGACTTTACCCCCGACCACCGGTATTGCACCACTCTCCATGCTCATTATGCTTATCCCCAGGCGTGTATGCTAGCTCTTGTTGCGTTCTACTTTCTCCCTCTCTCTCCAGAACCAGCAGACCTACTAGAACCCTCTAGAATTCTGGGTAGATAGAAACAATAGCAACCGATAGGATGCCCTACCGCGTGGAGCGGAGAAAGATAAAGATCTGTGCAGGCATTTAGCACTATAATAGTAATAAATAACCCCTTTTCGGGGGAATAAATACTCGAGTATGATACCATAATCTAATTCTCCACATCTTCTGCAGCGGGTGGGTTGGCCGCCCTTGCAAGTATTACTCCCAGCCACAAATCAAGGCAGCACTTCTTGGTGGAACCTAAAAAGGAAAGGGAAGAGAAGGCTAACCTCCCTGCCTTGTTGTAGGTGCGCAAGGGTGTGCGCAAGGGTCTGTCGAACTTTCCTCTTATAGGGAGAGTTTGTGTGGGTAGGAAAGGCTGCCTGAGCGTACAATTGGTGGATTTCCTCGCGATTTGGTGACCGACAAAAGTCCGCCGACCCTCGGCGCAATACCAGGACCAGATACTATTCTCTGAATAAGTAACTAAGAAGACTGGAGCCAGTAAGGCGGGGTTCAACAGACTTACCCACAACCCCCGCTACTGTACTAGTAGAGTATGGTACCACAAAGAAAAAAAAATTCTCACTGCACCCACAGGTCTGTGGAATTGCCCCTGATCATCGAGTGGTCCCCTTACTACTGCTTTTATATATGTAGCGTACAGTGCCCAAAGGTCCTCTACTGAATTCACTAGTCTACGGGGGAATCGTTTCTTCTTTTTGGCAGTCCCCCCTTCTCCCTTCCCCGTTTAATCCTTCAACATTGATTACCACCTCCATTTTTTCTTTAACTTTACCCACCCTACCCGCCATCTTTCATCCTTTCTCCCTTACTCCTGCCTTCTTCTAATATCCTTGTTGGAACCTTGGTCGTCGAGAATAGCTGGTTAGTGAGCCGGGGGTGAGCTAAAGTTGCACCGAGGTAGCAAACAGGTGATTCGACAGTAATTGGGTACAACGCGGGAAACAAAATGTCTAATAATGTAGCCTTTGATTAGTACTTCCTGATGCGATGATGCGATGCTCTTCATTAGTAGCAGGGTCGCTGCTATGGCTTTTCACATTAACCGGTCTATCAGTTTCTCAGTCTACTTGGACCCCGGATCCCCAGAAACACCTAGCCCAGATGGCCGATCATATGTGTTTGTATCTCTTGCCTCAGCTTTGTTCCTTGTTTTGTTCGACACTATCATAGTACCGCCAATTGTTCACCGTAGGTTTTGCTGATAGTTTATTTTCAATCCAAAAGCGGTTCTGGTCAACAATACCATATACACCATTGGAGGATCAGCAATCTACCGGTCTCCAATATTGATCGCCCCCACGCGCATCCCAATCAATAATGATCCCGTTGATTTCCTAACAACGGCCAGTGAGTTATCCTCCCTTCCTCCCAAATGTCTTGGTCTGCCAAGGTTATATTGTTTCAGGTATTAAAAAGCAAAATTCCGCAGACTCGTTCCTACGAGCCCTCGACCTCTCGAAACTTGTGAATTTTGAAGCCGAATTCTCAGACACAACCGAGATAGTCTCCGAGCTCCCCTTCGAAATCCCACACGTCAAGCGTGGTGCGGCCTGGGCCGACCGGAACACAATATACTACTGGGGTGGAGAACTAGATATGGAACCCGTATACAAGGATGGGGCGTTCCAGAATAGGACGAGGGAGTGGCCGGACCCTATGAAGTACTACACTTATGACCTCGGTCAGCCGCGGGGGTCCGGGACATGGAAAACTCTCTCGGTCTCGCGGGTTGCGGGGTCAGATTTTTTGACCGGTTCCCCCAGTTATGGTGAATACGCCTACTCCACAGAGGCAAGGAAGGGGTTTTACCTTGGCGGGGTTGTGCGCAAGAGTCAGACAATCAATGCGGACGGATCGAATGCGACCGGCAGTGGTAGTGTTACCGCCAGCGCAAACTCGATGGTAGTGTTCGATCCTGCGACGAATATGTGGAAGAGGGAGGCTGTCCTTCCTGAGCTAACTGACTTTCAGGATGGGATTATGGTGTATGTTGCAGGTTTTGGGGAGAAGGGTATATTGATTAGAATGGGGGGGGCTAATAAGGCTGGGCTTGTGGGTGTTCCCCTGATTCTCCGTCACATACTTTTACTCGTATCTATCTCGGAACTTGTTTATATATGACGGCTCACTAAGGAAGAGAGTGTTTTGCTAAAATATTTCCATGGCACAGGTTAGCTTCGAGACCGTCTACGTCTACGACATTGCTGCTCGAGTTTGGTGCCACCAACAAACCACCTCAAATACCAACATATTCCCAGAATCCCGCAGAGACGGATTCTGCGCCGGGGCCGCCGTAGCCCCGGACAAGACCAGCTTCACAATCTTTGTCTATGGGGGGTTCGACAACAGCGGCTCTATAAAGAAAACCTGGGCCCTAACAATGCCTTACTTCCATTGGCTCCCCGTGGGCTCCACTGGCGAGCCGGAACATGGGCGCGGAAAGACAACCTGTCATGCCGTCGGCGGACAACTTGCTATGGTCCGTGGTCTGGGAGACCAGAAATTTCTCACACTGGGTGATACGAATGGCGGGTCGTACTTCTACGATATGACGAATCTCTCTTGGTCTCTTAAGTATCAGCCTTCAGAGTATCGAGTGCCGAAGACCATCTACGATGTTATTGGTGGGAAGTAAGTTTCTTCTCTCCATCCTCTCCGTTTACTATGCTGTGCATGATGGGAATTAACAGCTACGAAAAGTGAACATGGCGGAGCCACCCGCACTGGGCCAGAAAACGACAGGAGCTTTGCCGGAGGCCTGGGAAGGCTCTTTGCCGCAGCGAACATCACCCGTTCTTCTAGCACTAATGTTGGAAGTTCTAGCACAACCAGTAATGAAAGCCTTCGCTCAACCGGTAACGAAAGCTCTAGCTCAACCGAAAGTCCTAGATCAACCGGAAGTCCTAGCTCAACCAGTGCGATTGTTGGGGGTGTCATTGGTGGTGTCGCCCTTCTCGCTGCCATCGGAGCGGGTATCTTGGCACTTCTGAGACTTCGTCGCCGGAGCGTGGATACGGCAGGGGGAGGGGGGACTATGGACGGACGCCCGAACTCATTCATGGGAATGGGAGAGAACCCGGCAGCGCAGAATCACGGGGGGGATTCGCATTTGGGGTATGATATATATGGCGTGCCCTTATCACAACCAACACCCGAGCTGGACAACAGGAGAGGATAACGAGGGGCACATAAATAGGAATCTTACTAGAGGAAATAAATGTAGTGGAAATTGGAAGGATTTATGAAACAAATCCAGCAACATGAATACAAACTATTTTCGTTCGTAGTAGCAGGAATGCCTACAAAGTTGAAAAAAAATGAGCTACTTAGAGGGCGGATACCCCAAACTCCCATTTCTTCAGTTGGAGAAATGGTATCACCTTCAAATTTGGGTTGGAGCTAGAATTATTTAAAGTGTAATAACAAAGGTTAAGTACCACTACTTTAACACATGCCGCCCCATTTCATCTATCAGTTTCTCATCCGTATTTCTCACTGTGGATTTTGTGAATGCGATCAAACGGAACAGTGCATGGAAAAGCCAAATCATTTATCCCAGGAACAGTGTTACTGTTGTTGAAATTTCTTAACTTCTTTATCACTTCTACAGCACCTCAGGAGGGATTTTTTTTTGCATGTTTATGGAAATATCCCCGACAGGCTTTCCAGAAACAAACATGCTTGAACGGCAATTCCCCTCAAAGTAAATAAGTTGGAATTTCAAGCCCGGAATTCTTGTCTCAATACTTGCGCAATAGAGGTAACCCCCCTCATCAATATCAAAGTCTAGATTAGGAATAGAAGTTCACAAGCAACGCCCTAACTATATATACGAGTCTTGTGGGGGGGGTCGGACTGGGATGTGGTGGGTATGCGCAGTTGCATCAAATGTGATTTCCTCCAACCATGATAAAAGGGCTAACGGAGATGGGCCTCTGCTGGTTGCATACTACGTGACGGCGGGGAAGGGGATATCCTAGGTACAGCAAGGTGGAGCTTTGAATTGCGGCGGGAACTTTAGCGCGGCAGGAAGATGGAGGCAACTGCGGTCATGGACATGCTTGTGATCCTTACAGATATGCTACCATACATACGTTACCAGCATTCGAAGACGGAAAGGAGGGGGGTGCCTCCTGAGGCTTTGGTGACCGCTGCGTATGGCAGATTTCTGCAAGCCCCCGAGTGATCGAGCATGATTTCTATAATTCCGGGGAGGCATTTAACCTATGGCATGTGTATACATTGGTATGGATCCAACGGAACGCGAGAATATACGTCAAACCCCTACATGACTACACTGGCGTGATGCGTCATCTTGACCACCATTGCGTATGCCCAGGGGAGTTAAATGACAGCTCTGTGACCAACGGCCCGGTGGAGCTTCGTGGTATACCGTACGCTTATATTCTCACCCAAATAGTTGTGTCCAACCTGAGAATTAGGATGGGGAAGTGGAAACGGTTTGCTCCGCCGCGTCATTAGGATAAAGGGTTGTTGGAGAAGGATGTCGTTCAGGAAAGGCAAAAAGGAAAATTGTTCGGTATCTTACGTTTGTACCGATACAGATGCAGTGAACCCAAGAGGCTAGTACCCCGGCTTTGAGTACGTCTGGACTAACCGGTCCGGACTGACGGAAAGTGATTTTTCAAAATCAATCCTGCCCAGCCTTGGCCGCCTACAGACCAATGTTTCAGGTGATCACTCGGGTTTCATTATCAAGAGAGATTTTGTTACTCATCGGGACAAATTGCTCGTGATAAAAATGATCCGGTCAATATATATTTACCCGGGGTAGTTAGAGGGTTATGTGAAAAATTGTGTAATGTTTTGAGGAAGGGCAATATAAGGGTTGGGTAGATGTGTGTATCGCAGCGGTTCATAGGAAGAAGACATAGATTTCTCTTAAGCGAAACCTATGGCACCAGGGACTTGCTACTATTATTCTTATATTCCGAGTGACCAAAAGCAGAAAGCCTGGAGACTGCTCACGCAAATCATCGGATTGCTTGGGCATCTGGCGGCTCTTAATTAGGCTGCTGCAAGATTCCACCCGGCACTTGCCTGGGCACCGCCGAACTGACCTGGTCTTGCCAAAAAAATAGCCGGACTAGATGCCCGGGGTTAATGTAACAGAAGTGGTGGGGGGAAATAGCATGATATCATGACAGGGTAATATCTGTTAATTTGTGAGTGATTTATCTACAGTTTAGGAATATTTCGAGTGGTGGGAAATTTCCCAGTATCCACGCTATTCTCGATGCTTGGAAACCATCGGAATTTTTTGACCCCTAACTGTGTGTGTCCCGGGGCCGAGCCCGGGGGAAGACATCGTCAGATATTGCATGGGTATTAGTGGATATTCATATATAACTTCAGGCGTCTTCAGATATCAGTGGCCATCTTTAGATATCTGCAAATACTAGCTTGCATCTAAAGAGGCCTACCATACACTAACAAAATATTGACTAATGAGTTGGCATATGCCGAAAGCCTGCCGGCAATGCCAGGGACTCCCGAAGACTGCAGGCTTCCCAAAAAGTTGGCCGAGCTGTATATATGCCGGGTATCTGCATGACATCGGCACCCCTAGCAAGCGCTGAGTAGCACACCGAAGTGGTGCTCGGCCGTATTTTTCCAGGTTCCAGGGGAACGTTTTCCAGTCCAAGTAGTATTTTTAGGACTTCCTCGTGTCTCCTCCCGGCAGCGCGACAGAGTGGTGTTTGGCCGTCCTCATCTTGTCCGTCAGAGTTAACCTCCTCATGCCCGTGTAGTATTTTCACTGCCTATCAGTATCAGACCGGGGGAGTGGCGTTTTGCCGAATATACCTGGCTTGCCGGGGTTGACGTCGCTCCGTCCGAGCAGCACTCTCACCCACTCTGCCATAGGCCCATTCCGAGCAAAGTGAAATAGTGGTGTTTCGCCGGAAACCCCTTATAATGTTCTGTGAAGATAGGCGCCGTGCTTTCCGATGCACATCGCGACCGCCAAGCACAGTGCTTGCGCGCTGCTGCGCTTAGCATACCGTAAAAACTTGAGTAATTGGACGGTGTGCTATGTCGTTGGGATTTCCTCTCTAAGTATGGTCTAAGAAATATTTGTTTTTTTTTCTATCTAGGAAGGGGGAAAGGGGCTGTGTTCTTGCTGTGTTTTTTACCACCTTTCGGGAGAAGGGAATTCTGGACTAAATAGCACACCGTCGAGTTGTTCAAGTCTTTACAGCACGGCATCTGGAAACACAATCAAAATACGATTAGTATAGTACTCGCAGAAGCACTTAACTCTGCTCCAGCCCGTCCATACGCACTGCTACATTTGACCGCTATCTCCTAGCAGGTAACCAAACCGCCGCCACTCTCTCCAAAGTTGTTTTATCTCTTCGTCATATACTATCAGCGTCTAGTGTATTCTATTGTTGTATTCGGCTACGGCATCCAGCTTTACTGCCACCAGGTGCATGATACCACTTATACGATACATTATCTAGACAGCCAAAACCTACCCCTAAGGTTAGCTAGATCCAAAACTTCTCAACGAGAGTATGATAGCCTTTCGTTGGGGAGGTGCAGTACGGTTTCCTCTGACATTGTTGTTTGCGCTATAGATTAGAACTAATCTGAAGCATCGGTTGCCGCCTACGGCTATAGAGATAGTCGCTGTTCTGGTAGGAGTTGGACTCGGGGGTGTTGTACTAGTACTGTACAGTACGTCTACATCAAATGGCCTGCTGGAGCACGATTCAGGTCATAGACTTGGAACCCGTCCGTAAGACTAAACCTAGGTGGGGACCTCTGTAGGCGGAACATGCGGACATTCACCCAGGCTTAGTAACAGGATGTTAATATACCGAGCATGACCTTGATATAGGTTAATCTCTTGGGAATCGCCCATCCACCGGTTGTGCCAAGCTATACATTCTCTGTTAGCATAATTACCCGAAGGTCGAGATGTAACTGGGCGGACTTACCCCGCAATACTCGACTACCAAAACCACAACTGAAAAATATTTAAAAATCAAATAAATACATGATCACAATATCCCGTACACAGGGAGTTTTTTTTGTCGCGATAAAGATAGTGGTGTTCGGGAGCGAGGGGGGGGTTTGCGATGCTTCGCGCGGTGGAAACTTGCGGCGCAAAATGTTCGGTTAATTATGCTAACTCAAAATAGTTAAGAGTGACTAACATGTCTCTGACATCCTTTGACACCAACCGAAGGTTCAACCTATTTTGAAACCTCAATATTTCCAGTAGAGAATTGAGCCGCAATCCTCATACCGGTATGGGTGGTTGTTAAAGGTTCATAGGGACTGAAGTCGAGCCATATTGTCTTGGCAAGTTATCAGGCTCCGGCTGCATATGTCCCTCACTACCGCGTATGACAAGCCTGAGGGGTGGGAGTGGAGAGGGGCTTTGCATGTCGCTGAAACCTGCGTTGCACAGGATGTATCATACTGCATCGATGCCGGGAAAACCTTTTGGGTATCATATCATACCAGCGTGTCACGGACGTTACCTGCGGAACACCACCAGCCAATACCAATAAATTTAAAACCGACAATCATACTTTCCTAGAAATTAGGCAAAAGAGAGAGAGGAAAATAGAACCTTGTGTCGCTAATGCATGGCAGGCATCTTGCTAAGCTGTGTTGAAACCATGCTGATTCTGTACAGCATCATACCTTGTTTTACAAGTATCGTAGCACGACAAGAAATTGGGAGACCTTCTTCGTTTTTCTTTCGGAAAAAGTCACTGATAAATCCAATCAGAGTCGGTTTTTTTTTAAAGAATATTTGGATTTTTTATGATTTTTTGAAAATGTTTTCTTGCCTTGAAGTCGAAGTATTATTTTTCTCGCTACCAGTATGGGCCAATCGTTGCATTTCGCTGGTGTTCGTAAAGGTTGGATGGTCTTCTATGGCGGGGATAAGGGATTGGCCGGTATCGCATAGGTTTTCTTTCACGATGCCAGGCATACCATATAATCTGGTAGAAACTGGCTTGTGCTAGTGGGTGTCCACGTTAAAATAAGGTTATTATCCTCGGCTTGTACCGAAATAGGAGTGGGGCGCAATGAGTTACTCGAGCACTCGAGTACCGTACTGGTACAAGTAGGCATTGAGAGCTCTATTTTTGGCACATCCACGCTCGTGTAACTTTTACCTCAGCCGCTCCGAATCTCAACGTAAAATTGTATGTTGGTTTTTGCCAGGTTATGCAGGTAAATTATCTCATTTAGAATTGTCCTAGCGAATCACCCTGCGATACGTGCAGTCCACCAGGGTGTGCGACTCCTGACGTACAGTCACTGGAGCAGAGAGCGTTTCCTGAGTGGTCGGGATTGCTGTGGAACCAATCAGGGGGGGTTCGACATAAGCCTCTTTCCGTTTCGGGCTTTCTGTGCTACACAAAGGCACTCGGCAACCGATAGGATACCCCAACCTTTGGAGTCGAACAGTCGGAGATATGTGCGAAAGTTTAGCCCTGTAATAACTTAACCATCAATGAACCATTTTCGGGGCATCCTATTCGAGAACATTTACTCAACTCTCCATACCACCCCCCACCCACCATTGATGTTTCACTACTTTTGCTAGTACTCGTACTTGTACTGTTCCCAGCCGCAAATCCCGACAGGCCTTATTAGCAGAACTAGCAGGCGGGGGGGAGCGTCGCTTCCTTGCTGTGTGTGCTGGCGCAGTGCCGTACTGTGCCGGATAAACCTCTACTCGGGTGCTACACCCACAAGTCTATGATTGCCCTTCTCCTTGATTGCCCCCCTTCCTCCTACCCATTTCCAACCTTCAACTTTGATTGTCGCTTCCATTTCATCTTTACCCCACCTATCCTACTCGCCTTCTTCCTTTCTTTCCCCGTATTCTTGCTTCTAATATCCTTGTAGCAACCTTGGCTATTGAGAGTGGCTGGTTAGCGAGCGGGGTGGTGAGGTACAGTTTTAGGGAGGAAGCAAACAGGTGAGTCAGGAGTGATCACAATACGGGAAACATATTGTCTGATACTGTAGCCTTTGATAGGTACTTACTTCTTTATGAGATGACGCGATACCCTCCATTGGTAGCGGGGTCGCTACTATGGCTTTCCACATTAACCGGCTTATCGGTTTCTCAGTCCGCTTGGACCTTGGATCCCCAGAAACACCTTGCCCTAATGTTCAATCATATGTGTTTGTATACCTCTCTTCGGCTTTGTTCCTTGTTCGCTCTACAATGGTACCGCCAATTATTTACCTTAGGTCTTACTGATAATTTGTTTTCAATCCGACAGCGGTTATGGTCAACAGTACTGTATACACCATTGGAGGAGTAGCAACCTACTGGACCCCAAACTCGACTGCCTTTTCGACAGTCTCCGGCAACAACAATTCCGCTTATATGATAACCACGGCAAGTGAGTTATCCTCCCTTTCCCCCCTGTGTCTGGGTCTACCAGGATCATATTGTTTTACCCATTAACAAGCAGAATGTGTTAGACTCGTTCCTACGAGCCCTCAACCTCTCGAAACCTCTGGATTTTGGACCCGAATTCTCAGACACAACCGAGGTAGTCTCCGAGCTCCCCTTCGAAATCCCACACGTCAAGCGTGGTGCGGCCTGGGCGGACCAGAACACAATATACTACTGGGGTGGAGAGCTAGAGATGGAATCCGTATATATGGATGGGGCGTTCCAGAATAGGACAAGGGAGTTTCCAGACCCCATGAAGTATTATACTTATGACCTCAGTCAGCCAAAGGGGTCAGGGACGTGGAAAACTGTCTCGATCTCGGACACCCCAGGGTCGGATACGCTGACGACTTCCCCGGGTTATGGCGAATACGCTTACTCTGCTGAGGCAAGGAAAGGCTTCTACCTTGGTGGGATTATGGCTAGGTATGGGTTAAAGAATAAGGACGGGTCGAATGCGACCACAGTTGCCACTAATTCCTCCCACCAAGTAAGCTCGATGGTCGTGTTCGATTCTGCGACGAATGTGTGGAAGAACGAAACTATTATTCAGGATCTAAACGACTTGCTGGACGGGGTTATGGTGTATGTTCCAGGTGTTGGGGAGAAGGGTATTTTGGTCCGAATGGGGGGGGCTCGTAAAAATGAGCTTGTGGGCGTTCCCATGATTCTCCGTCACATATTCATGTTTATCTTAGAACTTGTGTAATGGCGGTTCACTAAGGGAGCGGCTTTGCTAACATATTTCCATCATACAGGTCAGCTTCGATACCGTCTACGTCTACGACATCGCTGCTGGAGTATGGTACCGCCAACCAACAACCTCCAAAACAAATACCTTCCCGGGATCCCGCCGCGGAGGATTCTGCGCCGGGGCAGCGGCTGCCCCGGACAAGACTAGCTTCACAATCTACGTCTACGGGGGATTCGACAGCAATGGCCCTGTAAAGAAAACTTGGGCCTTGACAATGCCCTCCTTCCACTGGCTCCCAGTGGGTTCCGCCGGCGAGCCGGAACGCGGCCGCTTGAGTACTACCTGCCATACCATCGGGGGACAACTCATTATGGTCCGTGGTAAAGGGATTCAGGAAAATAGGAGCGATACGAACGGCGGGTCATACTTCTACGATATGACAGATCTTACTTGGTCCCTCAAGTATCAGCCTTCAGAGTATAGAGTGCCAAAGACCATTTACGATGTTATCGGTGGGAAGTAAGTTTCTTCTCCCTCCCCTTCCCCTCCGTTTCTCATGCTGCACATGATTGTAATTAACGATTATGAAAAGTGGACAAGGCGGTGCCACTCTCACGGGCCCCGCGGACGACAGTAACTTTGCCGGAGGCCTCGGCAAGCTCTTCGCCGCAGCAGCGAACCACGCTAACTCTCCTAGCCCTGGTGGGGTAGGTTCTGGTTCAACTGGTAGCGGAAGTCCTAGCTCAGCCAGTAGTGGGAGTTCTAGCTCAACCGGTGGGATTGTTGGGGGTGTCGTGGGCGGTGTCGCGCTTCTTGCGGCTACCGCAGTGGGTATCTGGGCACTCTTGCGCCAACGTCGTAGAAGCGCGAATAGGGCCGCGGGAGGGCAGATTATGGATGGACACCAGGAGAACTCAGCCATGGGAATGGGCGAGAACCCCGGAGCACCGGATCATGGGGGGAATTCGCATTGGGGGTATGGGATATATAGAGCGCCCTTACCACAACAGGCACCAATTCTAGACAACACGAGGTTATGGGGAGGGACGCATAAGTAGGAATCCTACAAGAGGACAATCGATAACGGGGAAATTGGAAGGATTTACGCAAAATTCAAATGCATAAGTACAAATTATTTTCGCTTATTATAGTAGGAATGCCTACAAAAGTCGTGAATGGGTAAAAGAAATGACCCGCCTGGGGCATAGATGTTTCAATATCCCGTGGGCGGAATTGGAGAGAAGGTACTACCTTCAACTTTGTGTCGGAGCCTTTTAAAGTGAAATAATGAAGGTTAACCACAGCTACTAAATCTCGGTCGCTTCACATCTTCTATTAGTTTCTCATCCACATTTCTCACATGATGAATCTTACGAATGCTATCGAACAGGGCTTCACTCCGTTTCAGTCGGTTCGGGCAGACTTTTTGCTATCATATCTGAGCGGTATCCCCTGGCAGGGAGATTAGTCATCACCACCCTATTCTCTGAAGTTTTTTATAACGCCGTCACATACCGTCACATGTGTAATTTTAGGGCTCGGAGTGAGTTTGTGCCTGCCGCACAATTCTGAGCAATCGGGTTGATAGCCAGGTGGCGGATGTCTATGAAATGGAGGACATGATCAAACTGAATGTTTTACGCAGCGATTGTGCTGAGGGTTAAGTCGATTAAGAGAAAAGGGGACGGAAGGAAGGAAAGTATGATAAGAAATTTATATGAAGAAAGGGTTTTCGACACTTGTGCATGCTTGTTGTATATACGTCGTAGTGCTTACTAGTGCTGACATTTCCAATGTAATACAAGTACAGTACAAAGAAACGCTAAATGTCACCTGAGGTATAAGAGGGGGAGCTAATTTGCGTTCCTGAGTCTATAATCGGCTCTGCAATTATGATGCGGATAATCATGATATTATATTCTTGATCCAACTGAACCCTTCTTCAGTAGCCCGTTCCTACACACGATCCCCATATGTCCCCGGAACCTCACCTCTAGCCCTTCTATCGAACAACCGCCCAGTCCCCACACGGTGTCCATCATACTCAGGAAAAACAGCTTGCCCTCAGGAAACTCGATCGATCGGCAATTTCCATGACACGGACCGTTATGGCGGCGGAACAAACGAAAAAAGAGAAAAGCCCACTACCGGCACGAAATCACATTGCGCGACGTACAATTTCTTCCGGGTATCTACTTTACACATAGTTCACGGTACGGTAACTTACGCGATCCCCCTCACCCTAGTGATCATCGCGCCTTGCCGTCAGATTCACGAAGTCACGTGATGGAACACTACCCCGACAAGGTTGCTGGGTCGGTAGACTAACCGAGATAATGGTCAATACCGGTGCATAACGTTTGATCACCAGAATATTAAGACCTCCGTCACGCGCAGCCGGACATGGCAGAGGGAAGGTTGTTCCGATACTAATAACTCCGGTGACTAGTTTTCACCGCGCCGGGCGCTGAGCCGCTCACTGAGCGTATGAATGCCACAGCCAAAACTTGCCCTCGCGACCAACTAAATCCCAAGTTGGGAACTGGCAGGTGTTTTCTTGGCAAGGCACGGTAGGGTTCCCCCCAGGTGCACTGGCAATTGTTTAGGCAATTGGACTAGAGCCGGTCTGTGGCCTCCCTTGCCGCCCTGTGCGACCGTTATGGTCGGAGTTTGGATCTGTTGCACATCATTATCAAATGGCCCGCTGCAACATGGTTCAGGGCGTGATTCCGGTCCCTTACCCCTGACCCATTCGTGAGACAAAAGTGGGGTACACAAAAGGTGGCTTCGGGAGAGGGAATCTCTCTAAAGCCTTTTTCACCAGCGTGAATTCATTATGCCCAACGATTACGAGAGTAGCGTGCTGGGTGGGGACTTTTATCACCGGGTATATAGTACTTGTACTACACTTTATCGGTATTCCAAGCAGGTAACTTAATTTTATCACAATGCTCTCGGTAGCTGCCCAAGAGTCCCGTCACAATTAATCACTCGTAAAAGTTAAGTGTTAGACAGTGAATTGTACGGGTTTTTATTTCTATCGTCTATCATGTCACAGTATAGGCCTTGCCACTTCGCTTAGTTGTGTATAACTGCCATGGGAATGAGTACGTATGCACTCTCACCACCCACGACTGCAGTGGCGTTCTCGGCTTGCGCGTTCAAATTCGCAACAACCTCCTTCCTCCCTGAATTACACACGATCCTTCATATTCCACCAAACTCTTATATCTAGCCATACCCTCAACCTCTATGCGTTTCTTATTCAAATCTAATTATCGTTACTTTCCACAGCATGAAATTCTATTGTAAAAAGCACCATTTCCTAGGGTCAAATCACATGGTGCGAGGTTCTGCTTTGCGGTGTAGCACATTAAGGCTGCCAATTAAGACATGGTATCAGTTTTTGCAATGCAGCATCCTACGGCGCCACCAGGACACTAATGCCCCAGGTAACGCTGTGGAGAGTAGTTAATTTTATAACACCTGGCTCGGGCAACGGACAGGACGCCCTAGCAAGGGAGAAAATCGAAGTGGGCGAATGGGGGCCGGGAGAAGACAAAATATATCTTTCAAGACGAGGGTAAATTGATATTGCGCAGCACCGTGCTGCCTGATCGCTCTTGTAAAGCGAGGTGGGATACAGCATAGGCTAAGCTCGAAGAACTCACTGTGCAGTGTCAGAAGAGGGTTAGGGATCTCAAGCATTTGAGCCATGCACGAATGACAAAGATTTTCGAGGCTAGAGATTACAACAGCGGTTGTATGACCCCCGTTGGGTGGAGTAAACCTTCACGGCTTGTTCAGGAGACCATGTGTGAAGAGTTTGGCTACCAACGAATCCTTCGAGTTTATGCACTGCTCATTGAAGTATAATGGGGGCTAATCTTATAATTAACCAGGCCTCGAGTATTAATTTTTCATGGTGGGGGAGATCTGGACTTGTAAATAGCCCTCTACGCGGACATTAAAGTTGATGATATCCGGAGGACACGAGCAAATAAGTATGTCCTTCATTAAACAATATCCACAGTGGAAGCCCATAATCATCACTCCATAGCAAACACCTATTTTTCACGTCGCATTTTGAAAAATCAGAAATACCCGCACTTAATATCTGCTTTCTCTACACCGGGGCAATCCCAACGTCTATATTTGAGAGTGGAGGAGGGAGGGGAGAAGGAATTGTAGACACAAATGCATAACGGGGTTTACAACAAGAGAACTGCGAAAGGAGATATGGTGGAAATTTCAAACCACGCCGGCTTCTCGCGATAGAATGGAATTGCCCTCCGCTAACTCGAAACTCTAGATCGTGAACCGAAGCAGAGAAAGCCTATCTCGACCAAACAGTAAATGCTCATGGTGGTTTGGACTGGTATATGACAGGTAACTTATGTGTATTCCTATCGTGCATGATTCTATGTGGCCCAAAGGGGCTGGGTTTCTGTGGCATACTTGCTACGGGAATAAAAAACGGTAAGTATAGCAAGGGGGCCAAATGAACCGCGAGAGGAGGTTACCGGGGATGGGAAGAGAGAAGTGTTGGGGGCGCCGGGTGTGTTTGTAGAGATGTTGCTATGCCTGCGCGTGTGGCAGATAAGATATCCATATTCGAAGCTATCACTCCCGCAAGGCTACCCTTACGTGGTAGCGCACAAGCGGGATAGAGTGGTATCTAGCCGTCCTCACCCAGTTTGTGGGGGTTGACGCGGTTCAGTCCGGGTAGTATTTTCACCGCTTCATTGCGCCCATTATTGGTAACCGACGAAAGTGGAGCTTGACTCTCCCCACATTGTATGATATGTCGATGCTGGCCCGTCACAAGAGGTATTTCCACCACTTCCTCATGCGCATTTGGTCTATTGGGGTTGACGCCATTCTGTCTGAGTATGATTTTCACCACTCCCATACCCCCAGCCCAGCCAGCCCACACAAGAGCTGCATTTCCCACGCAATTCTTCTAGTGTCTATCACAACCTTTCACCTCTGCCAAACCAGGTACAATCTCAACAATTCCGAAGATCGATGCACAGTGTGGGCCATTGAATAGGGGTGTTTGCAAAGATCAACATAGGCGGAGGAGGGTCCATGCGTTTTCAAGAGGATTATGGAGGATATGCAGTTACTATAGTCATCAGATAGCGTTACCGCAGCCAATTTCACGCAATCTAATTACGCATCAATAAACAAGTTTAAACTCCAAGAATATGAGTGAGAGATTTTATATGGATATTACAAATTACTCTTATTGATTCCGAGCTCCAGATCAACAAAGTTATCCAACCTTTATGATAATTATGCTAAAATGGCCCAAACAGCCGAACATCTAATAGGTGTAAAAGATGAGTTGAGCGTGGTAGAGGGCAGCGTGGGAATGATGTTATTGAGTAGGCAATAGTGGGAAATTAAATGTATCAGATAACAGGAGTACCATTTCTATATATGATAAGGAACTAGTTACCCCGTTTGCTCACGCTCCGCGCCCTCTATTTTGCTGCCACATAGTTTTACAACACCACGTTCGACTATCGTGAGCCCTCCCCTCTGCTCGGCCCCCTTTGGGGGCCCCCTCCTGCCCTCTGCCCCCTTGATGGCCTTTGCCTAGGGGCACGGTATCCTTTCTATCCTCTCCCGCCTTTGCTTTGCTTGTCTCCTGTTCGCTTGATGGGGGAGTTATCTGGGTTCGCCTAGTAGTCCCGTCTCGCTTTGGGACCCTTGCTTAGTTTTGGCACGGTCGGCTTCCTCTCTTCGTTTCCGGTCGGCACTGGTGGTGGTGGACGCCCGTCTCCCCACTTTGCACGATCCCCGAGTGGGAACGCCTCAGCTAGTAACTTCGGGGTCTGTCTCTTGGTGAGGCCTGGCCATACCCTCCTAGTCGTCCAGTCCAAGCTGCGGTCGCCTTCCTCCCCTCACCCTTCCCTTACCCTACCCCGCCGGTAGGATCCCATCCACTAAGTGACGCTATCTCTCGGAGAACAAGGGACTACATGAGAGACGCGGTAAGACGGCATCGGTTTGGTTATTACGGTCTGGTTTTTATGGGGCCTCTGGCCCCTCCTCCACTACTACGTTGGGGCGTCGGCTTGCATCCTACTGCCCTCCCTCTTTGGCTAGCACCCTACTGCTCCCGGCTGGCACCCTACTGCTTCCATCGTAAGCTGGCACCTTACTGCTGCCTCACCTACACGGGATGGTGTTGACTTTGTCGCTCTGTCCCAGTCATCTCTCTGGGGGTCCCAGCCCTGGCCCCTTCCTCCGGTCAGTATTGCACTGTTTCGGGCCGGTCGGATCTCTCCTCCTACGAACCTTTCCCCAATGGACTGGGGTCGCGCCACGAATCGGTACACCTGCCTTGTTTACGGGGCCGATTAGGGTTAGCCTTCAGGTGGCCGGGTTTACTTTGGGTCTGCCTGGTGGGTTGGATTTGGACTTTCTTTTGTGCCTTCGGGCTGAGATTTCCGGGGGGATTTTTCCTTGGGCTTCCTGCTTTTCCTGTTTTGGGTTTCTTTTGGGGCTTAGTTTGTCTGGGCTGTAGGAGGGGCTTGATTCGGGGCAAGATGTGCGGTTGGCTCCATACCAGAGGGGCTTGGGGTTCTTGGTTTTTGCCTCAGACGGAGGAGGGACGCGCGTGTTTACAGGTTTTGTTTTTGCCATAGCTAGCGCTGCATGCAGGTTCTTGTACCTTAAACAATGAATATATGATATAAAAAAAAAAAAAAAAAAAAAAAAAGTTACCCTGTTTGCTCTAATAAAATGTTGTAGCACTTATTCATAAATAAAGAATATAGAATAGGTGAATATTTAACAATATTTATTATCAACTCGGAGGTATAATACGGTATTACACATTATATCTTAATAATCGAGTTGAATTGTCCGGCGTGATGTCCACCTCTTATCTGAAACAACAAAAAATTATTTGTTACCGGACTTTACCCAAATAGTTTATCCTCAATAATGTGTCTACCCTTTGTAAATAAATAGTGGATTGGGACAACCCATTGCCAATTGGGCAAGCACAGGGAATAGTGCCAGGCGAATCGGGGTCATGTCTCGGACAAACGCGGAAAAACACGTACAGTCGTGTCCGGAAAGTCCTCATACCCTCGCATGGCAACGGCGATACCACCACCCCCAACCATAAGAAATTCAAAAAAAATGTAAAAAACTCAATTGAAAGAATCATGATAGTATAGCTAATAGATAATAAAAAAACATTTTTACCATTTTGTATGACCTCCATCTGCATCCAGTACAGCTTGCATTCTCTCTGGCATCCTATCCACCCATCCATCCAACTTCTCTTGGGGAATTAAATCCCACCTCTCCTTTGGTGCTTCAAACAGTTCAGCAGCACTGTGAAGCCTTCTTTCCAGTCTGGAGAATCGCTTGGTAAGGGCTCTTTTGAGTAGTGCCCAAGTATTCTCAATTGGATTGAGATCTGGTGAGTTGGGTGGCCAAGGCAGTTTTTTGTAACCACAGTCTGCCTCCAATTTTCGATTTTCCTCACCACCATGCCAGGAGGCATTGTCTGCAGCTAGGTAGATGTTGTCAGAAGGTCTATCCAGACCTTCTATGAAAGGGATGAGGTATGGCTGGTGGATTTCAGTTGCATATTGGTGGGAATTGAGGCCAAGTCTGTCTCTTTTGCTGGTCCTTTCCTCCTCCCCCCTCTTCCTCACAAGAATTAACTCAGTCCTGCCACCCTTCATGATTGCAGCATAGACCCCAATACTAGTCCTCCCAGACTTAAAGCTAGGCTTCAAGTTTTTTTCTTCCAACTCTTCACCAGGTCTAACTCTGACCTTTCTACCAGTTGGATTTAGATCATAAACAATAGTTGCTTCATCCACAAAAACAACCCAATTCCATGCCCCTTTCCAGTTCCTCCTCTTCCTAGCAAACTCCTTTCTCTTCTCCTTTTGTCCTTTTCTCCAAAAAGGTTTCTTTCTGGGTATCAGAAGTTTAAAACCAGCCTCTGAGATGATCTTATCCACAGTGGTCTTTCCAAGACCAATATTCGCTTTTTTGGTAATGTCGCGTAACGCTAAATGAGGCTCGGCATCGATAATAGACTCCACTATCTTCCTATTTGTGTCGGTAATCTTGGTTGGTCTGCCACTTCTTTTTGCATCATGGGTGTTTCCACCCCTGGATTTGGCTCTTTTGACCACAGACTGAACAGTTTGCTTGGAGATGCCCAAAGTCTTAGAAATTTTATAATACCCCATATCAGTATGTTTATACAGGGTATAGATTTCTTTATTGAGGTCTTCTCTAGCTCTGAGGGTATGTGGTGGGGTCATGGTGAGGGGGGTTGTTGAGGTGAGGGGGTGGTGATGCGTTGCTATGCAAGGGTATGAAGACTTTCCGGACACGACTGTACCCAGTTGCTGGGCCATTGCGGGGTCACAGCTGATGGACTCTGGGTCCGTGAACCCCCCAATTCATATATCACCTCCGACTTTGCCCATTCACGCTGTCACCATCCTTCCTACACCTCGCATTCACTACTTTCCTACACCTCGCATTCTCTATTTCCCGCCCACCACCCCAGGAGGATCTCCATGCGCCCTCATTGCCACACATGGATACATTAGCCGTAACGATCTCCCATGGTATGGGCAGCGATCACCTCCCCAAAGCCTCCGGCAGTGGAACAAACGGCCCTACAACCAATTTGAGGAGATAGTCATGTGTGTTTTCCTTTGGGTTACTTCAATTCATTTCTTTCCCATGTTCGTTTCCTTGACTCTTTAGATATCCGAAATATACGGGTTTAGGCTTGGAAAAATTGGTCATTAGCGGGAGCAAACAACCTCTACTTACTTAATTCAGTTTCCGTTACAATTATTATTTTATGCTTTCAGAGTTCAGTTTTTCATGTATTTTTCCTTTTCCCTTACATATGACCTTCATCCCAATTTCTACACTAATTATAGAACTCTTTTCAGTATTATAAATATTTTCAGGTACAATATGATGGGTAGTTGTCGTGTAGTAGGACTAGGAGTTATTAGCTTAGGTTATTTCAAAGATTCTTGGTATGATATGTGTTTGGAGGTTATATATAGTTACAGGATTATTACCTCATGATTATCATTTTCTCCAAGCGATTATCAAATTTTGATATAAGAGTTGGATGACAGCCAAGAAAGCATGCCAGTGTAATCTAATTCTTTCCTATTACTTGCCAGTATTTTTTTATTCTATGACTTCTGATGAACCCAGGATTTATTTGTTCAATATACTCAATTTTTGAAGGCTATCCGTAATTATCAACTCGTCTAATCTAGACCACAATGGCCTTCTGTTCACCATTGGTTAAGTTCGGTTGAACTTCATGACTTAGAGTACGTTTTGTAGAACCCACTTTCGATCCTGCAAAGTCTCATACTTCAATCCATACTTCTCTACCACAGCCTAAATATTACCAATCTTTCCGCTTGCGGGGCCTTCCAAGGCTCCGGCGAATAACCTTCCTCTTGAATTATCAACCTTGCCGTATGCACCCCACATTCAACTGGTTGTAACGATACGCCTAACCACAGTACGGTAGCCCCCCCCCCACTTTATTTGGGCGGTTACCCGGCGATGGGTGCTTTCACAGTGAAATACATCACGGCCAATCTTCGCTAAATTTTGGCGAAGGAAAAGAGTCTGTCGAACTCTTAAAACAGTTGCCAGAGCCAATGCTGTTCTCCGAATGGTCAAGAAAGCATTGAGCCAACCAGAGGGTGTTCGACAGACCTGCTCTAGATAATCGGTATCATACATGCCTACATCAAAATAAGGTTTCCACCCTAGCCCTGTCTCGAAATTGCGGTGGGGTGCCGCATGCCGGATCTATAGCCAAGAATAATGTCCATACGTCTCTGATTTTGACACAGTTGCGCTCGGGTAAGTTTCACCTCGGGTGGTTCTCATTTCAAGGTAAAAGTGTCTGCTGGTCTTCTCCAGGTTTACCGGTATGAGAAGGCGGGTACTTGTATCTCCCTTAGGATGTCCCTCAAAAGAACGAATCGCGCGGTGTCACGTGTTCTGTGCTTCTAGAGTAGCCTGAGCACGAAAGTTTGTCGTGTTCTTGGCGTAGCGGCTGGAGCGAAGACTCTTCAGAGCATGTTCGGCAGACTTAAATTTACCCACGACTACCGGTATCGTGCCACTCTCCATGCTCATCATATTAATCCCTAGACATGTCTTCTAGCTCTCGTTCCATTCTACTTTCTCCCTGTCTCTCCATAACCTGCCGACATACTGGAACATTCTCGGATGGCGGAGACGGAAATTGTAACCGATAGGATACCCTAACCCTGGAGCCAAACAGATAAAGATATATGCAGGCGTTTAACCCTGTAATAGTAACCAATGAACCCTCTTCGCGGCGGTCAATACGGATGGTGGATTTAGCGAGATTTTACAATTCTCGGCACCACCTGCCCTGGACACGTAGGCTGCTTTTGCACGTACGGTATGTTCCCATGGCAGCAGTTATTTATGGAAGCTGGTAAGGGAAGAGAAGCGAAGGCTTAGCCTCGCTGCCCTGCCATCTGTAGCGCACTATGCTGGCACAGTGCAGTACCCGAATAACCTCTACTGTACCCACAGATCTGTGGAATCGCCCCTTCTCCTTGATTGTCCCTCCCTCCTGCCGCTTTCGACCCTCCAACTTTGATTGTCGCCTCCGTTTTGTCCTCACCCTTACCTATCCTACTTGTCTTCTTTCTTTCTGTCTACCTGATTCTCGCTTCCTTTGAATATCCTGGTTGCAACCTTGGTTTTTGAGGGTGGCTAGTTAGCGAGCCGGAGGTGAGCTCTAGTTGTAGGGAGGAAGCAGGACGAAGAAATCAGGTGAGTCGGGAGTGATTGCACAGCAGCGGGAATCAAAATGTCTGATACTGCAGCCTTTGATCAGTGCTTCTGTATACGATGACACGATACCCCCCATTAGTAGCGGGGTCGCTTCTATGGCTCTCCATCTTAACCGGCCTATCAGTTTCGCAGTCTACTTGGGCGCTGGATCCCCAGAAACACCTCGCCCTAATGTTTAATCATATGTGTTTGTATTCCTTCTTCCACCTTTGTTCGTTTTTTGTCCTCCACCCTGGTGCCGCCGATCATTCATCGTGAGTCCTGACTATGTATTTGAAATCCCATAGCGGTTATGGTCAACAGTACCATATTCACCATCGGAGGAACAGCAATCTACTGGACTCCAAACTCGACTGCCTTTTCGACTGTCTCCGTCAACAACAATTCCGCTTATACCATAACCACGGCTAGTGAGTTATCCTCCCTTTCTCCCCAATGTCTGGGTCTGCCGGCATCATCTTTTTTCGCGCATTCACAAGAAGGCTTCCGCAGATTCGTTCCTACGAGCCCTCGACCTCTCGAAACCTGTGGATTTTGAAGCTGAATTCTCGGACACAGCAGAGATAGTCTCCGAGCTCCCCTTCGAAATCCCACACGTCAAGCGTGGTGCGGCCTGGGTGGACCAGAACACAATATACTACTGGGGTGGAGAACTAGATATTGAATCAGTATACATGGATGGGGCGTTCCAGAATAGGACAAGGGCGTGGCCGGACCCCATGAAGTACTACACTTATGACGTCAGCCAGCCGAGGGGGTCCAGGATGTGGAAAACCATCTCGATCTCGGAGGCTGAGGGGTCGGATAGATTGACCAGTTCCCCGAGTTATGGTGAATACGATTTCTCTACAGAAGCAAGGAAGGGGTTCTATCTTGGGGGCGTTATGGCCAGGTTGGAGCTCAAGAATAAGGATGGGTCGAATGCGACCGGGGGTGGTATATCTGGGTACTATCTAAGCTCGATGGTCATATTCGATCGTGCCGCAGACTTGTGGAAACAGGAGACTGTCAGTGGGGAGCTAAGTGACTTGCAGGGTGGGGTTATGGTGTATGTGGCAGGTGTTGGGGAGAAGGGTATATTGGTTAGAATGGGGGGGGCTAAAAAGAAGGTGTTTGTGGGTGTTCCCCTGATTCCTCCTCATATATTCATATTCATCTTGCAACTTGTATATATATATCACGATTCACCGGGCAAGGGAGCGGTTTAGCTAATATATTTCCATCGCCCAGGTCAGCTTCGACACCGTCTTTGTATACGACATCGCCACCAGAGTTTGGTACCGCCAACCAACTACCTCCAAAACGAAAATCTTCCCGGAACCCCGGTATGGAGGATTCTGTGCCGCAGCCGTGGCGGCCCCGGACAAGACCAGCTTTACAATATACATCTACGGGGGAAGCGACGAGGACAACCATAAAAAGGGGACTTGGGCCTTGACAATGCCCTTCTTCCAATGGCTCCCAGTTGGCACCACAGGCGAGCCGGAGAGCGGGCGCTCAGGTACAACCTGCCATGCCGTCGGTGGACAACTTGTTATGGTCCGTGGTAGAGAAGATCCTGGAAATAGGGCTGATACAAATGGTGGGTCGTACTTCTACGATATGTCGAATCTTACTTGGTCCCTTAAGTATCAGCCTTCCGAGTACCGAGTGCCGGAGACCATCTACGATGTTATCGGTGGGAAGTAAGCTTCTTCTCCCCTCCCTCCCGCTCCGTTTTCTATGTTGTGCATGATGGGAATTAACGATTGCGAAAAGTGGACATGGCGGTGCCACCCTCACTGGACCAGCCGACGACAAGGATTTCGCCGGAGGCCTGGGCAAGCTCTTCGCTGCAGCAGCTAACCGCACCAATTCCTCCAATCCCGGTGCAGGGGGTTCTGGCTCAACTGGTGGTGGAAGCCCTAGTTCAACGGGTGCGATTGTTGGGGGTGTTATTGGTGCTGTTGCTCTTCTCGCGGCTATCGGTGCAGGTATCTGGACGCTCTTGCGCCTTCGCCGGAAAGCTCCGGCTATGGGAACGGGCGAGGACCCATCCACACTGAGTCGCTAGGTATATTCGCCTTGGAGGTATGAGATAGATAGCATCCCCGTACTACAACCGGTACACGAGCTAGACAACGCGGGGGTATAATGAGGGACGCATAAACAGGAGTCTATCGACAGGAAAATGAATGACGGGAAAATCAGAGGAAGGATTTACACAAAATTCAACCGCATGAGTAACTATTTTTATTTATAGTACAGTAGGACACTTTACGAGGGCTTTCAAATGTTTAGCTTATATTTAATTCTCAAAAAACTCAGAAGCCAGCTGTTATATGAGCCGCAGCCATGATGGGACCACTATGTTGCATTAAGCGGTCGATAGCGTATGTAGGCGGCGGGTATTTCGTAGCAAAAAGGAGCAAAGCACTTGTGCGGAGTAGAGAGTGGATGTGTTCGACGGGCAGCTCAGAGGTTCGGAAAGCACACGCTGTTCTCTAGTGGAGCTCACCTTCCTTATATCTATGAATGATGTGCATGCCAACTAGCGATGTACCGGTAGAACCTATGGAAATGCCCGCTAATCAGCGGCAGTAGCGTCCCAACACTAACTTGGGATTATATGTCTAACTTATCAACGGAATCATAATACGAGTATTATTCCACGAAGATTTTTGTTCGTTGTTTTATATTGTCGTCACCGCTCGTCACTCATCTAAGCTCACTGTTGTGACTCTAGGTTTATATCATGTAGATCTACTCTTTCCCGGGTTTATGGTTCTATCATCTGTTGTATATACAATATATGCAGGTCTTGCCGCTGCGTAGAAGTAATGCTCACGTATTCACCCCGACGCATAATGCTAGTGGCTTTCATGGCTCGTGCGCGGATTCGGGGCTACAATCTGCTTTCTTAAATAGGATAGGATGCGATTCCTTCCCCTTCTTCGTGACCTACTGCCCATCAATAGGTTAACCATCTTCTTAACAGTGTTCGCCACAAGCCTGAAAGCTCGAAAGCCCGGCTCGAGTTTTTGGCTCGAGCCCCCCGAGCCGACTTATTCCTCGAGCTGAGCTAGCTCGAGCCCGTCTAAACTGGAGTATGAGCTAGGGTCGAGGCAGGTTTGGGCTTGTATTTTCAACGATTTCATTTTGCTTAATTATTTTTCACAGATATTGCAGGGGTGAATGGGAGGCAATGGGAGGAGTCTGGAGGAGACGGGAAGTAACGGGAAGAAATGGGAGGAGAGAGGAGCATGGTTTTACTAAATTCCATCTTTACTCTTATTCTTATAATGCTAACTATGGTTACTTAACTTGAAAGTGCCGGTGATATTATTACAAAAAAGCTGCGAGAGGTTGAGGATTGGGAAATCAAGTTAGATGCCGAGGAGGAATTTCAAGTTTAGGAGGTTTATCAAATGTTCCGTTAAAGTACTAAGTTACTCATGTTTGATTTTCCTTTATACTATTTATCCTGACAGTAGTACTAGGTCTTCATGAGTTACTTTTTTTTTTTTTTTTTTCAGTTCAATTTGCTGCTTTGAATACTATACTCACTCCTCATATCAACTGCAGAGCGCAATATCTAACGTCGTTAAATGAGAGTGATATTATGTGCCCACTAACAAAACCCAGCTCGTCGGAGGAGCTTCCTTTTGACCCGAGAGATAGCTGGTGAAGAGGATGGTCAAGTCCTCTGGTTATCCCGTGTATAGTACGTGATCGAGCCCCGGAGATAGCAGGCCCCGGTCGGCACGGCTTTTTATAAAGAGAGGAGGGGAGAGTTGTTGTCCAATTAAAATGTGCCCTCGCTTTGCACTATTACCCGGTCTACAATACTAGACGAAGACTAGTGCGCTGTCATAGAAGGTCACTCGATTAGTCCCAGACTCTGGTGTTGAGCGTGGACGATTGCGAGGCGGGGCGTGGAAGTGGTTGTGACTTTTTGTATGATAATATTATTATTATGTTTGTTTCCTGTCCTTTCCTTTCATCCCTTTCCCACCTCGCTCTTCATACAACTCTCATCAGGGTTTACCCTATTCCCTATGTGTCGCACACGCTGCACCCGCGTCACCCAGTGAAACCTCCATCACGATCATTGCCATTCCGCACAGCATTCCCGACAACTGGGAATGATACTATTCATTGTGAAAAAAACAGGAATTCTAGTACGTGATACAGATGTAGATATATAGATACCCCTATTGGGAAATAATATAGTGTATGATGAGAAAATGCCGCACGTATTAATAAGACGAAATGTGTTAGATTTTGTAGCTAAACGGGTTCATTCCCAACCCTCTACCAACTGTATCACGCGCGGGGGTGACCCGTCCTGGGCATTGCCATGTCGCACTCTGCACATTGAACCAGAAGAAGGACCAGTGAACGAGTGGCATAGAGGGGGGAATCCAGACGTAAGAGGCCAGAGATGGCTAAGGATGCTCCGCGCTGTTCAGGTAGAATCACCAAAGTGCGGGATGGTATGATAGGGGAGGTCATTGTAAACCCGAACAGCACCCGTGCCAACATCTCCACTGCGCTACCTAAAAACCACTCGCTCCTGCCCCGTGATGCTCTTAAGCTCCTGTGTAGGCATGACATTTACCCGGCCTGCTAGAATACCGAATTGAGGTGGTTGTCAGGAGGGAGTCGTGGGGTGGGATACCCAAATTAGCGTACTCGACAGAAATATCTAAAGAGCTGATCAGTCTTCTAATATCCATCCTGAAGCTCTGGAGCGCCTTGAGGATGGCTGAGGCATGATCTGGCAGTTTCATCCCCCATTTCTTGTCCCGACCTCCTAGGGATGCGGAACTGCTAAGCTTACCAGCGGCCGGGTAAGTATCATACTCGGTGGTAGGTTTCACCAGATTAGCTGAGGTTGCTAACACACGGGAGAGTGCACTGGGCGTGCTTCTACGAGCAATTAAGAGGGGATTATAGAGGTCAGCCGGAAGATACTCCGAAAGACTCGGAATGTGTTTTCTGATTGTATCAGGAAATTGACTTGAAGGCTGTATCTTGAGTCCCATCTAGAGTATAGAGGTTTCTTTGGCCAAAGAATTGTCTATGTATGATATCCTTTCTGTTATTGCCGGAGCTCCTCTCATTGCGACTGGAATTTTAGAATTTGGATTGGGCCTAGGGCATCTCTTCAGATGCGAAATGCATTGAACCCGCTTGCCGCACATTGCCCCACAGCGCCACAAATTGCTTGTAACCGGTAGAGTGGCGCACAATTCAGACTACATGTCTACTTAGGCATGAAGAAAAAACAATTTAAATGAGTGGAGAAAATATCGTTTTATTTGTTGATCAAGCTATCTGGTACATTCACTATCTAGATAGATTGATACAATCGAAAGAAAAATTGACCCTCTACATATCGTCCTCATCCCCCCATAGATCCACCTCAGGATTGACGTAGAGGTTTCGCGGTAGCTCCCACAACGAACGGAATTAGGAAGCCTCGTGGGATGCGCCATCCTAGAGGTTCTGCTCAAGAGTACTGGTTCTTTGTTTTTTGTATGCCGATGCAAGGCTGTCGGCGGAATAGGTAGGTGCTGGGTCTGTGGCGGGACGTTTCTTGGGTTCTTCTCCCGGGCCTTGGATTTCCCCACTCTCGCAGACCATTTCAATGGTGATAGACATCGGGCCGGGGCCAGCGCTCCCTCTGGTTCCCTCTCCCGGGGGGCATGATCTCCCATCATTCACATTAACCGCTCCACCAGTGGGTTCAAGGCCTGCGCGCTTCCAGGGCCTTTTTCCCTGGTCTTCACTTGCTCCACTGGCTGCGCTATTTCCACCTCCACTGCCTTCTCCACCCTTTTTGTCTCCATTTATGTATTCAAACCAAGCATCCTCAGCAACCTTCTGACCCCAACACTTCTCCAACGCATCCCAAACCTCAGTACAATTTCCTGCACCTTTAGTAGTCTTGGCTGGCGCCTCCAATCCCCCAGCTGCCTTGACGGGATTCGCCTGCTTCACAGTTGCTCCAGCCGTGGCCTCGTTCTGAGAAGCAGCGTACGCCACCACTTCTGGCGACGAGGCGGGGGACATCGGGGTCGACATGGAAAATGCGAGATTGTGCTTATTAGAACTCATATTTGGAGGGAGGTCCTTCACAATGCGATCGGCAAAAGTGATGTCGTCTGGAGTGATGTTGAGGAAATGCGCCAAGTATCCGGAATTGGCGAGGGAGTTGAGAGTTACTGCGGCTTTTTGGAGGGAGGTGCGAGGGAGATGAAACTTGGCTGTGCGGGTGTTGGAGGGGGTAGCGGTTTTGTTGGTCATATTTATAGCTAGGAAATTGACGTTGGTAAAAAAAAATGAATTAAAGAAAGAAAGTGTGATTAGTCGCTCGATGGTAGTAGAAAAAGGAGGTTGGAAAATTCTCTGAGCCTTGGTGGGGTTTTCTACTCTACGTCGTGCTATAGGGTGAGGAGGGAAAAGGCCAGCTATGATAAGGAACGCCCTTGAAAGTTCTAAGGGTATGGGGCAACCGAGTGATGGTCTATGAAAAAATATAGTGTCGTTTCAAACCGTGCAAAGGTTTGGGCTTTTCTTCCTGTGACCTGGCACAAGTCACGAAAGGTATCCATGCGTAAACCCTAAGTGATGGTTGATTGGTATTGTAAGGCTCAAAATCTGGTTTGTGGATTTTTGAAGTCCTGTGAGTTGTTTTGCTTTGAGTTAGAAAGGGATGTTGTTTCTTTGGGGTTTTCGATTCGTTGAGGGCTGAAGTGATGGGGCATGTGTGGGGAAAGGGAAAAGTTTTCCTTTTGTATCATATGTAGGGAGAGTTTCTCCGCCTGTCTTACGAAGGAAGCAGCCAGCAACCACGAACCAACAAACCACGAGCGAACTTGAATTCCACGAAACGTGAACGGAAGAAATCTTAGTGTGTAAGTGAAGTACACCTAGCGATAAGACTGTTCCTTGAGAGTGCAAGGACCGACCGATACGAATTCCGTAAATTGTTTTTCTTTCTTTTTTTTTCTTCGATTGTTTTCCTTTCAAATCTACCGATTACGCCTTTTTTTTTTCACTTTTGCCTTCCGAACCGAATCATCTTTTTCTCAGTATGAGATTTATGCCCTGTTGATTGGGTATGGTGCGAGTATCTACACACATCCGACACTGAATTTTTACTCTAAGGCTCACGATATTCCTCTTATACTATTGAGAGGCTAGTGCACTATGAGTTTCAGAGCGCGCTTGTCACCAAAAGGTATTTCGAGAATTGAGTTGTTGTGCTAGGTAACACTCAATAAAACAGAATAATGGAGTCTACGGTACACTGGCCCACCCGTTCACAAAATAGCCGGAAAGGCTCCCTTCCCTTCCCCGCAAAATGTAACATGCAAAGGCCAGCAATTCAATGATGTATTGCGTAGGAAATTTGAGAGGCAATCCTCGGTGCTTAGATGGAGGAAAGGGGGAAAGAAAGAAAAAGTGTGAAAAGACGAAACACAAATATCCCGGTCTCCCAATGTTCCAGCTCAAATAATACGCTCTCATAACGCCCAAAGTAGGAATAAAACGACAAAAGTAAAGCCATCTCCCATGCCACGTAGTGGAATCACCAAGTCCGATCCTGGCTCGCCCCTGCCGCCCCTTTTAAAAACCCATTAATAAAGGTAGCCATCTCGTCCACCTTCCAGTCATGATGTATCTCTTCCGCGAGTGCCATCAACCGTTCGTCTCCCAGCGCCTCAGTAGCGCTAGATACCAACCCCGCCAATCGTGATAAGCTTGCAGCAAAGTTAACAGTTTCCGTCCTAACACGACTGGAATCTGAGGATGCAGAGAGAGGCGTAGGAGGCGGTGGAGCAGCCCGCAGGTTTGTGCTCGATAACAGTGGGGGAGGTGGTGATGGTTGCAACGGCGGCGATGATAATGGCGATGATGATGACGAATGCTGCCGCTGTGCAGCTTGTTTTGAGCTAGTGCCAGGGGAAGTGCGACTGGGCGGATGCTCAGTCTTTCTACGCGACTGAGGAGGCTGAGGATACTTTAGCTACTAGTTCAGCTGAGAGAAAATAAGAGGGCAGAACTCACATCTCTACAGTTTCCAATTTTTCGCTTCCGCTTCGCCCTATCTCGGGCTCTTACGGCCCGGCCCTGGCGACATGAGATACATGTCTTTAGCAACTCGTTTGTCCCTGGCCTAGCGTAGTCCGCTACTGGCTTCTTACCCCGGCAATGCGCGCAGGACTTTATACCAGAGGGATCTGAGTGAGGTTGCGTGCTACTTGATGGTGTGACGACGATTGTGGCCATGTTGGTGGTGGTAGTGGTTGCGGTGGTAGTGGTTGTGGTGGTAGTGGTTGTGGAGGTAGTGGTTGTGGTGAGGGTGGTTGTGGTGAGGGTGGTTGTGGTCGGTAGGATCGATGGTGTTGTCCATGATGGGGCCGTTGGTAGCAGGTGGCAGGTGGTTAGATGATGGTGGGCTCGGCGATTACTGATTCTGGAAGGATTAGGTTACGCAAGATGAGCGATGCACCATGGCGAAACGTACAGGCGAACATAGGTCTGTTCTCTTTGTCGGTAAATTGTTGGTTTTTGGTATTTCGCACAAGTTTTTACTCTCTTCTCCCTTGGGAAGCCCCGCACAAATATAGATGTCTGAATAGGCTGCTTGGAATTGTTTAATTTTAGTTGGATAAACTTTACCTTTGTCCTAAAACGGGGAGAGAACGGTGGTGACTTTCGATACACCATCTGCAAAATCTGCAGGCATTGGTATAGAATTGAGCCAGCAATACTGGTAACTAGAGAAGTGGTACTAGAAGGGGAATGCTAGTGGTGTTAATAGCAGACGCGGTCCTAGTTTCCGGTGCCTCAGAAGTGTGATCTCTCGAGCGATTTACCATAGCCTATGCTAATACTGGCGTGCAATAGTCGATGTGTCCACTTCTATCTACTTATCAATTATGCACCCTACCGGTATGATGCGGTACCATACTGCTATCAGCAAGCATGATGCCAGCATCATCCAATAACATATCTAATCATATCTCTTTCTTCCTTCGGCCCTATAGCCTTAACCTACTGGGAACAACAATACATCCCCAGTACGCCCAGACAGAACCAATGGAAGAAAGGAGGAATACAAAATAGGCGAGACTAGATGTCCTCTCGTGGACCCTTCAGGGCGATGATATCTCGATACTACAGTCTTTGGATGTGACGGCGGGTCCTACAGGGGAGGCATTGACTTTCAGGGGCAGTGGAAAGGCTATTACACATACTCCCATACGCACCCTTATAATATTATTATACCCACGATACCTTCGTGACTCCGCCTCACCAGTCACTCCTTGCTCACCAAGCATCCTTCATAATTATCATACCAAGAACACTTTCTCCACCATTAACGAGGCCAAACGATTCTGATATCCTTCTTCCTCCTTTCTTTTCTAGGTTGAATTTATTAGCCAATTTACCTCTCCATCAAATATCTGGCCTTTCCCATCAGATCCATTAACTGTGCTTGACCCTGAGACTTCCCGTGATCGGACACTCCCCTTCAAAGGCGTTCCTTTTTAGGATAGAAAGGAGGTCTATCAGTGTGTCAACTGGAGGTAAAGTCCGAGCTCGAGTGAGCTCAAACCCACCTCTCCCAAGCATAATTTACCAGCCTCGAGCTACACAGGAAACCTTGAGCCACTCAAGCCCATTCCCTCACAAGCCGAGCCGGCTCTAGTCCATTGTCTGGCTCGACCCGAGCCGACTCTTGGCAAACACTACTTCTTAATCTGTCGTGTTCTCACTGCTCAAATTGCAACATAAATCGTGATGATTTACAAAGCGTGCGATATACGTACCGACGATAAAGTCCGGGTACAGTACGATGGTAGGATACGGCAGCTCATGCAAGACGGGCATACATCCAATGAAACACAATCTGCCGCTCGAAACTTCAGCTTACCGGCGACCTTATTGACACCTGAAAGGCCGCCAATAAATTACCTCCAAATTTATGCCGTCAGTACCTTGCTTGCACACCTACCGCAGCCTCATCGGGAATAAAATAACCCCCCTACCCCTCTCTGCACTACCACTTGGTACAGCACAGATCTTGTATTGCGATAGGCTGAAACCCCCGAGCGGCCGCGTTGGGAGAAAATGCGCGGTTGGTGTCCTACTATTGTACCGAAATTGAACCCTACGATAAAAGCCAATTCAATTGCCTGCAGATAACGTAACTTGGAGCAAGATATACTCCTATCAGAGCTCATAGTAATCCGGAATCCGAGATCTGATTCTAATAAAATCCCTATGTAAGGCAACTTAGTATTGCATTCTTTTTCCTAAGTTGTTTTAAATTATGACGCTCTCACAAAGCGTCTCTCGTCTAGGATTTGTGTTCGAACTGTTGTGATTCTTGATTGAAGTTGTACTTCTTGCTTGATTGATGCTCTACTGGTGGGCCATCGGCCCTACTTAAGCTTACAGGAGAGCGTGCTATCATACAATCACCTATGACAGGAACTCATCATCATCTGCGTAACTGAAACATATTTGGAAGTCATATTACAACAAGAACTGAAGGTTTTACATAGCGCACAGTATGATACCACACAATAATAAGAATAGTAATAACATACTCTAAGCCTACCAGACCTCGCTGGCATGAAAAGTGTAAGGGAAACCCGGACTCTCAGCGGGGATATAAGTGGGAGGGCAAGGTGAACACATACCAGCGGGGAACAATATCCCCAATCAGGTCCTAAATTCACAATTAACCCCCAGAATTGGGGGTGTGAATCTTGTGGACCCAACTTGGCTCCTCCTCCATAACGCCCTCCTGCGCGCAATCCTGGTGAATGCTATCGAAGCCCAATGTCTAGGTCTTTGGTTAAACTGTCCTCTGATCTCCACAAGCTGGTTATCTGGAATGTGCTTGTCATAAAGCAACATAATACATTGGAGCAGTGTTCTCAGCGGACTCAGCCGTCCGGGGCCCCCGTCGGGCCCCGCGGGGGGACTGCCAAGACCACTGGACGAGACGGGACGGCAAACTGTAGTCCGTCCTCGTGCTCAAGCTCCCAGGACGGCCGTCATTAGGGAGGACGACAAGCCCCACAGTCTGAGACGGCTTCAGCTAGGGGACGGTGGGGGACGGCAGGTGACGATAGGGGACGGCCGGGGACGACGGGGGACGGCAGGTGACCACAGGGGACGACAGGGGACGACGGGGGACGACGGGGGACTGTGAGTGCTGGCCAGGTACTATCAAATCCATCCTATCCACGCTGTATTCCCACACCCTCTGAGAATAATGCTAAGGTCGCCAAATGATAGAGGCAGACGGGGGAAGACAAATAGAAGAATGGACTTGCTCTAAGGTAGAAATATGAGAGCAGAATCTATCAGATACCGCAATATCCAACCCTTTAATCTTGATTACCTCAACGCATTCCGCTCCGCACTCTTTAGTATTGAATCTCCATTGCTGTTTCTATGTCACAGGAGGATGAAGCGACAGTATCACAGGATACAATCTGCGATTTTGACATTGATGTGGTTTCCGGACTTACAAATAGTGCATGTCTCACAACCACTTCAGCACACCCAATCGAGGGTAGTCGAGGAAGTAGTCCAGGTAGTGCACTAAGTAGTACTCCAAGTGGACTTTTAACCCCCGCTGTCGGAAGTAACCCCGGGGAGGAGGGGTGTGGGGGGGGGGTCTCAAAGAAGAATATTTGAACGGAAAAGGCGAGTTCTCAAGAGTTGGGTTTATTTCCCAGAAAATGGATCGGAGTACACAACAATAGATGGAAAAACACGCTGGCGATGTGCTCGCTGTAAGTTACTCTCTTCATCTTTCTGCATTCATTATCACTCGGTTTTGCATCTGGAGCACGGGATATTTTTGTGGGGGACGGCAGGGGGAACAGTCCTTAGCTCTAAATAGTCGGGCAAGTTCCGGAAATGACGGGACGGGACGACACAATGTCGTCTGTCCTCGTCCTTCATTCTCACTTGTGGGGCAGATTGACAAAAAGACCGGACGGGACGACGAAATGTCTTCCGTCCTCGTCCTAGCCCAGGACGGATGGACTGCCCCATTGCGAACACTGCATGGGAGCTTTCAGCGACGGAACTTGGTGGCAAAAAAAACAATTCTCTCTAACAAATTTTTATATTGGGGGATACCGTTTTCCAGTGCTGTACCCCCAAGCCTCAACCCACTGTACTGCCTTAACCTTCGATGGTGGTGGAAGATCGATCACCTAGCTGTAGGCAGTAGATTAAGAATATTTGCTTAGAAATTGGGTACAGAAAGATATGGGAGGTATGGTAAGTAACTTCCTCCTCAACCTCGGGCTCTGGATTAAACAGAGACTCACAAATACTGACTCAGCAACATAAGTAATCCGTGGGGGGGTTTTAGCAGGTATGCAATGGATGTGCTCGTTCCAGTCGTGAATGGTTTCCTTCAACCGAATAAAATATTGAGAACCCGAGCCACCGTGGTAGGGTCATAACGCAAGGAGAAGAACGAGGGCAACCACCTCAAAGATCATCTCAAATTAAGGTAGGAGATTGGGTGGGGTGAGAGAAGGGGGGCAACATCCAGGAGAAATATGTTTATGAGGTTGTTAGGACTCTTGTGTAATTAGTACTGAGCTGATCCGTATTGGAATGCGGAAAGGAGGGCGATTCCTCCCTCAGCGATCCCAAGCGGCCGATCCGGACCACGGGTCTGCAGTGCGCCCAGTCCGGTGGAAATTCCCAGCAGCCGCCAAAACCAGGCGGCGCCCAGGCAATCGCCCAGTTGAGTATTTGCATACCAGGTTAGAGCTGCCAGATGCCCATGTAATCGAAGATATCTGTGCACACTCTGCATACTTTCCACTTTTAATCACCCTGGATGAGATAATAGGAGCAAAATTCCCCTGGTGCTATAAGTCTCGCTTAAGACAAACCCCCGATATCCACCGATGAACCACCTCGGTACCCAAATATACTGTCCTATCTCGCTCGTCTTTGCCAAGAATACCTTTGCCACTAAATATTTTGCTACAGTCCTCGCCAAATATCTGGCTCAGGGAGGTATTCCGGGCGAGCACGCGCGAGTATTTTATTCTTAACACAATTCTCTAGCCACCCGGAGTGAATATGCTTCGCCGCCTTGTGTTATAAACAATTTGTCCTGTTGAATAATAAAATATTTCTAAATAACGAAACACACATCATCCCTAGGAACATCGGTCTGTAGGTTGCTTAGGCCGAGCCCGAATTTTGTTTGGAGGAGCCGCTTTCCCATAGTCCGGCCGTACTTAAAGCCGGGCGGACTGCCAGCGTGGGATTACTGGCCTCCCTAGAAGTACTGTACACCATGCTAGGGGTGGAAGATTCTAGGGGCCATAGTGGCACCATCGCGCTCTCACTGCGGTGATAATTGGCCTACTAGAGTGATGGTTGGCCCTTGTCATCTGGTTTAAATTTATCGGGGTTGATATCGCCTGCCCAAGAGATATCCCCACCACCCTCTCTCCTACCCATTCTTAGCCTAATAGAGTAGTCTTTCGCCGTATATATCTAGTCAGCAGGGGTCCGCGTCATCCAACCCAAGAAGAAATTTCACCAAATCCTAATGCCCCTTCCCAGAAGTGCATATAAGTGGATTTTAGCAGAACAAATTCGGTACGTCGGGGTCAATGTCATCTCATCCGTGGAGTGATTTATCACCCCCTCGTGCCCACACTGGGCAGGACCATGGAGCAATGATCCGCCGAACACACCTAGTTTTTCTTAGAGTTAACGCCGACCTATCCGGGTATTATTTTCACCAAACTCTCGCCCACTTACAGCAGTATAATAGAGCGGAATTTGGCCGCTGGAATCTGGATACCAGGTTTGACGTCGTCCCGTCCAAGGAATATTCCCACCGGGCCCTCGTCCTCATAATAATAGCACAATCCAATGGTGTTCCATGGTATGAATCTGGTTTTTCGGGTTGGCTTCGCCTCAGTTGAGGGGCATTCCCACGACTCCCTCGCCCCCATTCTGAGCAGCCCACACAAGTGGTGAATTACCGGAACCATCGTTTTCGCCGTTACAATAACCTCCCGCCTCTAACAAACGAGCTACAATCTTAACATCCAGAAGAATACACAATGTAGACCATGGTTTCTGGAAATAAATCACACGCCGATACTGCTTCTGTGCTCCCAAGGTGGTTTGATGGATGTGCAGCTGTTGTATTTGTCGAATAGCCTTAGCGGAAGCAATTTGGCACCATCTGAAAGTTCCCTTTTTGAGTGGACTCTCCGATATAGAAAGAAATGGTCCCTCTTGGTGATCAGGGGAGGTACTGGCCGAAAACGCCTTGACCTCCTGCAACTTAGGGTAACTTAAGCAGTTTTCCGACATCGTCGAGTAAATTGTAACAATAGGCTCGGGATGAGCCCGGAGGTGCAGTACTCTTGACGGGTAAAAAGTGGGTTAACAGGACAGTGGAGGCCTCCTTGCCCACGAAGGCAAGTCCCCGACAACAGGCTAGTAATGTCCCTACCGAGGGAGCATTGTCTATCTTGATATCATATTTAGGGGTCCTATTGTGATTACTAGGGCGTGGCACACAGCTCATCGGGCTTCAAAGACCGCTCCGAGTAAGAGCTCCACATGAAAGTCGCCGTTCCAAGCCTCGCTCTATCCCCACAATGTCCCTTTGTCTGACCGACCTTTGCATCATAAGTATCCCCTAACCCCGAGCTGTCGGTCATAGCGCTGAGCTTTTGTCATCTGCGATGGATTGTGGTTACGATACTTGCGGGTTCTCATCAATGCTCAGCGAGGCTAACTGGAATCCACAGCACAGTACTGACTCAAAACCTTTTGTCAGATGCCCTTTTTACAACGAAAGATTCTAACCCAACCACCTTCTCTCACAGCGCAATTTCAAGGATAATATGGCAAAATTTGGAAGTGCCTTGGCAAAGAATTCTTAAATGCTACAAAGTAGTGGAGAAAATGGAATTTGAAATTATTTTCAAAAGTGTAGCATTGGGAATTTTTTAGTCTGAAAAGTAAAACCCGGTGTCGGGCGAAAATCTTTGGGTGGGTACTTTTTTAGACATGTATTTGTCAATGGATAACCCGAGGTAACCTCCCTAGTGTTGAGGTTTGTTCTCCTACATTTCAGAAACAACGCACCTACAGCATCCCGGTAACCCGGTGAAAACTGGTAGCCTCAAGTTCACATCTGCCTTTAAATATGTTTCTTATCCTTGCATTACCCTGGAATGGAGGTGAGGCGCCGTGGGCTGGGTCTTCACTATCCGAGAATGTTGGACGGAAATCTTTCTTGGCTGCACACCGCATATTTCGCCTACTGAAAAGACTCAAAAACTCTAGCCCAAATACACAGACCAGGGAGGGTCTGCCTATTTTCAATAACCACCCCTAACTCTCTCGACATATATCAACTGCTCGGATGACTACAGTTTAGCCCTACACATCAAACATCTGCGACAACGCCTGCAACAACTCCATTTGAAGGCCTCACTCCTGTCACGTAGGGATACCGAGTATCCTCGGTTAGAACTTATGATAGGTTAAATCTTCTCATCCTCTGCCGAAATAGAAAAAATGGGGGGCAGCAAGATTGAGCATTGTGAAGAACACGGCATACGCTGGAAGTATGTAGCAAGGGATCAGGATGATCCAGGGGATAAAAGGCAGCCTTTTTTCCCTTTGTTCGGTTGTTTTTGTTCATTATCCAATTTGTCTTTCTCTTTCCTCCGTTACTAGTAGTTTGGGTCAAATCACTCTTTCCTTCCTTTTTATTACCTATTTTCTTCATGAGAATCTTTCTCCAGTTGGGATATTCAAATACGATCTTTGCATCACTGTCTAGCCATAAAATTCGACTCAACAGTGTCAAGATCGCTGCTATAAACCTTGTTGTTGAAAAGAGAGAATAGAGCCCGCAGGGCTCTGATTTTGGCGGCTGTGCTCGAGTAGGTTTTACCTCAGCCGCCACCTATTCCAAGGTATCATAAAGGTGTCTGCCAGTTTTCGTGAGATTATGCGGGTGTCTCTCTTGGGGCGCCCTCCTAACGAACCAGCACTCGGTTCGCGTAGTCTATCGGTGTGCAGAAAAGTCTGTCCAATTCTTGGCTTAGCGGCTGGAGTAACCACGGTCTTCTGAGTTGTCGGAATTGCACTGGAGGCCATCAGAGGAGGTTCGGGAGACCTCCCCTCGAGCACCGGGGTCGGTATTGTACCGCTCTCCATTCTCATCATGTTTGTCCCTAGAGGTGTCTGCTAGCTCTGGTTCTATTCTATTTTCTCTCCTCATTTCTCTCCACAACCGGCCGACGTACTAGAACCCCCCGAGACGCCGGTCAGGCAGCCGAGAGGATGCCGCAATTTTCGTAGTACAGCAATCAGGGATATGTTCCGGCGCTCAGCCTAGTAGTTGGCATAAATAAACCCTCTTCGGGGCAGCTAATACTGGGACACCATTGTTGAAACATACTATGGCTGAGCCTAGTCTTTCGACGACCTTAGCAGCAACCTTCGGCGTTTGGAAAACATCTTTTAGTTTTACCTAGTATAGTGCAAACACAGATTGTTTAGGGATGAAACGAATAGGAGTAGATACTGGATATCTACATTGGGTTCATGTTAGTAGTGTTTGACGATTAGGGAGTGTGGTGGATTTTTTTTCATCTTGTGATATTTCGGTATTCTTTGCATTCACCGGCACATGTATTTTTCGCCGACTCTCTCTCTATAAAGATCGTTCTCTTTGTCGTTCATTTCACTCATTATTCTCATAGTCATATGCGTCTCTCCGTTCTCTAAGACTCTATCAATCCACTCTTTTGTCTGCCAGTCTCGATTGTTGCTCCTTGATAGAAGTGAATATACCGGTAACTCGATCCTTACCCTATATACTTCATAACCTTGATTCAGTTCTTGGCACCACCCACCGTGGCTAGGTAAGCTACTTTTGAGGGTATTGCTCACAGCCTCAACTCATGACGGCACTTGCCGTATTGATGGTATTTTAAAGTGGGAGGAGGAAGGCTTAGCGTCTGTCCTTGCTGTATGTACGAGCACAGTACTCCAAAAATCCTCCACTAAACCCACTACCGTACTCTGTGGGGAATAATTCTTCTTTGATTCTCTCACCCTTCCCTTTCCCCATTCGCACCTTCAACTTTGACGTCACCTCCGTTTTTTTATACCATTACCTTCCCTACCCGCCTCCCCCCCCATTCTCCCCCTCCGTCCCTCCAAATATCCCTATAGGACCCGCGGTTGCCGAGAGTGGCTAGTTAGCGAGGGGGTTGTGAGCTATAGGCTACAGTGGCAGGAAAGAAGCGGACAGGTGAGCCGGGAGTGATTGGGTACAACACAGAACACAAAGTGTCTAATAACGTAGAATTTGACTTGTACTAGTACTTCTTTATATGATGGCGCGATACCCCCCGTTCGTAGCGGGATCGTTGCTATGGTTTTCCGCGTTGACCGGTCGGTCGGTTTCTCAGTCTACTTGGACGTTGGATCCTCAGAAACACCTTGCCCAGATGTATAACCACATGTGTTTGTATTCATCGTCCCATATTTGTCCCATCTCTTGTTCCACCCTGGCACAGTAGGCTTTACTGACAATTCATTTATAATCCAACAGCGGCTGTAGTCAATAGTACCGTATACACCATTGGGGGAACAGCAATCTACTGGACTCCAGAATCAACCCCATTTTCGATCCCCTCTGCCAACAATAAATCCGGTTATATCCTAACAACCGCCAGTGAGTTATCCCCCCCTTGTCCGGAATGTCTGGATCTGCCAAGGTAATATTACTTCACGCATTAACAAACAAGCTTCTACAGATTCGTTCCTACGGGCCCTCGACCTCACGAAACCTGTGGACTTTGAAGCCGAATTCTCGGACACAAACCGGGTAATCTCCAAGCTCCCCTTCGAAATCCCACTTGTAAAGCGTGGTGCGCTCTGTTGGATGAGGTTGAATGAGGAAGGAAGTTCATTGTCATTTCTCATGCGGGGCCTGCTAGCTAAATACAAATCTCAGCATTTGTGCGTCCTCCGTTGAACTCTCATCCATATATGCGTACCCTAAAACCACCATCGACAACCTAGGTAGTTGCCCGTATACAACACCACTCAACACGCTCTGGGTAGACCAGAACACAATTTACTACTGGGGTGGAGATATGGAGGGGGAATCCATATACCTGAATGGGGCGTTCCAGAACGGGATAAGGGAGTGACCGGACCCGATGAAGTACTACACTTGTGACCTTAGCCAGCCCAGGCAGTCCGGGACGTGGGAAACCATCTTGATCTCGGAGGCCGGGGGGTCGGATACGCTGACCAGTTCCCCGAGTTATGGTGAATACGCTTACTCTACTGAAGCAAGGAAGGGGTTCTACCTGGGGGGGTCCATGGCTAGGTACCAGTTAAAGAATAAGGACGGGTCGAATGCGACCGGGGCTGGTGGTGTGGTGTACGATATAGGCTCAGTGGTTGTGTTCGATACTGTAACAGGTGTGTGGAAGAACGAGACTACCGTTGCCGAGCTGAATGGTTTGCGGGAAGGGGGTATAGTGTATGTTGCAGGTGTTGGGGAGAAGGGTATATTGGTTGAAATGGGGGGTGTTCGTAAAAATGACTTTGTCGGTATTTCCTTGATTCTCTGTCACAAATGCATCTCGGAAGTTCTATATATAGGGCGGTTGGCTAAGGATAGGAGTTTCGCTAACATGTTTCTATTGTACAGATCAGCTTCCAAACAGTCTACGTTTACGATATTGCTGCCGGATTTTGGTACCTCCAATCAACTAGCTCAAAAACAAACATCTTCCCGGAAACTCGCCAGGGAGGATTCTGCACCGGGGTAGTCGCAGCCCCAGACAAGACCAGCTTTACAATCTACATCTACGAGAGGTACTCCCCCTGCGGTCATATAAAGACAAATTGGGCCTTGACAATGCCCTACTTTCAATGGCTGCCCATGGGCTCCATTGGCGGACCCGAACACGGGCGCTCGGGAACCACGTGCCAGACCCTCGGCGGACAACTTGTAATGATCCGGGGTGGAGGGGACAGAGAAAATCTGGTCGATACGAATGGTGGGTCGTACTTCTACGATATGTCGAATCTTACTTGGTCCCTTAAGTATCAGCCTTCCGAGTACCGAGTGCCGGAGACCATTTACGATGTTATCGGTGGGAAGTGAGTTTCTTCTCTCCTGCCCCCCCACTTCATTTCCAATGCTCTGCGCGACGGGAGTTAACGATTACGAAAAGTGGACAAGGTGGTGCCACTCTCACTGGGCCAGCAGACGACAAGGGTTTCGCAGTAGGCCTGGGCCCGCTCTTTGCTACAGCAGCGAACCGCACCAATTCTTCCAACCCCGGTGCAGGAAGTTCTAGCTCAACCGGTGGCGGAAGTTCCGGCCCAACCGGCGGCAGAAGTCTCAGCCCAACCGGCGAGATCGTTGGGGGTGCCATTGGTGGTATCGTGCTTCTCGCGGTTATCGGAGCGGGCATCTGGGCGCTCTTGCCCTGTGGTTGTAGGTGCACTCGGATCCTGGAAAAAGTGATATAACCGTGTAACTAGGAGCTACCGCGAACACCCGGAGAACTCACTCATTCAAGTGGGTGGGTTGAGCCGGGTAATTGGTTGGGTTGGGTCGGGTTCGCTGGGTTGGGTACGAGATGGAGCTTCTTTGTGTTGGGTCGGGTTGACGTATCATACGCAGCGCCCGGGTTACCCAAGGAATCCATGTAATATCTTTAGCTTTGTTTAGAATCCTTCAACGCACGGTAATTGCCATTAGCATGGAAACTATAGCCTAAGAACACGGGAGCTTGAGAATCGGCAAATAAATGAGTATCCAATTCTTGGGCAATTATTCTATTATCAATCCTGGCAATATCTTCGGGGCCCGAATGAGTATTTTCAGGGACTAAACGGACGATATCAGATTCACGCCACTCTCTCAATTCAGAGACAATTCAGTCAACACAGTGCCTACGAAGTTGGCAGTCTGCTGAATAGTCGCACTCCTATGACAGAGGCCATTCTTTCCTACATCGCTCTCAGCCACTTGGTACTGCCACCCCCTCCCCAAGTCCAGTCTTTGTTGGTTCTGGTCCTATACCGCTACAAGAATTTAATATTTACAATACACAATATCATCACACACCCCCCAACTTATTCTTTGAATTTACTGAATGACCCCACAGGCTCATTGGGTAAAGCCGGGTAAGGCTTCCTTGGGTTGGGTCGGGCCGCTCGTTTCTCGACCCGGGTCAACCCATTGGATAGCTTGGTACAGGGGCATTGGCGTGGTTGTTGTGCAACATGACTGGTAGTTGAACGTTATTTTCTACACGGTAGTTTCATTCCCGCTCAGTCCTTCACTAGTTAAGCTTTCACCAAGGCTTATGTACTCGAGCATATTACCACACGTGAGCGCTATTCCAAACAGGTAACGTATCACTACTTTTGTCGGTCGTTTAATGGTGCCGTCACAGATAATCACTCGCCTATTGTTCAGTGTCCTAACTCTTAGTTTTTATGGCCGGAACGGAGGTAATATTGATTGAAGACTAGAGGGACAAGATAAAAAGGCAAGAGATAGAAGACGTGCGAAGACTGACTGCTGAACAAAAGAGATAGGGAAAAGATCCAGCTTTTATCCTTCAATACGCGTGACATATGAAATGCAACTAGAAAACTTTTCCTCCACATGATACATGATAGTAGTAGCGTGGTAACAGAAGTGCATCAGACGATGTTAGTAAAACACTAGTACGAAACAAGAGAGAAAAGTATAATAGTGAAACGACAATGAATCAATGGCTTAAGCCATACGTTTCAACACTAACTGTAAGCTCAGATCGGAATGTGGACTTTCTCTTGCCCCGGTTCTCACTTCTATAGCCCATTCTATCATAGCATGGGTCTTGCCGCCTGGTAGGGTTGCGTATAACTGCCATGGGAATGCGTGAGTATGCACTCCACCCAAGACGCGCACCTCGCGGGAAGACCCGATGCAATATCGCGCCCTTACTGCAAGCCGGCCGGATATCATTAGCCGGGGAAGCGCAAAAAATCGTTTTAGATTCCAAGAAAGGTGTAAGAGGGGGGAGGGTATACGCATGGTGGTGTACAGTACAGAGGGGAGGGAGGACTTATTGAAGGGTTTAGATATCATAGTATCATAATTCTGCCGGTCCAGCCCAGCTCCTCGGTAGTGCCCTCCTACTTGCAATCCTCCATATACTATTATACAAAAGCCTTATGCCCAACCATACATCAACCCCCGTGCCCAGGTGATTCAAAACCCACCCACTACAACTATCGCCGCTTTCCACAACATAAAACTTTCTATCTTAAAAGACACCATTTCCCGGCGTCAAATTACGTAGTCCCTAATCCCTCTTTGCGGTATCGCACATCAAAGCTCGTCCATCAAGTCACGGTATCAATGCTGCATCTGGCGATGCTATCCGGGCACCAATTCTCTAGGCTACGGCTGGGGAGGGTATGTGACTTCATCATGGAGCCCGGCTCTAGCAACGGACAGGATACCCCGGAGAGGGGAAAAAATTGAAGTGGGCGAAATGGAGCCGGGAGAAGGATGGAATACCTCCCTCCCAGATCTCGCGTAAATCGGTACCGCGCAGTGCCGTGTGCCGCCCGATTCCTCCTGACGAAGTTGGGGAGGATACGCCACATCAGCTAAGTTCGAAAAATTCATTACGATAAAACTGAAACAATTGGGAACCACGACAGGGCATTGGAGTCGCCCCTCCTAGTAAGATCTATTGTATTTTATTTTATTTTATTTGTCTCAGCTGTAGGGCCGAAAGGTAATCTTCTCGCTGTGTTTTTTCCCCCCTAATCAGGAGGGGACGGGACGGGGGTTCTGGGAGTTCTAGCGCCATTTCCTATCATTTCGGTTTTTGCGGTATGCACTGTGGGGAGTATGTTGGCGTCTCGGGCACTTGGGAAATGCACTAACGATAAAAAACCAGAGAATTCCACGGCAGTTGTAGGGCCCTGTTCGGAGAAGCAACCTTCGCGTCAGGAGGCCAGGTATGAAGGGGTTTTGGCTGCGCAGAGAGTTTTTCGAATTTATGCACTGCTGGCTTGATAGAAGTTTCTGATGGGAACTGATTCTATAGTTAACCTAACCCTAACTACTAATTTTTTCTGGTGGGGAAGCCTAAGACGTGTAAGGGATGTTCCGCACTGATCTACGAGTAAAAGCTGACACCTAGCGAGTACCGACATATGGCCCTCGTTAAACCCTTTCCATCCATAGTCGAAACTAATGACCGTCATACCTTGGTTAACAGCAATAGCTTTCACATCGCGTTTTGGGAATTAGAAATACTTGCGCGCTTAATATTTTCTCCCTCGATATCGTGACAACTTCACGTCTGTGCCTCAGGGCGGAGGAGGGGGGGAGCAGAAATTGCATTAAAATAAAATAAACGGATAGAAAAATGCACAAAGAGAATCTACAACTAGAAAAGTAGATATCATAGCCGGTTGGTTTTTTGGAAATCAACGGGCTAACCGGAGCCAGGACGATACCAAACGACTACTATGAAACAAAACGGCGATGACTAAATGCGCTGTGAAAACTCCGTACAACCAAAAGCGGGAAAGTTCACCAAGGTCGCTCCGCAACTTGCTCTGCTCAACGACTCTCTCTCGCTCCGCGACTCCACGGCTTTGGGACCCCACGACTCTAAACTAACTGACGGGAAGAAACCGGAGTATAAATAAACGACAAAGATCACCTATCCTACCCTTCCTGCGATCACCGCATACCGGTATCTCTAACACCTCCCACACTCATCTCCATTTCCTCTGTGCGCTCCGATGCTATCAAGCATGCTAGCATAAGAGAGAACAAACAGTAAACTCAAAGACTCTCCAGTTGCTTTCCGCGCTCCCACTGCCATCCACGCTCACGTGCTAACAAAACAAATACAGGAACAGAGACTCCCGACGGTCTAAAACTCCCTTGCCGTTCATATCCTTCTCCATCGGAAGCGCTTTTTCAAAGCGCACAACAAGAACCTCCGCCCCAACAAAGCAAATGCGCCAACAAACAAGTGGCAGAAGGGGAGCGAACAAGCGGGAACAAACAGCCGGCTCCGGGAACGTACAGCGAATATGCAGACAGGCAATTGACGGGCGACAAAAGAACAAATGACGGGTGGACGGACGGGTAGTGACGCCGACTGACTGGTAGAGATGCCGGCGGACGGATATGCCGGCGGACAAGAGAACAAAGCCTTGAGCATGCCGAACAGCATTCATGATTTCCAACATTGCTGAGCTAGCAGGTCTCCGCTTTTTGATCCGTAGAGGAGGTGGCGGTGGTCTGCTTGGATAACGTGTTAGATCTATTAGGCATCGGATGTGCATGCAATGATTCCTCGCTAGGGCGGGGTTTAACAACCCGATGCTTCTTCTCCCCGCGGGTTCGGGTTCTGGGTATTAATTCCCCTCCTCCAAAAGACACCGAGGGCGATGCAGCAAGGCTAGGTCTCGAGGAGGAGCTATCCGCGGCGGAATTTATCGCTTCGCCAGTGCCAGAGAACGTTTATGTTCGTAGGCTATTAAGGGTACTTGGAATATCAAAGCTGCTTTCTCCACCCCCAGAGCTACTACCACGGGCTGAGGCCCACACTCGGAATACGGCGTCAGGGGTATCTCGAGTGCGCATTGACAAGGTCTTCATAGCCTCCGTAAGCTCTTTCAACGCGATTAGGTTCTTTTTCGAGAATTAGGCGGATGGAGTGCCGAAGCTGTCTCTAGGCGATAGATTTTTGAGTGTTGTCTCAACACATGCCCGCTCCTGCCCTCCTCCCGTCTATCGCAGAAGATGCGCCGAGATCGTGAGCGTTAAGATACAAGGAAGCAGCATACTCAGGGTTCCATAACCGCGGTGATGACCGATGAGCCGCAACTGTATTGTGCGACTGAGATTTATCATATTTCGGATCACGAACATTTCTGTCAGGCGGTTGTGTTGCCCCACTTTTTCTTTTAATCCTCGGTGGTCGCATTGAAGGAGAGACGTACCGGTATCCAAAGCGAAATCGCTTCCATGATGATACCGGTATTATGATAGAATTTAAACGGAGAAACAGCGACGATTAGTAAGGAAACAAAAAGACTCCGACCATCAGCGCACGACTTTGGGGCATATGGGGAAGTTCGCTCGTTCTCCTCCAACCCTCTCGCCCTCTCTGGTCAATCACTCAGCTGAACTAACTAAATGGTAACGACTGGAATATACTCAAGCAGCCGTATTGGAATCAGAAGTCCCTTTCGCATATCTCGCTAAGCCACCTTCCGATTTCAACCCCACCACTCGAGCATATGAACCCCAACAAAAGCACCCTCCCATCTCTCCATTGACCACCACAACACCCACTATTGTCCACGCAAGTCCCTCTTTCCTCAGTGCGCTCTCAAACTAACAAAACCAAGACGGGCTTCACAAAGACTCCCACTGTTCGTAGCCTCTGCTCAATGTCTTCGACTCTCCCGCAGTGCTTCCAACAGATACATGATTTGATTCGGGCGGATAGGTCATTTCTCCCCATATAAACGCTAACGAGGTTTAAATGTGGGGTAGGTATCGCAGCCAATTAAGCACACCGGGAAAGAGCTGACATTTTCAATAAATAATCTGAGGGTGCTTGATGTACAATTTTATTTCGATTCCCGAGTCCTCCTTAAGCCCAAAACCCCCACCCCCGGCACCATCCTGTAGAAGGAATAATTCGAAATCGGGAGCAAGCATGTGTGAAGACTCCACTCGTGCCATGGTTGTGGCTTGGTCGCTACAACCCCCCGCGTCTCCTCTTTTGCTTGTGACCGGCTCACACGTGCCGGAGACTTAATGTCATCCCACTTGGGGTGAAAAAAGGACGCGGGCACAAGCGATCTCGCAACCAAAAATGGCCAATTTCGCATGCTTGTTCCGACACCAATACTTGAACTAGAAATAGGATAACTTCATAGAGTACGTAATTAGAAAAGTTGCAGGCTACCTGACTTGTATTGTAACCTCCAATGAATTTAAATTCTCTAAAGAGTACGTTAGTATTCAAGTTAGCAAAATAGATCAAAGCTTGCATCAAAACCGCGCGAAGAATATGGTGTTCGGTGGGGAAACAAGTGTCCCCGCAGAAAGTAAAGAGTCTGACAGCATATGATAACCACTCTTGATGTGAAATCTGCCATTTTTGCCATAAAAATACATGCACTAAGTTACTTTTTCAATCGCACTTGTAACATATTGAGCAGTAGTCTCAAGTACTCATTTTACTGAGTTCTAAGTAAATCACATGATCTAATATCATTAAGATTGTTTGACGGAAAGTGAGTAGAATATTCAAAGGATACTGTTGACCCCCTCCTACCCCCCGATCCAGCCAAAGTAAGTAGATTACCAGTGACACCAAAGCTGTTGGAACAGAATATCACGTGATTTAATTAGCACTCGGCCACATGAGTAATGTTGAGCCGCGGAGTGAGTGATATTGAGCCGTGGAGTGATGATGATCCGCAAAGCGATATATGCTGATAAGCCACCAAGTTACAGCATCTTATGCGGTCAAGTTATGAGTAAATTGTTAGCTTAGAAACGCGGTTGCTTAGTTCGAACACACTGAACATTCCGGTCAAAACCAGAAAAACTCTTTCAATGTTTTTTTCCACTCCACAAGCTTGTACTCGTACTTGAATACCGATCTATTGATACCGCGCTTGCTATGGTCGCAACGACTAGCCACAATCTTAGTACAAGTATGGCATAACGTATTTCAGGAAACACGGTCGAAATTATCACCTGTAGTGCTTTCGTTCGACATATTTGTCGAGAATATTTGTTGGGTTGTGTATGAGTGTTCGGTGTTGAGCTTGGCTACTTATTTACTATAGTACAGCATTTTGCATTTTGGTGACCGGTAGTTTGATTTGATCTCATATAGCTCTAAATTATTATGTCTTGACCCGCCCTTCGTCGGTTGTGGTGGATATCACCATCTTGTGCTATATATCATAGCAATCCACACGCCCCCGTTGCCTGGTGTAGCATTGTGGGTAAGATACTGTAGTTCGAATTCTCTCTCGTTCCGAGGTCTAATTTGACATGCCTCCTGGTTCCGCGCTCTCCCGAGATGCACTGAAGAAGAGCAATCTTGTCACTGGAATCGGGAACGCTTTTGGGTGGAGCGTACTCCCCCCTTTGAACCTTTTTCAAGTTAGTAACTATGACACTCTTAGAACCGCTAACTAGGAGATTGTTTTTTTTTTTTTTCGTAGGAGCTGATCAAGTATTAAAAATTATTTCAAAATTTGGAGAATAGAATGAAGAGAACTGCGCATTGAGCAAGCGAGGGGAATGCATGTTCGGATAATTCTTGCCTGTTACTCACGATTACTCGCGGGGTTGCTATGCAACTGGGCGTACTTCTTTCGCGATACTCGACTACCAGCGGATTCAAAAAGTATTCGGACACCTTGGCGCCAAGCCTCATACAAACATGCGCTAAGGTGTCCGAATACTTTTTAAAGCCGCTAGTACCGAAACCACAAGTGAAAAAATATTTAGAGATCAAACAGATTCATAATCCTAATATACAAGTTTTTTGTCGTAGTAAAGATAGTGGTGTTCGGGAGCGAGGGGAGGGTTAGCGATGTTGCGCAGGGTGGAAAGTTGCGGCGCAAAAATGTTCGGTTAGTTATGCTATTATAACCTAAAATACAAACTGAGGCTCCGTCGGGCTGCACGCAACCACGGTGGAAGCTAATTGCAAACACTTCCGTAATGGGGTGCGCAGCAGCTAAAGTCTCGAGATTACGCTAGTCTATACAAATTGATGTGCAGTTCAGTGCCCAACGATTTATATAAGTAGCGTAGAAAAAAGGGGGGGAATGGGGGGAAAAGGTGGCCGAAATGACGAGGGCTCGAATTTTCCAATGGACATCTGAGGTCATGTGGGATCACTTGCCATCACTTGCAATCCTTCTCCGACTTTCCCTCTGACTGGAATTCTATCAAACGGGGCATATTGTCCCCACATCTTTATTTTAACGGGCATCCTGTGAGGTTTCCATTTCCTTACCCCTGTGGTTGTTGTATTACTTATCCCGGGGGTCTCAGATACAGTATGTATAGGAGAAAGAATGACCTAAAGGTCGCCCGAAGAGAAATAGCGAATAAAGAGATGTCGCCAGCCGCTTCCTTTGCCCTCATTGAAATACTCGAATAGATGATCGCCTACCTTGCGGGTTGGCACTCTATTGTGTACCGTGAGTGTTAAAATCGATGCCAAATAGTTGTGGCTACCGTTTCACGGTGCATGGTGTAAATTTACGCATGATAGTATGATACGAGGCTGTACGAGTACTTGAGTCGGGGTAAGTGATGGAAAACGCACGTGATCTGCTTTCCGATCACAATTTTCCTTACATTATAGTGGAAACCTGATTGGCTGCTCCTAGATAGCCCATGGCAACGATTGGTCAAATTGGCGGTTTTCCGATCACTTTTTTCCACGCCCTCGATCACCCACTGGTCGAACGATTATTCTTAATACTTATCTGCCGCGTTCAAGGGATCGGTGGGTAGGATAGGTATCACTGCCATTATGTGATAGGTGTATTACGGAGGAGTGGGTGGTTTGAGAGCATTAGGCATCACACCTGGGAAAGCGGGTAAATGTTTACTCAAAACCACCGGCGTTATGTCCTCGGGGGAATTGGGGTGATGGTTTTCTCTTTATCACTGTAGAAATTGCTCGTTAAGGCCTGACCCTTGATGTGGACCAATTTTTGTTTTTTCTTCTGTTATCCGGTAAATCGGGCCGGCACCGCCCACAGCGTGGGAGGCATTGAACGAATTCCCTCCCAGCTGGATAGTCGATAACGCTTCCTGTACTCGGGTAGCATAATAAGAGAGAATGGGGAATAAATAAATTTTATTTTTAAACAACTCTTTATTCGATGTCGGGTGGAGAGCCCGCAACACTCCTTAGCGTCTCGCACTGGAGACGGGGTACGGGAAAGAAAATGTGAATTGATAAACGCGAGGGGGCGAAACAAGGAAAACCTCAAAATCTGGTTTCTAGAGAGAGCCGCGATAGTAAAAATTCCCCTTTCAGCACAAATCTATCAACGTTGTGGGCATAAAGCTTCCCCGTGTTCAGAAGGGAGCAGGCTGGGTAAATAGGGAAACTCGGGAGAGCTGTAAATTATGAGTTCGATAAAATTTCTAAGCTCCAAGAGTTGGGCGAGAGTGCTGGTGGTAGCATTTCTGATTATCCGGTACTCTGGGCGTGGTAACCTGTAAAAGTTCAGTGAATTACCGGTAAAGCCGTAGATGAAGCCACGCCTCTACTCACCATGGTGGTGCACCGGATGCGCCAGAGACAACCCGCCCCCCGTCGCACCAAGCAATGCCTATGAATAATAAGGTAGCGTTTGTGAACGCAACTCCACTTGCATATCATACCACTCAGATAGGAGAGAGGCGGTATGCAATTGAGCTCGTGCCCACAGTCATCAAAAGTATTACAGGGAACCCTCACAGCTGGGGAGCAAGCAGCTGCCGCTGAATTTAGCTTAGCGCACATTTGAAAATTATCTCTTGCGTGTGTGTGTCTGAGTGTGGTGGGGTAGCCGAGTGTGTGAGTCGGTGAATAATATGGGGTACTCGAGCACGGTACACTCGAGCACCGTATCTATCATACCAATCAGGTGAGAAGCTACACGCGGAAGCTGCAAATACGACCTGAGTGCCCGCAGTGAGTGGTGAGGGGTCAGCCGAGTCTCCTGGCCTCACGCCGACCATTTTGTGCACGAGAGAGAGGTGTAGTCCCCAGGCTCCCCAATCTCTTTGACTCTTCTATCCTTTTCCACCTGGTCGAAAGTTACCTTACAAGTCGCAAAGGAGTCAACCAATTCTGTAGTCGGCAAAACCCAGCTCCTCTCAATCCAGGTATCGATTGATAAGATGGGTATTTGGCAATCAAAAACTCACGAGGGCAATTCTCCGCAAGGGTATGCTACGGGAATGTCTCTCATATACATCTACGCTTTTAACCATTAATTCCAGCAGCGGTGATTCTAGTGCCGGGGCCAATGTCAATATTAGAGGCGACAATAGCGGCAACTCCGGCTCTCATAATAAGATCTCCTCTGACAACACCACCATCAATATTTACGGTGGCACGAACCCCTCCGAGAACCATACCGAAATTTTACAGTGCCTCTACACCTCAAGCTACGAGTCGCACCGAGGCCGGGTTCGTGAGCCGACCGAGGGAACGTGCACTTGGGTTACGGAACACCCAAAGTACAAGGACTGGTCGGAGAAGGAGAAATCAGGTCTCCTCTGGCTATCGGGGGACCCGGGTTGCGGGAAATCGGTCACCGCTTCATTCCTCATCACGCACCTAAAGACCCGAACGGATGCCACCATTTGCTATTTCTTCTTCAAGGACGACAGTGATGAACAGAGGAGCCCAACATTTGCTCTTTGCGCCCTGCTCCACCAGCTCTTTGCGCAGAGAAATTCCCTCTCTAGATATGCCGAGCAAGCGTTTAAGGATAAGGGTAAGAGATTCACGGAGGAGGTGGACACATTGTGGGATATTTTGGTTACGGCGGTAGCTGAGGGAGGGTGCGGCGATGTGATCTGTGTGGTGGACGCCCTAGACGAGTGCGAGGAAAGGACTCTAACCCCGCTTATCCGTCACATCACCCGTCTCCCAGGATCACAGACTTTCAGTGTGCCTTTGAAATTTCTTGTTACGAGTCGCCCATACCACAGAATCGAGGTAGAACTTAGCTCACCCGAAACGACCATCCGCCTGAGAGGAGAGGATGAGCTCGACTCCATTACTTCTGACGTTACTCGTGTCATAGACGAGGGCATTAGGAGCCTAGAGTCATACTGGGAAAGGCCTGGGGAGCTGGGATATTTGCGAAATCTCTTAGAAATTTCGGCCGATCGGACATTCTTATGGGTTTCTCTGATTCTCGATATTTTGAAGAATAGTGAGGACGGCTCACCGGAAGAGTTTACTACAATTGTCTCCACTGCGCCGCGCGATCTAGCAGCGTTGTACACCAAGATCCTCGACAAAACCAGGTACCCCGACAGAGCCCGACGAATCCTGAATATAATTGTGGCCGCTGCAAGACCTCTTACACTTCGAGAAATGAACATCGCATTCAGAATCAGGCCGGAGCACAGCTCAGTTGAGGACCTCGGTGATCTTGGTAGCGGAATCGAAAGGACAGTGAAAAATTTGTGTGGGCTTTTCGTTCGAGTTATTGATTCGAAGTTCTACCTTGTTCACCAAACCGCGAGGGAGTTCCTGATTCGCGAATCATCGGCTGGCCAAGGGAACTGGCAGCACACACTGTATCTCATGGACTCTAATTTCATTATGGCTAACATTTGTTTCTCCTATCTTTCCCTAAAGGAGTTTGAAAACGACCCTTTGTCCCAAGATACTCCTGACATGGATTGGACGCTTAGGAAGCACGAGGTTGATGATTATCTGGAGAAATATGCTTTTCTTGACTACGCCGCGAGTCACTGGGCGGACCACTTTCGCGATTCGGAGGATCGGCAGATGGAGTTATTCGAGTTTACACGACAGATTTGTGAAGCTGGGTCTAAACGCTCCCAAACATGGTTTAAGGTTTACTGGGTTAACTCCCGGCCGAGGTATGTATGCCCCACAGATTTAACACATTTGATGATGGCATCGTGGCTGGGGCAAGGGATGGTAGTGGAGCGACTACTGGAGGAAGGGGGAGATATCAATGCTCGATCGGAGGTATATGGCACCGCATTGAATATAGCCGCTGCCCTGGGCAACATGGATATTACCAAAGGTCTGCTGCAAAGGAATGTCAAAGCATACTTCAATAACAAGGAGTATAACATCTTACAAGTAAAGAGACCGCTTTGTTTGAAGTAACTAATACGTGACTAACAACAAATTAACATTTTTTTGTAGACGGTATGTTAGTTTGAAGTCATCGGGGGAGCTTGAGCTAACCTGCAACTGGATTTTTGCTGTTCAGAAGGTAAGTAGAAGCTCCGGGTCATGTCTACTCCGTTTTGTCATCTTTCTAATGTGGGGGCCCGGAAACTGTAGAGAGTAAGAGAACTGCATTAAGGATGCTGGGCAAACGTCGTGACTAACCCAGGGATGGCCCGTGAACATAGAGTGTAAGTGACGGTTTTGAATTCTAGTGGGTAATGAGGTAAGGTTTGCTGATTAATGGGGAGACATAGGAGGTATGTTACCAGGCAGAGAGCTCAGACGACAAGGTGGAAGCTAATTGCAGAGGTACGAGGTGGTACAGCTTGTAGGTAACCGACCAAGAGCACTTGACGCAGGAGGAAATTGCTGACCTCTGGCCCCTTGAGTGTTGTAGAAGGCAAGTGAACGGGTTAACCTAGGGCTCTAGGACGGGGCGATTGCTGACCTTTGGATTACTGAGTGTTGTAGGAGGCAAGTGCACAAGTTTAACCACAGTTATGGAGGGAACAAATTGTTGACCACTGACTCACTGAGTGTGGTAGTTGGTACGTGCACAGGATCAGCCACGGTTGTGGGATGAGGTGATTGCTGACCACTGGCTCACTGAGTGTTGTAGCGAGTAAGTGCACAGGATCAACCACGGTTGTGGGATGAGGTGATTGCTGACCACTGGCTCACTGAGTGTTGTAGCGAGTAAGTGCACAGGATCAATCACGGTTGTGGGATGAGGTGATTGCTGACCACTGGCTCACTGAGTGTTGTAGTTGGTAAGTGCACAGGATCAACCACGGTTGTGGGATGAGGTGATTGCTGACCACTGGCTCACTGAGTGTTGTAGGAGGTAAGTGCACAGGATCAACCACGGTTGTGGGATGAGGTGATTGCTGACCACTGGCTCACTGAGTGTTGTAGCGAGTAAGTGCACAGGATCAACCACGGTTGTGGGATGAGGTGATTGCTGACCACTGGCTCACTGAGTGTTGTAGCGAGTAAGTGCACAGGATCAACCACGGTTGTGGGATGAGGTGATTGCTGACCACTGGCTCACTGAGTGTTGTAGCGAGTAAGTGCACAGGATCAACCACGGTTGTGGGATGAGGTGATTGCTGACCACTGGCTCACTGAGTGTTGTAGTCGGTAAGTGCACAGGATCAACCACGGTTGTGGGATGAGGTGATTGCTGACCACTGGCTCCCTGAGTGTTGTAGGAGGTAAGTGCACAGGATCAACCACGGTTGTGGGATGAGGTGATTGCTGACCACTGGCTCACTGAGTGTTGTAGGTGGTAAGTGCACAGGATCAACCACGGTTGTGGGATGAGGTGATTGCTGACCACTGGCTCACTGTGTTGTAGTCGGTAAGTGCACAGGATCAACCACGGTTGTGGGATG